>JAWNLX010000260.1:0-600000 GCA_035042055.1 Drosophila macrothrix
TTGTTTGCGTTCACTTATTAAAATGATAAACGCAAATAAATTTTCTTTTTATGAGAGATTAGTTGTTTGAAGTGTGATTTTTACTTATTTCCAAAATAAGTATTTCAATCAGAGCTCACTGAGTTGTGTGCTGGAAAAACAAAACTCGTTCGGCATCAAAGTCAACAAAGAGCACAAGAGAAGCGCCAACAATTTGGAAAGTTTTAGTTGCCTCCACTTTGATGGCCCATTACTTGGAAATCTCCCATCCATATGCATTTACCAACCTGCGCACAAATTCTAAATATCCTTAGTTAGAAAAGTGTTCTTAGCTATTCTCCTCCATTTCCGATTTTTTCGAGTGTTAGCTAAAGATTGAGGCAATTCAACATTTTTCTTTGCACAAAGTTTGTTTGATTTGCAAAGTTTGTTAGTAAAGAAAGAGAGGCTGACTGATATTTGATAATAGAACTCTGAAAGTGAAACGCAGCTTTAAAATAATCAGCTTTGTCAAGTTTGAGCAGAGGCTGCTACATTTTAATTCTATACTTATTTATAATATTTACTTAATCTGGACTAAAACAAGTCATGAAAATACAAATATTCTTCAAAATAAATATGTAAACTTATTTAAAATTAATAAATACAATTAGAAGTGGGCAATTAAATTTAAATTTAAAATTTAAAAAAAATCAGTAAATGAAATCAAATAATAAAAATAATTAAAAGAACGCAACGTTTTTGAAAATGTTTGAAAAATGTACAATGAGAACCCCCTTAAAAAAAGTGAGGGCAATACCTGGTATATAAACAACTTGAATACTATTAATCTCAAGAATTTCAATGAAGGTAAATATATGTTTGTAATCCATACTGTTTAATCAAACTCAGTATTTTTTTCTTTATTTTAATTTAATTTATTTTAATTTTTTTTTTTTTCTGTGTCGACTGATGTGACTGACTATTAAATAAATAAATACTTTCTCTATATATTGCCATTGTCTGCTGTTGCCTCCCCTTTAACCCAAGTAAAATAATTAATCACTATACGCTTTAAAACGTTAATCACTGAAGGGAGTGCGGAGCTTTTAAGCTCCAAAACGCTTTTAATTCAATTAAACTGCGCTTTTGTCTGGCTCTCTGGCAATAGGCAATTACCAGTAATCGAATTTAGCCACGACGAATCCGTTTGGAACAATAAATTGTTCATTTGCAACCCCGAGCGGGAAAACAAATAGGGGAAGTTGGGAAGTCGGCGATGGCCGTACCCACAAAATACTATTGAAGTCTAGTCAATTTCAGCAACTACCCAAAAATGCAAATGCAAATTGGTCGTGCTGTTGTGCTTGTGCTCTCCTAATCCTCCTCCTCTAACTCCTCCTTGCCGTGGCTGGTACATTAAACTTAGCCCCGGCTTAAGCTCTTAAGCTTAACTTTCACTTAACCGCAGGAAAGCGTTAAAAGCATTCCATGTTAATGTCTAATTAAATGCAGCGTGTGCCTGCCCAGACAAGGCAGCAAGCTTTATTTGTTGAAGCTCAAAATAAAATTGCGAGACGGCTTCATTTGCATTTTAGATCTGGACATGCGCTGAGCTGTACTTCCTGAAATGACAATCGGATGTATTTCATTCAAGTGCGTCAAGTGGACGACTCGCTTCCTGCTGCTGCTCCTGTTCCTGCTCCTACTCCTGCTCATTCTTCCTCTGTCCAGCTTCTGCAGATGGCATTCGCTTTCGATTCTCTCATACATTTTTCAACATTTCGGGAAATACAATTCGTATGCGTTTCTCAGCTGTTGCGAGTGTTAAATAAAATATCAGTCGTCATTAAAGGTGCTCCTTGCTCGTGTCTGTGAGAGTTGCCTTCATTTGTCACTCGACTTGGCTTGACAATTAAAAATTGCAATCAACTGGCAAGAAGACAGCTGGCAGGAACGTCAAGTAGAACATCATGTTAAGTTGCTGCATTTTGTGCAGCTTCTTGTCTGCCTTGGCCACTGCACTTGATTTCTCAAGAAAATTAACCACTGCAAAGTTGACAAGCAGAAAGTTTGCACTTGGCATTCATTTTGTGTGCGTCCAATTTATGCGAAATACTGGATGATGCCTTAAAGAACTGCGTACATGTGGCATTCACTGCTAACAATCAGAGCCTGCACAACCAGACTTTTTAAGCTTTAATTTGACATTGCTTCCTTTTCGCTTCTGCCAGCCATAAATCTCTAACAAGTCGTCTTCAAAACTATTTGTTACGGTTTTGCTGATGTCGGAGCAACTTAAATAGCACTTTTCTGGCAGATTTACATACATGTATATTTACCCCTACTCCACCACAAGAATTGCGCTTTAATTTGCTTGCTATTATTACATAAACACGCACACACACACACACACTTACACACATACACCCACTCAGCTGTTAACAGGGCGTATCGCGTTAATATATATGATTTGTATTTGTATATTTCAATAGGCAATGTCGCTTTTGTGGCTGTGCCTATGTGCGTATGTGCTGGCCCCATCCACTGATATGTGATGGGTTTATTATTGGGCAAATAAATTAAAATTGTTTACCTTCCAGCGATTCCATCTACTCATTGCGACCAACAGAGACAGCATGACTTTCTCTGCGTGTGTGTAGCCCGATTCAATTGCGGTTTCGTGAGTGCGCGTATGTTGTGGCAACTTTATGTGTGCAAATTAATGGATAAATGGTTGCATCCACACACACACAGCACACAGCACATGTGTATGCTGTATATGATTATATATACATATATATATATATATAACATTTGTAGAAATAACAACAAGATAGAACATTCAATAAAATGAGTTGCGCAATATGATGGCAAGCAAGAAAGTAAACAAAAGTGTGCGAAATATATTTTGCATACAACAGCAGGCGTTGGAGTGAAAATGTTTTCCTTCAGTGTTATGAGTGCTCGCCAGGAAATAAGAATGGGAGATGAACTGGCGTAGATATGTATTTCTAAAAATAATAAGCTATAAAAATAATATAATCAAAATAATAAGCATAAATATTATACTGTTACTCTTCCTACGCAATATGGAAATATGTTAACAATAAATGGTACTGACTGTAAGATACTCATTTAAAATCACTAAAAAGGTCGTTCTTTAAATACAAGCACAGATTTTTCTTTAACTCATAAACGTATTTTGGTTAACTTGAAAATATGGCAATAGCCAAAACAATTTATTTCTATGTCAATCGGTGTCAAAGTACAGAAACCGAATACATAGAGATTTGTGTTCACTTAGCAGGCCCTGTACGTGAAAGTAACTAGTTAAAATCGAGGAAACATTTTAAAGCATTAAATTCCATCTAGAGAAAAAGTTGGAAATATGGCTGACGACGAGTCGTATTCTTATCAGACAGAGGCTGAAGAGGTTCGAAGACGGCGTATAAATGTTGTGGGACAGCAATTTAATAAAAATCATCTCAGACATACACAGATATCGAGACTGAAAAGGCGATGCTGTTCATCAAAGACAATGATCTGCCCATGTCAGATCTGCTATATGCCCTCAAATATGTTCGCATTGCAAGTCGCGATATCTCAATGGATGAAAAATTCAACGAAATCGAACTGCGTTTAAAGATTTTGCGTTCTGAGGACATTGTTGTTGTGACGCCCCCATTGCCTGATGAGACTTAAATGAAATGTATGAAGTATATTTTGCTGCAATTAACAGATAAGATTAAGGTATTTTCATATTATTTGTACAGATCTCTGATTACGTCAAATTGTTTGCTGGAGTTTTACAGTGCTTTTTAAAATATTTCCACATTCATGTCCGCCCTTAACCGTTTTTGTTTCTGGAATTTAAGAGCATGGCACGAGTCAAATAGATAAAATTAGACGCTAGATAAAAAAGCACAACAAAGATAAGAGCTGGGGGAATGAAATTGGTATAGATTGTATGGGTAGTTGAGAGGGGGCAGGCAGGCGCCTGCAAAGTAGAATTGCATGCAAAGCTAAGAGACAAAACAGCAGAAGAGCAAACAAAATTATGTTTAAGGTTATATGCTATGCATAAGTAACTAAGCAGACAGCGCTGACGGATCAGACGGACACGCAGCCAGCCAGGCGAGCGGAAACGGAAGCTCGAGTAGCAAAAGAAAGTGTCTGACTGGCTGTGTGCATGTATGCTATACGAAATATGTGTGCCAGTGTGTGTACACATGTAGATACGATGTGTGTATGTGTGTGACTTATATACAAGAGCCGCTGGCACTTCCGACAATTGGCAAAACATAACAGAAAGGCAGCCAACCAATCCAACCAGGAGCGGATTTGAAATGTAAGGAAAACGTTTATATTAATTTCAATTATATCCTTTTTCTCTTCATTTAAACCTAAGCCTATTCAAAGACTTGTATTCGAAGCTTCATCTTTTTAACTCTTATAGTCTGCAGGACTTACGAGATCAGACAGATTTGCGAACTGACAGACAGGTTGTTGATGCTGATAAGGAGCTTGGGGGGTCGAATATATATTTCTCAATGCTGTCAGCATATCTCTTTGCCTGTAAAATACATTCTCACAACATCCTTATACTCCTTACACAATTCTAAGCACTATAATTTACTGTCCTGCCTTACCTTTTCTGAAAGTTATCCACAAATACTTAGAAGTTTTCATTTGATTGTATAAAGCCCTTATTTATTAATCGGTGCATTCAGTAATTTGGTCAGTATATATGAATGCGCGCTGGCGCCAATGAATGAGTCCGCTCCTGTCCTTTGCATTGCAGGATAGCAGACGTACGACTGAACAGACAAGGCGGGAAGGGAGGAATAGAGCCAGCCACAGGCTACGATGCTCTGCACACGCGCCGAGTGAGATAAAACATTTGTATGCGGTGATAAGAACGCATCCACTTACTTTTGGTCGCGCATGACTTGAATTTTTGTGCATTACACACACACACACACACCCCAACCACAACTCTTTATGTTTTTGTAACGATCGTTGCCAGTTATTAGTAGCAGCTTCAACTACAAATATTAATAATAATAATAAAAATCATAAACTTTATGCTTGAATGTACATGTAAATGCCACGCCCTTAATCTAAATTTTGCATTTTGAAAAATCTTTAATTGGTGTATTATTATTTCTCAGTGAGCAGTCCGAGTGAGTTGTCAATCGCAACAAATGTTTTAGAAATTGCATTGTAACATTTTTCAGAAATTTTGGTATTTCAACTGATCTTAAATGCCTTAAAATTCATTTTTTCAGAACTTTTCAGAATTAGCCTGGCAATGAAAGTGTGAGGAATTTTACACTAAGAACCATCCGATAATCTAAGTGTAGCTGCATTCTCAAGATTAGTATGCATATGGGATATGATATGATTCTAAGACATGAAATGGTTTATTGTTTTTGACTTTTCATTGATTCATTATTTTGGTTGATTAATTACTTAATGAGCGAGGGGGAAGGTGAAGTATTCTATTACTTTTAGGCAAATTTGAGACAGTTATGATTGAATAGTATAAACTTATTATCAGTCAACAGCACATATGTGTGTACGTGAATATAATTTTCAAGAGGAGGCTGTGTGTTAGGCATGTAACCAACCTGTAAGATATGTGTTAGAATCAAGTGAAAGATCAGTTAGCAATTATCGCACTTGTGAGTAGATTTTTGAGGGTGGGTTCAACGATTAGTGGAAAAGAATTCTCGGTTTTGTAATCTTGGAATACTCTAAATTTGTAATATATGAAAATGGAACTTTGGTTGTTTTACTCTATATTAATTTTTGGAACTATTTCATAATTCACACAATAAATGACGCCTTAAAGATAATGCAGAAATATATGCTTATTTTTCTGACCTTGGTTTCAGTTCCAAAGTCTTCTTACAATGCGGCAGCATGGAAAATCGAGTCACTTTTTTTAATGGAAATAATAAATGGAGTTTATCATTCCAAATTTCCAGTTTAGTTACACAGCACATGAGCGGAAATAAGAAAATGGAAAGATTCGTATCTACAAAGTTGGAGAGAGATTGATGTGTGCAACAGCAGCATCAACTAGGTTCTAGCAGCCACTTCCCCTCCACTTGTTCCAATTCTGACTCACACACATACACACACACACACACACACGTATGTGAATCTTGTGGAGAACAGGCGCCGAAAAAATATTGAACCGCCCGCAGCACTCGAATGCGATTCGTTCTGTCTGAACCAGCCACTCCCCCACCCACTCCCCGCCTTTCTCTGTCTATGAATGAGTGCACCCCTTATGCGAAAATAGGATTTGCTTGCAAATTTTTGCTATCGGGTTAGGGCTGAGGGAGTGGGGTGACCATGTGCGGGTTACGGATGCTTTGCACTCGTTTTGTTTGTTTGACACTTGCGTGGTTAGTGATTGTCCATATTATGTGACACACTGTGTGACAGACGAGCAGATAGAGCAACTCTGGCAGACTATCAGACAGGCAGACCGAAGAGGATAGGGCAAATGTCACACTTACTGTCAAAGAGAGGCAGAGAGAGAGCGAGAGAGAGAGACCGAGAGAGAAAGAGAGAGACGGGGAAAAAAGAGGCTCAATTTTGTGCTGCATCAGCGCTGAGTTGGCAACTCCTTCCAGCTGCCGAATTAAAGTTCAGTTCAAGTTGTCAAATGCTTGGTGTGATTGCCCTCAGGCACAGTTCGTACCATCAATAAATGAATTTGATAACCTTCAGGGAGTTGGAAGTGAATTGAATAGGCGCATTGGTTGGGAAGCCGTAAGTGTATTTGCAAATATTATATTGTTGTTCACAAATGTGAAATTACAATTGAAGACCGCGTTATGAATATTAATTAAAACATATTTTGAATGTATGTGATTTATGTAATTTAAGTAATGTATGTAATTTTACAATCGGAATTCGTATTTCATATGTTTTTAATATGTTTTTTTTACTGTCAACCCAACTAGCTGACGTGAATTGTCGAAAATATGGAATTCCGATTTAAACTCGATAACCCATTTTCCCGTTTTTAAGTTGCGATTTTCTGTTTGTGTTTTAATAGCCTAAATCGATCCCTTTTCATCCATCCATCTGTCTGTCTGTCTGTCTGAATTCACCAAATTTGGAATAAAAGCTCTCGAATACCAAGTGCACATTAAGTTAATTTAATTTTTAATCGATACAAGTTGCATTTGAATATATAGATTTGTCTTTATGAAAATAATCATCTCTACAAATTTACTCGATTAACAAAATGCTATATTAAACTGCAGCAAGCGAAAATATTTTTTTTAATAAAAGTGCACAAAAATGATTATTTCTATATCTACGAAGTGAATAATTTATAATACGTAAAAGCTTTGTCCCAGATCGAGCCATCCCAACACAAGATTTACTCTTCTAAAGGGTATTAAAATATTGTCATGGAGTTTGAAAGGCACTAACAGGTCTTCTACCTGTCCAAACCTTCAGATTATATATATTCTTGATTAACATCACCATATCCGTCTCTCTGGAATACATTCGTATTTTTTCTGTAAGCAGTTCATTTTTTAGTCTCATTATGATGCGTTCTTGTATGAATATTTACAAACTATGGGTGTTATTCTGCTCCTATCAAAAGTACTTGTGAGCAGGCAGACTCCGGTCTGTAAGAGTCTGTTATCTCTGGCATGTTTGAGATAACTCAATTTTTGTATGGAATTACTTGAACTGTCTATCTCAACAGTGTCACATTTTGTTATACCTTCCAACTGCTTAGAAAATCCATTAACAAGCTCTTTGCATATGCTGGAGGGTAGAAAACCAGTCTCCCTTGAGCTTGAAAAGTGAGTAGTATATAAAGCAAGAAGGAGTTAAGAACAATGTGCATAAATTGTAATACCAAATACACGAACAGATCGAACTAAGCCAACTAGCGGCTGGGTGCTTCGGGTGACCCGTGCCACAGCAGTCAATGGAAATTGTGGAGATTTATGGTGCCTGGTAAAAAGGGCAGCGCCATATTTATTTGAAAATAAGTTAGCCCATAGGCAAGTGGGCTGTGCTGGGCTGCGCTGAGCTGGCTGGTAAACAGCTTACAAATAACAGGCTGGCCAAAAACTCCCAAAAAGGATATTACATATCCTGTTCGCAGTCGTGCAAATGCCATTATAGATTGAATATTTGCAGGCTCGTACCCCCTCCTCTCCTCCCCACCCCGTTTGATTTACGTTGTTTCACAACTTCCGCCACTTTGCTGCACACTTCTTTGCTGGGCTCCATCTTTGTTTTGTATTATTTTGTGGCGTGGTTTTCAAGTCCAAAACGCGCCACCGTTGACCTTGCTCCTGGCTTTAACTTTGACTCTGAGTTATGTGCTGTGCCGCCGAATATGGGAGGCTATTAGAGGCTTACTGTCCATATACCGCGACAAACTCTCCATCCCCACCGCGCTAGTGGTACGTGCAAGCTGCGCTTTTTCACACACACTCAACATCGTTATTGAGTTGGGCTCGTGATTATTGCCATTATGGCATGAGACTGAAAGCCGCTCAAACCGTTGCGGCTCCCCATAACTCTCTATTCCTGAATGGCTCCGCTTTACCCCAAACTGCTGCGCTTCGTCTCAAGTGACTATTCACAGCCCGAAGATTTATTGAATGTGCGCGATGGTCTCCGCTTCTTCGGCTGCCTGCTGCCTGCTGTCGGCTGTCGACTGTCTGTGTCTGTGGCTGTTGTAAGTTGCTCTGTCTGCTCTTTGGCATTGGGTATTGAGTGTTTATTTATTTTCAAGCATCATAAAAAATACAGCGGCAGCCGGCACGGGGCAAGCACTAAAGACACACACAAACACACAAACACACATTCAATAATATTTTCGCCTCGTGGCAAAAGCAGCTGCAATTTTTACGCCATTTTGTGCTGTGCCAAGCCAAGTGTAATTTGTGGCCTGGGAACTTTGTCTATTGCTCTTGTTGTACGCATTGTTGTTGTTGTTGTTGCTATTGTTGTTGTTGTTGTTGTTATTGCTATCGCTTTTGTGTTTGCTGTTGCTGTTTAATGAAGCATTCGCGTCGAAGTAGCTGTTGCAATTTTTATTTCATTTGCCGGTCAATGAACATTGGAAATGTGTTAAGTGCCATCGCTTGTCTTTAATTGTCTACAACTTTGCTCAATGGCTTTTAATGAAGTGTTAAACGCTCATTGCCACACTAACATCCACAAAGCCATAACTATGTTGCTATTAACATATATTACGCATACGCAGCATTGAATCTGTCAGCGGTGCCTTGCCAGGCACATACTCATTAAAACTTCTTTACTACGGATCGACTCTATTGCATCATCAAATAACTTATTATACAATCGCATTTTTTGTTTATAAAGCAATCAATTCGCTGTACCAAATGACATTTTTATTTTTACTCACAATTTAACATTATAACGTACTATTTTGTGGTCGAGAGTGTAACGCTTTGAAGAAGAGGTATCCGGATTCATAAAAATATATATTGTTAATCAACAGTCTATGAGTTGATGAAGTCATTATCCGTTCACCCATCTGTATATTTCCATGCGAATTCATTTCGGAGTTTTTCTACCGTCTGTTTATATAGACCGGTTCGTTGGTACAAATGGAATAAGTATTAGTTTTCCAACTACTTGGCACAGCTGAAACTGTATGGTAATGGAACATATTATATTATTATGCTCGACAGATGTGTGTATGCTAGTGTAATAGACTAAGGTAGATATAATGGGATTTAGTTAATAGATCAATTATTAGATTTTTGATTATAATAATACTTTGTAGGTGGTAAATGAAAACCTCTCAAGTCGATCGATTCTTTCTTCTAAAAGTATTCTTCCACATGTCTGTTATTGAATGTAAATGAAGTAAACTACATTAGCTTTAGATGGTCATCCACCCTCATCTGCTCAGTATATGCCTTTGTGCCACATGACGAACATATGAGGAATATGCGTTCTCTATGATGTTGCCAGCACAGCTTGGGGCATTTCCGCTTTTGCCACCGCCATTACTGTCGTCATTTGGCGCTCAACTAAAAACCAGAGTTGGTTTTTTTTTCGTTATTATCTATATACTCTATGTATGCATAAATATAAATATGAAGCAGTAGAACAGAGCGCTTTTTACTTTATGCATGCAACGGCTACATTTTATATTGCACATATATTTTTCATAAACTGCAAATTTAGGTCACAACCACGGGGTATGCCAGTTAGCACAGGAGACAGGGACAGAGAAGTGTGGATGGGAACTGGGAACTGGGAACTGGGGATGGGCCTGGGTCTGTGTCTGTGTCTGTGTCTGGGCCTGTGGCATGTATGACAGCAGCGCTAATGCAGCAACAGCTTTGGGTTCCCAGCGGTCAACGTACGGCGTTGACGATGGCGACGTCAAAGCGTCGTCAAAATGAATATGCGCATAGTTGCTGCGGAAATATTTAACATACGCCATGCATGCCGCATCGCGAGTGTTGAACATAGCGTGATGTGCCGCAAGCAACGGTAACTAGCGGACCTGCCTTTGCTGTTCTCCGAATCGAATTAGCCACAAATTCACACATCAGACAGAGCAAATTCATATTTCAGTATTCACTTACTTGTGCTTGACAATAATGAACCTGAAAGTTATGGAACTAGAAGATTCTATATCAAAATAGACTTCATGTATCTGGGAAATCGCATCGAATAGCATTTGTGGAACTGCATTAAATATGAACGCACACACTGAATATTCGTACTCGCATGGCTGTGAGGGGTCTTGTCCCCATATCCACAGTGCCCGGCCCCAAAGTATGATTGCGTGCCTAAGCGCCATCTTACGGTTGATAGCTTCATTACAGTGCTGTTGTTGCTTATTACCCGTTAGTTTGTTGGTGTTCTTGTTCTTGTTCTCGTGCCTCAGTTTGTTGTTATTGTTGCTGCTGGTTGTGGTTGTTAGTGTTCTTGGCATGTTGTATGTGCTGATTACAGAAGGGCGTCAATGTGGACGCCAGCAACCTGTGCTACTTTTTATGGGCGGCTACCATGGGTGGCTTGCAGCCACCGTAATTTTTTCTAAATTTACCTAAAGTGTTCCTTCGTTGGGCATCTCGCGCATAGTTTGTTTAATTTTTAAATTGCCATCCCGAGCTCTCGGTCGAGGCGAGGACCAGTCGTCCTCGTTTCACAAAGCAATGGGCCGCTGGTTAGCGCTGCGAGTGAAAGTTTCTATTAAGGCACAAGTGTTATGGGCGCTCTTAAGATGGTGAAGTTATGATTGGCGCAGGGAGAATTTCTTCTAAGCAGTCGTTTACTGTTTGGCTAAGTGCGCATTGCTTAAGTGTTTTCCCACTTTCCATCGCTTGGTATGAGCTTCAATAGGTGTCAAGTGTGTGTGCTTCCAAACTGTTTTGTAGGTCAAAATAAAAAAATGTACAAATATATTTGTGCAGCAATTGATTTTAGAGATCCTGTGCATTTATATTTCGTAATAATAAGCTCTAAATATAGAACAAAAGAGAATGCTGCAGATGTGCGTACCCGACTAACAGGTGCAGTGTTGGCTTTTCACAGATCTTTGAAGAAGGTTACTGTTAATTTATCCTCAAAATTTGCTTTTCAAATTGCGGTGGATATAGCCTTTTCTGAATTTTTGGGGACCAAAGTGGTCGTTGCCGAAAAAAATGTTGGAAAAATTAAGGAAGATATGGGCGTTTCAGATTTCTAATGCCAAAGTTCCTGGAGGCGGCAGGTGTGGGCGTGGTCCGACAATGTATATGCTGGTCTTTTAAGCAGGTTACCAGCAAGTTACCTCTAAGTTTGATAACTTTATCTTTAAAATTGTGGGAGATATGTTGCTTCACGATTTACCTTACCTGGTATCAGAGTATAAAGATATATTTATCATTAACTGATTATCCCAGTGATTGAGTCATTTAACATTTAATAGTCCTATTATGGACGTGTACGAAAATTATGTAGCTATATTATTTCCCAATGCTTCAACTACAACGCTGCAAATAAATAAGTAAACAACTCTTCCTTCCCACAAATAAATCATTTCAAGCTGTCAAGCTTCACACGCCCCAATCCCCACCAAGTATCTCTCTGCACCCGATATCATGCTTGAAGGTCTTTCGGCGCTTAATTCGACATTCGACATTGGGCACGCAATCGGGGACGGCAACGAGCGTACTTCATTCCTAAATACGTGTCTCAAAAGTTTCCAATATTGCAATATTGAAATGTCAAACCTTGTCTTGTATTGCTACGCTGATGTTTGCATACTCTATAACTCAGTATCTAAAAAGTGTTTAACTTGTGCAACAGACAGAGAAATATTTATATTTTTAAACTTGGTCTGCTTTTATTTAGCAGACAATTGTAACCGTTTAAGTAGTTCTGCTCTGCAGCGAGGGTATCTTGTGCTCGAGCATACCTGTTCTTCTTCTCAGAATTCAGAGTGAGTTGTGTGTGCAAATAATACAATTGTCAGCAAACACGAAACCCATCCCCAAAGAGCCCAGACAGACGGGAGATGCAGCAGGTGTGATTGAAGGCAATGTGACAACCAAAAAACTGTTTAAAAATAATATGAAATATTGCCAATATCATAACGCAAAGCTCAGCAAATGGTGATGATGCGAATGGTTTGCTCTTGAATACCAGAGTCTGTTGTTGACTTGGCGTTTGAAGAGTGCGGTCAAGTATTTCCCCAACACAATATGTGTGCTCTTTGGGGTGCAGTCTGGCACGCTGTCTGATGCGTAAGCAAAAACATTTTCATTTTCATTTTTCAAGTGAAATTCAATTGTTATCGAGGTATTTGCATGGCTGCATGAGTTGGCCCGAGTTGTAAACAGTTTGGGGGTAGCTTATCATAAGCAATAAATGCTAATGGACGAGCTTTGCACTGGGAGTCGCGTCCTTTGGGAAGACAGCCATTAGTTGCATTGGCTATCTGGCTGTCCCCATCGCTAGAAAATATAAACCAGCGATGTCAACAATAATCTAGCATTCAACCACCCGACCCACGGCTGCGCCACAACATTTACCCTCAGCGGCGGCTGTCCAAAAGCAAAGGTGACAAGAGATATCACAATTTTATGAGTAATCCCGACACTCTCTTTTCATGCCAGACCAAACCATAAGTAGAAGTAGAAAGAGAAAGTAGAGGGAGTGGGAGCGAGTGCCAGCTGATGACAAGGACTTGCACTGATTACGGAGCGGAGCGTTACCGACTGTCCCAGCAATGGTAATAAAATTCTCACTTCTGGATAGATTTTTGCATTGTCGTTAGAGTAGATAATGTGTGTGGGAGGTGGGGGAGGAGTGGAGCGGGATGGGGAGAATGAGCGGGCTTCTGATCCGGGCTGCCCCTTGCATTGTTTGTCAGCGTCTGTCTGGCTTCGGATGTTGCGGATGTTGTTCTGAGTCATATTAAAAAGTAACGAGCAAAATATTATGAAGCCAGACAAAGGCATTTCCGGCACAGGGACGAGCCACAGCAATAGCCAGAGTCAGAGCCAAAAACCAGAACCCCGAGCTACCAATATTGGATTCACACGTTGTTATGTAGGAGTAAGAATTGGGTGTGTGTATATGTAAGTGTATGTGTATGTGTATGTGTATGTGTCTGTGTCTGTGTCAGTGGTTGTACATCGCCGGCTATTGTTTGTTGTGCGTTGTTCGTTGGATGCCCCTTTTCATTTGCCCAGTGGCAGCTACATGATGTGCTACACAACAGTCAGCCGTTATATTATATTGTATTTTTAGACCAGACAAGTCTGCATTGCTGCATGTGCTCTGCTCACTATGTCTGCGAGTCAGGATCCTGTCTATCCTGGTGAGTTGTTGAGATTGCCTGCCCCGGCATCCCCCTCTCCCGTTGCGCTATTATTAATAACCATAACTCAAATCTATTGCCGCTTTACTGCTCATTGAACCCTGCTTATGGCCATGGATTCGTCAGTATTCCTCAGTTTCCTTGAGTTTGCGTTAAAAAGTGTTTCATTTGACCGCGAACCGGTCGAAAACAGATTGGGGGAAGCAGGTGGACTTAGGGTTAAAGTTTTTTTTACTTTGGATAATGGATAATGTGTCTTATTCAAAACAAACAAATCTATTTTCATAAAATAAAAACTCTGTGGAGAAGTCTTTTTTCAAGAAGTATTTTTATAAATTAATCTGTTCGTTTATCTATTTATACGTCTACAAATCAAATTTGAGCTTAAAATAAACCTTTAAAATTGTACTGTTTCCTGCGAATGATATTTTGAGTCAATAAGTATACCAGGAGACCAATAATTATTTGTATAAACTATCTTAAGGTTAATTTAGAAACAAAAGTGTTGTTTCTAACTTAAGATCAATGTTAATATGACATATCCATAAATATTTGCTGGAACTAATTTGGCATTGGTAGAAATATTAATTATAATCAAACCAAAACCTTTTTTCGCACACTTTTTAGATTCTTAGAACACTAATAAAAAAATTTTCGAATGTGTTTCCCAATATTTAGTGCGGCCTTCCTTTGCCCTTTGGCATCTTCCAAAGACGGGTCAGGCTTTTTACCAAGGTATTGATGTCATTACAACTTATTGTCTCACATTCGGCTAACAATGCCGTCTAAAAGGAGCTGTTTGATGAAATCGTTTGTTTCCTTGTCCTCTTCACCAGCGTGTCCCAAATATGCTGAATTGGACTTAGTGACTGGGTGGAATTTGTTATCTTTTTGTAGTGATACAGTCATGGACCTAATATGTCAAATCATTTGCTCCACTATCTTGTGGAAACAAGACTGTTTTATATATGAACTTATAGATATACTTGTCCTCATCAGTCATGGCTTCCTTTAATTTTCCCCACAAATATTTCATATTTAAAAAAATTAAACTATGACAGAGGAAAATGCGGTTGCCAATGTGAAAAAAAGGAGAGTGTGCAGATTGGTCTGACTGTATAAGCTTCCACATCTTACCAAAAGTAAGTTACTGATTATTATTATTTTTTTAACTGACAAATCCAGTCCAAACGTTCTGCAAAACTTGTGCGAAGTGTGCTTGCAGCGAAATTTGAGTTCCTTTTGCTCAGTTAGTCAACTGTCGTCATTTGGCTTATCATTCAGGGCTTCGGCTTTGATATGCAGCTAACGGGAACTGGCTTTTGCGCCATGTTTTAATTGTGCTCATATCTCAGGGCCTGCTCAAACCCCTTTTCCTGAGTGCGCAGCACAGCCAAACTTTGCACTTGCCCGTTTGGGTGTATGTGTGTGAGTGTGTGTTTGGCTTAAACTTTTTTGGGGGTATGAACACACACACACACACACATATATACACAGGCACAAATTGCTCAACAATCCATGTTGCCATTTTACAACACTTGAAATTTCTTTGGACATTTGCTTTTGGCTTAGACCCGGAATCATGTTGACTTTTACTTTAGCAAATGGCAGCTGAGCAGGCTACGGACGCGGCAGTCGGGCAGCCGGGCAGACGGGCAGACGTGCAGACGGACAGAGGGGACCGGTTCGTATAATTTCAATGTGCACTGTCGTAAATAGCATAAGAAGAAGAATAAGAAGATAGAGCAGCTCGAGAAGCAGTAGAAGCAGAAAAGATGCTGGCGTTGAGAAAACGATGAGTATTTTCTTAATTTTCTTGCGCTTCCTGCATTGCAAAGTTTTGCCAGCAAAGTGCGAGAGAGTTTTCTAGCTTTTCTAGCTGCAGCAGCTTTTCCGTTTGTCACGACAGACAAGACACCAACATTAAAGTATTATGCAAGCGTATTAATGCACTCAACGGAACAGAGCAAAAGAATTAGAAGTAGCATGGCGTTCACAGAGGGGCGGCAAAGTAACCAGCTAGCTAGCTAGTCAACTTTGGACACTTGGACACATGGACAGACTGGGATTTAGAGTCCGAGTCGTAGTTTGAGCACTCACACAGCGTGTGTCACACGGCCAAAGAAAAACAACTGGCAAAAAGCATCAAAAGTTTTTCTTAAGCAGGAAATAATATCTATGCTGCGAAGCTTTAGCAACTGTCACTTGCCATTGCATTGGAATCCACAACTTAAAATTTACTTATACATTAATTTGATAGCCAGAAATTAACTGAATCCGAATCGAAACCAAAAACCAATATCCTAGAGAGTGTCCAGTGCAACTCTTCTCGCTGTACTGTTCCTTCAGCTGTCAAATTAAAGTCAACCACAAAGTGCCAAAATGGCGCAGAACCAAATCCCATACACAAATACATATTACGTATATGTACGAATACATATGTATATACAAATACTATCAGCAGCATGCCGCCAGTGATTCCCCAGTGTATTTCGCTTTGACACCATAACTGATGATTCCCCGGCAAGGACAGCCTTGTCCTTCCCTCCGTCCCTGTCTGTCTTTCTGTGTATCTGCATTAAACGTTCGCACATTGACATGATGTATGATCGGAGTCCAGAGTTAACCCCTCCCCAGCCATTAGCAACAGAGATGGCCACTTAATGACAGTCAGGTTGCAAGTCGAGGGTGCGTCGCCTGCTGCCCTTAAAGTGTCTTCAAGTTCTTCTGTGCACACGCGAGTTCCAATCAGACAGCGCCTCTTACCTGGCGCTCAATCAAGTCGTGCTCAAACAATTGCAGCTACGCCCTCCCCACATAATACCCTCTCCCCTCACATACTTAAGAACCACGCACACACAACACACACACACGATAAAAACACATTGAGCAAACACTTACCACACGATATTCATACACAATTTACACATCTCCACAACATTTTTCATCCCGTTTCAAGTGTGCCACAGTGGGTAAAAATAGTTGCATAAAGTAAAGAATAATAGTTAATTCTTACACTAATTTTTCAAGTGTTATTCACATGTTTCTAAGGACAATCACAATAGATATTTAAATTTAGTAAGTCTAACTAGCTAGTAGGTCTGACAATAACTAAATGAATAATTAGTTCTTGTTATTTAGTTAAAGTCTCAAGTGAGACTATTTTAGAGCTTTCTTATAAACACATTTACCAACAATTTTTGAATTTATTCGGTATACCAGTGGAAACAGACCATTCTGCAAGCATCTAGCAAGCTCACTATCTTCATGCCCCTCTTTTGTGCCAAGTAATGTAAACGTAAAACCAAATGCACTAAGAGCATTTCAAGTGCGCCAGTGAGTTATTTGGGGATGCCCCCGCTGAATGACTGTTATGGTTATGTGGGTAGCATGAGTATTCGCCAGGCAAAAACCTGAGTCTGCCTTTCAATCACTTAAATTTGCTATGGTGTATAAGGAGAACAGCACACACCCAAAACACTTGAGAGGTCCCCAGGTTATATGTATGAGTTCCATGCTTTGAATGTTTCGAGTGTGTGGATGCGTGGAAGGTGGAAGTTTGAGTTTGTGCTTCATTGCGCGACTTGTTTGAGTGAGTGTGTCATTTATTGTGTATTTATTTGACAAGCGCATGCGGTGCAGACGCATTAGACAGAGACACGTGTGCCAAACACAGTGCGA
This sequence comes from Drosophila macrothrix, assembly GCA_035042055.1. NCBI lineage: Eukaryota > Metazoa > Arthropoda > Insecta > Diptera > Drosophilidae > Drosophila > Drosophila macrothrix. Next base: position 17,492 of record JAWNLX010000260.1, read on the forward strand.
AAACAAAGGGGAAGAGGAGCGGGTAGGCAGGGGTCAGACCCCGGTTTGGCAAAATGATTTCACCATGTTTAAATGGTAAATGATGCAACATGTACTCTATTATACTTGTGCAATTTTTCTTGCCAGACCTTTGAGCGTGTCAACTTTTGCTTAGTTTTATCTTCTTTATAATATTTTTGGTTGGTTCTCATCTGGTGAGTTCCTTCAGGCGTTCATCATTAGTTAATGTTGTAAGGGCGTCTCTGAAAAGCCTTACAATTCCCTTGTTTGTATTTCTTTAAGTTTGATTTATGTCGCTGTCCGCCAACTCAGCTGTGTTAAGACTCGGCTCACATCTGCAAAACGAATTTAATACCCACAAAAATGTTTCCTTTTTTAGTTTTTGCCTTTTTTGTGACGCACATGTGATTTTATTAAAAGCACAATAGGAATTAAAATAGAAATGTGATTTGTTTTGTATACAAACAAGATTCGTCGCAGGGGTGGAATCCACCCACTGTCCACTCAACATATTTTTACGACTGAAAAAACTGAAAGCTGAGAACAACACAATGTTTCATTCATTCATCAATCAGCGCGGCATTCCATGAAAAAATGTCATCGAAAAAAGACAAATAAAAATTGTATACCTCTGAATGCACGGCTATGCAATACCCTACAAAACTAAGATAACTGAAATTTCACACATATAAGGAGTACCTTCAAAAAATATTAGTGAATTTTAATAATATTAATCAAATACTTTCTTGCTACTTTGAATTTCACTTGGTGATTGTACGTCAACTTCAAATGTTAAGTCAAACGAATACTCCTCTTAGAATACCATTGAGATGCTTGGCATATAGGGCAACAAGAGGTATTTGATCTACACCCACTTCAGTTGCTTGCTGGGGACCTTTTTATTTTAGACCCGTGAAGATTGCCGAGTCACTTTTCAATGGCTGCCGCGTTGCTGAGTCCACACAGCAATCAATATTGATTGCATAATGAATGACAATCAATGCAGCGTTTGACACTTTCCACTTAAACACACACTCACACACACCTCCATAGCTGGTTCCCCAGGCAGGGGCAGCGGCGAGGGACGCTTGCCAAATTAGTTTAAAGCAAACTAAATGCCACAAAAAGGCATTCCAATAGCATTAAGTGCCGAGCCATTTCTAAAAGTTCCATGCAAAAGATCCGCGCGATGATTCAATTGACATTCTAAGCGGACAGACAGATGGATGTTGATCCAATAACCTTATCTTCACCACCTCCATTTAGTGCCATTTGCCTCCCCTCCGCTGTCTCGCTGCTGACCGTGTGCATGTCCTTTGAGTGTTTTTGGCTGCAGTCAACCCAGCTCAGACTGGTCAGTCAGCCGCACAATGACCGCCACTAGGATGCTGGTCCTGTTACAGTTGCCACTCGATTGCGCGTCTCCATCTCCAGCACTGCTTTCATCTTCATCTGTACTTGTTTGTTATTTTTTTACTGCGCATTTTTTAACATTTTTTCCCCCTGACAGCAGCCACTTTTATTTCGCTGGCTTTCAACCATGTATTCGGTGCATTGTTTGTTTTGTTGTGTTGCATTTGGTTTTTATCATGCTGGCTGGCATTGCGCAATTTTAGCTGTTGCTACCTTTAACTCCAACCTGCTGCCAATTCGTCAATACCCTACGCTAAAATAAATTAAAGTTAAGTTCAAAACAGTTGGCAGATCTTAAAAATAGAGAGAAGAGGTCAAGAAGCAATTCTCTCATTGGTACATATTCTTAATATAATATTTTAAGTTCCCTAAAAAAATAATTTACACCAAGATTATCATTTTATCTTGTGGACTAATTTTTGGGAGCAATAAATAAAGAAAGTTTTCTTTTTGGGCTCTCAACAAATTACAATTTCTAAAAATTTCAGAGTCTTGAAGCTTTTAAGGGGTACCCGAAAGTCGTTCAATCTATAAAGTCCGTCTACAACAGTTCCTTTTGTGCACATCACTCAATCGGTCCGTGTGTTTCTGATATTCTCTAAATTGAACATATTTCCGTTCGAATCGTAGCAGACTTTTTCTTCTTTTTCGCTTTTATCAGTTCCTTACCAACGGAGATACTCTGTTAGATGCATTTCCTGTTTGTTTCGGTTGTTTCGGTTTGGTGTTCGGGTCTACTAAAGTGTTAACTTTAATGTAAAGAAATTTGTTAACCTAACGACTACCAAAACATAAATTAAAATGAATACAGATTCGAAAAAAAACAATATAAATATACATTCAATTTATGAAAAGCAGCTGGTAACAAATGCAAATTAAAAATGTATATTTTTCCAGAACCCCGTAAGAACAGAATCAGTTTGATTTAATTGAGTGTGTTTTGGGCCTTTATTTTTAAAATGTGATTGTTTTCATTATGTGTGTTCTTTTATACATAATTAAGAAATAGTTTTTTTTAATATATTTATTGTTACAGTTTTTTTAATCTTTAATTTCATTTTGATCTAAATCGTCGTGTGAAAGGAATAATTAAAGCATATTCTAAGAAAATCGAAATAAATTATTGTTATAAGTAGACCTTTAATTTAAAATAAAATTTAAAAAAATCGTGGAAAAAATCGAACGCACATGTTAAAAAAGACAGAGAGCAAAACGGTGTTTGGTTGGAAATAAAAGTTGATTATTTCTCTCATACTTACATCGCTTGTTACTTTATAGCTTTTACTCACATTAAATTGTGAGCGAATTAGATTTTATGCCTATCACTGGAAAACAAAAGCAACTGCAGTCTACACATTAAGTGAAGGTAGTTACATAAACTTCATTACGCTGGGGTCAGCACTTTAATTTTTTTCACAGCTCAGTTTTTGTTTCAGTTGTGTTGCTGTTTTGTGTGTGCGTGGTTAAAGCACGGTACATAAAATAAATATTTTAACAAGTGTTATTTTAATTGTGTGCAGTGCAGCGCAGACAGCAATTGTATGTGTGTCTTATTGTTGTTTTAGTTGTGGTTATTTATCTTTGTTTGCTTTACCTGTGTACACAAATACACATACGCATGTACGCACATAGAGTGCAATTGCAGCTATGTGGCCCATTTGCATGGAAGAATGTCCACTCGCAATGGATACGTGTGAGCGCATAACTTTGAGGAATGTCGAGGGGTGAAATGTGTGCTTGTGAATGTGTTGCATATTCATGCGCAGACTTTTACTGGCTTTAGCCATTTTATCTGATTACCGCCTCACGCATAAGTCCCAGCTGCGCCCTTCAATCGCAACAGCGCTCCAATTTAATTTGCCAACGAGCGCCGGCAACGACAAAAGTTTTCAGTTTGTCACCTCTTCGGCAAGTGGTGGATGTGGGGGATGGGCTTTTGTTTTTGCTTGGGCTGGATTGAGCCTGAGCCTGGTGGTTGCATAAATCAATTCAATTTGTAATAAATTTCAAACTTTTCATTTTATATTAATTTTTTATGCCAGCGCCCTGTCGTTCTTCGTGTTCGTCCCTACGCAAGAAATCAATTTTATTATAATAAAATAAGTGCAAGAAAAGTTGCGGGTCCTTGGTTAGTTTATCGTGTGCGGCCCCAGCATATTAATTCTTCTTTTTTTGCCTTTTTCACTTTGCTACCTCTATCCCAACCAGACTCCTGACCAATATTCTCTTTCTCTCTCTCCTTTGAGGCATACACCCAATCGTCCTTTTGCCGGCTGCTGCTGCCGCTGTCCATGTCCTGACTGCAGCTTAACAAATTGACTTTCTTCGGCGGCGAGTCGCCTTAGTTTTTTGTTGCACACTTACGTGCTGCAGCCGTAGCTGGTCTCCCTCCATTCTTTTGCTCTTTTTATTATGATTACGATTTGAGTTATTGCTGCAGGCAGTCGCAATATCAGCAGCACCAGAGCCCTGGGAATGGGATCCTTTTATGGGCTGTCTGGTCGCGTTGTCGTCACTTTGTCTGCGGCATCGTCGCCAGTCGCCGCCAACTCAGCACATAATTTCCAATGCCAACTATTTTTGGGCGTTTCTGACAAATTAATATGCATTGATTGTTGAACGGCAGTCTCAAAGTGAATGGAATTGAGTAAGAAGTGGGTTATGCAAGGAGTCGCTAATCTTTGCAGAACAGCTTTGGGCATTGAAAGTAGAACGATGGGGTTCCAACTCAATTATAGTGACATTTAAGGCTTTGAAAAGGCTGAGTTCAATGGCCCTCATGCGAAATATTAAATACCAATCTTGCCATGACAATATTCAAATAAAATAGTATTTAAACTTTTATTAACTTTTGCCTTCACGCACCACACTGGGAAAAATTTTCTCAATCGGTAAAATATGCATAGATCCATTGGTTCTGTCTCGATGCAAATAATATCTGATTAAGCTTTAGCCTTTCAATTTTGTCAACCTACTTTTCTTAAGTGCATCGCATAGTGCTGTCCCTTTTGTCTGTCCGTTTTCAATGCAAAGCAATCAATTTGCGTAAAATTTTTTGTCATTTGTTAAATTGGAAATTTCCAGCTTCGGGTCATCATGTGTCATGTGCCTGAATCGGCTCGAATTGAATATTTGACCCGTTCTAGTTTCACTGCTGGCAAATTTCTTTGCACGTTTACAATACCCTTTGTGCAGGTCTACAGGACTCTTGTGTGAATTTACCTTTGCCAGCCAGAAATGTTGATAGACTCGCCGATGGCAAACGTAAAACATGCATAGAATGGTATTGTTGATTTTTAATTGCGCATCCTCATTGTGGGGCAAGCAAATTAAATAATTTATAGCCTACTTGCCACAGAGCTGACAGAGACGACCACAAAGCACAAAGCTCCAGATGCTATTAGGCTCAGAGTCTCTCTATCCTTCGCATGCGCTGCAAAAGAAAACAATATTTAACAGAATGCTGTTTGCCTGCCTGTTCTCTGAAGATGTTGTTCTTGTTTTGTCAGAAAGACTGCAAATGACCACACATCGCAAATTTGTGCACTTAAGCTCCGGGAACAAAGAAGTAGTCAAGAAAACAGCTCGTACACGTTAAAGAGCATGGTCAGCAATGGGAAATACTTTGGGAACACCAAAGCTTAAGTACTTTTAAATATGTTAGTAGTATTTATTGAAGTATGAGATTAGTTGGGTTATCTACAAATTATTTAAATCAAAAAGGAAGGGTTCTAGTTCATAAGATATTTTGTAGGCGGCTTCAAAAATCCCATCACCATTAAAGTTGAGGATTTGTAGTTGTAAGTCTACGTTAACTATAACTTTATGAATATTTTGCGCTCTTGCCGCGTAGACCCTTTTATCTAACTGATTTTGGATGCCATTAATAACGGGAAAAAAGAGAATGAGTTAGTTATGCAAAAGCGCGTAACAGGCAGCGTAGGCATCAACAGCCAAACCTATTTAATTTTATCGATAGCATCCTCCGTTTACCAAATACAAATCGATTACGTATAGCAATATAGGCTACGGTACACAATAGAGTTTTGTGATTGGGTCTGAACAGATGTCGCCATTATGCTGAAAGTTAATCTAGATCGGCTATTTAAGAGCAACTATTTTTTTTTTTTTAAATTAGCACAAACATACAAATGCACATACATTACAATATTTTTAGCAGCACTTAAATAATTAATATATGTTTTGTACACACATAAAAATGTCAAATTAGTTGATTTGAATTTAAAATTCCTCAATTTAAATTAGGTAAGACATTGGCAACAAATTAATTTTCAGAAATAAAAAACAGACAGAGACAAATTTGTTTTGTTTTTTCATCTGACATAAATAAGTATAATTATTACTATATTAGCCAATTGCAATGCGAAAATTCCTATTAATTCATTTATTTTTTTAGCTCGCTATTAATTTTGTTGGCAGTTTGCCGACACTGGAAAATTTCGACAATATTCTCGCCTCCTCGTATATTCTTCACAGCGTGCTCCATTACGTGGCGTATGAATTTAATTGCGTATACGTCGCGACTAAACGATGGACAGACAATTGCTTTATGACTCCACACAGATGTACAGAGACGCACACACCTGATACACCTACGTGCACCGACGATACGGTCGGTCGGTTTTATTGAAGTGTAACTCTTGACTGGACATTATGATCGTCTGGCGTTTGCCTGATGCCGCTGCTACTGCTGCTCCTTCGCCTGACACCAGCAATGGCAGTCAAAGTGTTTATAGCGATGTCCCTCTTAGGTCTGGCAATGCAGCCATCAGTACCTGACAGCAGCAGCTGCTGGCTGCAGTGAAAGCTCGGCACTTGGACGCATCTTGGACTCATCATCAATGTCAAGAGGAGGCCATTGCAGGCAGCAGCGGATGCGGCTTTTGTTATTATTGTCGCTTGGTGTCGTCAGTTCGTCGTCGTCTTTTTGGGAGCTGCAAGTTGTGGCTTTTATGGTGCACTTTCGACGCAATTGGCTTTAGTGCTTCTTTCTCGCACTCACTTGCTTTGTGTGTCACCGTGGACAGGCAAGACAATTAATTAAATGTTGCGAGAGGTGCAGACAGCGATGATGCAGCAGATGCCAGTTATCTGCGGAAGATTGTGCCTCAGTTACTTCTAGCTTACAGATGGGGAACTTAACTTCTTTCTTTTTACGTATGAGATTACATTGAGAAAAGCAATGGAGATGTCTTCATTGAGATGTGATTTTTTTATAGGCAATGAAATCTATTCACTGCGATGCAACGCAAATAAATTTGTCGACGGCTTTATCTGTGGGCTTGAACGATTTTGTAGTCGTTGCTTTCGACCAGAGACTGCACAAGAGAGCGAGGATACTTTTAACCTTCTCATAGGGCCTTGCAAACGACCACACTTCAGAACAAGTTTTCCATAATACTTTGTAGTTATTAAAATGATGAGATGGACTATAAAAACTAAGGGAAAATTTACAAGCGACACTACTTGAACTATAATAAAATATTTCAATTTATAACTGTCTCAAACAACTATTAGAAAAAATAATGACTTCAAATAAACTTTTGACAAATCTTTCCAATAAGATAACTATTAACCGCTTCTATTGCTTTTATCACGGGTTGGTTTTAATATATATTCTATCAACGAAAATAAGGTTGTTAAATTAAATGTTTAGCTGTTGGTAATATATTGGTAATGTTATATTCCTTTGTTATGAACTTGTTTGATTAAACTCAAACTAAGCTTGTACTGCAAATACAAATTTCCAATTTTTATGGCAGCATCTTATTTGTTGCATGCAGATACTTTTGAAAACAGCATGTAACGAACACTTAAAGAGTCTACTATTCGGACGATCTTGCTCAGGAAAATTTGGAGTGGGTCTTGTGCTGCCTAGACAAACACTGTTACAATAATAATATCGTAGACCGACAAAAATCGAACCAAAAAAAATTGACACAGACTGCGTGCATTATACCTTGCCTAAAATTGGAGAACTAAGATGGTATTGATCTCCTTCTATATCCATCCAAACTTGTAGGAATCAACCATAATTGTGTATCATATCCTAAACAAGCCTGCGGTGCTGTAAACCTAAGGTGCCTTTTTATGAAAATAAATTAATTCATAATATAATTCGAAGGACCCAAAGCATAATTCAATGCAAGAGTATTTCAAATGATTCAAATTAAACAAAATTGTTGATAATATTAAATGTAATCTACTTATAAAAGCCAATATAAAATTGTTGTTGATTACATTTACGCATTTACGCTAAGTTGCGTTGAGCAACTCACAGCGCAAAAAGCTGTCAACGTCTTTTCTACTACTTGTCTTCTGAATAAATTTATTTTCCTTTGGCAGAGCACAAAGAGATAATTTTAAGAACCTACTCACAATCACTAATGGACAGAAAAAAATTACTCACAAAAATATTTATGAACCGAAGAAAGGACATCGGCGGCCAGTGCCGTGGTCGATGGCGTATTGTGTGGTATGCTTGAAGTATTTTCCGGTAGTTGGGATGCAAATTTCAATAAATCAAATCGGAGTCGGGTAGAGCAGGTCTTCAACGTTATGTTGCCAATAATATTGCGGCGGGATGTTCAGTCAGTTAGGGATGTTTTCAGATAAGATTTATGCCAGCGTGAATATTGCACACGTGGATTCAATAACATTGTCCACAGGAATTTTGCTAATTGCTCCTGACCTTGGGCGCAGCATGCAGAAGAATAAAGTGCATGCTTAGAGCGCAATAGACTTCAAAGTTAAAGAGCTTCAGAGAGCGAAAAGCTTAATGAGGGCAACCTTAACCTTAACCTCAACCCAAGCTTTACACTCGAGGCCGAAATAACGTATATCTGCCATTGAACATATGCATTTAGAAACGCTGCCATTAGCAAATGAATGACTCAATTAAATAATATTTGCTTCTTAAACATTCGCACCATCAGAAGCGCATGCTTCTGATTCTAAGATTCAAAGGTACAAAAAGCTACGTTTGCTTTTAAAATATAACTACAAGTTGACAAAATCGATCAGTTATTATCATTATAGTTTGAATTTATGCAACTAATTAATTAATAAATTAATATAATAATAATTGAATTCATTTCTGCCATAAGCCACTTCACAGCCATATTAAACAACAATTTTAATGCTACATTGTTGCACAAAAACGCCCAGAAGTCCAAATTAATAATCTTTCACTAGTCATTAAATCAAATAAATGCTCAGCGCATAAGTATGTAAGGCAACTTTGAGTTAAAAACTTCATCAAGCATAATATCTTTTTTAGCTGACAGCAATCAACATCCGTTACATTAATTTCATGTTGCCGCACTGCTAACAATATTAAAATCTTTATCAAATCGAAATTAAAAACCAGTTTGAATTGCTTCCTTGCGACCCCACCTACATCCACACACCACCCATAACTAGACTACAGTCATTCGGTTGCAGATCTACATCCTCTTGGTCTGGCCATAAAACTTTAAATAAATATGCAGCGTGTGCTGCCGTTTGCCATGGTGAAGCGGATGTAGTCTTCCAGTGCTGTCTGCTCCGTAACCGATAACATCATTATTGATGAAGACGTGGGTGGCGTGGGGAGCAGGCGGGGGATTGTCTGAGGACAGGATTCACTGCTGGCAAATGGTAAAAAGGCAGCAAAGCGTGCGCCGCACGAACAGATTGCAGGAATGTGCCTCAGCTGCCACAGCCACACGGCTACGGCTCGCACTTCCGACTGGGGCATTGGGTAGAATACGGCTGGGACTCTGGCATTGGCACTTGGGGTGCATAGGATGTTTAGGCTGGGGTGTTGGCTGGGTGTCGTCCGCTCGTTTAGAGATTGGAAATCGTAGACATCGTCGACGTAGCAGTCGTTGTCGTAATAACTGTAATTGATTTTTGATTTGTGATTTAATTTAACAAAGTTAAATGAATTGAAGTGAGGAGACGATGCCGTAGATTTCTGCTGCAACAGAGTGAGTTGGTGCAGCAGTAAGCTAGGCTTAGCTTATGCCTTTCTCGTTGCTCATCCGAGTATTTGTCAGAGCTTTGAAGCCGACAAATAAATTACATTTCTTACAACCTACATGCAAATCAGACATTAGATTAAGCTAAAAGCCTATCACATTCCCAGTATCGATTGCTATCTTTCTAGAATTGGTATGTCATATTAAGCAATATTAATATATATATTCATTGTTTTATTTCATTATTTATTTATTCATTTAATGGGGACTAAACACAGTCCACAGGTTTTAATAAATTAAAATTATGCATTAAGTAATGTAAAATTAAGAGAGAGGAATTAAATTACAAGCATTAAAAAGAAAAATTAAAAATATATAAAATAAAATAAAGACGATAATAAATATATCTGGGGATACGACATGGAGCTAAGTGTAATTATTAATTAATATAAGAGATCTTAATCTCACGATATATAGTGACATCATAACAGGGTTGAAGCCATTCCCAACCCGAAAATGATATTAGTTATCATAGTTATAGTTATTATAACTGTTAGCGGACATAACTTTCTAGACTGTCCTGTTGATATTAATAAAGTTATTTCGGTCTTTAAATTTATTCTTATACAAACGGCTCTCTAAGCTTCTAAAGTGCACTTTTTCAAACCTGAGGTGTTTGCTTTCCAAAACATTTTGGCCAATTATAAATATAGTTTGAATAATTTGTTAAAGATCATCAAAATTCAAACTTACTTAGTTTCTGCTTAATGAATAAGTAATTTATATTTGAGCAGCTACTGTGGAGTTGATTCAAATCGTTCAAATGACGAGTAAAGCCATACTTTATAGATATAATATGTGATTGGCTGCCTTATCAATTTATTCAGCATTTTAACGATGTATATCAAAATATATGTGTGTACTAAAATCCAATTATAATGTTTTCTTTCATTATTCGGAATCCTATGCAATTCTCCCCTAATATAGCCACAAGGATCACAACGTTCGAAGTCTTGTTAAACAGTTGCTTTCTTCACAATAAGACTCAATCCTTTTTTCTCCAATATTCATTTCCCATTACTTCCTTTGCTTGGGCTTTATGTAATTTCTTGCCGTTGAGTCCATGCTCTCAATTCAGATGGATAAAGTAATGCTTTTGACCAAACCCATTTGTTGTTCGCAGTTGCTTTTCAGACCTGGCCCTTCGTATGCTTTGTCATTGCACGGGAAATTAATTTCCATTTATGTAGCTACACATTTTTGGTGGTTGCAAATTTCATTAGGCAACGAAAAAGCCCGCCAGGAGTCCAGGCAGTGCTCCAAAATTTGCCCAATTCAACTTCATTTGTGAGCAAACAGCCAACAGCTGAACTGAAACTCCACTGTACAATACAACAGCAACGAGCGCAACTCTTGACTTGATTTTATGAGTTTTGGGCCAACTAGAAATGACTGCAATAACAGTAAAGCAACCCCAGGCTCGCAGATGAACCCCAGTCGCAACAGTCGTAACTGTGCAACCCTCTAGCCAATCATATTGAAAACTTTTAGCTATGCCAGAATCCCAGCATCTACCCATAAACCCATTCTACCAACCCCCACCTCCCACCACTCATAGTGTGTGTTTCTGACTAATTCTACATTTTAATTGATGCTCGTTTTGTTTTATGAGAATCCTGGCTAGAAGCTACAAGCCATCAGATACTCAACTCAACTCGACTGCTCGCCCCAATTGTGCCTCAACTGCATTGTCATTTGCATATCTTGCCGGCATTTGCCTGTGCCACAAGCAGTTTATGGGCCACTGGGCTGTGGTTTACTTTTCCACGCCATCAAATCGCAGCCACCTAACCAATGACTGGCATAATTCACACGCCAATGACTTTGAAATCAGCGTAATACATGTACTCATATACTCACATACATATACGTACAAATACGTGTGTGTATGTATGTGTGTGTGTATGTATGTGTGCATGTTTATATTTATAGCAATATGCATTGTGCGTTATATGGCACATCTTGGAAATCTTATCGGGCATAGCACAGCTCATGTAACGTGGAAATCGCTCGAATATTGAAATTGGCAATTTTGATATTCATTAAATGCGTCGTTCCGACCCGCATCCATTCCCGCACTGTGGCAGCATCATCTGTGCATGGGAGCGTGCTTATCCTGGCATCAGCTTTCGCACAGAGCACCAATCAAGTTCCATAAGCATCAACGTCGCTAAGCAGCGAAATCAATAGGGCCCGGACTAAGTCTAATGTTGAGTTGTTGGCCATGGAGTTGGGTTTAGGTTTGGGTTTGGGTTTGGGTTTGGGTTTGGGTTGGGCTTGGGCGCCGAGTATCTCATTTCCGATAACCGCAAAAGAATTTCGCACGCTCTTCTACATATTTAATTTGTTATCGGCGTACTTAAAATTGCGATTCATTATGAAGCGCTCCGCTTGATTTAAAGCTTTAAGACGTTTCCCCTTCAAACATATATACATGTATGCATACTTGTTGGGGGCGTTATCCGCCCCGCCCCACCGCTCGCTGTGTAAATTTCATCAGAATAAATACAATTTATAGCGTAATAAGCCAATTTATGCGCCATGTTAATTTTTCTAGCCAAGAAACGCACAATTTGCATAAATTTACGCTTTGGCGATGGGAATTGGTAGGGCACATGTTACTTAACACGAGTATATGGCAAATGTTAAATGTATAAATGGCAAATAAATAATATTTGATTGCCCCATCCCAAACAGTACATAACTTAGACCGGCTGAGTTATTGTTTAACTTGCCCCTACGAATTACAAAGTACACGCAGCTCCCAACTCTCAACCGAATCCTGCGAAGAATCTTGGCAGTGCTTGATTTAATGGCCCAAAATTAACCAATCAACAAAGAAATGTACAAATATAAGCTTCAACGACGCTCACAATGCAATCAAAGCTGTACATTATTGAAAATTATAATAAATAATCAGCTAGATCAATATAAAAATTAATCCTTTCTGCTTTAATTTTTCAATTTAAGTATTTGGGAATATTCAAACAATATGTATAAATAAAGATTTTGCTTGTTCAAAAATAATAAAACCTTACAATCTTACCTTTAACATAGATTGTTATAATAATAATAATTATATTTTTCATAATCCAGGAGAGTCGATATACCCATGTACGAATTGTACATTTTTCACTAATACAACAAAATTATAATTGGTACCAAAATTGGCTAGCCTTCATTTTATCAGACACATTTAGTATAGAATGTCGCTCAATTTGTGAACTGCAATTATACAAGGTACTTTTTCTAGTTGAAACGATTGTAGATACTGTAGATCGAAGTAATTAAAACAGTGAGATAACAAATGTCTCAAACAGCCAAAAAGAACCAAACGATAAGCAAACAATTTAAGCTTACCAATCACAAAAGAGCAGACCGAAGAAAATATTCCACAAGAGAAATGAAAACAAAAAAATCAGCTTTGACAAATTTGTATGTGAAAAAAACAAAAAAAAATAAAGAGAAGACAAAGCGAATTAAAAAAGAGAAAAATGTCACACAGGACGTATGAGCAACATTTTTAATTTCTGAACATTGTTGCCGTAATTGGTGTGGCAGTTTAACTGACGAACAGAGAAAATTGGAAAAGTAAAAGTGTAAAAATGTGTGATAGACAGATAGATAGATAGATAGAGAGAGAGAGAGGAAGCTTTCAACTGCGATTTAGTTTCCATAGAGTGCAAATGGACATTTAAATCATTTGCTTACATAGTTGTTGTCTGTTAAGTCAATTTAATTTGTGTTCAAACTTATTTCATCACAGTTGAATTATTTGATATTCAGTGACTGCCTCTAAATTAAAACTCACTATGTTGGCACTGTCAGAATCTTTCTAGTTCCTTTGGCATGGTATTCTCTCATTGGAGTATCACCTTTCATATAACTATAGTTATCCAGAAAGTTGTCTTCACTTTAATTGTGTTAACCTTTGATTATGTCGCTTCCTCGCCACCTTCTTTAGCATTGTGCTCTTAAATTTCGCTTATGGAGCAATGCACTAGCCTGGAAATTATTCTTCTGGCCCAAGTGATAAATTGTGTACTGGACACAGTGCTGCACTAGGCTCTAAGTGAAAAATAAAAAAAATTGCGTTTACAAAAGATAAACAACACAATGGGCGAGAGTGCAAGGCGCGGGGTTGTGTCGGTGTCCGAGGGGGTTTGGGGGGTAGCATAAAGTAAAACTGTATTTAATTAACCGACATTGCAATTACAAATTCTGTGCAGCGCGGCGCACTGAACCAGTGCCATGTCCATGGCCTGGACTACGCTCCTCAGCCCGGCTCCCTCCTGACCAAAAGGCAACATCAGAATCAGCAGCTGTTCGGCATACTAAAAAGGACTCAAAGCCCAAGCGACGAGCTCTACACAGGACGGCAGCAAAACAATTTCATTTTGTCCACCACCACCGCCAGCAGGACGAGCTCTGCCTGCAGAGACGTGGTCAGCAGGGATGTTGCTACAGCTATAGTTACAGTTAGCCAGCGGAGTCAGAACAGGAGTGTACACAATGCAGCAGTTTCGAGGCATGCAAACAAAAGCTCAAAAGCGCAGTGGAAACTGCTGTGGAGCCTTGGCTTGCCTTTGCCTTTTGTTTATGGCTTCGACAATTTACACCTTCAAGAAGTGAAGCTTCTTTTATCATTTCTCAACTTTGTCCTGACTGGAAAAAAATTAACAGTAGCAAAGTTATCTCCTCACTGCCAGCTGGTAGCCCCACCAGCCGTAGCTCCTTATCAGTTTTGTATACAGTCCTCGGCAGCAGCCAGGCGTCCCTTCATATCACTCCTTTGCCACTTTTAAAAATGGTAAAAGAAAGTTGTGAATAACTCAAAGTCTTAATGAATTATGGCTTCGCGCTGTCATTCCCATTCCCACTGCCATTGCCACTGCCATTGCCACTGCCATTCCTTTTGATTTTGCTTTTGGGCTCTGTTGTCTGTTGACTCGTCTACATTTTCCAGTTGCCAAAGTTGAAATGAGTTCGAAGTTCACTCATTCCAGAAGTTATGGCTGATTTGTGTGAGTGATAATAGTGATTATGACTATTATGAAGGCGAATCGATGTTCATTCAGATTTAAATTAGTTTATTTATTATCTTTTGTAGATATATTTGCTTATTAGCTCACTACTATTCAGTTTCACTTGCAGTTTACTCATATACCTCTCCCAGATTGCTCACTCTAACCTTACACGACTGGGACTTTAACTGTTGTTTCTTATTCGTGTAAGTAAATTATAAATTACCCCATAGTAAAAATATATATTCCAATCCAAATCCAGTTCTTGTTGTATTCCTGCCTGTTGTATTCCTGCCTTCAATATAATGTCAACAAATTATTTGATATCTAATTTTTGGTTTTAAGATTTGTTTTTATATAAATCAGCATCAACATGACTGATTCAACTGGTGTTGCTCTATAAAATGTATTTTTTTTTCTTTCAATCCCTCATCTAAGTTTCCATTTATTTAGCTCATTGTTATTCTTATTGTTATTGCGATGAAGTCAACAACAAAGGAAGAATATACACAAGTCGTGCTCGAAGCTCTGTTTAACAACTGAGCTGCCCCAAGTGAAAATTACATGCAGTGCATACATGTATGTAAAAAATGAGAACAACGCCAAACTTATAGAAACTTAGTAGTACACATCGAGCCGGAGGGGAACAACAATCCCCTAAATCAAATTCCAAAGCATAAAATCTAAACAACTGAAATGAATGTTAGCAGCCAGCAAGAGAACAAGGACAACAAACAAATAATTTCATGTCATACACTGATGAAAGTTTTGTACTTTTGATGTTCCCTTTCCCTCTCTCATCACTCTCTCCCTCACTCTTTCTCTCTCGCTCTCTCTCTCTCTCTCTATCTATCTACCTATCTATCTATCTATCTCTCTCAATCTCTGTTGCTCTTTACAATGTGCACTGCAGAAAATTAAGCAATTTAATTTAATAGATACAAAGCATCAGCATCAGGAGGGACTGGCAGTGTAAGTGGAATTGTGCACTGTGCGAAATTACATCCATAAACTGGGTGAAACATTCTTGTACTTTCGTATGTAGCAAGCCTTTAGTTTTGCCTCATGCCCAGCTGCAGAATAATAACTCAACACATATTTAAATGTACAACTCTCTGCTTCTTTTCTCCCCTTCCTTTCATTCGTTGCAACGCCCCAATGACCAATGCACTTGGAGCCAGTTGCTGCAACTACCGCTTGCCCTGGCTGTCCAGCAAATGAAAATTTAGTGTGCATGTTCCTGCTGCCAGGAGCAGTGCCATAGTTCCAGTTCCACTTCCACAGCTCTCCATAAAGCCACCCCCAACTCTCCTGCCCGGCCCATATGAAATATGTTTGTGGCAGTTGTCGTTGTGTAAAAGTTGTTGCTGCAGAACTGCGTCGCATCGAAAGCTAAATCAAAGTTTCTATGAGCCGCAACTACTGCCACCAGCAGTGGCAGCAGCAACAACAGCAACAACAGCAACAACAGCAGCAGTTGAAGATGATTTCTATCTGAATCTGCTAAGCAACTAATTTCAGCTTAACCCACTTTTCCAAAGCAATTACCGTTTCTGACCCTCAGTGGCCATCGCTCTGATTTATGGCATTACGTAGTACAACAAGTGCAGGCTGACAACGGATTGCGAATTGTGTTTTTACTGCCACTGAAAAGGACTGAAAGTCTCAAAATCGCCATTTAATGTAAGTGAAGATAAATTATTACAGCAACAGCAACAACAGCAACAACAGCAACACCAACAACGACAAAGACAACGATGACAACGACAGTTGTGAGGGGAGCGGCTGCTGTCAACAAACCGGAGATCAGGCAACATCCGTTTCATAAACGGATGTCCGGTTTGTTCGCACGTTCACGCTGTGCTGCCATTGAGAAAAACAGTTTCACGTTCACCCTGCCCTCTCCCCTCGACGGAGTTGTTCACTGGGCCATCTACTCGGCATAAAATTGAACAGAGTCTAGGCCTCTGAAAAGAAAGTCGTGTTTTCTTTTGGGACACGAACACACTCCAAATACAAAAGGTCGACATCAATTAATAAAAACACAATATTTTTGTATATTTTATATTCAGCAATCTACGTTAAATATAAACATTGAAGTGCTTATTATACACATATGAAACAAACATAAATAGCATTATTTCAGACTTAAATGTGTGTGTCACGTCTTTGATTTGTAGTATTTATTTGTATCTTGTATCTGTGTATTTTAAGCTTTGACGAATATCTTCAAAATATTCTTGTAAATTAACAATAATTTGCCAATTCTAATGAGTGTATGTCGCATGAGAACATCTGTCAGCTATTAACAAAGTCAATCTTTACTTTGTTGTTTGTTGGCTCAGCGTGTATTTTGTATGAGATTTGCAATTGAATTGATATGTTAATAGATAAGCTTGACTACAGCTTGATTTGTCTCCGGCATCTGCTCGATTTTTAGATTTAGCTTGAAGCTGTCGCTCTATTAGGATTGGCACCTGCACAGCTGTTTTGTTCGATTTGCGTGCAATGTATTTGTCCAAGGATTGTCGGCATTCATTTAAGCTGACTGCCTTCAGCTTGCGACACCGTCACCCTCGACACTTGAATCTTTTGGCACAATTGCGATGCAGGTTGGAGGCGAATTTGATTTTATTTCACAGACAACAACCTACAGACAGACAGGCAGATGTACAGATTGACACCGTGCTGAAATATTGCGCGAATTTAGCATTTCAATAGAAAATCGAATATTTCAAGTGGCTGGTAATGACATTTTCTCAAGTGCGAGTAGCGAGCAGTTCACCAAGAATCCAGCGGGTAAACCGAAACCATTCCCAGTCAGTCTGTCATTCATTCACTCGTCGCATTTCTGAGGTAACCACGCGAGTTTGTGTGGTGGGTGGAGCTGGAGCTGGAGCGGTAATTGAAGCTGCCATCTGATTTATTAACTCAATTATGTCCCAGGAAACCAACCCCAACATCCATCCAGCACAAGGGGAGTGATATTCTGTTTACGCCTGTTAATGCAGAGAAAAATTGATGCAAATTTACGCATCGCCTTGCAAAAAAATTCCACTTCAATTCTGTGCATAATTCGATTCGCAAAAAAAACCAGATTAATCGAAATATATTCAATGAAAACGGGCAGAAGGATGTGGGAAAAGGTGGAAACGTAATGTGGTGGTGGGAAAATGTTTCTTGTAGTGTTTGATAAATTTATTATGGATTTGAACATAATATGGCATGTTAGGGAGTGTATGTATTTAAGTCAATAGAAATAAACTCGAAGAACTAGTTTGAAGCATACGTTATTTACAAAATCTGCTCCTCATTTTGCCATCTTCAACTGTTAAGCCCTCAAATTAGCTGAGGAGTTCCAGCAGTCATTTAAAGACTTTGTCTTGGCTTAACTGTACATTTGCTTATAATTTATGAGCTCAGTTCCATTGGCAAATATTGCCATCCGTTTCCTTTTTGTGATGTAGTTCGACTCCATTAGACAATTACGAAATAGGCTTTTAGCCGGGACCCAAACTCTTCGGCTATCTTTGCGCTTTGCTAATTATTTCTTAATGTCGCCTGTCAGTGAAAGGCCTGCCATTTCCGTTTCCGCTGGAACTGAGACTGAAACTGAAGCTGAAACTGTCAATGGAATGTGGTGGCATCATCAATCTGAATCAGTGTACAATAGCGCTGCTTATCACGAGTATATGTCCTTATTAAGAGAGATGGTCTTTTAACTGTCGCTAACAACCACACTCGGTGTTCTCTTCAAGCACTCATTATTAGCAGCCATAACTAAGCACATTTAAATTTACAGAAAGCAACGCAGCTGGCCTTACAACTAACTAATTACATCCAAGTACAACGAGGGCTACACAAGTGGGTCCCAACAGTTGCCACTCGGTGTCAAATTACGAATAATTATATGGGACGGCATGACACAGTTGCAACTGGGCACACGCTGCGTGTTGTTGCACCTGGCCGTTAACTGTACTAGGTGTAAACTGGCCCAATTGGTTGCATGTGTTGCTTTTGCTGTTGCCATTTGTGGTCTTGCTGACCTCGTCATGAGCCCGGCTGCTGCTGCCACTGCAGCTTGTGATAATGATGATTGTTGTCGTTGTCATTGTCGCGGTCGACTAACCCAACTGACTCCCCATAATGGGGAAGGTCGTAGAATTCATCGCCACACTTATCAGAAGTGCAATTATAAAGGCTATGCAGCACCAGTTAAATTTTATTCGCTTATTTAAATTGGCTGCTTGCTGATCTGCTTTTAATTTTTGGGTCAGGCCAACTTCGAAATAACGAGCTTAAATAATGCATATGTAGATTAAATAAATGCTATGTATCCGTCTGATAGAATTGCAAATTAGCATAGTTTCCTTAAAATTATTCCAATTTGCTTTCCTGAAAAGGTCCTTGGCAATTAATAGCACATACTGAAACTGAAATCGTCATCCAACTAAAGAGAATTGGATGGCAAATATGGTCATAATCGCATCTACTTCAGCATAAAATTTGACAGAATATTGGACAAGCCAAAAAAGGGAGAAAAAAATGTGTATACTTGGCTCAATAAAAATGTAAAAGCTAAACTCAGACTGGACTGCAGATTGAAATCTATAAAGGGTTTTATACAAGTCATTCAGATGAGCAGCGACTAATCAATCAAGGAGAGCAGCACCAGACATGACATCCAGAAGCGATTGAAGAATATGCATGATTATAGTATAAATAAATGAGTGTTTGTATGTAAATTGTGCTACCTGCTAGGTTACTGATTTCATAATAACATTTTGGAGCAAACTCCATGTTGCAATGCTATACAAAAATTCATAGCGTCGGGTATAAGTTAGTATTTCATTGGAGACGTGGTCGTACATTTTCAAAGGATTGTTTAATAATCAAATCTATTTTGTGAATTGAGTGTAATCCTTAGACATAGTTGGAAATACCTCTTAATATTCTATCGGTGATTCATTTAAATTAATAAATAAACTGCCTCTAAGAACTCTCTTATCAGGAGCTACTGAAGTTTAAGTGCTTTCCCGATCAACTGCTCCGCGCAGCTCAGCTGCCCAATATGCAATTAAATGCTGATATCAGAAATCAAATAACTGTCTTAGTTCTGCTTTTAATGAGCACTACAATTGTAGAGCATCTGTGTGAATTGAAATCGTGAAGACTTCAACGCAAAACTACACCAGATATGCAGTTAAGCAATCATATTCACATATGCCTTGAATTTGCCGGCTCCTTTGCGAGTTTAACGTCCTGTTCAAGTCATTTGCACCATTTGCATTGTTTCCATGCGTGTGTGCTTGTGTGTGTGTGTGTGTGTGTGTGTGCGTGGGCCAGAACGCTGACAACGTTGTCGTTCTGTGGCCATTGTCTGCCACCATGGCAACTATTGTGGTTCCTTTTGTTTCTGTGCATCGCGCGCTGTCGTCTAATAAAAGCGCCTCATAATGTGGGTCATTGTACCGCCATATGGCGCTGCATTTGTCACTGATAATAAGAACAACATCAAGAACAGCAAGTAAGAGTGCTCCAGTCGAGAGAGCTCGACTTAAAAATACCCTGGGCCGAACGCTCTACTATTCATAGACTGTACAAGTTGATTCTCATTATAAATATAAATTATACACATTTTGGCATTTATTGTAATCGAAATTCGATTTTAGGGTTATCGATAAATCAAATACATTTCATCTGGTCACGCATAGGCTCGGCTGATTATTCTTATCAAAACTGTATATACTTGTATTGCACAACTATATGATATAAAAATAACAAAGAAATAGTAATAAACGAGTGCCTAGAGCGTCCAATTACCAACACAGACGCCTGCAACAGTCGCAGTTGTTGCAAGGCTGCATAGGGGCAGCCAGCCAATTAAGCAACTGCGCCACAATGGCTTCAATTTTTCATTTCGCATTGATTCACTTCCAAATAGTATAAATGCTGTCAGAAAGCATACAATCAGAATTAAGGCAGTGTTAATCTTTTGTGATTTGGAAGAAATTAAATTCGCATGGCAAGTCGAGCTTCTGAGAATTTTGATAACATATAACTTAAAATTAGGTTAAACCGGTTGTCAGCCCGAGGGGTTGACACACATATGCCATGATTAGCCCGTTGCGATACCGTATGGGATCTGGGGTAGATTTCTCCTACACTCGTGTTTCAAAACCTCAATAAAAAAAAAAAACAAAAACACAAAAAGTTTGACATTTGACCAGCCAGTTGCGTTTATAAATTTTGCGATCCTGGCCGGTCTCATGTTTGCTAGCTCTGATAGGCCAGTTAGCGAATAATTTCCCAGGATTGCCAGCCAGAAGAAGTGCTCTCGGGATTCAATCTCCTCCTCCTCTTTGCAGCTTCTGCAGAAATCATTATACGGCACCTGGTGTCTGTTGGCATGAATGCCGACCAACCAGTGCCCTGTTAGAGCTCGGATTACTGCAGAGCAGTTCGTGCTACTCAGATTACACAGCTCTCTACTGTGCTTTGCGTTAATTTTGGGCCATGTTTGGTGTGCTGTGCGGGCGCAGGTTGCATTTCGCCATTTATCACCTACTGGACCTACTTTCTTCTTTGATATTCAGCTTGCAGGTAGCTAAAAGCATACTTATACCTTCCTTATCAGTGAGGAGTGGTAGTATAGTCACTTTCCTAGCTAACTCATCAGCTTTACATATCAGGCTAATAACATGATGTTTTGTCATATCATGCAGATATTTGCGACAGCTTGTTACTGATATCGAATTTGATGATATCGCGCTAATAGACTTAATTGCTGCCTGGCTATCAATATATATATATTAATAATGCTAGGGGTAAATTTTACCCTTTTTAGGCAATCTAGGGCTTCTTTTATAGCAAGTTCTTAGAATTACTAATATAACATCCATATATTATATTACATATATACATATACATATATTGCGAATTGTTTAGTAAAATGAAAATTATTTGAACAATTCTTCTCATCTCAGTGCCATATTTATTTGGTGATATGTACAACAGTGCTTCAGTTTTTACTGCAAAAAGACAACCAGTCAACCACCAGTATTTGAGAAAATATGATGTTAATAATTACTAGAGTGAGGAGCACTGTGTACATTTACGCGGAAGCTACTTATTTCTGATGAATAATCTACCATACGTGAATGTGTGTCAGATGATTCACAATCTAAGATATACTTTAATGTATATTATTTTTTGGTTATTTCCTATTTATATATTTATTATACCCTGAACACATTGGAAATTTATCAAAAGGGCAGAATGATTTTGTGCAAATGTATGTAACAGGCAGAAGGAAGCATCACCCCATAAACATATATTCCCTTTACCAAATCAACAGCCCAGTCGATATAGCCATGTCCGTCTGTGTGAACAGACTTTAAACTTTAAGTTCTCGTGTACAACGCGCAGATAAAGATTGCTTAATTTGATGGATAAGTGCCTTAGTTTCGCGAATATCGATACTTTTCGATTTCCGATAGCAATAAAATCCACAATTTTAAATACGCGAGCGCATGTGTGAGAAAGGGATGGCATGATGAGCCAATATTTATCGCAAGTCGGTGATTTCAGTTCGGGCTTGCGAATAAATATGCATGTATATCTGCTAATTTAGTGTTTTTACTCTTTAGTGCCTGCGCTGACATAAGGAAAGGGTGCACTTGCAGAACTGCTCTCATTTGGGCTTGCAAAACTTTTAAAGGGAAATTTGACAATAAAACTATAATATAATTAACAACAGAATTCAGGGCAGGTTCAGAGTTATTTTAACTCGATTAAAATTCAAGTCAAAGTGCTGTTGAGTGATATTCATGCTCAATCCAAGGATAATATCTTCAATAATATGAAATACGCTTTAAATATATGGACGAAAACTGCTTTCAGTCTATAGCTCATATGGTCTGAGCTGTTGATCCTGATCATGAATATTATTAAGGGGTCTTTAGGCTGTAACATTATATAAATGTGCGCGCTTAAAAGTATGCAATTGTTTTAATATTGAAAATTGAATGTGCGTTTTTCCGACAGGTGGCGCCATAAACAATTTTAATTTTTGTGGCATTTTAGTACTGTAAAAGTTTCAATGCGTTTGTAGAAGATTTAACTCGATATTACACAGAGCTCTACCATTTCAATTCATTTTCTTATAAAAACAAATATTGATTTTATTCAAATTCACTGACGGAAGCAGAGCAGAAATATTTGGATTTTATTAAAAGCTGCCGAAATGTAAATAGATTGAAATAATATCGAAACCAATTTCTACATTTAAGAGATACGAATATTTTATATGAATATTGTGATATTGTATTTTCTAGCAAGTTAAAATATATTAAATATTATATATTAAAAAATATAAAATAATATATTCAATTTTAAAAAAAAAGAACACGAAAAAACAATATGAAACTTATTCGGTCTTAGATACATATTTTTGGTTAGTTGGCTTTGCATTTTTCTGTTAATAAATTCTAAAAAATGTCAAATGATAGCAATTGTATGCACATCTGTCTGCAACTCTATTGTGTCCCCAACACAGTGAAGTAAACGTGTCAGTAAGATAAATAAATGTGTTGTACAAAATGTTTCCTTTGTCACAGTGGCACCTTCGAACTTGCAACTAATTAAAGTTCACGTAACTTTTACGGCAATCAATGTAGTCAATGGTTGCCAAAGTACTTAAACATTTGTCGTGGATGCAATTGAGATGTTTGGTTGGCGATAAATGCGCGCAACAAATTTGTAGCTCAGTCGTTTGCCAATAGCTCATGACTTTTGCGACTTTCCGATTTGTTATTCCACAGAATCTGATGCCAGCCACTGCATTCAGCATTTAAATATTCGCCTTTGAGCGCATTTAAGACACATTTCCAATTTGTAATAAAAAAAAAACTATGGGCAGCTTTGGGTGCTTTAGAAAGTACGAGTTTTTTTCTATATGAACGAGTAGAAGAATACTTATAAAAAAAGGAAACAACTGCTGGTCAATCAAGTTTTAGTTTGCAATAAAGTGCAGCGCATGTTGCAAAAAGAAAGGCCCGCATCAGGCAGGCAAAGTGATAGATTCGCTAACTCATTGAATCAGGTTACCAGCCCAAACGGACGGACAGACGCCCAGACAGACTGAGAGGCGAACCCACAATTCGAGCAGCTGGTACAAAGCATTCCTCGCCAGCGTCTTTGAGCGCCTTTCACTCTTCCGTTGCTACAGTTAACTTCAACTCTGAACACAGGCACCAGGCACCAGGCACCAGTCCCAGCAAACCGCCATCACCAACAGATCTTTGCCATCGATTTGTTTGTGTGTTTGTGTTATCGCTGCACTTCTATAATTTTATGGCTCCGACGCCGATTTCCATAGCCTGGAGTTATGACTCCAACTGCGACTCGATCGTTATGTTTGAGACTTGTCAGTTCCTGGGCAATGAAGACATATTATGGTTGTAAGCAAGTCACTTATGGCTGCCCCATGGCTCTGTGCTCTTGTTTAATGAGGGAAATGGATTTGGCTTTGCAATTGCAATTGTGTGAAAATACTATATGCATATACTATAATATTAACCCATAATAACTAATAGAAATTTAAATGGCAGCTTTTTTGTATAGGAACATATATAATATATAAGGGAATCGGGGCTTTTATTGAATTTATTTAACTTTACTTCATTTTGAGTGTTTGCTAGCTACGACTGAAAAGCTTAAAGATTAGCCTGTGACTTGTATTGTTGATTGTTGAGTCTTTTATTTTCCAAGAAAGTTTTTTCCCAAAGTTTCACAAAGTCTTAAAAAATAATTTCTAGCTCCAAAAGTAGGTTGCCAGTACTTTTCGATCTTTGGTTGCATTTCTAGTCGGATTATTTGGTTAAAATAGCGCAGTTCAACACGGTTTGGGCCCCCACAAAGGTGATCTGTGTGTCCAATAAGATAGATAAGATGTCCTTATGGGTAATTCCTAAATACAATATACTTCTGTACAGGGCTGAAGCACTTTTCTTTGTGGCCAATGTCTGGTTATTGATTTGGTTTGTTGAATATTGAATATTTTCCAATCTGCTGGATAAACCTTATGAGTCAGCCAGACATACAAATATTCATTTTGCTTTCATATTCCTCCTCTCCAAATAGCATGAACAATTCGCAGAATACTGCTGTGTAAGTAAGTATATGATTATATACATATTATGTATATTAGAAAACTTTTCTCAACATGCTTATAATTTGCCATGCGAATCGCACTAAAGAATAAGTTTGAGGCACGCCCCGTAACCCCGCCCCCGTCGCACTTCCAGCCCATTCTCATTCTCATTCTCATTTTGGTGGCGAGTGCAATTTTCAACTCTCTCATGCAGAGTTTCATATTGTTCCATGTGAGTGTGTGTGGGTGTGGGTGTGTGTGTGTGTGTGTGTGTGTCAGTATTACGCCAACGGACAATGGCAAAAGTTTCTGTTACGGCTCGATAAAGTATCTGTTAGATACAATTTACAATATTTCGCTAGCGCCTGGCGCACAAGTGAAAGTTTTTCGCCTGCCCAAAAAGTATGGCTTTAATGATAATGACTTTAGCTGAGCAAAAAGTGGCGCAAAGTTTAGAAAACGCCAACGCAACGCTTTTGGGGATTCTCCAAATGCCAAACAGCAGAAGTTTACCACATCCACACCCATGCATGCCACACACACACACACACACACACACACACACACACACAACACCACATGCACAAAAGATACGCAACGAGTTGCGCAAAAAGTTTTCTACGTGTCGGTTTTGCAACATGAAATTGATAAGACATTTTGAGCGTAAGAGTGTACAAAATGCACACAAAAAGTGGACAAATTTCCAAGAATCATAGAATATGTAAGAATATGTAACGCTTGCGTGTTTAGCAAGAACTTCCAATGCAGAACATTCATGGAGTCTTATCCCTCCAAAGCACTCAGCGTGTTCTTAAATGTTCAAGACTTGAATGTGCTCAACACATTCTTAAATTGTAAAGAACACATTATCCAGTGAAGTGTTTAACATTTCTAAGGCGTATTATCTTCACTTATACATGAATATAAATAAAAACGATTATCAGTGTATTGTCTTTCAAGTAACGTAAACAGTGAACAAGATGGATCAGTTATCTTAGACAAGCCGAAGATTAAATACCCTTGTACACCGGAGTTCATCTCCAGCTGTATGTCAAATTTTATTTGCATTTTTTCTGCATGTTCTACTTGTTCTATAAAAATTATATTTGTTTGTGAAGAATATTTAAAAAAAAAAACAAACACTTTGTCTTGCATAAATATTTGTCTTATGATTCCAGTTTGATGTTTCGCTTTTATTATTTGATTATTTCCAATTTTTGTAGTTAGTTTAATTTAGTTTAGCAAACAAATGGATGTATACAAAGTTTCATCAAGATGACTTTTAACTAAGTTCGGCGCATATAAGTCTAAAAATTTGGACATACGGACATGAGTATATCGATTGTGATTCATTGCGATTCAGATATGTATATATATGTATATGGATATGGAAAATAAATAAAGAAAGTTTTTTATAAGTAAAACCTTTTGGGTTGAGTTTTATCACTCACTTATTAAGTTAACGTCACTCGCAAGACAAACTTCAAAAATGATTCATTTATATATTATTTATTATTATTGAAGGATTTTCTTAACACTCAAACCTTTTAGATCTGACTGCAACTTACATAGTTACTAGCCAAAGATCGTAAAAATTAGCTAGCCCTCCTAAGCAACACGATCTTGGCTTGCAACGATTTAATTTTATCGCAGACCCACAGCAACAACAACCTCAGCGATTTATTGCATCAGTCACAACAACAGCAGCAACAACAGCAACAACAATAAAAACTCAACATTCGCTAACGTTGTAATCGCCCAAGAGACACAATAAAAAAAATCACAAAAAATTAAACAAGCAACCTCAGCAGCCCAAAAGGCTACCAGCTAAACGAGCCGAACTACAAGCCACCTCAGCCTGCTGTCTTCCGTCTGTATTCTTCAGTCTTCAGTCTGTGGTCTGCCGTCTTCTGTCCTGCGTCTGCAGTCTTCATTCTTCAGTGCTCAGTAACTGGTCTCTGGCATTTCGGCAGCCTCATCAACGCGCTAATCTTCTTGTTGTTGTTGTTGTTGTTGTTTGTTGCTGTCGTTGTCGTTGTCGGCAACGTCCTCATCATCAGCATCTCGAACCTCGAACCTGGACTCTCTCAGGCTGTTAAGAGTTCAACTCGTGATGTTAGTGGTTCAAGACAAGGCAGCGATTTCCTCATTGGTCCACTATTCTCTGGCGTGTGTTGTTTTCCTTTGTTGCTGTTGTTTTCTTCTGTTGCTTTTGTTGCTTTTGTTGCTTTTGTTGCTGTTGTTGCAGTTGTCTCTGGCGACATTCTGTCAAGACGATCACGAAGCATTCGTAACACATTTGTTGCAATTTTCGTCGCTATTTGTTACGGTTCAAGCGAGGTTGTTCCACGGGGAAAATCTCGGTTCCATCTGAGTTCTGCTGCTGCCGCCGTCGCCTTGGCGGAAATTAGCAACGTGTAAAATATGCACTAGCTGGCCAGAAAATGTAGCACGAGAAAGACGCTAGTTGCAAGTCGCGTTGTCGGCTGGGTTGTTCACTCCCAATGCAGATCATAAACAACTCACATAACCACAACACACATAGCAGCAACTATTGCTGACAAGGTTCGCTCATGTGAAAAGAGCTGATTATTGTGCTTTCGAAAGTGCCAGGCGCAAAGTGACAATTGCAGCAACTTTGCTATAAATCTAATCTGATCATTTTCAATTCAACTAACAAATAACTTCTGTTCTGGTCATCATCATATTAATATCTTTATATGCATGTCAATAATTGTATTTATGTACCTAAAATTTATTTGCTTTAAAATGTTTTATTTTTGTCATGAGCGAACTTAAGTTCTTTCAATCTTAGTTTGGTTTATCTTAAGAAGCAGTTGTTCTTCTTTTTAATGTTATCTTTTGCTTTTTGAATATATGTTAATTCAAGCTTAGCATGCAGCCTTGCTTCTATTCATGTTCGCCCGTCTCGTTTCCTTTGTCTACAGAATTTGCCGCACTATTTGCCCCAGGGCAACATCAATCACTTCACTTGAAACCCAATCAATTATCAATTGCTTCGCATTCTCAGCGGACTCAGGTGCACAAAGCTCTCCCCAGTTGCACCCTGCCCTCGGCCACGTCTGTTCATATAATAGTACTCTAATTGTTTAATTGAGACCCTATGCAACAACAGGAACAGCAACAGCAACAGCAACAGTAACAGTAACAGCCAGCCACAATACACAGCGTACTGAGCCCGTGTCCTCTCTGCCCTAGTTTGTGGCTGGCCATCAGCAATTTGTGCAAATTGCACGCACGTAGCTCGGGCTATGGCTTTGTCCCAAACCAGTCGATAAACATATCAACACCTGTTATAAGGTATGTGTGTAGGCAACCCGTTGCAAATATTGAAAATCACTGGCATCATTGTGCCACACACACACACACACACACACACACAACCTGGCACTGTCGTACCCACATGCGATTGTCGACAAGCTAAATAAATTTTATTTGCTTGATTTTCGACGCGGCGCATTCGCAATTTTTATACAAATTCACGCAACAATGGTGAGCCAAACGAGCTGGCAACTGAGTGACGTGTATCCTAGTCAATCAAAGGACGCAGGACAGCAACGGAGAGGCAACATGGAGAAGCAATGTGTGTCGTTTGTGTGTATGTGAGGTGTGTGTGTCCTCTGCTTGTTAATCTCGCATGTTGGCCGTTTGTCGCGTGCAACAATATTTTCACCAGATATGTATACCTGCAACATTCTGAATTTCACACGCGAGTTGCTCTGAATCCGTTTAAGCTCTCCTCCTCGTCCTTGCCCTCGTCCTGCTGTCCAGCAGAACGAATTCTATGCTCCCCTATTTTGTTGATAACCATTCGCGGCACGTTCATTTGATTGAATTGAAGTCGCTTTTGCCGTTTTTGCCTCACTGTTGTTGTTGGTGTTGTTGTTATTGACGTTGCCTAGGCTTGTTAGCAACATTGTCAGCTGCCTGTCCGTCTGTCTGTCTGTCGTCCAGCTGTCTAGTCTAGTCCACTCGATCTCCATGCACGTCCATGCAACAATTATTCAATTTGATGCGCCTCGCCTTTTGTTTTGCCAATGCCCAACTCAACCCTTCCCTTTCATGTCCATCCACCCCTTCCACTCCTCTATTTCTCCCGCTGCTACATTGTTGTTGCCACACTTGAATGCCTGCCAAATGTGTCGGGCGTGAGAGTTTACACCTGTGCCAAAGTGTGTCTCCACAACGGAAGCGGCGCCGAGCGTGCCCCTCATCCCCAAACAGGAAGTGGATTTAATGCGGCTGCAATTTGCAAACCCGTTTAGCCAACGCATTAACACCAGGCAACCAGTACTCCGCCTTTGCCCCCCCCCCCCCCTTCCCCTTCCCATTCCCATTCCACTCTTACTCCTCATATGGATTATATTTTATTGATGTGTTAATGTGTAGCACCTAAATTTATCAGCATTTAATGGGCACATATCATACAACAGTTTCATTCAAACGGACGAAAAGGTAATTTAAGGTTTAAAGGAGAACGGAATCGAATTCTTAAATTAGCTTACAGGTTATTTAATTGGAAGGATTTATGCCACTCCCCTCTCCAACAAACAAATCTCAGTTTAGATCAATAAATAATGCATTTAAAGCGTTTTCCCGACCTGGCAAAAACAAGAAATAGTAGTCAAAAAAGATAAATTTAATACGATTTATAAATACTGATAATTAGTGAAGAAAAAATATCCCAAGCACTTTTAAAAATTAAAAGAGTAAAAAAATAAAAGAGATAAGAACTAATTTATTGGTTGCATGCTTGCTGGATTCCCACGACGAGTCGGCCACTCATTTGGCTAAGCCCATTTGGGCCACTTGAGTCCACTTGCTTCACGCTACTTGGTCTGTATGCTAATCATCAAAGCAAATCCAGCATAATTGAACTTAAACGGAAACTCATAAAATGCACTTCAAAAAGCTAAAGGCT
Organism: Drosophila macrothrix; assembly: GCA_035042055.1. Lineage (NCBI taxonomy): Eukaryota > Metazoa > Arthropoda > Insecta > Diptera > Drosophilidae > Drosophila > Drosophila macrothrix. The sequence continues at coordinate 47,066 of JAWNLX010000260.1, forward strand.
CCCCGCTCCCCTCGCCTTAGCTACGACTGACAGTGTAAACAGTTAACATGCTAAGCTCATTGAAGCTGCCATTGTAAGTGCAACCCGTTGCCACGCAGGCGAGGCAGATGCAGCCCACGCGACGTCAGTCGATTAGTCCCAGCCCGAGCAGAGAAGACCGTCGAGTGGCAAGGGAAAAAGGGAGAGGAAAAAGGAGAAATGAAAAAGTAGAGGCCTAAACTCGACTCGAGTGTCAATTAAATTAATATCAATTAAAAGCGGCTGCAACTTGTTGCTTGATGCTTCCACTGCATCCATTCAGCGGCTGCAACTCCAGTTGCAAATTATGCACACGCCATCAAGTGGCTGTCTAATGAATGCAGCCAGTTTAAAGCTTGCAGCTCCTAGCGATGCGACGCCTCCATGCTGCAGATTTTCCACTTTAATGAGTCTCGCCTAATGAAGGGTTGCCCTCCTCCTCCTCCTCCTCCTCCTCCTCCTCCTCCTCCTCTGATGCTGGGTTGAAATTTAATCAGCAATTTCCTGTCGCAACATTGAACTGGACATTTGTAGTTACTTGTAGCTCAAATGACGTTTAATGAAAGGGTCACTTATTAAGTGGATTTTGAGTTGAGCTTTGTTGTCATTGTGATTGAACAATGAGTACAACAAACAACAGCAGCTATAATTTAGTGTTATTAAGTAGTTTCTGCTTAACTTACATTTTGTAAGCTGGTATCATTAAAAGTTAAAGCTGGCAGCTTCCAAATTGATTCGCGCACAGTTTGTCAGCGTCAGCCAGGATTAATAGAGCGGGAAGCTGGAGACTGGCACCGCTCCCGTGGGTGAAGTGTCACAAAATTTGCACGCTACTTGCCGGAAAGCCACATGGCAACAAACACGCACACAGTTGCACCACAGTCAGGAGCCAGCGAGGCAGCAAGGCAGTCAGGCAACTTCTTGCTTCGCAAGACACACAGCGAAATGTCAGCGAGTATTGAATGTCGTCGGCTGCTGTCGCTGCAAAGGAAATGGCGTTCACTGACTGCCACCAGCTACCAATTACCAGTTACCAACCAGCTTCCAGTTAACAGCTACCAGCCAACAGCCAGCAGGCAACAGCTCGTCAGCTTGCCGACCTCTTCAGCATCTCAGCGAAATTTTACGCACGCACACGCATCGGCGGCCAAGTCAAGGAAATGTGCAAAGCTGCGCCGCAGTGGCAAATTTATAGCGACAAATGTTGACTTGAGATACGACGAAGACATACTCGATACTCCATGCTCCATACTCCATACTCCCCGCACTCCTCGCTCCATTTGTTCATCCTGCATGCCACATACTCAGGCCAGGGCGCAGTCAGCTGAGAGCTGCTGTTGCCTGCCTGCTCAAATTGAATGTCAATCGATTTTAGTTTTTAATTTAAAAAAGTGCGCTACCTTTTGCTCCTCTCCGGAGTCGTGTAGCTGTTTCTGGTAATTTAGATGGGCGTGTGTACTTGAACAACAGAATTGAGCTATGCGCTTGATTGCGTCCTGCCTCAACTTCAATCTCATTCTTAATGTGTGTGTGTGTGTGTGTGTGTGTGTGTGTGTGTGTGTGTGTGTGGGTATGGGTGTGGCAATCAACCAGAGGTTTAATGGTTCAGCTAACGGCAAATGAAGCCACAGCAGCGACATGGGAACAATCCAAGTTAAGGGTTTTGCCAATCAGAAGACAACACTTAAATAGATTTATATCGAATTGGAAAAAGAAAAGTTCAACCGAATTACGGTTAACGTGTTTGGATGTGTATTCGAAAGAATAGGCCATGTTCTGTTACTTCATAAGTAATTACAATTGAAAGCTATTATGGAGTTTAGTCTGTGCACTATTGTGTGATCAAAGTGATGTCTCCAATATGACAAGACTATCAAATCATTTCTTAGAGTGTTGAAATAATTTATGAAAATAAAAGCTACCGAACTGGATTCGACACATATCGGAGTATATGAAGAATATTAATCACTCGACCTTAACAATTTTAAAGTTTATCGATCGGTTAATACAGAAAATATATAAACAATAATAGGTAACTTAAATTAATAAATATTTTTGCGCCCAATGATTCAAGCTTGAGCTTGTTATTTAAGGCACTAGTCACAAATAAAAGTAATATTCCTATGTTATATTTGATATTATGTTTTATTTATTTATTATGTTAAAGTGGACATTTATTTAGTTTGATTTTATTCAAGTTAATCAAATTTTTACCATTTACATTTAAGATGTGTATTAAGATGTGCTGTGACTTTTAATTTGTGTTGCCTCTAATTGAAATGCCTTTCTGAATTTAGAGTTTGGAATTCAGTTTATCGGCTTGTGAACAAAATAATTTCTGCAGAACAAGTGCTTCATAATACAATTTTTGACAACCTCATTGTTATATGTAACCTTTAAGATCAATGCAAACTATAATAATATTCTTCTGATGATTGTTATGCAGCAATTGGAATTGAATCTGAATTGATTCATTTATGGAAATAGTTTTCAGCGAGCAAACTGAGGCTGAAGGCAAGAGCTCTTCTATTTGACATAACTGCGAGACAATTTAGAGCGCCGAAACAAATTAGACAAGCTGCAAGAGCCACAAGCGAGTTAGACCCTAACTCAGATCATAACGGCAACTCGAACTTATTGCCAAATGACTCGCAAGCCATCCGTTCAAGCCTGTCCAGTTGCCTTCCCTGGGCCCAGTCGCCGTCTGCAGTCATTTGTTGTCGTTGTTGTTGTCGGTATTGTTTTTGTTGTCGTGCCTGGCCTCCATCGATGTGGCCAACGCCAGAGCTCTAATCGCTCATTAAATGGCCACAATTTGCCTGCACCGCGCTGCATTTAAATTACTTTCCCATTGCTTTGGCTTTGGCTTTGGCTTTGGCTCCGGCTTTGGCTGTGTCTAACAAAATTAGTTTATGAGGCCCAACGAAACCTTTTAACTAAAACTAAAACTAAAGCTCATAACTTTGGCTCTGTTCCCCGTTCGCGTGAATTTCAGCAATCAGGCGAATGCTCAGCTCTGAGTCCCACAGGCTGCGGCTAGAGTTGGAGCAGGAGCTGGCGCTGGAGCTGGAGCTGGAGCTGGAGCCGACGTTGGGCGGCTCTGGCGGGGACCGTTCAGTCGCATTCATCAAAACCGTTCAAGTCGTGCAGTGTGCATCCAAATCTAAGCTGTGCCCCACCCGCGTCCCAAAAGTCGAAGCATGCAATTCGCATGCCACGCTCAGATTCTGCACTTCTTTTTCTTTTTCCATTTTGGAATTTTCCAATGTATTTCAAAGAAATTGTCTCTGGACAGAGTGGACGTGATATTATAAATTTAACTTTAGCATTGGTCTCTTCGGTATCCTCCCCGTTTTTTGTGGTGTGTGACTTTTGTTGGGTCAGATTTGGGTTCAGCTGCAGGTTACTTTTTTCGTATTCTCCCTAACTTGATGAGAATCTACTTTCATATTGGCTAAAACGGTGTTTGTAAACAGCATTAACCTGGATTTATAATTACCGACTGCAATGCATTTCTGCATTTTCCATAACATATTTGTGCTGCTTCGACATTTTTTTTAAAGAAGACACCCTCTACCCTGAATCATTACACTCCTCCTTTCATCTAGAAATACTAAGTCCTTCACTTTTCTTCATCAAAATTTCAGTCTGATTGTTGTACTACATACTTATATCTATTTTTTTTTTTTAATCATAGCTGTCAAATCAACAATCCGTCAACAAGTTCGATACCTTTGTGAATTTAAAAGATATACAGATCAAATTTTTCAGTAGCGAATGATATTTTTGTGCATATTTACTTTATTTAATTACTGAAAGTTGTCTAACAACAGGCCACAATTAAAAAAAAAAAATAAATAAAAATTATAATTGAATTTAAAATAAAAAGAAAAGAAACCAGTTAAATTATTTAAAATAAAATGTGAATGAATAAATTAAAATTGATAATAAAACAAATAAAAATATTGAGGGAGTAAATAAAGAAGAAATAGGAAAATCGATGAGTCTGTTGAGTTAGTTAAGTTTATCACAATTAAGCATGCTTAGAGATTTGTTACTTTTTAAAATATAATTAGAAGAATAGAGAGGTCAATCAAGAGATAATATAATAAATTCATTTTACTATTTCCAGGGGAGACGAACAGTGATTCATGATAGACAGGGGACAAAGTTCCAATTAGGTATCCTAAGAATACAATAACTTTATAAAATGAATGCGTTGGGAACCATCAGCTGAAAATGTAAAACTTGATATTAAATAATTTCAAGAAATGTGGGAATTATCAATTAATTTTAGAAACAACTACAGCAATTGAAGAATCACTCAAATACCCATACAAAAGTCCAGCTGTTGTCTGCGGCTGTCCCTGCTTCTCTCTGCCCTTCTCTTAATGCTGCCAAATGCTGCACGTTTAATTTATGTTGCCGACAGCATCGAGTGAGTTACTTTTTCCCGCCCCAAAATTATCTGCCTGCCACTCTGGCCTGGAGAATGTATTTTTAATTGTGTATGCGTTGTTGCACGCGTCGCTTTTCAATGTCAGCGCTGCACTTCTCCTGCCTCCATCTCCCCATCCCTGCCCTGTCCCAACTCCGGTGCTGCTGTTGCATCTGCTGTTATGTAATGGACGGGAGACTAACAATAGGTTTGAGTTTGTTGTCGGTTTTGGGCTCCCTCGCTTATTCATTTCGAGCTGTACGCTTCGTCACCTTATTATTACGTGGCGTTATTTTCGTAGCACTTGAAATGCGCTTAATTGGTTCCTCAACTTGGACGTGGCACATCCCTTTCCTGCCAGAGCCGCAGCTTCTATTCGAGTGTGGCGCCCCTCCTCGTGGAGTCAAACTGGCGTTATTAATATTTACAACCTGGATAAGTAATTTAAAACAGTTATGAGCCGTTGCTCCCCCACTTAGCGTTCGATAATAAATATTTGAAATTCCTTTTGAAGTGCGTGCATTGTTGGGGTTTAGTTTGGGAATACGGGAACAGGCACTGTGAGGCGGGGGGAGAGATGTCTGTTTTATTTATGAATTTATTTTTGGTATAGGTATCTCTGATCTGCTACAGTTATATTTTTAGATGAGTCGATTTTACGTTGATGGCTATTAAACTGTTGCCGAATGCTTACAAGTGGAATACACAATTCAGATTAGTTTAAATTTTAAAATGCTTGGCGAAAAACAAAATAATGCCAACAGGCTTCTATAATAAGTAACTAAATTGTATGCAGACCTTTAAAAATCATTTTAAAGCTAACCATTCTGCGACCATTTAACAATTTTAAGTTTTCAAAACTTTAAGAATTAAACCAGCAATTTCCTAGCAACGGTATTCATATAATACTTATACAATTTTGAACTTACCTGTTGTGTTTTACAAATATTATATTATCAATATTTGTTAAATGTTTCACAAGGCTGCTTTAATTTCAGAAGTCACTTAGATATTTATGAGATACAAAATACCTCTCAATGTGTGAGATGCACAACAAATCAAGCTTATTGCTAAAAGTTTCTATAACGAGACTTTGGCGGAAAAACAAACACTATTGGAAGGCTGTTATTGTAGAACTGTTTGATTTACGTGCTTCTAATGATGGCTCACAACAATCAACTGCAATTGGCAATAAAAGCGCGGCACTAAAAGAAACGTTGCTTGCCAACCAAAACCAGGAAAAACTTAACAAAGTTCGCGGCTTAAGTCACAGCTCCGACTCTGCCTCCCTCTCCGCATCCATCACCGGCAACGTCTTCGGGTCTAGTTGGATTACAGCAGCAGCAGCAGCAGCGATTGCAACATCAGTCCTGGCCCAAGTGCAGCTCATCCGAGCGCTATTCAATACACTGGGCACTATAAATTATGCCATTGAGCTGAGCCAAGCAAGAAATCGAAATCATGACTGCATTTTTTATTTCTTTTTTTGCTCAGCTTTGTTTTTGTTTTTCTTTTTTTTTGTTGTTGCTAGTTTTGCAGTTTTTTGCTGATTATGAGACTTAAATTGACTTCGAGCTGCGATCGCATTTCGGAATTGCAGCTCCGAGTCATAAATAATCATAGCTGCGCCATTTATTATGACAAAATATCATTTGGACATTTGTTTGCGGCTACTCCAGGCCTGGGATTCGCTTACCCTCCGCAGCCACCAACAGAAGGAATGAAAAACAAAAAAATCAACGAAAAAAAAGCAAACTTATCCCAGTTACATCTCGGTTCACATCTCTCTGACCGCATCTTCACGGCGCGACTTTGAATTGTTTGCACAATTTCATTGCCATTCTTGTCTTTGTGCTGCGTTTTAATATAAATTATTTTTAACAATTTGTGGACGGATTTCCCCCGCTTCTCGCCAATTTTAGACCCTTGGCTCCTCCATAGCTCTGACCGAGGACGAGGACGAGGACGAGGACGCGAATGCGTTCGCAGGTCGGACAATGCAAGCACAGAGCCAAAGTTTTTTGGCCAGCTTCTCTGGGCCCGAACTGGCGGCCCAGTGCCAGTGTCAGCTGGCGGCTGCAACCAAAGGCGCATTAATCTCGCCAACGAATGTCAAGAATTGTGGCTATGCCGACAAGCCAACTGCAATTTTATTGTTGTTCTCGTTGCTGTTGCTGTTTCGCATTTTGTTGCTTCTTTGTTGTTGTCTGCTCTGTTGTTGAAAAGTGTAAGTTTCATTTCTGTCTCACATTGCCTTTCCTTGCCGTATTCTCTCATTGTAGCATTCTTCGCTCTGATGCGCCAGCAATGCAATTTTGATAAGCCGGCAGTAGCTGGCTCCAAAGCCCCAGAGTCTAGAGTATAGAGTCTAGACCATAGGCCCAGCCCAACCCCATCCTCAGCTCCGTCTTGGCCGTTGTCAACGGCGAGACGGCGGCATCAGACAAAAGAGGCCCCAAAAGTTGACGGTGTGGGGAAGAAGACAGGCCGAGAGTCCCTCAAATCGAGCCAGCGAACAGTTCCCATTGCCCTGGGCGAAATATTGTCATGATTATTATTTATGGCCCACCAAGAACAACCAAACGAAAACGCTCGAAAACCTCTCAAAGCCCAAAACCAATTGGGCTTAAAGTGGACTTTAATAGTTTGATTGTAAGTTGCCTCTTCGCATGCCAGCAAACAGTTAGAAATATATATACTATATATATAAATAAATGCCAGTGGTCCAAATGGATACCAGGAAGTGGGAGAACCAACTATGAATTGTATTCAGCATTCAACACTTAATGCACAAGCATATTTGTTATGTTATTATTTAGCTGCAAAAACATTTATTAAACTTGACGAATTTTATCTGCTTGAATTTGCTGAGCTAGAAATAAGTATTCTCTACATATTTTCGCATAGTTGAGTTTTATATATGAAATGACGTCAGTTTTACAGTTTCAGAAAATGTTTATATTTAAGTTTGAGTTTCCGCTTCTTCTTCTTAACAAGCTACTGAAAACCCACTCAATCAAATAATTGAAAGTGTTCTAAGGATTTGTGTGAAACTCATCTGAAGTTAAGTCTTTTGTTTAACATTTTCTTTCCGCTTCTATGTATGTAAGCTGAAGCTGAAGGGGAATAGTGCTGACCACTCCTGCTGGCACCCCTGTCTACATCGACTGCTCTTAAGTGTTATTTCAATGCTCCATTCTCAATAATAACATGACCTATAGAAAACAAATTCTACTTACAACTGCTGAAACTCTTTGGGCAATTTCAATCTATTGATTTTGGTTTTTCTCTTTTCAGTAGCATTCAACGCATTCAACACTGTTGATGGCTGACTTTTAAGATTGTTATTGCTAAATATTTTTACCAACTGACTGTCAATAAACCCCCACTGCGCGTACCCCCTACCCCCTCTCCGACGTTTCCGCTACCCGTTCCTGGTCTAGGCCATCGTTTACTGTCGAGTTTTTTGCCATTTTAAATTAAACTTAAACTTTTTTCATATCCATTCACACACATCTCGTACATCAGAAGAACTCTTCCCCCTTTTTTTGCGAATCCACTGCACACATGCGTTTCAATTCAACTTTTTTGTTCATTTCTGTGAGCGTGTATGTCTATATCCCGTAAATCTGCGCAGATGAGTGGGGTATTCCCCAAGTCAGGTATTGTTTGTGACATGCCGCAGCTAATTTAAACTGCAGCTTGCATATCAAAAACTCTTTAATTTTAAAAGAAATATAAGTGTTTTTTATAATCTCAAATACCTTATACACTTTTTGAGAAGAGACAAAATGTATTTATTTTGATTTAATACTTTTTCTTCCTTACGCTAGAAGTATTCACTTTTAATTTACTACTCAAATCACAATGTCGCTTAAGATAAATCATAGTCTTACAAATACATATATTTTACAATGTTTTCTAAAACTAATACTTATAATTTATTATTATATTGATGTATATTAAAATTATAATTGCTTTCATTATCCACAAGATTACCAATTTCATCAACTCAGCATATAAAACTTTACAAAGTTACTCAGTAAACATCTCTCTCGGCTACAGGGTATATCGTGGTCGTATACTTTGGACAACAAAAACATTGGTTTGATTCGTGGTACGCGGCGTGCTGAGCGTGTTGTTTGCTTATTTGAAGTTTCCGCTGGGAGCTGCAGAGTCGAGTGGAACTGGGGAGTCCGATTGTCAAGTTGAGTTGGGCCAACGAGCGCGCAATATTAAATCGTCTGTATTGTTTACAATCAGAAAGCGTTTTATAGACTTCATAGGCGACGCTGACGAATGCGAAGAGCAGCAGTACAACAATTATTACAATACAACCACTACAACTACGACAACAGTTCTGGGTAGCGATTTGAGCTGTTCCTATTCCGACGAATATCGGTGTGTACTCTTATATTATTGTATATATATAGCACATAGACTGCCCCTTTTTCGCATCGATTCGATTTTACTTGGGAATCGTCGTCTGGGGGTTTCACAGTCCAATAGCTTTTTAGTCAGTGAGCTGAACTTGGCTGCCATTGCCATTTTCATACAAAGTCACGTTTTAATCGCCGCCTTGCACAAATCATTAATCAAAATTAAATAATAATTATGTTGCAAAGCGAAATCAACCAGCTCAAAACACCACAGAGCACACACACACGCACACACACACACAACCCTAGAAATAAGCCCAACCAAAATAAAACAATGTGGCTGGACATTGGTCAGTTGGCCCAGTTGGGTCAATCATCAGCTGTTGGGGGCAGGTGCTTGGCCAGCTTTTTTGTGGGTGCCCCACGCTAATTATGATAGAAACGTGCACAACTCAACAAAAAATCGCAAAACAATAATACAACAACCGAAAAGCCATAACATTTAATTGAGTTTTAATAATCCATAATTATGCGTAGAGAGAATCGAGAATCGTAATGGAAAAAATAAAACCAAATTGCCGATTTAACATATCATCGTGTGAATAGTTTTAGCTTCTGCTTGTGGAACCCAAGATAAGCAGAGCTTAATACTTAACACCTTAATTAAGATGTTCTTAGACGATAGTCCATTATTATTATAAAGCCTTTAATTTATTGTTGCTACTTAAGCGCAGCTAAATATTGGAGAAATCTGACAAATAATTTTAATATTGCTTAATATTGCTAAATAGTTTCACCATTATATACTTTATTTATTATTAATACAATTTGGTTTTTTTACCAATAATTTTTATTCACTTTTTGACATTTAACTAAAATTATTTTACATAAAAACTTAAAATAATGTAAAACTGATTTGAATTTTACTGTTTTTGCCATATTATTTATTCATTTGAGGACAATTTTGATCTGCATGACACCATTTTTTTTTACACAATCATCAGCAGCAACACAATCTTATCGCTCCCAGAACAATTTATTTGAAACATATCTGTTCTGTTTTGTTTAAAATGACAGCATTTGAGCTTTAAAATCCGCGTCCCTTGTTTACATGCATGTTAAGCTAAAACCCACAGCAAACAGATTGCTTAAATTGCTTGTAAAAATAACAACAACCAGTAAGCAATAACAATGACCAATACATGTAGTAATTTTTGTATTTTGTTGTTATTTTTTTTTCATTCAATAGTCGCAACTGTGTTGAGTTTTTTGTTACAAGCATCGACCCCAACGACTGCGACCACTGCTGGCCAACATTTATACAGCAATTGAACCCCAAAGTGCAAAAGGGTAAATGCAAACCCCGATGGGCAGACGGGACGGAGCGCGGCATTGTGGTACTACTGATTGGGTGCTGGGCACTGGCTAAGGCTACACATGTGTTTTTTTTTAAATGAAATGCGCCGACGAGTGAACCAGGGGGGATTGGAGAAGGTGGGGCAGGGAGCACGGCAAAATTGCATTTTATTATACGTTCGATTGATTTCACAGAAGCCATGAACCAGGGGTCAAAATCGCACCCGCCTTTGCGCTAAGTGGAGACTTTATATTTATATTGACAACACATACTCACTCACACACACACACACACACACACACTTACTTGAGTGTGTGTGTAAATATATGTATGTGTATGTAGATGTAAAACACAGCTCCGGGGAGTCGGCGAGCTGGTTGCTTCAAATTGAAATTGTCGATTTAACATTTTGAATTATCGTTTAGCAAATGGTCAATATTTTGTAGCAGCCAACACCCCCTACTTCCGCCTGCCACATACACCAAATTGTGGCACATAAATTGTATTGCTATAAACAATCAATTACTTTGTGTGCTTCCAACAACGGGGCAACTTCTCAAGGGAGTTTGAATGTTTAGTGTTCGGATGTTTACAAGTTATCGTTGTTCGTTGTTCTAATAGTTCTTGATATTGCTTTATTGATATGAGAATCAAATTCCTGTTTCTGTTTATTTACTCTCGCCCATGCCCTGGAACCAGTATAAGAACCAGTGTCCAAGAAGGGTATCTTAAGGTTGTGCGAAGGCATGTAACAGAAAGAAGACGGCATGCCCACATTTAGTGTCAGTCTGATTCAATGAGAGCTAAAAATGTTCATTTTAATTTTAATTAATTAACTCGAACATTTGGATTCGAAGACTCAGTTTCAAAGTTCACCGTTTATGGTAGATATACATATAGGGTATGTTTTTGTCGACGTCTATTAAATTTCCTTAACTTCTTTTGTGATTCAAGTTGTGTGAAAGTAAACACAGAAGTTGAACTTAAATGTTCATCAGTCAAGGGCATTATTAAATGGCTTAACTTAAAAATAAAATAACGACACTGTTGAAAGGCTACCAAGCGATTGAAGAAATCATTGGCAAGACAACAAGGCAAAGTTTGGTTTGTGTTTGGGTTTCCTTTCTCCATTGCAAACAAGGAAAATTGAATTGAGGAGAAATTGCGATTACGATTCTTAAATAGTTTTCTTCAGCGCATAATTGATGGACAACCAGCGACTTTTGTTAATATTGAGTAACAAGTGAACAAAATAAGTCTTGGCAGAAAATTATCGCCTTTGCGTGAGTCACAGACCTTATACATAAGTGAGTCAGCAGCAAACTGAATCAGCGTAACAAGCTACCCAAGAAGATATGCATTGCACGCAAATTGGATGCACAAACAACCCTTTAGTTCCTGCGGAGGTACCAGCAGAGCCACAAAATGTTGACTCAGAAGATCACAAGGCAGGAGTCGCAGTTCACAAAATGGAGGCAGAGATAATGCTCAGGGCTCCTTAGGCTACAGATGCACCTTAAGGTTCAAGTTAACAAGGAATGCTTATTATTGGTTTTTGGGAAAAGTTAACTTTTTTGTATCCCAAATAGTACAACTGGTTTTATTTCAACCAAAACAATACCAGATACGTTACTTAAGACTTTTTCAAAATAAAATGATATAAAAGTCATTGAAATTTATTTACAATGAATTAAGAACATTAAGAAATATTCGTTATTTTAAATACACAATTATCTAAATATTGACATTTAATTTTCAAATCGTTCTATATACGAAAATATACTTAGAACATCGCCTGATTTAGAAATTGCACTCTTTAATCTACAATAGTAAGGACAGCCATAAGTAAATACATAAATACATAAAAATGTTCGTTTTCCTTTGGCAAATGCTTAAACGCTTTCTATTTGCTGGCTATTAAAGTTGCAACTAAATGGACCTGGCCATTGTGTGCCACTGAACGCTTTGCCAAGCAATAGCAAATACTTTCCACAGTTCCGAGTGCCGGGGACGGAGTTCCGCTAGGTTATGCGTCCGTGCCTGGAACCAGGCGTCCCTGTGCCAATTCCATGCCCAGTATCATGTGTTGCCACCAAATGTAAGCCATATATTATGCGAGTACTGCTGGTGCAAGGGCGTTGCTCGAAGGAGGGTTTTGCTCTGCTCGTGTTTTGCTTTGCTCGCCAAGGGCCAATTGACAGGAGCTTGGAGAACGGCATCACAATTAACACATGCCGGAATAGCCGGAATCGCCACCAAGCCGGGGATGAAGTCCGGAGTCGGAGACGACTCGACTGAAGTCTGGGACGTGAGTGCGCTACGAAATCCGTGGAGCACTGCACGTGTCACATCTGCAGCAGCGTCAAGTAAGTCACTAGCTTGCACTTCCCATCCTTGATGGGTTGATGTTGATGTGTTGTGGCGTCGAGGGGTCGAGGGGTCAGAGTCCTGGTCCTTGCTCCACCTTCACACATGCGCCCCCTCTCCTGGTCTGCTGCTGTCTTTTATTTCATTTTGACGCAGCGCATTTTAATCGTTTTTCATCGTTTTATTCCAAGGGTGGCTTTGCCTTCTTGTTCGTCACTCTTCTGCCTCGACTGACAATAATAAATTATGGTTTGACTTTTACAAGCACCCTCCTGTCGACGTTGCCCCTCATAAATTGCGTAACGTTTTGCCCCCAAAAGCGACGACGACTATTAAAAATTACATAATTGCTTAAATGCAGCAGCCCAGACAAAGAGAACAATAGCAATGCCCTGGGCTCTCTTTCTGCTTCGGGTTCTTCATGGCTGCGATTTTTTGCGTATCAAATTGCATTATTTACTTTTCAATACATTGCCAACAGGCAGCAGCAGCAGCAGCAACAAAAACTGCCAAAGGAAAAGACCAACAGAACCAAGCGAGGGCTACGCGATCAAATTTGTTTATAAATTTATGAAATCGACCGTAGCTAATCGATTAGGCTACGAGCAGATTGCTATTTATATTATGTCTGCCTGGGCTTTTTATGAATCATGTCTTTCAAGTACTGCAAATTAAAAGCAAATATTTATGTTGAGGCTTTCAAAACATCCTTTTGCAATTGAAAAATGGGTCTTACATTAATCATGCCAGACATACGAGTATTGTGATTTGGATTTTCAAAAACCAGAAAAAACGTTTTTTTACTAATGGCTAAGAGAAGTTCAAGATCATGTGATTTGGCTTAAAGTAATTTAAGAGAGGTCGGGAGAAATATTTCATTCTGTTTGAGTATTATCAATTTAGGGCAATCGTTAAAAGTTGTTTACCAAATAAAAAACAGGTGGATTGTCTTGGGCATACTCGAATATATATTATCACAAGCTAAAGTAATCAAGAAAGCAACTAAAAAAAGGCAAATAACATTTTAATAGATTGTTACAAACCCTGTAAGACAAGAGTAGTAAAAAGTGCTTGCTTATAAATTTTAAAAATTAAAATCTAAAATTTATTGAAAAACTTAAAATAAGTGCATTAAATATGATAATCAATACTCACTAATCAAAGTCGCTGCTGGTATGGAGTTAACTTAATTTGAGAAATGAACAGAAACAGGCAATCCCTTAGAAATATACTTATATAATTCTTAAAAATATTATAAAACACAGACACATTGTTACTTCATTTATTTAGGTATTTAAATGACAATATATCTAAGCTACTTGAAAGCAATTTATTTTAGTTAACTAAATAACTAACAAATGTTGCATATTTAATCAAAAGACAACCAGAACTCAAATAGTAAGGTTAACTGAGGTTAGATTATCCGAAGGTTAACTAAAATCTCAAAATTATTTCCAGTTTCTGAATTCGAGTTAATTGGATTTTAGTTCAATGAACAGATGGATTCAATACCATTTGCACACAGCACTTAGTCTGATAAAAATCATCAGTCAGAAAGATTCAATTCATCTGAATATCTGGCTATCAGACTGCTGACCGCGGTCATTGCCCCAAATGCTGACCATCAATTCCAAAAAGTGTTTCCCGTTGTATGGGATGAGTGGCGCTCTTAACTATTCAACTTTGTTGCCGCTGTTGCACTGACTTTTTCACAACCCTTACTCTTTAGATTGCAGCGAATCCCCCGCCAGCATGTGGATTTCCAGCAGAGCTGTGACTGACCAACTGACTGATTGAATGACTGACTGACTGACTGACTACAGAACTGAGCACAAAAACCGCAACTTAATAATTTTAGCTGGAACCATTTTTCAACATTTGCCTCCTCGCTGCTGCGGCACTTAAATATTTTTACCTTATTTGCTCCACTTTTCGAGTGTCTTCTTCTGCTCCATTCTGCCCTATCAGTGGCGATTTTGCTACGCTTTGGGTCTTGTCGTCCCAGCACAATTTTTGCATGGTCATTTGCTTTTTGCACACACCCAAAAGTAACTGAAAGTGGCACCGAGACTGGGGCTCCGTGACATCTAGATTGTGAGACTCCCCATCCCTCCACTCCCTCCACTCCCCGCTCCTCTCCCTATCTCCCTATCCACTCTATACGCATTTCCCTGGCCAATGTCCCCGCATTCTGGCAACGCGCTGTTACTAATTAAAAACGCAAATGGGTTTATGATGTTGCACAAGCTGCGGTTCGCTTAAGGGGAGAGTGCGGAGAGTGAGGAGAGTTGGGGGAGGCAGGCGGCATTTTTACTGCTGTCGCTGCACAAATGTAACACAATAAGGCGAAAAGAAAAAATGTTGTAAAGAAAAGCATAAAAAGTGCGCGCAGCATTAAAACAAATTTCTGTATCGCTCTGTGCGCTTCTCTGCTCCTCGCTTCTCTGCTCTGCTCATCAGTCCGGTTTTGTTGTGTGTTGACAAAAAAGAAGACCACAAGGAGTGGCGGAGTGGGGGAGTGGGGGAGGGGGTGAAAAATACAACTCTGGTCTCCAGTTAGGGAGACCATCTTTTTCTTTTTCATCTGCGCTGTGGCCTTTGCTCGGTTTCCCTTCCCCGCCAAATTGTCAACGCTGAAGCTTTATGCTCCGACTTTATCGCCATCATCTTCCCCATACTCAACCCCTCTCCCCATCCCTTTCCCTTTCCCTTTCCCTTTCCCGATTCCTCTCATGTCCCAAACTCTCACTTTCTGTGTGTAGGTTGGCTACGCTTTTCACGCTTTCTCAGCTCTGACTGGCATGTTTTGTATTTTATAAGCGTGAAAATTTTTCAAAGGTGTCAGCAGTTTTTATGTCTCTCTCTCTCTCTCTCCCCCTCTCTCTCTCTCTCTCTTTGCTTGTGTGTGTGTATCTCTAGGAGTATGTGTATTTCTCTTGCGAGGAAATATGAGAATCTTTTTATTTGCTCCGCAGTTTCTTTCGCTCCTGTCGAGTGACGAACTCGTGTTGGTCGGTTTGGTTTGGTTGGGTTTAGGAGCGGTAAACTCCTTGAGAGGAGAGGGAGTGGCAACCATTGAAATGGAAACAGTGCAACTGTTCAACTCTTTTCCAAAAATATAACTCGACAGCATTTGCAGACATATTTTAATGAAAGTTTTTTTGTGGAACAGCCAATGAAATGCGGTCAACTAAGGAAATGACAAAGTGCAGAGCAAAAAATATTTTTTAATTGCCAAATTTATGCAACAGAAATTGTTTTTGGAAAACAAAAGCGGCGCTTTTTGTCCACTGTGCTAATTTATATGTTAATTTTTTGTGCTCTTTTTCATATTTCTATTTATTTCGTATAGCATGCATATTATGAGTATTTTGTGCCGCTTTGCTATTTTTGTTGATGTGGTCGCTTTATTTCGAATACAAAAACCGGAAAGGATCCCCAGCCAGTTGTTGTCCCCATTCAGAAAGGCGTTTCGTGCTTCTTCTTTTTTTTTTTTTGGGTTCTATTTTGCATGAAATTTTGCTGAGCGCACACAAAAAGCCCACAGAAAAGCGACCGCAGACGTCGGAGGGGATACCCTGTGAAGGGTGTTGGGGGTGGGGAGGGTGTTGTTGATTTCGGCAGTTAGTCATAGGCAAGTTTTTAATTTTCGCGACGAACTAGAATAACAGTCAACGGATATAACACAATAGATGCTGCGGCCCAAGGACGATGCGTCCTCCATTTTTTGGCCTGTGGCGCGTGTAACCGGACATCCGGTCGGCCGTGTTATGGCCAACTGTGGAAACCCAGATACGTCCGACAACTTTCGAACTTTTAAGCGAATGCCTTGACTAAATTATTTATTAAATTATTACAAATTAAATTATTCTTAGTTATTTAAAATCCTTCTTCAATTTTAAATATTTAATTTAAACAGATTAGCAATTTAGCTAACACCTGAGCTTAAAATAAGTTTCTGACTTGAGTGGACAATTACTACTAACTAAACACTAAACTCATCCTAAAGATGTATACATACTGACATATCTGGATGGAGATGGAACTTTTGTTGCACACCCCCCTGGCGTTGCAGTCGAAGTTCTTGGCTTGCTTTGCCTTATGGCTTATGTTATGCTCTCATATTTATACCCGCAACAATGTGCGCCTCGTAAAACAATTTATAACTTTTGCGCTCTTGCCTAATAAGTTGGCATGTTGTGGCCAATAAGTTGCCGCAGAATCGCCCTCCAACCTGCCACCCCGTGCGCCGTGCACAAATGGGTCCTGGCAGACGACAGGCTGCACACAAGTCGAAAACTATGCGAAAAGTGCAACGCACTGTTTTTCCTGCCTCCCCTCCGACCCTCTCCTTCCCCCTTCCGACGACCAATCTACAAACCAAACTAAATTACAAGCATTGCAGAAACAACAACAACAGAAAATGCCTGCAGCAGCACTAGGTGCACCAGCAGCTCCTTACCCACTTCCACTTCCACTTCCATTTCTACTTCCCTCTCATTCATTCCTTTTCGCTGCACCCGCAGCACTTCTTGCCGACAAGTTGCTGCCAGCTTAACTACTGTTAATTCTTCTAATTGTGTGCACGTTGTTTGCGTGCGCTAATGTCGCATATGCAGAAACAACAACAACAACAAGAACAACTAGAACAACAAGAACAAGAACAATAACACAACAGTACGAAACACCTATGGGAGCTTTCGGGGGCGCAGAAGAAGGCGGCGTGTCATGCAAATGTGTAACTGTTTATGCCAGCCGTCCCTCGTCGCGTTGTGTACTTGAGATTTTTCGATGTTGTTGTTGTTGCTGATGGCCGTCGTGTGCTGCTTGACAAGTAACATAGCAACTGCAGCTAGTGAGAGAGAGAGAGAGCGAGAGAAAGATAGAGAGAGAGAGAGAGATAAAGAGTCACTTGCTTCTCTCCTCTCTCGCGTCTCTCACTTATTAGCACAAAACGCAGCACGCGCGTTGTGTGTGTGCGTGTGTGTTTGCGTTTACGTACGTATGCATGTGTGTGTGCATGTGCTTGTTTTGTTATTGTTAAATGTAATTAAATTATGCAGATGAGTGCCAACATGTCGCTGTTGCTACGCAAATTACATAAAAGAGCGTTTAGGTATGCCACTTGCCAGTGTTGACAAACAGCTGGCAAATCTTGACAAATGGGGCAATTTAAGCAGTTTTGCATACTGCTCGCCAATTGTTTATAATTTTCTCAAAATTGTAAAATGCTATATAAAAAAAGTAATACACTAAAAATAATAAAATAAATTCTCACTTGGCAGCGGTGGGATTCGAACCCACGCCTCCGAGGAGACTGGTGCCTTAAACCAGCGCCTTAGACCGCTCGGCCACGCTACCACACGGTTTTCCAGCGTAAATAAATTAACATGACTAAATAACAAAAATTGTTGAACAAAAAGTAAATTTAACATTTTCGATCGATTTATTTATAGTGCACACGGAGCAGTTGAGTACTGTATTTATATTCATGCATTTATTTATTTATTTATTTCATCTTTTATGCATTTTTAGACATTTGCGTAAGACTCGCCAAGTTGTCAGGTGACAAAATAACTACGTGCCATATCTATATATAGACAAAACTACAATATTTCGCTGATGATATGTGCATATATATCTTTATATATATTAAACAACTGTACAAATAGCACAACTATGACATTTTGCATATTTGTCAAAGAAACCAGTCATTCAATAATTTATTTGAACTTATTTATTGATATTTCAATGAAGACTATATCTTTTTGAGAAACTCAATTATGTTGCCTGAATAAATAGAGTTAAAGTAAGTCGAATGAATATGAATATATTTATTGATATTTCAATGAAGACTATATCTTTTTGAGAAACTCAATTATGTTGCCTGAATAAATAGAGTTAAAGTAAGTCGAATGAATATGAATATTCATTAATTATTTATTTTTTACTGTTGTGTGCTCAAAAGGAGGCTCACCTCAGCCGCAACAATAAATATTCATGTATGTAGATTATTTTAATAAATATATTGTTTATATTGTAATTTGTGAAATGTCTTAATTAAGAAAATACTGTCACAACTGTTTTTTTTTATTAACACTCCTTGACTCGCTTTTCTTCTCGACTATCAAACGTCTGGCAACTCGGGTGGATCTCCTCCATGTACATGTGTTCCAGAACTCCACACCCTTGTCCAAGTGGGTTTTGGCGAACGTCATCCTAATCCCTTTATTTTTTGCGCTTATAAAGGGCTTCTTCCGTGGTACTCGGGCATTAAAGCCATGGTTGCGTAGAACCCGGCGCACAGTTTCCACACTGCACTTTTTCCCCATTTCATCCTCCACCTGTTGAGTCAGTTTTGGAGCCGACAGCTTGGGATTTTCCCGTATTTTCCTGATGATTCTCCGCTCTTCCTGTTCGGTGAAAATCTTGTTTGGTGCCATTCTGCCCTTGTCCTCTATCCGATTTTCGTCGACGAAGCGACGAATGATGCTGTATACAGTTGACCTGTTTAAGTTGACCATTTCAGCTATTTGGCTATGTGAATATCCGATCTTGAAGTGTTCCAGGATGAGATTCCGTTGTTCAATAGTAGTCCGTTTGCCCATTGTCCTTGTTGACTGGTTGCACCCGAGATGCAGGATATAACTAAGCTGCCTACGAAGGATTGGTCTATTTATACCGAAAATAATCAACCCGACGTAAAAAATCCGTGTTTTATGGCACCCAGGTGTCCACAATGCCACTGTTGTAAATAGGCCGTGACCATAAATGAAGGTACTTTTTTACGTAACCCGACCTAGCAGGTGGGGAAACCCCAGTTTATGGGGGTCATATATTCATTTAGGTGGTTAATATATGTACCTGCCATCGGTCTTTGGAATTTTTGAAAAATAATGTATAATTAGTTTATGGAAGGCAATTACAATTTTTGCCAGACACTGTCTGAAATAAGCTGTGAGGCACTGTATATGTAACTTATCATTTAGTTTGGCTCTGTCTGTCTACCAAGAACAGTTACTTAAGTGAGATTCTTTCGTAAGGGCTTACTTTGAATAAGTCACTTATCATTTTTAGGTATGTTGCTTCACCATGCTGGGGCCATGGAGCCCAGACTAATAGTTTATGTTGTTGATTTACACAATTTCCTTCGCAGCTCAATTTATATTTTAATATGATAAATTGATCAATCATAGGAAGTAATTCGAAATATATATATGTATATGATTCAACGCCTAAAATATATAAATAAAACATTTGTTGAATTTATATATATAAATAAAAATTATAAATATATAAATTTTAGAAAACTACATTTGATTATTATGAATTGAATAAATAAATACGTTTGTACTTACTTGCAGGCAAATAGGTTTAAAACCGTTAAGACTATGATTTTCCTTTGAAATGGCTCTTATAGAAAATAAACAAGTGTTTCATTTAATATGTTAAGTTTGTTGTTTATTTGATTTTATCTTCTAGGTCTTGAACAGTTTGCAATCTTATGTTTCATTCGACATCCTTCCTACGTAAATACGTGTAGAAGTATATGGAAATTCCTTGTTTGGTATTTTATATTTTGTTATCTTCGTCTAGCTTAATAGCATTTTGTAGTACTCGTACAATAGTAGAATATGATCATATTTTTGGTTGATTTCCTTATACTTTTCTTAATTCTTGTCACCTTGTTTAACTTTTGTTTTGTTTTGTTTTGTTTTGTTTTTTTTTTAACTATTCGTGTCCCTTGTAATTTGCTTAAAATCTATGAAATTTTATTTATTTATTTCAATGTATGTATATAACTAGATGAGAGATTTGTCGCTTTATGAAATATGAATATAAATTTACGTTTGAATAAGTTTTTCAATTACAATAAATTTCTTTTCTCTTCTTCTCGTTTGTCCGTTTAGTTTTAGGTTACGTTTAACTCCCTTGTATGTGTTTTGCATTTTGTTCCATTAAATTGTTAAATATGTACAATTATTCAAAAGCGCCACTCGACAAAAAAATGCGAAACGATGAAAAAAAAGAAGAATAATAATTAAAATGTGAATAAAAACGAGAAACCAATCAGCCAAATGGCCATATAAAAAACAACAGAAGATTAAATTTGTTCCAGCATACACTTTTTATTTACACATATTTTATATTCGTATTTATCTACTGCATAAATTGCTTTCGTATTCATATTGTGTCAATTTGTAGTATCATCCTTATGAATATTGTGTAGTTTGTATAATTGTTACTATTTTGATGCCTTTCATAAAGTTTTTCATTATTTATTATTTCGATAAGTTTACGTTTACCTCCTGTGTCTATTTATTTGGAATTTATTAACTATAAAAATCGTTTTTTTTTTATATTGTGTTTTGTTTTGCTTGTTTGTTATATATGATTTTTACTTATAATTTGTATGCTTTTCTTTTTAAGTGAGTTTAGCTTAGATATTGTTTGTTCTTTTTTTTAAATATATTTTTTCATATTCATTTTGCAATTGTGTTTTGATTTTTTAGTAGATATATTTATATATTTTGTGTTTTGTATTGCAATATTTTATACTAAATACATATATATTTTTAATGACTTGTGCTTAGAAGCGTAAATTAATTGTATACAAATTGATTCCTTTTTTTTTAGGGGTTCTGTGTTTTTGTATTCCTTAATTTGTGCATAGCATTTAATTATTTACACGAATTTGAAAATCGTAAGCAAAACTTATTAGTTAAATCACTGGATGCGAAGAAAAGAAGTGCAGCAGGAGACTTGTGGGCATTTGTCAAACCTATTTACATGTCCGCCTGCAATTCAGCAATTCTCTTCAACTAAATGCTAATTTATACAGATCGCTGCACGCTTGAATAAAATAAACTAAAATTATATAGATACACATAAATATTAAATAATGCATAGTTCACAATAATAACACAATGCAGCCGGATTCAGCCCTTGTAGAAGTGATGCAACTCAATGTCCGCTGTGTGCGGCTGCAACGTGCTGCTGCGGCAAAGAGTGCCGCACGACTTAAGCGTGTATCAGTGATAGCGACGCAGGCTGCCGTTGTTGTTGTTGATGCCGCTGCAGCCGTTAGCCAACACTAGACCATTGTGGTTATTGTTCGACAGCGTTGCCACATTGTTGTTATTGTTGCTGTTGCTGCTGCTGCTGCTGCTGTTGAACGAACGCCTGCCGGTCGTGTTGCCATGCACCAGAGCCATGCCCAATCCGTTGCGCAACGGCAACGCCGGCGGCGGCGGAGTAGGCGTGGGACTGGGCGGCATATCGTGATCCAGCGGCAGCGAATAGTGCGAGTTATTGTGGATATAGCCCGGGTCGGTCATCGCATCGCAGGGCTTGGCATAGACGCCACCATTGTGATTGAAGTGATCCTGGGTGAGGCGAATGCCCACCGGTTGGCTGTAGTGCGACAGAGTGCTCTCCTGCACCCCGCACTGCCGCCCAGCCATGTGGCGTGGCAGCGAGGCATTCAAGCCGAGTGCTTTGCCATTGGCCAACAGTCGCATATCCTGTTGCGAGTGATGGGAGCGAGGAGTTGTTGTTGTTGTTGTGGCTGCAGCTGCTGCTGAACCTGCGGCTGATGATGCAGTGGTTAGTGGATTGTTGGTCATGTAGTGAATGTGACTGAGTTGGGCGAACGGAGCATGCGCGTCGATAGCGCTGGGCACGATCTGGAGTTGCTGCAGCGATGCTCCATGACTGGTTGGGGCACCACCCCGACCCCGCAGCTGAGGTGGGGGTGGAACTTCTAGCTATAGCTCGGTGACGGGTATCGGCCGACTGCCCAAATACTGTGTGGCATTGAAGCTGCTCGGACAGGGATAGCCCGAGCCGGGATGCACACCACCGACACAGCCCGGTGCTGGCGGTCGCGTCATGTAGTCCTCATCGGAGAAGGTCTTCTGATATTCGCGCTCCTTGCGCCCCAGCGCAGAGTGACCCTTGAACAGTTCGCCAATGCGACGACGGAACGCATAGATCATCAGGCCCAATGTGGTGATCAGGGCGGCACAGCCGACCAGGGTGACCATGATGATCTTCTGGTTGTTAGCCGCACCGTGGGTGCAGCCCAGCAGCGGTTCGGAGAGCTGTGTGAGGGGCAACTCCCTCAAATTAGCCGGATAGGCGCAGATAACGGGAGCGTATTGATTGCTGGCATTCTTGCTGATGAGCAGATTACGCAGCCACATCAGCTGGCAGTCGCAGACGAAGGGATTGTCGGACACATCCAGCGTCTGCAGATCCGACCAGGGGAATAGGTTCTCCGGGAGCGAGCTCAGCTGATTTTCCTTGAGCACAACACTGCTGAGATGCGGGAATCCCCCAAAGGTATTCGCATGCAGCTCGTTCAGCTGCTTGTTGGCCGACAGATTCAGGTGCTCCAAGTTGGCATTGTCCGTGAAGGCGCCGCTCTCCACACGACGCAAGCGCGGTGCTCCGGTGATATTCAGCTGACGCAGCTCACGCAAACCCGCAAAGGCACCAGTTCCAATCACTTCGAAAACGTTTTGTCCCAGCGACAGCTGCTCCAGTCGCGCCAGATGCTGCAGTGCAGCTGTGGGCACCGCCTGCAAGCTGTTGTCGGACAGATCCAGAGAGCGTATGCGCTCCAAGCCGGCCAACGCATCCGCCGATATGTTGTGCAAGCCCGCACCGCGCAAATCCAGGCGCGTCAGAGTCTTGAGATCCTTGAAGGCGCCTCCCGGAATGGTCATGAACGAATTGGTGCCCAGATAGAGCTCAGCCAAACTGGGCAGCGCCTGGAAAGTTATCTCTGCGGGCACCGTTGTCAGCGTATTGTCATCCAGATAGAGTATACTCAAATCTTGTAGTCCGTCCAGGGCATGCGGATCAATGTGACTGATGCGATTCTGGCCGAGATTCAGCTCGACCAGCTTCACCATGGGCGAGAAAGTGCGATAGTCCAGCTCGGCAATCAGATTGCCACGTAGATTGAGAACAGTTATCGTGCTGAGGCCCATAAACGTTTTGTTCGTCACCTGACCAATCTTGTTGTGATTCAGATGCAGCTCGAGCAGCTTGGCATGATACAGGAAGGAACGTTCCGGTATCGTGACCATATCATTGTAGGACAGATCAAGGAATGTCAGTTGCGAATAAAACTGCATCGACGAGTCAATGGTCTTCAGCTTGTTGTTCTTAATGACCAGCCGCTGTATGGATGGATTCAGGGCAATGGGCAGCACATCCAGTGCGCCCACACCACAGTTGACTTTCAGTGTTTCGTCATCGCATTCACAACCGTTGGGACAATTTGCCAGGCCATTTGTCGGTGCCAGCAACGGCAGCAGGAGCACCACCAACGACAGCAACGATGACGGCGACATGGTAATTGCCATTGCCGATGACCGTCGTCTGCTCATTATGTGCCCACTCTCCTCTCTCTGTCTCTCTCTCTCTCTCTCACTCTCTCTCACTGTGTGTGTGTCTTTTGTCTCTGTATCTGTCTCTGTTGGTGACCTGGCTCTGTCTGCGGCTGGACAAGCCCCTCTGGAGCCCTAGTCTCCCTAGTCTGTGGTGTGGTCCGTTTGGTTAGCTGCTTTTGCTGTCTGATGGACCTCAGTGCAGCTGCTCCTCTCTATCCTTCTCTCTCTGTCTCTCTTCGACTCAGTTGCCCTTCCTTTTCGCTCGCTTTTATATTGGGTTAAATACGTTTTAGCCAAGTTTGCCAATGGCTTTCGTATTTGGCGTCCGACATTCGTGGCGTTCTGTCTGCTGTTTAGCCTGCAAAGAGAATGGGAAAAGGGGTGGAAGAAGAGGGGTGGGGGGGTTAGTATGTGCGCTTTAAATTGATTTTCCATTAGAGTTCAAAATTGCTTGGCTTTTGGATTTTCATTGGATTTGGCAGCTGCAGTATTCGGATACCTCGTCGGCAGCCCGGCAAGTTAATCGCTAGTTTTGTGCATTATTTTCCCAGTCTCCGTCTCTGTATCTGTATCTTTGTATCTGTATCTCTGTATCTGTTTCTCTGTATCTGTGTCTGTATCTCTATTTCGTATTCTTTGTCCGACAGTAAACAAATGAAGACAATTTAAGTGGCTACGGCAACGACATTAGGAACAGCATTCACATTAGTGGCTATTTCCAATGCGAAGCTGGCAATAGTTGCTTTTAGCAGATCTGGTCAATTTTAAAGTCTTACTTCAAGCTGGCAACGTCTACAATATTAATCTGATATTCTTGTTTCCTTTTTCTTTTTCATTTTAAAGTAAGGGTGACAGAATTCGGACAAACAAATATTATTTTTCAGCTTACAACTCTTTTTATATATATTCAGTTGAATCGAATCTTCAACGCTATTTGACTTGATTAATCAAGGCATATACACAGTTATCTAATGTTACTATTACTATTATTAATACTACAAATACGACAAATTAATTACCATTAAAGCAACATTTCAGATGGTTAAAAAAATCTAAATAAATGCTGCCAGATTTCTTACTTTATGGCTGCAGATCCATAGTATTTTCTGCACTGATCGTGTCCCCAATTGCTCAATCTTAAGACCAGAATGTTAAAACCGCTTCTACTCTGAAAATAGTACAATTCAAATGATTTCCAATTCCATACAATTTTATATCTGCTTAGCTGCAATGCACATGGTTCAAATATAAATTCAGTTTTTATTATGTAAAACCGCTTATAGAAAATTTATAGTGAAGAAAAATGCAAAGTGCTGAATTTAGTTACGCAAAGAAAGTACTTTGGAAGCCAGAGGTAAATTTAATTGTATTCTTTAATTTGCAACAGAATTAAAGTCCAGTTTAAGCCAAGGCACTCTGACACACAAATTGCTTTGGCCTTGCCTTGTGCCCCTGCCCCTCTTATCGAATTCTTTTTTCTTCCTTTTTTTTTTGCAACTGACCCAACCCTTTGTGGCAGCTTGAAAGTCCCCAAAGTGGAAGCCCAGTGAATGTCCAGGCGAGGGCAGCTCCCTAAAGCCGGGCAAGGCGGGGTCCGAAGATATGGCTCATAGTTCTGGTCGAAACTTGAAAAACAACTTGCACTTTGTATGCTTTGGGGACATTTATCAGTTCGGGAGCAAAAGGAAACTTAATTTAGCGCACAACTGCCAGAAGTTCAAGGATGCCAGCTAGGATGTGGGCACAAGGCGCAACCCCAAGTGCTCTATCAAATAAATAAAATACAAAAAGGGGGAAACACAACATGTTGTTGTTGTTGTTGTTGTTGTTTTTGCTTTTGTTTTTGCACAGCCCCACACAGTATAGAAAACAAAAACCCAACCAGTCGGCCACGCCCCCTCACACAATTTGGCTTTGGCTTTTTCATATTTTTCAACTTTACGCATTGCTCGAGTTGGAAATGGTTCGGCCCCGAAGGCGTCATGAAAATAATCATAGATGTGGGTCATATTTCAGGATGGGTGACGGCATCGTTGTGGTGCTGTGGTGGTGTGGTGGTGGCATTGGGGACGAGTGATGGCTTTGTGCTGTTTATGTTGCGCCAAAAAGGATAACGGATAAGAGCTGGCGGCAAACTCTCGGGACGAGCAGCGAGACTCGGCTCCAAAGAACAATTCGCCAGACTCTCGTTTTTATTATGTAAATATCACATAAACACCCGGCAGCGACTCAGCGGCACAATCATATGAAACAACGCCGCAGAAATGGATGGAGCGACGGGTCCTTGGTGAGACTGCAGTCTCTCATCATTATCATGCATACGCCATAAAGCGACTTGTTGAGACTGCGACTCACTTTTTGTTGTTTTTTGTTTTTTGGCAGCTCAACTCGGAGCCAGAAAGACGAAGCGAACCGTTAAACACACAAACAACACACAAAACAAACAACAAACTGAAAGCAGATTCGCAAAATAAAAATCAAGGAAGGCTGGCAAGGATCTGTCCTCCAGTCTTCGACCAGTCGAGTAGTTGACTGCTCCATTTATGTGCACCTCGTGCGGGTGGCAGCTGCTTAGGCAGTCAGTCAACACATGCTGGGAAAATTAAATTTAAATTACTGAAATGTGAATTGTGAAATGCTGCTAAATGGCTAAAACAATCTGCAGACCAGTCTCTTAAATGGCCCAGAGCAGAAGGCATCCGGACATGACCCAAACTTGCTCAAAGCTGTTGGCTTAGCCCCAACAAATGTGAACGTTTAGCAGACACTCTTCTTGGGGGTCGAGGAGACACTTACTCCCGGGCACAAGCCAGCTGCAACCTGGCCTAAACCAACATTGCCAGCAGAGAATCGCTCCAGGTGCTCCACAAGCAACAGTGTTAGTAAAAGGTCAGCTAAAAGAGACTCGAGAACACATTCTTTACTCAAGTGGATTTCACACTATCCTTCTTGATCAGACCAATCCATAAAGCTTAAAGAAATCCATATTACTTCGAAGACTTTTGTAAAATGTATTTAATGAAGTAATGAGAACAAATTTATTTTGAATCACAACTCAATAATATTTAACAAAATACCACCTGTTGTAATTTACTTTCGTCACAAAATGAACGATTCCACAAAAATAATATATTATTAATATATTAATTATATTGACTTGTGCGTAATACTAGACAGATCAGTGCCTGTAGAAAAGAGCACTATGTTTTTCCAGCACATCCTAATCATATAAAGAGTCTCTTAGGATTTACGAGTTATTATCCAAGCGAACTCAAATGTTTGTTTTGTTTCTATAATTTGTATAAGCATATTTTAATTTTAAAAAGCTTTTGAAAAAATAAATATATTATTTTCAAATCGGATCTGTTAGCGTATTTTATATTCGGCCGGCTGAAGCTATCTTTACTTATTTCACAATCTACTCGTTTTATCTCAATCAGCACGCTTTAAGCTTCCCCTTGGTCAGTCACAAGCAAATTCAGTTTCAGCTCTAACCTCAGTCTTTAGTCAACGCCATTTAAATTGTCACCCAGTCATAGTCCCAGTCCCAGTCCCAGTCCCAGTCCCAGTCCCAGACCTAGACCCCCGCCCATTTCCCTGCTCCCCATCAGCTGACGTGTCTGCCGCTCCGAAGTATGCTCTAAATATTTTATAGCTAGCCACCGCCATGAGCGCTGAGATTTCTTTTTTTTTTGTTTTTTTTTTTGCTTTTTATTTGGTTTACGGGCGTCGGACAAATCTTTTTCGACTGCTGCCCGCTGCTGAACTCATTTATTAGTTCTGCCAGTGTCCGACGCCGGGTGCAAGTCCGAGTCCAGGTCCAGGACCGACTGACTATTGTTATAAATGTTTGGCTGTCAGTTCAACTGTGGCTGTGGCTGTGTAGCCTTGCGGCCATGCCCCACAAAATAGAAAAAAGGCAAAGAGGCAAAACTCTTTTATTGTATGTGTCTGTCTGGTTCCGCCGTAGTCCTTGGCCCCGCACCCTGGCCCATCCTGGCAGTGTTTGGTTTGTTGCTGCGCCGGCTGCTGGGCAAGCTTTGCTTTCGCTTTGCGCTACGAGTTCCGTTTTTTGTTGGCTGCCCGCTTTATTGTTGCTGCTTATTGTTTAGTTGGGTGAGTTTTTGAAAATTTGCCAAACTACGGCAGAAAAAAAAGTACTTTTCCAACAGTTTTTCTTTTGTTTTCCCATTGCCGGGAAATTGCTAAATAAATGCATGTTTCGTATTTAATACGACAGTGGCGAGAGACAGAGACAGATAGAGAGAGAGAGAGAGAGAGAGAGAGAGAGAGTTGCGATGAGTTTTCTCTAGTTTTTCGATTCACTTCAGTCTTGCATTGAGTTTTATTTTGGAAGCTGCTGAGCTTTAAATGGTATCGTCCCGCTTGTCCACAACTCTTGCTTTGCTCGTTTTATTAATTTCTTAGCCATCTTTGAGCGACTCCAATTTCCACTAACTGTCAGCACGCTCCGCACCGCCCCCGCCTCGCCCTGCCCCTCTTTGTGGCCAACAGTGTAAGCAATAAACTTCAAGCGGGCTTGCTGTTCTTTGCCAAATGTTTAATATTTCAAAGTGACGCCAGCCAATAGCAGAGGAAAACCCAAAACCCATTTTCCATATTCGCTGCCCCTCTCCTTGTGGGGGAGGGGGGAGCGGGGAGGGGAGGACGTTCAGGATGATTGCAGCCCTCGCCTTGTCCCTTGCCCCGACCAACCCCCTGGTGTTATTTATATGACATTTTCGCTTGAGTGCGCGTTAAAATATCGCTGACAATATTTTATGCTCATGCTTTGCCTCATGTTTTGCCAACGTATCACGCTCCCCCAAGCCCCCCTTATCCCCCATGCTCTAGCCCAACCCCGTCGCCTACATTTGGCTATGATAAACTTGGCAAATTTATCCTGCTTTGCGCCATACGTCTTTTGGCACAGTTTGCGCTGAGAAACTCCCGCCCTCGCTCCCACTCCGGGTTTCCTCCTCACTCCTTCACTATTTGCACAGTTTACAGTTTCAGCAGCTTGGAGTCGAGCTTCGCGTGTGCATCTGTTAGATACTTTGTGTTGCTAAACAAGCACAGTCAAATATTTGCAATGCTCTGCAAACAGCAACAGCGGCAACAATAGAACGAGAACGAGAACGAGTACGAGAAACTCACGCACGCTGCAAAGATGGGCGCGGTATTTGGAGCACTTGCCAGCGAGCAGATGCAGAAGCAGAAGCAGAAGCAGAAGCAGAAGAAGCAAGTCAAAGTGCTGGAGTCGAGTGAGCTCGACTGCGGTATACCCTGAATCCAGCTGTTAAGCATCTTCTCTAGTTATTGCCAAATTAAAGGTTTTGCTTACTCGAAATGTAAGCAGCTCTGCAGCCGCTCTCAATTCTTATGTCAGCACATTCAGTGAAGAGTACAAAAAACACACATGATAAAATTATGAAATTTGTCCAGTTGATCAATAATATGCTTATGCATATCATGTGTTAATTAGAATAATTTTCCTTTATATTTGTGGCTTTTATTGCCAGTTATCGCCAGTTATCGGACATGGCTATATCGACTCGGCTGTTGATCCTAATCAAGAATATATATAGTTTCGGATGCTTCCTTCTGCATGTTACATTCATTGGCACAAGACAATTATACCCATTACCCATTTTACCCATTTTTATTGGGTTCAGGGTATAAAAACCCCAATCAGCGTACTGAAGGCTCTGTGTGTGTGTGTGTGTGTGTGTGCCAGTGAAAGTCGATGGATGGAGGCAGCCAGTCGTCTGTGAAATAGAAAACGAAACAATGCCCTCTTTCGGCTGGGTGTATCGAGAAAACAGCGGGTCTGCTTTACAATTGCAATGCACCCATCGTCGTCACACATGTACTTCAATTTTCGGTAATGGTAATCTTGCAACCAGCAACCAGTAACCAGCAAGCAGCAAGCAGCAACTTGCAACTTGCAGCTTGCTGCTTGTGAATTGCGGATAGCCTTGCAAGTTTGTCTAGCAATTGATTTGAATTTAAATTTGGAGCTGCGGTTGAAGCAGCTGCTGAAGAGCGTTCTGTGGGTGAATTTCCTTAGAATACTTGAGTTTCTGCTGATTTGTAAGAGTAACCACAAAGCTTATTGAGAATTTATATTGAATGAATATTTGTTGCCTTTCACATGAGGAACATGCACACATATTTGTGTGCTACTCGATCCCAGAAAGCAACATCAATCAGTCACTGATTTTTTGTTAAAAGAAAAATAAAATAAATAAAATAAAAATAAAAAGTAAAACAACATTTCCGACAGGGCGACGATATTGAAAACAAAAAATTCGACTTGTAACAGACAAGTCGATCAATGGACTGTGACAAATGAACCTGGCACATACTGGCTGACTTGGATATGGCTATATCGACATTACACAAAAAATTGCCATAATTCTGAGGGATCTTTGTAGCTATTTAGATCAATTTTGGTTTACTTAGCATGCTTAAATGTGCTCTTAAGCTAACCCAAAGTGTGGTTTAGGGGAGTTGCGACTGCGTTTAGCTTATTTGATGGTTTGTTTCTGTTTCTGTTTCTGTTTCTGACAACTTTTGTAATTTTTGTGAAAGCCGTAGTCTCTCACTCCATTGCAGTGCGATGAAGAGCGCTTTAGCTGCACAAAAAGTATTTTATGGCTCCCTTGAACATTGCGACCAGCTAAGCGACGACGGGCCAGTTGTGTTAGCCAAAAATTTGGTAACGTTAGCACTACGACGACGACGACGATGACGACGACGACGACGCTTTTATGGCATAATTCCTAGCACCGTCTTTTTGTTTTTACAGCCACGCCAAAAACTTTGACTGCTCGCCAAGGAGAGACAAGGAGACGGCTAGACGGGGTCGGGAGTTGGGGCGGAGAAAGGCAGCCGAATTGGCATGGCAAGAAAGTAAAGAGTAATACCCAAAGCAGTCATAAAGTAAAACCAAATACTTTACATATAAACGACCGCAAGCAGACGTCAGAGTCGAGGCCCTCTTCAGCAAGAGAACTGAATCCTCCACTGAGGTGCGGGCTAGACGACGTCGCCATCTTTGCCATAACTTTTTTCTGTTGGTTTTCAGTCGTTTTTCCTATTTTTTTTGTTTTTTTTTTTTTGGACGCATGCCCATAAACCGGCGACAGGCCAAAAAGTAGGTACAAAAAAAATTTGGCCGGCGACCTTGCCAAACGCATTTCTGGAACTGTTTAGTCGGTTTCAGTCTCAGTTTTAAAGCCAAGGCAACTTATGTGTGGCAGACAATAAATCCGGTCCATTGATCCTTGTTATATGTCTTAAGCAAATTTATATGGCCAACGGAAAACTAGCTATGTACTTCCGCTGTAATATACTGACACATTTTGGCACAGGACACCCCCTATTCCCCTATCCCGCTACTTGCCCCCGCTGCGTGGCATTTGATAAACGCGCATATGGCATCGCAGGAGCTTGTCGAACATAAACCTTGCACGGCTGGAGATTTGCCATGGATTCGGAGAAACGTTTAGTGCAGCAGAGTTGAAAATTAAGGCGAGCAGCAACAACACTTTTTTTCTTCATTTTATTACAATGTTTATCCTCAGAGCGGATTAAAGTGGAACTATAAATTCCAAGTGGAACAAAGTGGGGGCAAGGCAAGCAGTAGAGCTCCAAGGAGATAAGCCACGCCATACATATATGCATCTAAGGTTGGAGAGTTACATTTAATATGGCCTAAATACGCAAGCAAAGCATGAGAAAGAAAAAAACTTGTGTAGAGCAAAAGAAAGCCCAGATGAGATGAGAAGGAAAGGAAAAAAAACAGTGAACGAAGATAATATTGTTTTCCATCTTTTGGAAAAAGATAACATATCTCTATTAAAAGTAAGCACATTTCGTTGTTAGTAATGCATTACGGCAAGCCATTCTTCATTTTTCAGAGCATGTTTACAATGTGAGCGAGTTAAAAATTGCAAATCTGTAGAAACATAAGCCTCAAGAACTCAATTATCCTAATTTGGGCTGAGTTAGGCAAATTTGCTTCAATTTGAAGCACAAAATTTGCTGCATAAGGCTATCGAATTAAATTTCCATTGCTATGCTGCGAAATTATTATTATTATTTTTTTTTATTTTTTGGTTTTTTTTTTTGGTTTTTTGCACTTGGGAACTTTGCCAAGTTTTGCTTCATTTTGGCTGCTTATCGACAAAAGTCAGCAAGCAGATCGGATTTGTGTTGGAATTAAGCAGTAAGTAGGGAAATGTAGAAACCAGCAAAATGAAAACGAGAATGTAAAAGCGCGTAAAGGATTTACAGCCAGCACCAGTTGGCCAAGGGCTTTTGGCTTAGGTTGCTTTTGCGACAATGCTGGCAGGCATTAGAAGGCAGCATTTGTTGCTGCTGAGCTGACTCAACTCGCGAATACTGCAACTGCAACAAGCTGGCAAAGCAAGCCGACACAGGCAACGACAAAGACAAACCCAAAGACAACGAAAGAGAGAGAGGGAGAGGGAGACACACTCAGTAGAGCTTGCCAAGCGCTGACCGCCGCCATGTCGAGCGCCATAAATCTTTGCAAATCGCGGCGGGCGCAAAGTGCGCCACAAAATGGCGAAAATTGCACGGCAAGGAAATAACAAAAGGACCAGAACGACGGCAGCCAAAGAGCCTTTTTGCCACGTAGCACACTCAAAAAAAAAAATAATGAAATTTAGTAAGTCGACCTAAATATTAGAAAGCATTTGTTGCTTTGATAAATATATTCCAAGTATAAGAAGAAGGCTCGCCCTAAATCGGCAATCCCAAATATATGGTTCTTTTTATTTTCCTGAAATATTTTCCATTATTAAAAAATGCATTTCCAAAAAGTAGAACTGCATACTCTGACTCTTAAAAATCCTTTGTGAAATTCTCTCTCGATTACTAAATTAAAGTTTACTTTTTGTCTGCTTCAGATGCCGAGTAGCTCAGAGGAAAATAAGTCGAAGGGTTTTGGGCTCGGAATAATCAACAAATTCGAAGTCTTTTCAAATGAAGGTAAATTAATTTTTATAAACTAAGTTGAACTGCGTGTTTGCATATATGTGAAATATTAAAATACGTATGTTTAAGTACCAAAAAAAAAAAAGGCTTCTATATCTTCTATTATACTAAAATTTTAGAAAAATGCACTATGAAATTAAATAAATAAGAACTCAGGTTCTGATAAAGTCAGAAACATAAATTAAAGGAACACTTTGCTTCCAAAGTATTGCGAATTTCGAAGATGCAGGCGGATTTTTCCTGAGTGCAGGTAGACATGAATCCAAAGAGGCAGCTGGCATGGCAGCTCGGCAAACAAGTCCCGCCACATGCTCAGAGTCGCTCTTAGTTGCAGCGAAATTTAGTGCGCTTGAAATTTAGTTGCACAGTTGTGGTGATTTAGTTGGCCATCGCACTCGAGCGGCAACCCCGAGCTGTGGGTGGCAATGCAGGTCAGGCAACTGAACAATCAACTCGCCTTGGGGAAGGGCGAGAGAGAGGAAAGAAAGAACGAAGAAAGCGACAGGCGATGAAAGGAGCTTTAAGCTTAGACAACTTTTGACCGGATCTGATCATTATTAATATTACAAGCCCCGAGCGCTGACTTTGAAAGCTTTAAGTCTGTTTGGAAATATACAAATCAGCCAAAGATTTTCTGAATTCAGCAGTATGTAAATTATGTTTTTCCCCAAGGGACATATAACATTCGTAAAGTATGTTGCGAATGTTAGCAATTCGCCTAGAGTATTTTGTGTTTTTCAATGATTTATTCAATTTTCGTTTTGTGAAAAGTATCAATTTCACAAGCAGCAGATAATTGGAGAAAGGCAAGCGCTTCGTTTGATATACAATTAAGCAAAATAGAAATTAAACCCTTTCTAATCTTTATTAATTGGGTTATTTGCAGAAAACTGGTTATCGTTTGTCTATATTTTAACTAATTATTCATTTCGTAAAGATTATTAAAAAAAAAACATTGAAATCAAAATTATTTAAATCAAATTCCAATTTTGCCACAACGGAGTCAAATTAAGAATGTTAAAAATGTGAATGCAGGAAATGTTCCACACAGAGAAAAATAAGCTATAAGTTGGTTTTATTATTACAAATACTTGTACTTAAAAGTGACAATTAAGATGCCCATAAGAAAGAATGCATCATTGCACATTAAAAATAATTGTTAGGTGGAGAATAATTGTTATTACCAACTGCAGTTTTCTAGCCTCTCGCATTATATGAGAAATGCACTTATTCTTATTAGCTGAATGCATTTACTGTTATCACTCCCTGTGCATTCAAATGTCCCATAATGGTCGCATTCATCATTTGCACAAAACTTTTGCCCACGACCGACATCCAATTCAAGCCTCCCCTGCTCCATATTGCCCTCTCCCCTCTCTTCATCTTAGGGGAGCCACAAATCGAGCACAGTCAAGGTTTTTGCTTTAAACAGAACCATTGTTCATGCATCGACCTGGACACAGAGAAAACGAGAGACAGACAGACAAAGAGGGAGAGAGAGAGGGAGGATGGTAGAGTCATTTAAAGACCCTGTCTGGAAGCCGACATGAGCTAAGTGCAAAGGCGAAATTTATGCGAAAAATGCAGCAACAATATGTGCAACAGGAGCAGCAGCGACAACAACAACTACGACAAGTGCGGTAACTTTACCAATTCGCACTCAAACAGAGCACAAACGAGGCAACCGAATCCAAGCCAACCATATGCCGCACACAACAACAAGGGCCAACAAGGTACGCAGAGGCGTCCTTTTTTGCCAGGACTTTTTTATAATATACACACGCATATTGTTTGAAAAATGTGTAGCAAGGGATCGTCTCGGATTGGGGGCAGCAAGGGGTAGGGCGGCGAGGACAGGAAAGGCATTTGCCAGGCGCAGCAACTTGTTCCCTGGTCCTGTTCCTGTTCTCGACCCTGTGTGCAACGCATGCCCAAGTGTGAATAAGAAAGCTTTGAAAGATGCTGCCGAACAATTCGCCAGACGGCCACTCCTCGTGGCATTATTCATTGTTCAAGAGAGACAGGAAGAGGGAGCATGAAGAGGCGAACGTGGAGGGGGGAGAGCGACGGATAGGCCGGCGAGGACTTAATAAGATTTTAATTGAAGCGCAAGAATTTAATTAATTTAATAATGAATGCTCAAGACCAAAAGAAAGTGAGTAACAGACTAATATGAGATTGTATTCATGGCATGTGAAAATTGCGAAAAATGTGCCTTGCCAGCGGCCTGGGTCTGAATTAAATCACAAAATAATTTCTAATATTGCATTTCTGTTTATAAATAAGTTTGTAGTTTCCATAGTGGAGTAGTCAGGTATTGAAAATACACATATATTGGAGTCTTGTGCCATCTATTTATCAATCAATCAAGAAGCAAATATCGCCGAAAACGATAGTATCAATTTTAATTTTAATTTGAATTTGTCTTATACATTTCACTAAAATAAAATATAATTTATAAGCCAAAGAAAGTCAAATGTTCTTAATTGCAACTCTATTTCAATTAATACTCTAGCAGAATTAAAACTAACACATTAATCTGTAAACTATTTTCCCAAAAAAATGTACGAAGAAAAAAGTTTGTTTGCCAAAAGCAGCAACTGAACCCTTTAAGCTCGTTTGGCTTTTGGCTACGTGCTGTTTGGTTTGGGGTCAGAAGCTCATTGCAAATTGTTAATGTTGCAGCTGCAAGTTGCGAACTGCAACTGCAACTCAATTGAAAATCTTTAGTGACTCTAAAACTGGAAGTAATATAAATCACGCAAAAGGTTCAGAAAGTAACCCAATGCCGGCAATGGTCGCTGGTTTAATGACGCAAATAATTGCAATTGTGCTGCGAGCTGCAAGCTGCAAGTTGCAAGTTGCCAGTTGAGAGTTGGCAGCTGGGGATTGTGTGCATTGAATGGCACAAGGGAGCGACTTAATGAAAATCAAACACACAACGCAACAACAATAGAAGCAACAATAACTCAAAGTCGGTCAACTGCTGTGCTGTGGAAAACGTCGCCGAGACTTTGGCGACCTACGAGCGACTCTCAAGTGGTGCATACCAAACAATAATTGATAAACGAACAGATGTACAAGTGTTTAAGTGAATGAATGATGTGCCTCGCCGCTTCAAATGTGAAATGTGCCTGCCAGTTGCAAGTTGCTCGCTGCTGGTTGCAAGTTGTTCGCTGCTCATTGCTCATTGCTAGTTGAGTGCTTTGAAGTTAGAACATTATTTGCAAGGCTGCATTGTGGGGGGGGGGAGGGGACTGGCAATCGGTAATCAGAATGGCGAGGGGGTTGACCCAAATCAATTGATTTATGCACTTGCAGCGCATTGTTCTATGCTGCTACTGCTTTTGCTGCTGCTGCTGCTGCTGCTGGTTCAATTGAAAGCAGTAATTAAATTAATGAAGAAAGTTGACAAACTGAAGATCTGTGTTGTTTATAATACACAGCTACGCTCTGGTATTAATTAAGTTACGCAGTTGAGTTGCCAGCTCAAGTGGAGCGTGGAGCGTGTTGCAGACACGGCGGCATGTGAAAGTCATCTGTTTGAGAATCGCATGGAGAGGCGCGATTGCAACGGCAGCTGTTGAATTTATCACGCAATTGCAGACCGAGCGGGGCCAATGGCCCTTGGGGCAATAACGTTGGCGTTGCACAAATGCGGAAGACCAACTCGAGAAGCGCGCCCAAAACAGATCGCTGACTGCTGGCAGAAAACTGCACAAAAACGCATCGAATTCTTTGGCGCTTCGCAGACGTGCTTAAAGTTAAAGGCGTTAAGAAAAACTGTAGATAAATATGCTCGGTATGCGGACAATTATTAGCTGTCACCCTAGTCAATTGGAAATTCCTCAGTGCTTGCAACAACTTCACTCGCGACAATTTCTCATACGTCAAGTTTTGTAGCGAAACAAAAAACGCGTCAGAAATATGCTCTCAAATTCAGTTAATTAACTTCAAAATCGATAAGTTGAAAAACATAAATAACCAAAACATCATGTTTCTTGGTTAGGCCTCACCCTGAACTGATTGCCCTAGCTAAGTGCAACATTTGCAGGCGTTAAAAACCGCATTGCGGCATTTGCATGCCGAACTAATCGATGTAGTTGGCAAATGGAATAAGTGCCAACATAAACCAATATTAAAATTGTTTTGTGTTTTAGGTGGTTTTGTAATGGAATCAGTTTCGATTTGATTACCTTTAATTGACTTTTCAGCAATGTTGATTAATCGAAGCTGACGGCGACGGTGGCAGAAGCAGAGACAGCGACAGCGGCAGCGGTGACGTCATCAACATTTAACACTTTTTGAAGCTCATTAAAAATTCAAAATGAGGTTGACTTTTCCCCTCTTTGCCGTTTCAATTTAAAGCATTTGTTTTGTTAATTTCAACTTCAATGCCGGAACTTTGTTGTCAAACATATTACATTTGAATAATATTCATTTTTCTTGTTGTTGTTGTAGAGCCTGCAATGATATGAATATGTAGAGAAAAATATATATAAATTATTAAGCCAACAACAAATTGCAGCTGCGGCAGTAGTAAATTGTTAATAATGTCACAGTTTGATTCCAACAATTTATGACGAGTTTCGACTTGCATTAAAAATAAATTAAATATTCGCTTGCAGCCACGCAGTTTATTATTTCGTTTTTTTCTTGCACTCAACATTTTTAAATTATTTATGTTAATATTTTAATGGTTCAATTGAATCTATGAAATCCGGTAAAGCGACTTTTCTCACCCATGCATAAAAAGTGTTTTAGTTTTGCTGTCCACTTTGCCTACCAATCAGAAATAAATATAATAATTTGTTTTAAATTAAAATTAAAAAAATAAATAATTACATTTTTGGCCGCAAATTACATTTTGTTGCCAATAATGTACAACATTTAAAGTTCATATTTATGATAATATAACTAACATATTTCTTAGCTTGTCAAGTGAATTTATTATTTTTAATTAGACATATATTAATGGCCTGATTTCCACTCAAACAAGCATGAATACAATTTCGATATTCAATTAACTTCTCCACAATAAATTTTGCATTTGAAGTAATTGGAAAAAGAACTTTTTCCGTTAAAATTATTTCGTTGAAAAAACTGAGGAAAATTTAAAAATGAGCAGACTCCAACTAAGAGCCATAAAGAGCATAAAGCAAATGTGTGACAACGAGAAAAACCGCAACAGTAAAAGATGTAAAAATGGAAAAGCGCACAGGAAAATGCAAAATGCGCGCCTGAAGAGCCTGCGTCGTGGATGGGAGCTGAGTGGAGAGCTGGCGAGGAGGGGACAGGAGCTGATAATGGGGAAGGTTCTGTGTCTGTGTCTGTTCCTGCTTCTGCTTCTGCTTCTGTTTCATATGTACATGGCAAGTGTTGTAAGTATGTGCTTAAATACGCATTTATTCATACAAATATGGCCAACGGCAGCAGCACCAGCAGCAGCAACCGCAACAGCAGCCGGCAAAACAATAAAACAAGTCCGCATGCTATTGTGCTGCTGACAGACGACAAGATACCCTATAATTGTGAGCTGCTTGAAAGCCTTTAAGCAAACATAATGTATTTCTGTTGACAACACCTACATCGCTTTAGTTGTCAACTGTTTAGATGAAATAATGTACCCCACAAATGGGACTAGGAGGTGCGGACACAGACAAAACGTGGAGCGAGCGAAATTTCCATGTCGTTGTCGTCGTAGTTGGGCAAATCAGATGCGCAACTAACGAGCAGCAGCCACGACAATGTTACTGACAACTGGAGCCAGGAGGACTAGGACCCATGTAGGACCAGCGCCGGACGCTGTGCCGCGGGCCATTCTGCGTCTGTCTCTGTGTCTGGGCAGACGAATCCAAACCCAAACCCGAACCCGAACCCATGCGAACATGGCGCAAATGTGACAAATATGGGCATGAAGTGTGCAAGTGACAAGTCTAACATACTTACAAATTTTATGCGGCGGCCACGGAGCCCAAACCACATTATCACCCAAAAGGGGCAGAGCGAAAAACGCTGGCAACCAAAGGCAACTGGCAAGCGGCAAGTGGCAAGTGGCAAGAGACAAGAGACACAAGGCATTGCAGCATGGTAGGAATTTGCGTTTTCAAATGTATGTTAATGATGTACCACCGGGTTCCAGCGCCGGCAACGATGATTTCCAGTTTTTCTCTCTGTTTTTTTTTTTTTTATATGTTGCGCCTCCATTGCGTTTGCTCAGTTAGCCAAACGTATTTCCTGTCATTGTTTACTGGTCCAACACTTTGCTATTTTTATTTTAATGCCGTTTTTTGCGCTCGCCAAACAATACAGAAAAAAGAAGTAGTGCCACAGATAATTTGAATATGTGCAATCTAATGCTGCTGATGAAGCTGCGTTGCTTTTTCTGCCGCAAATTAAATTTAAATTTTCAATTTTTTAACGGAAATACCTTGAGGGGTTTGTGGTGAATAAGTGAACTAAACATGCAACTAATGTGATTTAGATGGACGCCTAATCAAATTGGGAATGAGATAGTACTTTTTTTATCAATTTGGATTGATGGGCTTGAAGAGATTACTTCATTTAAGTCACTCGCTTCCTGAGGCAATGATTCTCAATTATTATAATTATTATTATTGTTATTATTATTATTATTATTATTATTATTATTATTATTATTATTATTATTATCATTATTATTATTATTATTATTATTATTATTATTATTATTATTATTATTATTATTATTATTATTATTATTATTATTATTATTATTGTTATTGTTACTATTATTATTATTATTATTATTATTATTATTATTATTATTATTATTATTATTATTATTATTGGGGAGCATTTACTGCGAACTGGTTAGATCTCTAATTCGATAGCTCTTCCCTCAAAACCGATTCAAGAATTTTTGTCGGGCTGTCGACATGTTTGCCTATTATTCAGTTTGACTTGTTCTTTTATAGAAATCATAAAAGCCACAGGAAATGCGTGTATTAGGCCATGAAGTTGACACAAAAATAGGTCCCAATGCGTGGACAGGAAGTGACAAACATTGTTGCAAACACACACACACACAAGAGAGTTGCAGACGATCAAACAACTTACAGTTGTTGCATGTTGCATGTTGCATGTTGCATGAGAGAGCATATCTTAACTAGCTCTCGCCGGTAACAGCTTAACTTTCTTTACTGTGTGCCAGATGAACCGGCCAAAGGCAGCAAACAGTCGTAGTAGCAATCATAATTGCTTGCATGCAGCATGCAATGGGCTCCCTCTACTCCCTCTCCCTCTCCCTCTCCTCCACCCCCCGCTAGAGCTAACAAGCCGTCAATAAAAGTGCTAGCAGCTGTTCTCCTCTGTCCTTCTCTCTCTCTCTCTCTCGCTCCACCTTCTCCATTCAGCTGGCTGCGTGCTTACCCACATTGAGTGGTGCAAGTCCGCATGAGAGCAAACAGCTTGCAAAGTGGCTTCAAATGCATTTTTCAGCCGCAGACTCATTTAAATGCGCACACATGCAAAACGCACAAGGTTCGCAGTGGCAATCAACAACCAACTGACCTAGGCACGCACACAGATGCATACATACACTGAGAAAAATTCGAAATAATTTATAGAAAAAAGAGAAAAGTAAATTTTTCAAAATTAGAATGCATTCCCAAAAATATGTATTTGATTATTTTTTAGATATACTCGTATTTTATACTATTAAGAAATGCATTCGTAAAAAGTAGAGATGCAAGCCACCATTTTTTGAAGAAAAAAACTTTCCAAAATCCAGAAACAATTTACGCAATTTATGGTTTTAACTTTTATATTAGAGTTTAGCTGCCGTCTTAAATTAAATAAATATTTAAACTCAAATTGAGAATAGAAAAACGCTGGTTTTTAGAAATACACTTTCTGAATATTGAGCAGAGTTAGCCTTGGCGCCAAAAGTAAAACGAATCTGCATCGGTTTTCTCTGAGTGTACATAAATAGTATGTACACGCACTTGGATTGTCAGCCTCAGAGTGTGAGCTATCTTGGATGCAGACTCGCAGTCTGCTAACTACTCGTATCTGTCGCCCTGCACGAAATTACATAATTACCAACAATAAATTGTAATTACTGCCTTGAGATACATTTGCTCAGATAAACGGTTTTCCGTGTCTGTCGCCCGGCCAGACTCTGTTTGCACTTGGAGTCGGTAAGTTTTTCTAGGTTTTCGTTGCTCTTTTCGCTTTTTTCTTTCATATTGTTGCTGATGTTGTTGTTGCTGTTGATGTTGGTGTTGGCCCGACATTGACTTTGGGCCGCCGCTCGCATAAATTACACTGGGCAATTACAACAAACCATCGAAAATGTAAACAAACTTGGGGAATACGCACTCACAATTTGTGAACGCATTGGTGGCGCCCCTCCGGTGGCCCATCCGGTGGCAACATTACATGACACCGCCGGTGAAGGGGGACAGACGAGGGCGGCACATCAGAAAAACAGCACACAAAACGTTTTTAAGTTCACAAAGTGCGTGCATAAATTGCGTTGCCTTAGGTAATTTATACTGATTTATGTTAGGACAGAGCTATATATATATATATACATATATATGTGTGTGTGTGTGTGTATATGTATACATGTGTGTGCCATGTAAAATCTGGGCTAAGCTTCTACAAGGTTGTTGGACTAAGGCTGAGCGTGAGTGGGGAGTACTCAAAGTTTTGCTTCTTTCATTTTCAATGGAAGTGCCAAAAGACTTGAAGAAAATTAAATGTTTACTGGCTAAAGGCTAACAAACAATTAAGTGAGAATGTTCTGTTCGAGAGAGATCGACTATTAGCACATATGCACACACACACACACACACACAACACCTTGGTAGATTATCAATATAATTTGTTTATATATTTTTGTATATTTATTGACTTTTGCAAACGGTAATCGATTCTTATCGATATTAAATAAACAAGAAAGTTATTGAAGAAATTAAACAAACTTATAATCAAAATGATAGCTCTCGGAATCACTGAGGAGCTGACAGATTTGATTACATCGGCTATTCATGCTGATCAGGAATATATACGCAGTATTTTCCTTCTGTCTGTATGTAACAACTTTGACATTACTCCTCTAAATATATTTGTTCTAGGTTTCATGGTCTAATAATTAAGTATATATTCATCTGCCCTTTTTAAGCACTGGCTAATCTGACTTTGACTAAGATATTAAGGCTTCCATTCATCCTCTGTGTTTAGTTGTACGAATGACTTCATTTAAAAACTCTATGAAAATGCTGAGCGCTCATGCAATTTGCAACTGGGTTAAAGCCGTCTTAAACATTTTTTGAATCTCGTTCAATATTCATTCAATTTCCATGGACAAAGACAGAGCCTTGAGGAATCGATTGACTTTCTTTTTGTGTCCATTTCTAGCTAACCTCAATCGAGATGAATCTTGAGTGCTGTCCGGTCGAGCACACACAAATCAATGTCGCATGCCAAACTGGCCTGGCTGTGACCTTTACAGTGATATCCAATAAGCAATTCCCCAATCAGTGCCAACAACAACAACAACAACAACACCAACAACAGCAGCAAAAGTGACAATAACAATATGATGTGACAAATTAAGCTGCCCATAAATTGCAAGTGAAATTAAATAATAATTGAGGCAAAATGGACGATTTGATTGCAGACAAAAATCTATAACATCTGCATCTCTTTCTCTCTCACACTTATGTTCTTTATTGTTGAAATAAAAAGCAATTTCAATAAATAAACAATTTGGGTCAATGCATTCTAAAAACTGGGCAAGCTAATGACATCATCAGAAGCAAATCTGAAATGGTCAACGTTGTTATTGAAATTGTCCGTTGGAAACTGCAACTGGCAAACGCGTATTCAAATTTGATTAGACACGCTTTCAACGGGGATTGAGGGATCGGGGGTGGATAGGTTGTCCTAACCAAGAGTAGCTCATTAAGGTCACAATCCCGGGTCGCTCTCATTTATTATGACCATATAATCTAGCGGACAGAAAAATTAAAAAAAATAAATAAAAAATACTCAGTCAGTCCGTCAATTTGTTGAAAATTGTGGTTCGAAAAGCTTTTGGTGTATTATGCAAAAATTTGGTCAATTTTATAAAATGTTGATGGCTAACTAGTTCGGTCTTTTGTAAGCTGCATATTTAAGTTGTACAACATT
The DNA here is from genome assembly GCA_035042055.1 of Drosophila macrothrix. Lineage (NCBI taxonomy): Eukaryota > Metazoa > Arthropoda > Insecta > Diptera > Drosophilidae > Drosophila > Drosophila macrothrix. Next base: position 90,233 of record JAWNLX010000260.1, read on the forward strand.
TTAAACGCAAAGTGATTTGCATATTTAATAAGCAGCCAGCAACATTTACACAAAATCAAAGAAACAGCATTGGAAACAAATTGAAAAATGCTGGCTTTGACCAAATAAATTGTGTGCATTTTTTGCTCTTAAGTAAATGAATTCAAAATATAAAATTCAAAATCAATCTAAAATAAAAGCTCACAACGTTTAGCGTAATTATATAATGTGCAAGCATGCAAACACATTTATTATTGGGCTCTGATTGTGAACAGCTTGGAATGAGAGGCGTGCATTTTTTATTGATAAGCACGACGCAAAAATAACAAATGTATTTTTTCGATTATACTCGTATTTTAAAATTTATTTCAAAGGTTAATTGGGTGCTGATGCGCATTGAGCTGCGTTCGAGGAAACAACAGAGACATGAATCAGATAACGAGCTGTTCGAAATAATCATTTTAATATTCAGTCTAGCACGGAAATTTACGCGTTTCCATTTCCATCTCGTATTCAAACTAATATTTGAATACCCTGAACACATTGACAATGGGTATAATGGTTTCCCGGAAAACAATGCAACAGGCTGAAGGAAGCATCGCAAAGCACTTAAAATATATTCAATATTAGCCATCTCAGAGATTTGGAATACTGTTCTTATCCTTCAATTCATTTTTAATAATAATATATTAATAATGTTAATCGCTAATGCCTGGCCTAAGAATTGAGAGACCTTCCATTCATGCTTGGATTTGAATGCATACTGATTTTTAATACGAAATTTGGCCTTAAAATTGAAATAAGATATTTATCAGCTGCGTTCAGGGTATGTCGTAGTCGACCTTACTCGACTGCAGCATCCTAACTTGTTTGCCATTAATTTTGTATTGATTTTTTTGTTTTTTTTTTTGGGAGTGCAAAATGTTTTCAATTTGTTAATGACTTAACTGACTTTGCAAACGTGTATTATAATTAATATGAAGTCTTCGGAATTAAGTAAATGTTCAATTTAGCAAATCTCCGCAGTGAAACATTCGGATTTGTGTTTAATGACTCTCATTAATGATGCTTAAACTAATTGTTTATTTCCCATATCAATTAATGCTATAATCTCGATGCAAATGCAAATCATCCCGCGTGCATTAATGTCCTTTAATGTTCAACTGTGATAGCTTTACCATTTAAGCCCAGTCACCCAGACACCCCATCCAGCCACGCCTTGCTCTGCTGATGTATTTATGGCTGTTGGTAATTTGTTCTTCTTTTGCATATGCCCCTAAGTCCGTAAGTCAAATCGATGGGAGCCAAGCACCGCTGTGGCTATTTATTTATTTATTTATTATCGCAATGAGCCAGTCCTGGGGCTATTTCCTATTCCCTTTCATATACCAAATGCTCCTCCGTTCATTTCCTCGCCTCATTTAATTTCGCCACCACTCAGACCACACACATCGCCTTCTAGCTGGGATTTCACTTCGTTTTTTTCTTTTTTTTTTTGTTGTTTTTTTGTTGGCACTATTAGTTGTTCCATAGTCTTTTTATTTTGTGCTGCCTAGTCCAGACTACTCCATTATGCGCGTCCATTATGCCTCTGTTTGCCTTGATAATGTTCCATGTTCGATGTACCGTGTTGAGGGTCCGAGTCAGCCTGGCCTGGTCTGGTCTGGTCTGGTCTGGTGATGCCATTGTCAGCTTTTGCCAGCCGACTGCCCTTTTGCCTTTTTGTCATTTCAGTTTTGTTGATTTTGCAAAAAAATACAAGAAGGAACAAAATATATATTTGCCACCTCCTCAGCTGCCTAGTTGCGTAGTCAAACGCACCCGCCCTCGCCCCCGCCCCCGTCCCGTCCACGCCTTCGACGATGGGGCCAATGTAAATAATTTATTTATGGTCTTGTTTGTTTACTTCGTTGCGAGGCTGCACCCAGCTCATCTTTGTGCTGCGTCTTGTTTGTCTAGTGCTTAGAACTTGCCGGTTTCGGCTACCCAAAGCTCTTAGTGGGCATGGCTCTCCCTTCTTCACCTCCAGCTATGCCTCATCCAACTCCCCCTCCCCCTCCCCGGGGCAGCCTAGACCTGATACGTGTGGCAGTCACATTCACTTTATAAATAAGATATCAATTGATTTTGTGCAGAAGTAAGTTAAGAACTGTTGCCTTTGACAATATTTACAGCCCTTAAGGCGATTAACAACGATTCCATTTCAGTACTCATGTAAATATCTTCAATTTAAATGAAATGGAAGCATTCACTTTATCTTGTATCAACAGCAAAATGACATAAATATTATTACAGTTGCCCGGGCACAGAATCACCGAGTCTTATTTAAAAGAAATAAGACTCAAATATGATTCTCCAATTTTATTAATTTTACGTTCATACTCGTATTTCGCATTAGCTCAAATTCATATATTTTTTCATCTGTGTTTATTATTGTGCCTTGCGATTGTGGTTTCTATTGCCATAAATCGAATTTTAATTTACATAAATTTGTAAGAGAATATAGCTGCCATATAATTATTTGCATATATATATATATTTTGTACAGATAATATCTATGAGACACTTATTGTATCTTGGTAGTTATTCAAAACACATTTATTTGCTTGTAGATTCTGAATCAGATCAATCTTTTCTATGTATCGATGCCAGCTGCACAAAAAGAACTCTTTTCAGTTTGCTTCACGTTTGGTCCTCAATCCGCATATCTCTGAGGTCACATCAGTTGAAAACTTGAAATTGCTTTAACCGATGAATCATTCAGCGATTATATGGTTTGACCACGGAGCATGGCAATTATGCAATTTTCTACAGACCGAAAACACTTGTCGCAGCTCAATGCACAGGTATGATAGGTGTATATTTATATATATAAATATATATAAACGTATCTGATGATTCACACGCTTCGGCTATTTGAATATGTAGCAAATTGTGCGATGCGACGCCAAGGGGCAACTGGCCAACTGAGTCAACGTATCTCCAGTTGCACAAACTGAACGGGCAGATTTGGTAACAGATACGGGCTAAGCACGATAAGCAAATCGAAGCAGAAAGTTTACATTTGAAACAATAAGATCTGGCTTCGACTTGCTCTGTGCTGTGCCTCGGCTTACAGGCATTTGAATCAGATACACACAGACACACACACAAGCATCAAATCTGCAGTTGGAGACCGCACATGGCTGTGAAGCAGCAGCCGGAGGGGCAACTAGACATCAAAAGGCACTGAGAATGCCGCCAAACTCGACACTACGTATGTAGCTGTAGTTACAGTACTATATCTCAGTCCCAGTCCCAGTCCCCGTCTCAGTCTCAGTGTCGGTATCTCAGTATCTTCAGCCAGCTAACTGTAATTGTATCTAACAGCTTCAACTGACAGGCCCGGCCAAGAAGCGACTCAGACGACAACAGCCTGCCTGGCAACGCGTCGCTCTCTCGAACTTGTCTTGCTTTTTATGGCCAATACCAGCAACAACAACAACAACAACAATAACAACGGCAACAATAGAAACGCGTGCGGCTTTCCAGTGCCACAAGATAGTCACTGGAGGAGGCGTCGCATCGTTTCGAGTTTGGGGCCACCCAAACATGGTCAGCAAAGCGCCACCAAATTGTCTACTTGCCCCGCATTGCTCTGCGATCAGCTCACCGATACTTTTCTCCTCAGTTTGCTGCTCTGCTTTGCCATTGAATTATTGCTCGAAATCAAAAACTAACCATTATTTACCAACAGAGGAGTGCCAAACGAAACCCAACTTCAACTAGCAAAAAAACAATGCAACGGACGAGTAGCAAGAGATGAGTTTGAGATTTAGTGATGAAACCGACGCGGAAAACCCGAAAAGCAGAAAATCAATTTTGACTTAAATAGAGCAGCAGCAAATAGAATGGACTCTATATTCCTAAATATAATTTTATTTCACATTTTAATTACCTGATTTCTTGCGTATATATAATGGCACAGTATTGATTGGGTCAAAAGAGTTTTGTATTTAAAAGGAGTTTACTTGTCAAAGCCAACAAGCAGCAAATAATTGTTTAATTTTCCATCTAGACTTCGAGTAAAGGGATTCTTAATTTATCTAAATTACAAGACTGCAAAAACTGTTTTCTTTTTTTATATATTATTAGATAAAAAGCGGTAATTTTTGAAATAATCATAAATTGCTTCTCTAACGTGTCCTTTGAAGTTGATGCTTAGCGGCAAATCGGGGAGTTGAGATAGGAAGGGAGCAGCAAGGATTTGTAGTCTTCTCCCCCAAGGGATGGGCAGTGGAGAGGCGATGTTGTTATGAGAATAATTGTAATTTTAAAGGATGGAAATCACTTCTACTTAAATAAAGCGCAAATCAACTCGCAATGGATGTGAGGTGGTCTAGAAAACGTAATATAATAATTACTAATTGAAAAATAAATCGTTCAAGTCTTCTAAAAATTGAATTGATAGATGTTATGCTTCCAGCAAGTGAATTAAAGAGGTGTTGAAGCTCAATTAAGGTTTGCTTGAAATTCAATTAATTATGTTCATGCGGGGCTTAATGTTAAGTGGTCTTTGTATTAAACTATTTCCTACTAATGTGAGTAAATTTGGCTAGAATCATGGTTTTGAAAAGTATAAGTTATGAAGTAAGTTTTTATTTTAATCTGTATTTAATAACGCAAACCGCGAATGCAAAAAATGTGCAAGTTCAGCTGGCTTACCCCTCTTATTTGGGAAACTAATTGAACAACCGCCTCAGATTAAAGCGGTGGCCCATGAAAGTTGTATTGAAAGGCGGGCGACAAAAACAGAGACTCAGCGACAGATACCGATACAAAAACAGATATAGATGCAGAGAGTCAGAGTCAGAGTCGCAGACACAGCCAAGTCAACAAGAACAACAACAAGAACAAGTACAACAAAAAATAACTTGGCAAGGGGCCGCAGCACAATTGACTGGCAAACTGGAGCTATGCATCCTGCCCACCCTCCCTCAGCCCCAGGCTCAACCCTCCTCCTGCTCATTGCCAGTGTAAATAATAACTTATGTGGAGTGTCAGGCCAAAAAGCCGTAAGCGCTACGGGAAATATTTTCAATGTGTGCTTTTCCTGCCACATACTGCTGCAGCGTGTGTGCTCACTGTACTATCCAATGTAAATAAAAGTCCATGCAGCATTGTTGCTATAGTTCTTGTTATTCCTATATCCGTTTGGCTTTTTTTTCATTTTTGCATTTTTGTTGCCTCAACTCGCTTTTCTCCGTAGCTGCAACGAAATAGTATCTCAGTATTTTTGCAATATTTCAGCATGCCGGCGCGTATCTGCTGGATGCCTGTCTGTGGCTTTCTTTTGGGGCCGTTGCTATTGAACTATGGTGCAACGCACGTAATTTAAACCAAACAATCTCACCTCCCCTCATCTGCTGCCCCAAAGTGACTCCATTCTTCTACCAACTACCAACAACTTTCGACTACCAATTTTCGCCTTGCGACCCCCAATCGAAAATTTGTTAACGAAAGGGAATTCTCTCTGGCAGTAACTGAATCCTGGGTCAGAAGTTTGGCCAACAGCGAAGTGCCAATTATTAGAAGGAAATAAGTAGAACGAGGCAGACAAAACATCAAATAAAAAATACCAAAACTCTGAACAGCTTTTTGTGGTCAGTTCGGTTGCATTTGCTAATGTAAATTGTTGTGAGTTTGAAATAGTTTTGAAGCTAAATGTTGTGGAAATTCCACTGACAGAATTGCATGCAAAAGTTGTTTTATTGTTTTGGCATTGCAGGAAACTCATTTCAAATGCGAATTTCCTAAAATAGTGAGCAATAATTCAGATATTTAATTAGAAATGGTCCACCATTGGTCCAGAGCAAAAAAGTCATAGGTTTGCAGCGATTTATCACTTTAAAAAGTAAATGAAAACTCACCAAATATCTCAAGTCAGCTATAAACTACTACAACTGCTAACGTAAACTATTTCAAGTTAAAGCCATAACTTCAAATAGAAACTGGCCACAAATGCAAAAGCCATGCCCTAAGACGCCTTTTGCACATTCGACTATTGGCATCATAAATACGAAGCCCCAAAAACACACAAGCTCTCTGTGGCATGTTCGTAAACACAACCCAAAAGCAATTAAACTTTAAAGTCACAACAAAAACAACAGCATTCGAGCTGAGCAGCAAATGGACACTAGACAGTTAACCGGGACACAAGCTGCAACTACCTCTGAGCAGGCGAGGGGCAGGGGTTGAAATGGATGACCAACACGTGCTAAGCTCATTAGATGCTTTGATTTCTCAAGTCTTAGCCGAACGTTGGGAAAACTTTGGGATCGACCGGAAAAGCCGGCAAAGGGACATCAATTCTGGCAACAAACTAATAACCAATAAAATTTCTTAAGCCGTCTAAGCTCATAAGTGCTATTTTAAAATACATGCAGCAACAAATGCTGGGGGGATGGGGCCAAAGGGTAAAAGTTGGACTTGCGGTCACTTGTTCAGCATTTTAAATATACATACGTCTGTCTGTATATCTACTTATGTGTACAGATTATATTAGAGTGGCCCAGGAAACCGTTCAAGTTGAAAAGCTCTCTTAATAAGCATTGGCCCGGGGTCTGCAGCTGGGGTTGGGCTGGCTCGCAGTGCCAACAAGTGGCCGGAGTCGGAGTCGGGGCACTGGCTACGGATGAGTACTGACAGTGCGAGGAGCGAGCGGCAGCCACTTCACTTGATGTTTGAGTGAATGGAGTCCAAAGATGAGCAACAGCAGCAGACGTCAGACCAAGACCAATGATTGGCAGTCCGAGACCCCAACTAAAGACCGGCTGTAAAATAGAGCAGGGCCAGCAACAGCAACAGCAACAGCAACTGCACCAGCCACAAACTGCAACGGCAACAGTTGTTCTGCCAGTCAGTCGATCTGCCTTGCGGTAGTCTCACTATGCTGGTCTTGAGCGAGGGTCGCTCCAAAAGTACACGCAGCCTTGAGTAAAGCGTTTGGTGTATGCTCCCACCATAAATACAAAATGGAGTAAATAAATAAAATTAAATAATGTGAAATATAATATTGAGAATACTAAGAACAATATTTACAAAATTATCAATTCTTTTCATATTTTAATTTAAGTTTCAAGAGCATTAAAATTTAATTTTAATAATATTTTATTTTACTTTTTATATTTTTCTGTGTCGACTGATATTAGTTAATATGGATTTTTTTTATGAGAACTTTATTGCAATTTATTGTTTCTTTTTATTTTTGGTCTGACTAAGTAGCTCCAAAAACATGTTTTATGTTTATTCATCTTCTTTCAAGTGCCACTAACTTAAGCTGACTTTTAAAGAACGAGACACTTTTTGATCAGACCTTTCGATAATTAATGTTAGTGTTAAAAATGAATAATTAAAATGATATGCATTCTTAATTTGTTTCTTTAAATAATTATGCTATAAGCTCCATTGGTATTCACAATTTATAAAACCATTTTTTGTCTTCAATAATTCGCCACTTGTTTTCTCATCATTTGTTTGAGCTACCTGTGCTCGAAGGTTGCCTCACGGCAACTGACAGGCAACTGCAACAGTGTTGAACTTTTAATTTGATGAATGATATACATTTGTCTCGAGTGCAGGCCACAGCTTGCCGGAGCCACCGCTCCACATTCACAACCACAACCACAATCACAGCCACAAGAGAGTCGAGTAATTGTTGTGTGGATCGCAGCTGAGCGAAGATCTCTGCACCGTTGGCATATTTACACAGTCACAGAGCCACAGCCGATGGGGGCACAGAGCGGAGGGAAGTGCTGCCTCCTGCCCCACCACCACCCCCCTTGCTCTTGGAGGATGACACATGCGTTGTGTTATGTATGTGCTGAGATCTGTCGAGATCTCGGCCTGCCGCTCCGTGGTATATAATTTTGCTTAGCTGCAATTATGAGATGTTGCGGCTGATCTTGAAGCTGCTGCTGAGGCAAGAGAAAAAACCAGCACAGCCGGCACCGGAAGCTTTGTCTTCGTCTTCATCTCTTTGTCGTTGTCTTCTTCTTTTTTCTTTTTGCTGTTGTGCAGCTCTCGAAACTTGTTCTTACGGTTATCTGTTGGTTTTGCAAGTGCCTCGAGTGCAGCACATCAGTCTGCGTTGTCTCAGAGTCTGGCATGCCAGCACATAGCATCCTTAATTATGACAATCAGCGCTGCTTGATGCTCATTTCTTGGCCCCAGTTCCCCAGCCCCTTCCCCTCCTCTCTCGCTCTCGCTCTCTTTTCGGGATATGTGCGCTGCTGATCCAGATCGGTTGCAATATTTATATATATATACATATATATTGTGGTTGGTTGGCATGGAGGCAATCACGCGATCGCTGCCTGGTTAGTTAGAACGATGTGGCACAGTTTACGGCGAAACGCATCGGAATGCTGTGCTGGGGGTTGATTCTCGTTTTGGGGACAGGGCATAAGGTGTACAATGATTATTATCTGGCAGAGTTTATACATATATATATATATATATATATATATATATTAATGCATGCATCGGAACATTGTAGCGTGAGAGCGCGAGCGATGGGAGGCAAATTGCCGAAAGTCTCACTGGGTGGCATCTTTGAAATCAGGATCAGGCCCAAGGGGCGGTTAAGCGATTTAAGCGTAGCTTAAGACTTAAATGTATTTCATCAAGACGATAAGTTGCGATTGGCTTTAAATTATAAACATCTTCGGCTGTAGATAATTTGTTATCTCCCATCAACAATTGGCAAATCAGAAACGAATTTTGAATAGAAAATAATTGAGAAGTGGTATGGGAAATGAGTTAGCTATCTTATAAAGTGATCTTCTACTTGAGTGCTTCGATAATCGATGGACAGACCACGTACACGTTTTCCTAGCAGCTATTGCACATTACTTTCGCTGCAGATCGAACCAAACCCAATTCACCACCCCAACAAGACACACCCAAAAGCAAAAGAGAGAGAAGAAAAACCGCAGGTGGCCCCTCGACAAAAGTCATGCGAATGCGGAGCGTTGATTGATTATAGGGTAGCCAGAGAAAAAATAAATACAATTAAAGGTTCAGCTTTCACCCAGGGGCAACGCCAACTAATTACTTTCACTTGGCCAGAATTTCGAGCAGTCGAGCCGAGCCGAGCCGAGTTGAATCTTGCAAATAAGCAGCACTTACAAATCGAGCACGCAGCTATCTTCATTATTATCAACACCATCAGCCATCAGCCAACAGCATGGGGCCATAGGTTAATACGGCAATTAGCCAACAAGCTCAGAACCCCAAAAAAACAAATAATACACAAATCCCAAGTACTTCTCCAGTCCAGCAAGAGAAAATGAGAAAGCCGGCCAGAAATCCAGAAATCCAGAAAGCAGCAGCAGCAGCAGCCTCTGCTCTCTGACAGAGACCGGCAATTAACAAATCGCAGAAATGACAGGCTAAACTCTATTGCTCATAACTTTCAAATGTGATTAAGGTCGACGAGCTGCCAGCCAAGAAAAGAAGAAATGAGATGGAAATCATAATAAAATGAAAATAGGCATCCAAAAGTAAATCGACAGGTTCTAAGCGGAATAACCAATGATTATGTTGTTTCATCGGGCTGATGGCTGATGTGGGCTAAGAAAACAATCAAAATGCGCGTTGGCCAACTCTCAGCTCAGCTCTGGCCCAAAACACACACAGCCAAATAGCCCATGGGCCTGGGGTTGGCCAGAACGGATGCTGGACCACAACAAACAGGCAGCAAGAAAGTCTTAACAAAGTCTCTGGCTACGAATTTCAACAGGTTCACGCCTCTATCGTCAAACAAAGAACAACAAAACGAACTGAATAAAAACCAAAATCTGTGCAACAACACATTAAAGTAATTTTCGAGCCGAATCACAGCAGAGCCAAAGCAATTGCTGCATGAGGGGGCAAGATATCGAAGCCAAAAGAAGCCGCCTCAAAGCCAAACCAGCGTTGCCAATAAAATGAAAAACCCTGAAAATGGAACTTTCCTCGGCACGAAGAAGACTGCATGCTCTTTAAATAACCAAATAACTGCTGGTGTATGCACTCAATTATTAATAATAATTATTTTTAAAAAAATTACTTGATTTCTAAATCAGGTGTTGATCATTTTATTGCCAAAATCTACAGAGAATAATAATTAACAGCAGTTCATAGTCCAAGTAAAGGAAGGGCTTCTAATAAAATACAATTATGATTTAATTAATTGCTTATTATTTTATTAAAATCGAGTGCTAAATGACAATAGAAATGGAATCAATAATATATATATTTTTTATTATTTATTATTAATTATTATTTATTTTCTTATTATTGCATTTTAATTAATTGTTGAGTAATATTAAGCTGATCAGCTGTTTAATTATTGAGTCGAGCGATAACAACAACGGATGTCCATAATGGAATCGCGAAATGTTCGGAATGTGAATGTAGGAAATGTTGGGCATAGTGAAAAACAGACTGTAAGACATAAGTTGTACTATCAATTGTCAATCGATCGATTGGGAGTTCATTCCGTCCAACTGCGACTTGACTTCTTTGAAATTTGCAGTACGCTTGGCGAGGTAAGGGTATTTAAGACACAACTGAAGTCAGCCGCCGCTCGACTTGTAAGTGGTACATCAAATTTGAACAGTTTTTCAAGTGTTTATGACGTTACATGTTGGGCCGATGCGACGTGTTGCGAGAGGAGTGCGAGTATGTGTGTGTGTGTGTGTGGAAGAGGGTGGGGGGAGAGGGTAACGGAACGGAGGCAACTGAGACAACGGAGGCTTTTTGGATTGGTGTGATTATCGCAAGTAAACTATCTCTCAGTGTGGGTCTGTGGCTCTGTGCCGGTCTCTGGCTGCATCGACAGCCGCTGCCGGTTTTTTTTTTGGTTCGTTCGTTTTATGAAGATGAATTTCTTTTTTATTCGAGATTTACACTCAGCCCACAGCTGCCACAACACAGAAGAGTCAAGCACACACACCGGTCTGCGCTCTGTTGCTGAATTTTACAAGCTCGGCGCTGCTGGAGCTCCAATTACTTCACTCACTGTTGATTATTGTGTTGTATGTTGTAGTTTTATGAATTGTGCGAGTAGCTCAGCTGCTCTTGTTGTTGTTGTTGCCACAGAGATTCCTCAAAATCAGTGGATTGGTTGAATGAGTGCGCGGCTGATGCGTAGAAATTGGTAAATATTGTAGCAAATAATTAAGGATTTTTGTGATTTTTTTGAGCATCCAAAAAAATAAAATATAAGTCTTATTTATTGAAAAAGCAAACAAATAAAATTGTTTTTTTTTCAATTAATTTTTTCTGAGTGGACTGATATTTTTGCTCATTTTTTGCATTACAATTTTATTAATTTATTTAAGGACGACTAATTTCGCCCTATTTCTTTCATAAGAGGAACAAAAGTGATTCAGCAAAATAAATATACATTTTAATATTAACTATGCTTTTTTTTACAAAATAAAATTTAGTTCCATTAACAGGCTTGCATTTTTTATATTTCAGCTGATAATTAACATTAAGTTGTATTCAGTAAAAGAAAACATTTTTTAGGAATCTCTGTTTTTGATTTAGTCTGGTTTACATATTTAAATTGTCTGATATATAATATATCTATAATTATTATGATTGTCTTGAATTTTAAATTAATTATTCACTTTTCTTTTTATATAATTTAATTGGAAGCTTTGATTTTGATTTTTTTTAAATAGTAAGTAAATATTAAATAGTAAATATTAAATAAACAATCACTGCAACCCAAGCTTAAGCCATTTCATGTATCTTTCTCGATTTCTATACGAGTTTCACCTGCGTTAATCCCCTTGTCATAAGAAGCAATTCAAACGTTGGCTATCAGCATTTTTGGCTTTTCCTTCAACCTTCGCCTTTCAACACATTTGTAAGCTGATGTGAAAACCAATCTAAATAGTTGAAAAGAGATGAACAAGAAGAAGAAGAAGATGATGCTGATGATGAAATACAAAAGAAAAACTCAACAAGTGCCACTCAGCATATTAATCTGAAGAGTAGCCCCGAGTCGCACCTGTTGCTACCTTTTGGGCTAATGAGACAGACTTGGGCTTAGCACAATGCCACTATTTACGTAGTGGCCACATCATATCTGTATCCGTCATATATATCTAGCATATATATATATATATCATTTTCAATAAGCCGCAAGGCTTTTGCCATATCTTTGATGGCAATCTGGCGGCGAGTTCTAACCTGTGTGGCATAAATCACGAGTGGAAACCAGTTTCCCAGTTTGAGTTTCTGATCTAGCGCAAGAGATCTACGCGCATAAATTCAAATTAGATAAAAATAAACTTTTACCAGCCCGGTGATTTAGTACTTGAACCAAAAATATAGCAACAACAGCAACAACAAACAACAGACAACAGACAACAAACAACAGACAACAAACAACGTGTCGCAGGTGTTTCTCGATGCCAACTCGAGAAAGAAAAAAATGAAACAAGTTTTCTAGATTTATTCTCGAGTTGTATTTTTGCCCACTTTACTGCGACTTGACATATTTGCCTGCTAATTTCATGTTATTTATGCGGCCGTTGCGCATTTCTTGCCCCAAGTGGCAGAGACAAACAATGGAGAGCTTAACACTCGCTGGCCAGGGAGAGGGGCGGGAAGGCGAGGCTGGGGGTCTGGGTGGGGTCTTGAGCTGGTATTAGCTGGCCCCAAGTTCGGCGACTTGAGCCTATTGTTTGTCTGACAAAATGACAATTACATGTCGGGAATTTCAACAAAAATTATTAAAACAAATATTTGCGTGCTAAACAAATTGCCTGTCAAGGCTTTACCAAAGCTGTGTGTATATATTTCAATGATGGTGTGCGTGAGTGTGTGAGCACTCGATATTGATATTGATACAGCTGATACAGAGTCAGACTTGATTTAGAGTTCAAAACGCTTTAAAGCGATCCCTGATCTCTCGTGGCAAATACAGAAATGTCTGCCAAATTCCAATTTGATTGTACAATAATCTGTGGCTTGGTTGTGTAAGTGATTTATTCATTTGCCAAACTCATTTGAGCCACCTTCACTGCTCTGCCTGTAGCTAGCAGCTAAACCAAATTCAAAGATAAACAACCCAACTGCGGCTGTTTTTGTGCAATCCAAACTTCAATTTCGACTTGCAACAGACTCATGTGAAAATTCACACTGCCATCATGTGGCAAACGGCAAGCGCAACAATTGACAAAGGCCCCAGGCCCTAGGCCTGTGTTGGGAGGGAATTGCCTGGGATGGCACTTCATTAAATAGACGCCGCGGCGCTTTTCCGAGCTGCTGCCACACCCCTCGCATTATACACACTGTGGCACACTGAACTCAACTCTCAACAGTCAAGCGACTGCTTATTTTTCACACATGCTCGCCAACAACAACAACAACAACAACAATAACAACAAGCAGCAAAGGAAATAAGCAAAAACGACAACAACAACAACAACAACAGCAAAAAGGCAGAAATGTAAGAAATATTTTTCCCCTTTTTTGTTGTTTTTTTTGTTTTTGGTTTTTTATGCGCAGTGTTGTTTATGATGACAATTTTTTCGTTGACGACGCCGACATGTGGCCATAAGGTTGTCGGTAAATAACAAACAGGCGTCGACTCGGAGGCTGCATGTGGGGAAAGGTGGGCGTGGTGCCTCCCACAAGGGTTGCCAGCCACAAAAAAAGGCCTCAAATTTCGTTGGCATTTTCGTTCAGCGGATCTGGGTGCTGCCACATGTTGTGGCGCTCTCCGTTGCATGCAAAAAAAAAAATTTTAGAAAATGCAAAGTATCTCAAGCATTGCAGTCAACGTATGTATCTGAAAGATTCGATTTCCATGCGCAGCTAAATTCAAATTCAACTGAATCTCGCAATGTCTTTCAGCTGTTTCGCTGAATTTCAAATTATGCCTAATTGAGCCCAACATTTTGTGCATTATGGAAATTGTTTTCTCTTCGAAAACGAAAATCGCTTATTGTTGCGTTATTATTACATTATTTCTGTATTTTATTTATTATTTTTTTTTTGTATAATGAGCTTGGCATTTGAATGTCTGAGCTCAGCTTAAAAATAAATGCGACTTTTTCTTTGCCATAAATTATCTTTGTACTTAGCCGTTACCCACGACGAATTTTATTTAATGTGAAACCTGTTTTATTGTCAAAAAAAAAATAATAATAAAAATAAATAACAAATTATGATAATAATAATAAATGATATGGACGACCTTGAAATGTGTGACTGTAATTAAGGATTAGTCATAGCCAAAATTGCTTGGCCTTTGAAATTTCATTCGAAATAATGTTCTACGAGCAGGTTGAGTTCGTTATGAAATAATTATATTTGTAACTCATTTATTTATTTTGCAGTTGATTATCGGATGGAGGGAATTTCTGGCTTAGCTATTTTTTGATTTTAATCACATCGTTAACTCAAGTTCCGTCAGCAATTATAATTTAATTACCATTGCAGAAGTAATTAAACATGTCTTACAATTCATTAGCCGTACTATTTCGATCTCAACGCCAATTTTATTGAATTTTTATCAAAATATTTACATTATTTTGCCATGTTTGGCACACGGCTGCTATATAAATTTGACTTCCAATTGACCCAACACATAACATGATGTTCAGAAACTTACCCAAATAGTTTTTGAGACTCTCGAAAACCAACATATATATATATTCATGTATATATATACGAATCCACTCGACGACTAATCCACACACACAATTTGGTCGGCATATAATCTGTAATGAAGAGCAGACGTATAAATTTAATATGCTTCCACATAAATTTTCCAGCAGCACTTAAAAGCAAAGTCGAAATCGCTGAAGCCAAACACTAAATAAGACTATCTAAAAATATTTCCAATTAAAAATAATGGAAAAAATGCTGCTACTGGAAAATGTTTTGTCATCTGTGTTCGAATTGAAGTAAGCAAAGGATTGACAATGTAATTTAATACTAAGCGAGAACTTAAACTAAGTGAAAATTAATAGCTGGCTGACACTGAAACAGAGACAGACACAGACACAGAGACAGACACAGACACAGAGACAGAGACAGACAGAGGCGTAGACAGAGAAACTGACACAGAAGAAATTTGAACAACTTTCACTTGAAATTTGTTGAAACAAGAAACTTGAAATGACTTTTTGAACTGTGAACCGAATGAGAGGAGCTGCTTTCAGTTGACTTGACTTCGAGTTGGGTTGAGTTAGGATGAGTTCGCTTGGACTGACTTGAGCCATCATAAATATAAATAATATACATATTTCGAAGTGTGTACATTTCCCTCCCTTTCCCCTCTCCCTCTCTCACACTCTCTCACACTCTCTCTCTCTCGGTGTGTAACTGACACGCTGTTGGTTTGGGGAGGGGTGTTGCCGCCTGCATGCCACAGCAATTTGTGTGTGACTGTGCCACAGCGACAACATTTTGACACACTTAAGTGTTAGACAGCCAGCATCATCAGCTTCTCCATGATGATCACAGTACAAGTTGTCGAGAGGGTCTCGGCGATAAATTTGGAAATTATGAACATAATTCTTCATTAGTCCACGCATTCGATAATGGAACTGAAGAGGCGTCCAAACGTGCCGCAACGAGAGTGAAAGAGAGACAACCCCCCATCCCTCTCTCTCTCTCTTTACAGAAAATCAACCCACACTCGCTTTCATCTGTGGAGCTAGTGATAAATTGGCGAATTACGCATCCGACTTGGGGATTATTTCCATTTTTGCACGTGGGCGTTTACCGAAAGTCCGAAAGTTACGCCCATTTTCCCTCAGTATATCAGCAATGCAAACAAACAACAACAAAAATACAGAAAACCCACTTGCACAGATAACCGATAACAAGAGAGCTGGTCCCATTGATGGAGCGGCGATTGTTTGGCATTTAAATTGAAATAACGTGATTTTTGTGGTCCACTGGGCATAGGTCCGCATGCCGTCAGCGGTTAGCGGGGGAGGGGCACCAAAACCACTAGCATAGATTTTTCCAAACTATTTTCGACTATTGTTGTGCGGTTTTGCGCAGATTTCGCTTCGCTTGTGCGTGCTCGATTTTATTTTGTATTTTTTTAGGCATGAATGAGTTGAACACACACTTTTCTCTCGTTATGTGTGTGTGTGTTTGTGTGATGGGTGGGTGTGCCTATTATGCGGCCTTGTGTGTACGGCTCAAGGCGTGCACAAGACTATATTAACAATCGAATTGTTTCAAATGTTGCTTATAAAATATAAATTTATTTTTTTAAAATAATTAATTTTTTTTTTTTTTTTTTATTTAGCAATTTATTGAAACGTTAATCAACCTATTGAAAGGTTATAAAACATTGATTTGTAAAGGTATGAATAAAAATAGCAGTGAAATAAAATCAATAACATAAACATACAACTGGTTTTAACAGATAGTAAATAACATTAAATATTACATTTGTAGCAGTTTAACGCCCAACAGTCCAGAGGTCGCTGGTGTGGAGGCGCTTCAACCTCCTGCGTGTTGTATTTGACCCAAGTGAGCAGGCCAAAGGGTTGATGTGGTTGTGCAACCGGTCATTATACCGACTCGTATGCCTGTTTATTTGTTGTCTGACTGTTGGAAGACCGAAATCGTTGTGCAGCGTCCTGTTACTCACGTATGGTGGAGCACCAGAGATGTCTCTGAGCACCTTGTTCTGCAAGACTTGAATTTGGTTTATCCAAGATTTTGCAGCTGTGCCCCAAAATGGAATCCCATATGTCCATGTGGGAACGATGATGCTCCTGTACACCAGCAGCTTGTTGCTCAAGCTGAGTTTGCTTGATGATTTTAGCAACCAGTTGAGTTTGGTTTTTTTGGATCTACACGCTGCTGCAGTAATCTGGATGTGTTTGCGCCAGGTAAGTTTCCTGTCCAAGAACATACCCAGGTAGCGAACATGGTTCTCCTGAGGTATGACCATGTTGTTGAGTCGGATAGTTGGACAAGTACCATTCCTGAGCGCGAACGTGCAGTGCTGAGACTTGCTCCCATTAACGCAGATGTTCCACCGGTTAGCCCAATTACTAAAACCATCCAAGAACCTCTGCGTAACCGCAGCTGCTCTCCAAGCAGTGGTGGAGTTAGCAAGGAACACAGTGTCATCCGCGTATGTGGCAAGCAGCGTGTTTCTGGCTACTGGTATCGGCAAGTCCGCGGTGTACAATGTGTACAAGGCAGGTCCAAGGACACTACCCTGTGGTACACCAGCTCCAATGCGGCGGATGTTTGATCGCTCGCCCCTAACTTCTACCATAAATGAACGGCCAAGCAGGTAAGACCTGAGCAGTAAATACTGCGCCGATGGTAGCAGGGACTTAAGCTTAAAAAGCAGGCCATCATGCCATACGCGATCAAATGCTTGCTGGATATCCAGGAAGACGGCAGAGCTGTACTGCTTATTTTCCAAAGCCTCGAGGACGTGATGTACTACTCGATGAACTTGCTCTGGTGTACCATGGTGATGCCTGAAGCCAAACTGATGATCAGGAATGGCCCTCTGGAAGCCTCTTACTGCCGACAATCTTCCAAGAAATATTTTTTCAAATATTTTGGAGAAAGTGGACAGCAAGCTTATCGGTCGATATGACGAGACAAGATTATCCGGCTTGCCAGGTTTCGGAATCATCGCAAATAATTAATTTAAAATAAAAAATAAAAAAAAAACTTTCCAGCCTCTCCCCGACGGGGAATTGAACCCCGGTCTCCCGCGTGACAGGCGGGGATACTAACCACTATACTATCGAGGACATTGAATGCCGCGTGCCAAACTACCGTCTTATGACGCTGCGAAAAACAACAAAAAGAGATAAGAATTGAAATACAAGAGTGTCGGTAATTGATTAATCACACGAATAATGCGAAGTTGTGTGAGTGTGTTTGTATATGTATGTGTCTAAAAATAGCTCCACAGCAGACTGAAGCTTTGCATAAGTTTTTGGCATCTGATAACGGCGCATTTATGCGAACTCACGTGTGCTTTTTTATTATGCGTTGTCATTGGCTAAAGTTATGTTTATGAACGGTTATAATTTTGGTATAATATTTTCCCAGCGGCAAAGCTCAAAAGCAATAGAACTTTTTTGTTGTATAGCATCCGCTTCGATTTATTGTCAGCGGAAGCATTCGAATATATTTAAAGATTCAGTTGCTAAAAAAAAATAATAACACCACCTTCACATGAAATGTGTTCAAATGTGTGTTTATTGCATTTGTGAGTCTAGGGAACTTATGAATACGTGTTCAGAAGTGGAAGAGTAGACTCTCAAAAAAGGGGAGACAAAAATAAACAATAATATTATTCACCGTTTCCAATGTATTTTAAAAAATGTATAAAAAATTCAGAGCATAAACGGAAAAATGAATACCACAACTTTTCAAATGTGAAATTAGAAATAAATAAAGATGCGTAAAGGGCTATTTATTATTATTATATTTATCGCTACTTTTTGGCACTTTTCCCTTCAAATGAAAAGTAAATATATATTGAAGAAGCTGTTCCACATTAAATTTAATTTATACTGTGAATACAAAACCATAAATTAAATATCAACATTTGAAAAAATTCCAAATCGAATGATTTCTTTTTTGATTCGTTAGACAAAATGTCGTAGTGATGATATTATTTTTATTGCAACTGTATGTGCATGTGTGGAGCTTTTTTTTAGCTTGCAATTTTGCGTCTTTCAATATCTCAGCTTGAGTGCTCAAATGTTCAAATGAATACAGGCATATGTATGTATTTAAGTGTGTGTGTGTAGAAATGTGCATACATTCTCCTTTGTTGCACTTGTGCAGCACTCAAATGCTGTCAACACGTCAACAATGTTGATAACATCTCTTTGGAGACCTATTACATAAAACTATCAAACAACTGCCAACAAAGTGCCGCAGTCCCAAAACGATTTCTAAACCATTCACTCATAACGCATGTAAAGCGTAAAGCGACTAAAAAAAAATATGAAAAATGCTCGCCTCTCTCTTCGTCTCCGCCACGTGCTATGGCACATTCGCTGTGGGAGTGCGAGCGAGCGCAACCACAGAAACCGCAAGGTGCGTTTGCTGTTATTATTTGTGTTTTTGTTGCTGCCAAACAATCGGCAAAAAGGAGGCAAACAAAATAAGAGAAACAATTACACAAACAATTCGATTGCAGTCGACGTCGCCGCTGGCAGCAGCATGCACGACGCCACTCAACTGACACTCAACTGGCAGCATCAGCCTATGCTTCTCTCCCTCTCTCTGTCACTCCATGTCTCGCTGTCTATCCACTCCCTTTTTTGAGTGCAATCATGCAAATAAAACATTTTTATATGCAGCCATTCGAATTTATATGTGTGTGTGTCTTTGTGTGTGTGCGTGCAAAATGTTAACCCAAATATTTTGTAGACATGCAATATTTATGCTACAATAACAGCAAAAACAACAGCTAAACTGCAAACAGGCGCAATTACAATAACAATAACAGTCAGCAGACGGCCAACAACAACAAGAGCGTAGCAACATTTTTGATGTAATGGATTTTTGCTACTTGGCGAATGGGTAGATTTTCGTGCACAAATACTGCAACAGCAACTGTAAACCAGCCAACCCCCGACGAACCACTGAATAGCCCCTCGCTCTTCCATTGGGCTGAGCAGCTGTGTTTTTGCCATTTAATATGTCCCTTATTGCAGCTGTCCCTCAAACATCGCTCACTCGCTTACTCTCTACACTCGTCTCTCTCCACTTTTCACTCTCCACTCTCCGCATTTAGCAAGCAATTTTTGCATGAATTTCTAATTTTCATAAACACATTAAAATGATAATTAAAAGGCATTTCAGAAGTAGTTGTTTTTTTTCGGTGTTGCACATCAGAATTTCTGCGAAATGTTGCCGCTGCTGTTGCTGCTGCTGCTGCTCCTGCATTATTTATTTATTATGTATGCAAATGCATTTAATTGCATGGACTACGCTGACTCCTAGCAGAGCAAACAAGTTGCTGGACGTTGCAGGTGGTGAAGGAGTGTGCGCGGGGAAGGGAGGGGAGCATTTGGGAATTCAGCGTTGCCAACGTCAAACAATTTGCATATTTTAGCATGTAATGAAATTTGTAATAATTCTGCAATTAATTGCGTGCGTGTCCTTGTTTATGGCCACTGCAACCCAACGTGCAACAGCAGCAGCAGCAGCAGTAACTGGGGCAGTTGTGGTAACAGTCCACTCTCCAATTGTGTGTGTGTTTTAGTGCGTTGCTGCTCATTGCTGCTTCTTTGTGGGAACACACACATAAATTTCACAGTTTTCGGCATTTACTTTTTCAGTTGTTGCTCCTGGCATTTGACAAGCGGCGCATTTTGCATTGTATTAATGTGAAAGCTTTTCATTATTTTAATGTAGCGCTAATGACCAGAAAATATATATAAACAAGCAACAAGCAATCTGTCTCTCTCTCTCTCTCTCTCTCTCTCTCTCTCTCTCTCTCTCTCTCGCCCCCAAAAGAAGGATATATTTTTTTAAAGTCTGCGTTTCGATTGCATTCACATTTGATTTATGTAATAAATATATTTATTTTTTATTTACTTTTACTGAAAACAATCGACAAATGTACAAAAAATGAAGTTTAAAATTAAACTTGGTTACGAATTAAGTGTTATAACAGTAAAAGTGAGTAATTAAATAATCATTGGGAAACAATGAAATGAAGTTGATAAAAAATAGTTACAGCTGCTAAAAAGGACAAGATATTTAATGAAATTTGTGTTAATTCATTTATTTATTTTGTTTATTTATTTATTTAGATTATTCATATCTACATATTTTAATTTGTAAGTAGATGGAGCTTAGATTAAAAATATGAGAAGAAAAATAAACACAGTTTTTAAACATTATAAAAAAGAAGACAGTAGCCAAAAATAAAATAAAAATGGTACGACTTTTTTTGTGTATTAATATAAAAATAAAAAAAATAAACAGAAACTTAATTTTCCATTCATTCAATTATTTATTAAAGTCAAGATAATTATAGTATTTTAGTAGTATTTAATTATATTCAAAATTCTTCTTCTTTAAAGATAAATGTATGCAATTTTAATTAATTTAATTATTTAATATTAAGATCCGAATTTCAAAAGAAAGCTGCGATGATTCTCCAAATATATTATATGCCTTATTTTACTTTGATTATTTATTTATTTTTTTCATCCTCACTTTCCATATTTAATATAAATACTCACTTTTAAATTTGTTTAATTTAATTTTCAAAGTTATTTTAAAAATTAATGTAAATTTTGTATTTTGTAAGGCATTTTACAAAATTGTAGACTGTTTTTCGTCCAAATAAATAAGTAAATTAATAAAAAACATTGTTTATGATTAAATGGCAATCCCTTCTGAGCAAAATCGATAACATTCGATAATTTTCAATAATATGTTCTCGATAATCGTCGACACCTATCCACTGTGACAGATATGCAATATGAAACATTTGCAATTGGATAATTTAGGAGTGAAACAGTTTGTTATAGCTAAAGATTCATAGAATTGTTTGTTACTTGCGCCAAAGTGTCATGTGGCATGGTGACTAGTACATTTCCCAATGGATATTTGAGCATTAAATGCTTAACTGTAAATAAATGTTGAAGACATTCTGAGTTGAGTGAATGTTTATTTTCAATTGCTTTGCATGTTTACATTTCATTTGCAGCAGCACAATTATGGCAAACAACAACAAGTAATGTTGCACTAATTATGAATATGTATGGACAGTAACTGGAATCCTCCCATTGCCGCAATAACATTGAAATTTTAAGAGGCCAATTTAAGGGCAGCAAAAGCAAAAAGAGTCGGAAAAGAGTCAGCTGGAAATTGCATTCGGGTTGTATCTTTTATTTTGTATCTTGTATCTAACAGATACTCGTAGTTTTGATTTTCATGTTGATGTCTGTGCGTTTGTTTTGATGTTTTTCAATTATGTAAGGGCGGCATCAGTTGTTGCTTTTCCCATTTTCCCCATTTCCATTTGCGTTTTTCTCTTGTTTTTCATTCCCTTTTTGCCGTTGCAATTGTCTGGACTCTGGACCCCAGACGATAGACAATAGATTTCAAGGATGGTTTCATTTGTTTCCCTTACGCAATTCTGCCAGCTGTACTCCCCCTTCGCCCACCCACACATCTGCCCAGCTTGCCGCTTTTTTTGTTTGTTTTTTTACTGCCTGCAATAATCATTTGGGCCAAGAACATCACTGCAAATGGGGAAGGAGCAAAAGTCTAATAAAATTAGTGGCAAATGGCTTTAAAGCGCAATGTTTCTCAACAGTTTTTCTCCCCCTGCTTCATAATATTGCCTTTTGCCCCTCCGGCATTTGTCGATGATTTGTTGATTAGTTTCGCGCCGCTTGAGGCGCCTCAGAAAGACTTGCGGCAATTATGAGCGATACGAGAGGCGGCCGCTCAATTAATTGCATGATCCATCGAGTCAAATATTGAAAACACTTTTTAAATATTCAACGGGATGGCAAATTATTGTGTGAACAGAAATGCGTGCTAAATGTTTTAATTGCCGCAATTCACGATCCAATGCGATGCGCGAAAATTCGAAACGCTCAAAATTGGCGGCAATTTAGCTCAAGACAATCTATTAGAATGAATATGTTGATGGATTAACAGCCACATGTTTATTGGCCCCATAAAGGCGAAGAGCTTCCTCTAAAAATCGATTTACTTAATGTATTTTCATTTCTGTTTTTCTTTTATTTAGTTATTCAATGCCAGAGGCAGTAAAAACATCTTTGATGGTTCCGCGCAGAAAATAAGATGCTTACTAAGACCTAATTATCATTATTGTATGTGCATAAGCATAATCATTTGGACTATCTCAAGGACACTTGGGAATATGTGAAAGTGTTTTCCCCGAAAATTATTGATTTCTACAGTTGGCGTAAATTTAAAAATATATTCAATTAGGACTCAATTTTAATTAGGAGAAAAGAGAGCCAGAGTAAGAATCGAGAAAATGGATCAAGAAGTGATCCATGAAGCAAATGAAACCAAGCCATAATTTCTAGTTTTATTGTTATTTTCATATCTTTTAGTTGTGTGGATGAGTTTATTACTCAATTATATCTGCAAGTTTTCTATACAAAATATAATATTTAAAATTTAATTTGATATTAGAGATTATTAAAATAATAATATTTATGATCGTCTCTAATTTGAGAGAGTTTCCGGGACGCTGAATTCGATTTGATGCCGCTTTTGCCAAGCTGCTGTTTAACATTTTTCTAGGAAAAAATTGAGAACTGGAAGTGTGTGTTTTTAATTTAATAAACATAGGAGAAAACCAAACTTAAGGAAAGGGCAAGGCAGGAAAGATACATTTAACTAAAAAGCAGAGCTGCAAAGCGTGAAAAAGAAGGAAAAATACCAAAATAATAGTCAATAAAGAATGTGCACGACCAAAAATCATTGAAGTGTGGACTCGGGACGTTTTTTTGTTTATATCAATATAGATGGATAGACACTGCACAGATCGAGCAGGAGCAGGTGGAGGAGCTGGCAGAGTCCTTGAAAAAAGAACAGTGTAGACCGTGCAATGAAAGAACATTGAAACAAGCAAAGTTTCCTTTGGCTGCTTTTGAAGTGCACATGGCCAGACAAGTTGGAAAAAAAATATATGAGGAAAACAATAGATGACAGCCCCCAGAAAAATTTAACAAAAATAACACAGGACATGTGATGACATGGGACGGGGAGGGGGAGTGGCCAGCAGCGAGTGGGAGCTGTGTGTGCCAAAGAAAAACAATTTACAATGTTTTGCTTCTAGTTGAAGACGTTTTATTCAATGCCAAGCAACAAAAACAGCAGCAGCCGAAGAACTCTTTAGAAAGTTTTGTTTGTTTTCTTATTTTTGCTTATTTTGGTTGCTGTGTCTTTTATGCGCTGCAGCATTTGTCACAAAAAAAACAAAAAAAAAAAAAAAATACAGCAAATACAACAAGAAATGTTAACCCATGACTTGAGCGGGTGCCAACACAACAAAAAAATTGGTGACCTTCTAACAGAATGCGAATGTTGCAGAGAGAAAAAAAACAAAAAACACCCAGCAGGAAATGGCTCAGGATATTGGCGGACACGAGGGCGTGGGCGGGGCCTGGCGGGTCGTGCGTGCATTCAGCGTGAAATGCGACAACCCTGGCACGCCTTTAAAGCGCCCGAGTATCTTTCAGATACAGCTTGAAATCCACAATTCCAAGCGACGACTGCTCACTTGTAGCTCGGCTCACGCGCCATTTGCAGTTGTGTTGACCCCGCAGAGCTACTTATGGACATTTTAGTTAAATTTTACGAGGGTTTTAAGGGTCCCCGTTTGCGAGTCGCCCGAGCGCTGATTTCTGCAGCCAATCTATTGAAATTGCGGTCGAGAGCGCAGGCCGAACAAAAAAAAGGTCAACACATTAAATTTATAATGCGATTGAAAAGGACGACGAAATCGCCAAGCGTTCTGTGGGCGTGACAGCCCTGTGTGTGTGTGTGTGGCAGTGTGTGTGTGTGTGTGGAAAGTGCTTTTAAGTAGGTCAGTTTGGTCTGTCATAAAATGCAATTGGAGCGCATGGAAGTGCCGCGATTCCGGCAACAGAAATGTCATGTTGTAAATAAGCCGGAGAGGAGCGCCAAAGAAAATCGCATGTTGCGGGACATGCCACACAGCAATCTGGGTGGGGCAAGATGCTCCAGCTATACGTTTAAACTGTAGATTAAAGGAGCTGCCAGCCAATGTATATAAGTGTGGATAAAAT
This sequence comes from Drosophila macrothrix, assembly GCA_035042055.1. Lineage (NCBI taxonomy): Eukaryota > Metazoa > Arthropoda > Insecta > Diptera > Drosophilidae > Drosophila > Drosophila macrothrix. The sequence goes on from JAWNLX010000260.1 coordinate 115,033, forward strand.
GGGTCAAATAGTATTCACAGCTCACGCACAGATATGATTCATATTTAAATAGTACATAAAAGAAAAATAAGAAAAAGAAAAATGGATGAAGGATTTCCAGCTTTAAGAGTGTTCAGCTCGATCAACGGACTTAAATTCTGTGGGGGAGCATTTCTCGTCCAGATTAAGATGAATCCTGCAACAATCTTCGAATGCGATTTCTTGAAATCTACGGTAACTTTATCTCTTTAATTGCGGGACAGTTAGGAGTGAGCCTATATCTCAGCTATCATAGTATAAGAAAAAAAATCGTTTTCTTAAAAATTGCTATTTTTAATTTATTTTATTTTGAATATGTGCCCCTAATTGATTTTCACACCTTAACTTCCTTTTTTTAAATTGGTTTTATTTCTTTTTCAACGTGTATTTAATATAGCTAAATTTTCAATTGAATTGCGCAAAGATTGGTGGAAGCACTGAGAGAATAATTGGGATGGAGGCAGGCAGTCTATATCCACTCGACTATAGACAAATAACTACACAAATAAATGTAGAATGGTCAATTTTATAAAAGAAATACATAAAAGCTGCTTTGTTAAATTTAGACTCGTCATAAATGAACAACAATCAAATAACATTTATTGGCATCTATTACACGTGTGTGTGTGTGTGTGTGTCTGTGTGTGTGTGGCATTTTTTCAGTAGTATCTGACTGCTGTTGGGGCCCAGTTGTGGAAGGTCGTTGGTAAAATGTCCCTCACTTTACAGCGCTAACAGAAACGACCTTCATCAAAATAAAATCAGATGACAAAGTGCTGCTGGTTTTATTGACACAATGCATGTCAATATGACAGAGACAGAGAGTGAGAGAAAGACACACAGAGAGAGAGAGAGAGAGAGAGAGAGAGAGAGATGAGAATGAAGTCAAGCTTCCGCTGTTCTACCGGCCTGTCATAAATAGACGAGATAGACTCGTATTTTTCAATACAATAAACAAATCAGAAGAGACAAAACCAAATCAAAAGCCAAACGCGCTTCTGCACAAATTAGCAGCAAATCAAAAAACTGTCAACTGGCCATATTGCTGATGAAGAGTGACGGGCCATAAGGTCCCCATGAGCCCGGTCAATGTAAAGGCCAAACACTAAAAAACGCTTTAAGCCAAACTGACGTGTGGATAACAATCACTGGCAATAAAATGCGCTAAAATATGCATCTATTTGCATGCACAAAAAATCAGAAAAAACACCGAGCGGAGAGTCATTAAAAAGCAGATACTATCAAATACCAACTGCCCGCGAGACAATTATATATACATATATAAATATATACATATATATGTGTTTTTTTGTCGCGCTGGTAATTAAAACTTGTTGGCAGACTGTCAGGCAGTGAGTTAACAAGTCTGCAGCTTCACAGACTCCCAGTTGTTGGAGGAGTGGAGAGCGTCATGGTCAGCTACACTCAGACAAATAAATGTTAGAAAATCACTATAAAATTCAAAAAGTGTATTTCGAAAATGGATGTGTTTTTCTAATTGTCTGAATCCGCTATCAACATTTCTTACATTGTCCAATGTCGTCAACATTCGTAAAGTTTGTTGGAAATGCTAGAAACTCGCATCGAGTATTTCCTGTTTTTAGCGATGAAATATCTAATTTCGATATGTGACAATGATTGTCACAAACAGCTGATATATCAATAAATATAATTCAATTTAATTTTTTAAATTCATTATACAAGCAAGTTACAAATGAGATCATTTTTGATTTATTACTGTGCTTTTTATTTATTGGATTGCCTGCAGATTAATTGTTTTAACATTCATATCATTCATATTCCATAGCATTTGTATTTCCTCCTTTTTGAAATATTTTATATATTTAAGAAATATATTGCTGATTATATATTTCTATTTTTTAATTTTAATAAATTTTTTTTTTGTGTATTTAGAAATGACTTCTAAAACCCAAAAAATGTTTCTGTTTTTCGTGGCGTTTTTCTACAATTCAGGTAGTTTTTTTCTAAGTGCAGAGAGTTGGCAGAAATATATAATTTAGCACTAATTAAACTGGACTCTGTGCGAAAGACGAACTCCGAAGTTGAAGCCGAAGTTGAAACGCGTCTGTCGCCCATTTGGCCATAAACTCAAACACTTAACGATGCTGGTAACAGATAGAGGAGAGTTGCGGGAGGGGTGAGCGCTCTATGAGCTGATGCTCGTGGCAGCTATTTATGTTTATCGACGGGTAGCTCTCGCTGCTGACATCATCATTGTCAACATCATCATCTGGCCGAGACTGGCTGGCAGGCGGGCCAAGTTAGCCAAGTTAGTCATAACCAATGCTTGAATGGCAAACACCTTTACACCGAGTGAGAGTGGAGATGTCAGCGCAACTTATGCTAATTGTTGCAGATTATTTATTTATTTATGCATGCGAGTGTGGCAGCTTCTGCCGACGCGTTTGTCGCCTGATTATGTGCTTATTTATAAGCGCAGGTAACTCGACACCAGACTCCACTGCTCCCTTACTACTAGGCTTCTAGGCTCCTTTGCTCCTAATCAGATGCAGCCCAAACGACGACCACAAAATCCGCATATGAATATCAATTATGAGGACTGGGCCGCAGAGCTCTTCCTGCTCACCTTCCCATTGAGTGGGTCTTTGTCAGGCAGATATTACTTTGTCTCTATTTAAGCCAACAGGAAGTAGCTGGAAGTGAGCTGTGTGTTGGCTGCTTTCAAAACAGACGTCTAGACACCGTTTGCCAACTCACAAGAATGCCTTTAGCCAAAAAAAAACAACAAAAAGGTTTAGTTATTTACATGAAAAATTCACGAGCCCAAACTGAAAAATGTATAGCAGAATTTCACAGTGGAAAGTGGCTTATAAAGCAAACTGAAAGAATTTCAATGTGTGTACACCGCAAGAAACTGATTTATTTAGAAAATATGTATTATGAAATGTTAAAAATGCAATTTAAAAACAATGAAATTTCCCTTATAATATTATATCTCCTTAGTTCCATCAGATAAGGATATTTTGAAATGTACAGCGATTTCTGTTTATATTCTTAGTTGAAAAAGCTTTTTAAAAATATATAGAAAATATACAAAAAAAATTTAGATTCAGCCAAAATAATATTTTATTAATATTATCTTAAGAATTTTATAATTCAAGCAGCTATTTCACTGATTTTACGCAAAAGTATTAGCAATTTTGAGAATTTAAAAAGTGGCTAAAAATTATTATTTATAGTTTGTTTCATTAGCACTTAAGCTAATAATAAATCATTTTCAGTGTAGCAATTTATTAAAATGTTTTTGTTTTCAATGTTTCCAGAATTTTCTTCTTATTTGTATTTTAAGGGTGGTCTAAAAAAAGTCCACAATTTTTTAAAATATCATTTAAAACTAAAGTTACAAATAAAATAATATAATAATAACTCTAAAACGTTAAGGAAAGTAAAATGTTAAGAGTGGAGAAGGAAGGAGAGGGATGAAGAGTGAGAGAGAAGATAAAAAATATATACTCGCTGAGCCTATGGAATAAGATCATTTTATTTGCAAATTTGTGAATGAAGCTAATGCAATAAATTGGCGAAATATTCTTTCAAATGTTTTGCGAACTGAGTGAGGCAATTTACTAACAGTCGAAACTACTGTTCAATTTTCCAATTAGCTCAAAAACAAGTCGAATGTCATTGCCGCAAACACTCTCGACAATGTTTATTCAGCGCAAATGCGAATGCGAGCGGCGAATGCAATTAAAATAAATATATGCAATAAAAAGAGTCGCTCTCAAACGCCCATTGACACCCCGCCCAAGACAGAGTGACAAAGAGACGGGGAGGGGGGGCTGTAAGTGATAGCAGGGTTCAAGTGTCCAACAGATACTTTAAGGCACTACGTGCCCCAACAAACCAAACTGAAAACTGGTAACTGGCAACTGGCAACTGGCAACCGGACAACTGGCAACTGACCGGGGCCAGTTATTGGAAGAAAATTGGAAAAAGACAGTCGAGTGTGGTGAATAGTGGGAGGGGTGGGGGTGGGTGTGTGTGTGTGTGTGTGGCAAGGGGTGCATCTGCATCTGAATGATGCCCATGTGCATTGGTTGATTTTCTTTTTTGTAGTATTTGGGGACCCGCCCGGTTTCTAATGCGCATTCACTGTCTGCCGTCAATCCATTAAAAAGTGTAGCAGCCACAAAACGTGGCACGTACGAGCAGTACACAGTTTGATATTTGTTCTGCTTGCCTCGGTTCGGGGCGGTCAGCAGATAACATTTGTATTTAAAAGACACTTTGCGCTGGCCCCAAACGAACACATGCCGCATGCAACATGCAGAGAAAACCGGTCGCTCGGACCATTTGTAGTTTATCTGTGGCAAATCTTGAGGTACCGCCGCATGTCAAAATGTCAATTTTTTTTGTGGCACGTCTGTTTGCAGCTGCATGTTTGGCTGTGTGTGTGTGTGTGTGGCATGCAAAATGCACATGCCACATGTTGCGTAAACTAGTTTGGCGATACATCACCTGGGCTGCCTTAACTTTAGCCGTCTGCATAGTTTCTTTCAATGTCTGTCGCTGCACTTGCTGCACTTGCAACTGCATATTTTATGCATGGGTCCATCTCGCTGCGCTGCCAACATCCAAAGCCATTCGACTGTCAGCCCCATGTTTGTTGTAATTCAATTTGAGTGTCTATGATAGCGTACATGAATATCAAGCGACAGCAGCGACAACGATGAAATCGGGTTCGGGTTTGGGATTGGGTTTGGATTTGGTCTGCTCCTAGTTGGTTTTGTGGGGTAAATTGGTAACGGGCAGCCGCCAGAGCGTGTTAAACAACACGTGAACATAGCAACTTGGACACCTGGACACTTGGACACTTGGACACTTGGACACTTGGACACTTGGTCAGTTGAGCGCTTGGATCTTACTTACCCCAAAAGCTGGCAGCTGTGGCAATTGGCGCGTTGTGGCATTTAACTGTAAAGAGAGCAAGTTGAAAGTACGGTTACAGATTGCTCGTGTGTGTAAAATGAATATAAACCACATTATTAATCGGAGTATTATCTGCATATATCATATTTTAATAGCAAAAATTCAAAGTTTTAGCGACTAGAATTGCAGCTCTGCCAATAATAATTAATGATTTTAATATTTCCATTTATTTTATTGTAAATGTTACTTAAAAAACTAGAACATAAGTACATATTATAAATATTTGTTAACTGTTTTACTTATCTTTTTTACAGAATTTTATTTTTAGGCAAAAACCTTAAATAGGTTTTCTTTTATTTGTTTTAATTATAACGATTACATTTATTATAATTTGATCAAATTTTGTTTGTTTATACACAACGACATATGCAATATTTATGCATTTATTTATATTATTATATGCATATACTTTTTATTTATTTATTTTGTTATGTTATGTAGGTACGTAAAAAATACTAAAATAACAATCATTTGTTTGAATTTATTTGTATGAATTCTTGCATTTGAAAATGCACATTTAATTTTAAATTTATAATTTTTGTGTACTTCATTTATTACTCATCCAGCACTGATAGTAATAAGGAGTAATTGAATTGAATTGAATCTTTTTTTAAACCAATTTAAAGGTCACGTCATTTTGAGTCAAGTTTTTAAGGTAATTATGAAAGTTTAGAAAGCAAAACACAGGTTAAAAAAAAGAATGATTTTTTAAAATAATAATATATATATATATCTTATTAAAACAGTTATCGATGTAATGGAAGTGTCTTTAAATAGGGATAAACAGAAAGATGCTCCAGCAATGACTCAACACTTTCGGGCTTAGCGTATTGAATGAAACCGTTATTCCTTGCAATTAAGCAGCAAATTTATTGTTTTATGCATTTCCAGAAAAGCTTTCGTCACGCCAAGGAAATTACTTTGTTTTTTTTTGCGAAGCGGGCAGATGGAGAAGAAAATAATCACAAGGCACTTTATGAGTTGTCGCTGTTCGTGTCTTGGGAATTTCTTCATTGTGTTGTACTCTTCGTTTATTTTTCACAGCATAATTAAGCACACTTTTAAATATTTTAACCTATGGTGTGCCGACTCGTAAAAACTAGAGTATCCCATAAAAAAAGGCAGGCCACCCAAAAAGCGACTGCGTGGGTTGAATGGGTTGATGACTTGATGGGTTGCTGGAATGATGGCTTGATGGGTTCTTGTCTTGGCTGTCAGTGCGTGCAAAAAGAAAAAGGTCAACATTTTATAGGCATTTTCCGCTTAGGTCTATGTTTCAGTTCAGTTCCTGCTCCAGCGAGCTATCCGGCTGAACTCTAGGTGTTAAATAATAAATACGCGTGGAAGTAGGATGTTGGGAGTACTGGGAATTGGACTGCCAATAAAAAAGGCGCATGATTTGAAGTTGCGTGTTTTGACTTATCGCCACAGTTCACTGGCTGCCCGAATGATGACATTTTAATAGCCCAAAACCCGTCGACCCCAAAGCCTGGGCAATAATATTTGCTGAGTTTTACGAGCTGTTTGTGCCCCACATTGCAACAATGAGCAAAACCAACCAAGCACTTTACTTGTTTGGTTTTTCCCGAGACCTTACTCTCTTCTGGCAACCTGCTGGCAACCTGCTCTTTTTGGCTCTTTTCTAGCTGGATTTTAATGGAATATTTAAGCACCTGCACATAAAATCCCGAGGAGCAGGCACCCAGCTTTGGCTGGGGCTGGGCACGCGCTGAGCCGCTTTTGATGGCTTATAAAATGCATAAGCATATTTGTTATTAATTGCTTTATTTTTGCTACGAATTTGTTAGTTAGCAGCCGCATCGATTTTAGCTAAGCCGCTTTCAGCTGCTGCCCCCAAAAGGGCGGCTCTGACCCCAAAGTAACCGCCAACAAATGAAATTCTCGGAAGCCCAGCATTAAAGCTATTAAGTTATTGCTGCTGCCCCACAATAGCACCGCTGCAATTAGAGCCAAGCAATAATGAAAACAACAATAGCAACAGCAGCAGCAACAAATAACATCACATTTCTACTACAGACTAAACTAATTTAATTAGTCAGACCAACCAGGAGAACGAGTGGCAGGGGGTGGCGGGAAGGGAGGGGCAGTGGATGGGGCTCTGGGCCTTGTAGGTTTAGTTTGCCAGGCTCTGGATTTGGTTGGCAAGTTGCTGCAAATTAAATCAAACTTTGAGTGGGCCAAATTTCACCCATAGAAACAACAATCGTTAAAGGTGTGATAAGTAAATGAAAGCATTGAGAGGAAAGAAAATGTAGCAGATGAAGTTGATAGGCTCACAATTGGATAAAATGTATTTTACTATTTCATGAAAATGTTTTTCTTCTTAATTTAAATTCTAACTTTTGTTGCAATCATTTATAAGGTTTGCAAAGGAAATAACTTTCAATTTGACTCACACAAATAGTAAGCGGAATTTATGAGCAAAATTCAAAAATTAAATGCAAGAAGTCGAATTAAACATTAAGAAAATAACTTTCAAACTTTTCAGTTCTTAATGCAGAATTAATGTAATTAATAAGCCTGCATGCAAATTATTATATTTTGTAAATCGAATCGTTTTTGTCGAAGATATCCGATTGTAATGTAACAGAATAAGATATTTTCAGATTTTAATTCAAAATTTTAGAGATATATATAGAGATAACTGCAAGATATTAAATACAACTCGAAGATCGGTTTTACTTTATGCTCGTCCTGTGAAGTATATGTGTATAACTCCATCCACCTAGTTCCCTTTCATATATTTTATGTTTCATACGAGTTCTTTCAGGACTAATCAGGTTGGATTGTCGGCAGCAAGTTGAATAAGATTAAGACTAGAAGAACGTTCAATGTAATCCTCGTCAAAAATTGTTTGCGTTTTTTTTATAAGATATTAATTTTAAATATTATTATCAATTGTTAGTCATATGTATAACACTATACAAAGTTTAAACAGCCAGCTTACTCAGCTGCCTATCGAAACCTAACGAAATTTATTTCCCTATCAATTTTGAGTCAGTAAACAAAATTACAGTTAATTCTGGGCACTATTGGCGTGAGTTTTCCAGTGAAATGGATTAAGTGATAAATGTTATCGAGTGTGTCGCTGGCGTGTCTCTGTTTCAACTATAAAATATCCGACGGAGCCCAGGCAACAAATTGTTGTCGCCTCAACTTGTAGCTGACTTTGAGAACTGCTCCCGACTAACTGCGACATATAAATAAATATTGTATTACCCTCATAAGTGTGTGTGTGTGTGTGCGACTATACACACAGAGGAAACCTTAGATCCACGACGCACATGTGATACACACATTTTTGCCCTCTCTGTTTGCGCGCCGAGTTGTTAATTAAATATTTACGCTGCTTATTTGCAAAATGAATAATTTTAGCATTTTATTTTGCCAGCACAATGTGCTCCCCTTGTCTACGTGCCCCAACTGACACGCAGCACCTCTCTCTGTGTGTCCCCCCCCTCATCCTTTGGGCTTTGCTTCTACGGTTTCAGCGTCTGGCATTTTATGGCTGGGTTTGTCAACAAACCGTTGGCAAACCTTTTGGCACATTTGCCTTTTGCTTGAGACCCGTTATTAGTTTGACTTGGCGACGCGCCGCTTTAAGTTCAACTGCAACCCTTAAGAGGGCGCTTTAAAAGCTCAGCTCGTTCTTAATTGGCATACACATCTATGCGTAAGTATGCCTATGCATGTGTACGTGTGTGTGTGTGTGTGTGTGTGTGTAGCTGTCGCTAAGTGCCCGAGGGGTCGTCAGCTCATTGGGAGCAGGGCTTCCGCTCAGCTGAGACAACTCAACTGTGCAAAAGTGAGTGTGTGTGTGTGTGTGTGTGTGTACTTAGAGGCCAATGAGAGATAAGACACGAGACACGCGGCTTAACCCATTCCTGGCCACTGTACCTGGTTGGGCACAGCAAAAAACGATTATATTAAAATAGCTGTATTTGGAAGCAGAAACAACATTTTCGCACAAATGTGTTTAATTGAGTCATGCAGTTAAAGTACAGATGACGCATAACTGTAAACCAAGTTTTTCTTTGTTTTTTTTAAATAAAAAATCTTTACAAGTTTCTCATTTTAATGACGCATTTTATATATAGTAGTTATATATAATAGAACTGATTATAAGACTTTAAGGTTTTTGGGCTTTAAAAGGTCTTGTGGTCTTGGGTCTTCAGGGGTTAAGCAATTCAAGTTGTGTTCGCAGCTAATGCTTGCAACATTGTTTAGTGGATGCAAAGTAATATTGAGATATTTATAGTATGAATGAAAAGCATCTTCATAACCAGGCTGAATCTACTCCGCCTCTGTGTGAATTCATCTCCCGATGAGTTGCACGTTTTAACTAACCTGCCCCACCGAAAGCTGGTGCTAAAGAAATGTTGATTTCGCCGCCCAGTTTGAATGTACAAAACGATCATAGTTTTTGAAAAACACATGAAATTGATAAATAAATTGAGCGAGAATAACAACAACAACAACAACAACAACCAGGAAGCAATTACGCAGACAACAAAACTAAAATATAATTTGTATTTTCGATTTTCACTCTTTAACTTTCGTCTATGCATTGATTACACTGCTGTTGATTTGACCCAAATAATTTTCGAGTCGAACAAACAGTAAATAAACAAACAAACAGACAAACAAGGCCTGGTCAGTGTTTCGTAGACAAACAAAACAACAAATCCGCAAAACTCGCATAGAAAAATCAATAATTTTGGGTGCCTGTTCAATTGCAGCCCCCAAAATATCGAAAAACTGAATTTTGAATTGCCCTCGGGCAGTGGCTGGTTGTATGCATAATTTGTACCCTTCTGTTCAGACAGAGAGAGCGAGAAAGGAGAGAGAGAGAGAGAGAGAGAATATTTACGCTTAATCAATTTCATCATTGGAAATATAAACACATATTTCTCCCGCCTGGCACTTATCTAATGTGTACTCAAGTCCAACTAATTATTGGGTCGATCCCAAATGTTTACCAACTAAGACAAAGACAAATAGGTGTCCGATAGGGGGCGCTGCTGCTGGCAAGCGAGCGCCGAGTGTGACCAAAGCGCTAAGGGAATGTTGCGTATGGAAATGTAGTTGATTTAAATATTTAATGACGAGGGCTAAAAGTTATCGATGGCACGGGGCGTGGCTTCCAGCACAGACGCCACCTGTCCAACAATGAAACAACTAATTATTAATTAATTATGCAAAGTTCTCTCCCTCTCCCCCCCCCCCCCCCTCTCTCTCTATGAGCATTTCGAATTCAAATGCAAACGACTCAACTCAACTCAAGTCACCTTGACAGCCAAGTCCGAATCGCTTAGCAGTTAAACACAACTAACATTTGTAAACAAAAGCAAAAAACACACAAAAAATAAATAATGATTATTAGAAGAACAACAACAAATGAAGTCATTTGTTTAAAGTGCGCCGAGTTAGACTTCGCTAGACTTTTTGGGCATTGTCTCAATTTTGGCATTGCAAAACACGTTTCGCATGCATGAGAAATAAATACACGAAAACTAATTCGAAATGCAAAGCGAAACGAATCGCAGACAAAACTGCGAGCTAAATGCAAATTTCTGTTATTGCCAGTTAAAGCAAACATGAAAATGTCATTTATTTTGCAGGCCTCTACAGACTCGAGGCTGTTCAAATTTAATTTTAATTGAAGTGATGTAAGCACCTAAACAGGTCTTGGCACAGGCAACACTAGTGTTGAAGTCAAGTAATAACTATATTCATAATGTTCTTATTATGCATGAATACTAACAAAAGTCCCATTTGAATATAGCAAATAACTTGAGCTGAGAACAGTTGTAATTTCCTATGAATATTATATAAAATTCAATCGCATACGAATTGCATAATTAATGCATATATTTTAATGGTTTCCTAATCAAATTTCAAAAGCATATTTCTCTTCTTGGAATCGAAGTGTTGCTGACAAATAGTAGGCTTTCACTTGAGCTGAGAACAGCTGGAATTTTCCATGAATATTACATCAAATTCAGGCCCAAATTGGATAATTAATAATAAATTACAAATGACGGCAGCATATTTCTCTTCTTGCAATCGAAATGAAATCAACTCAAGCCTTGACGCTTAGTGCTTAATGCATATATTTCTTGGCAATTATAAGTTGTAAGTTTCAGCAACTTCCATTAGTTTTAAGTTGGAAAACTCGGAACGTGCAACAAGCACCAATAAGCGAGTCAAAGTCAAAACAATTTATTTTGTATGCTAGACTAATCAGTTTAATAACAAGGCTCGAAGCGAGCCAAAGTCTATTAAAAATACATATTTTGTAATTCAGTTTTACAACCCAATCAAAATATGAAATCAGCAACTGAAACACGTCGCCAGCTGCAAATGAACCGAAACAAAAACAACAACTGAAACATAAACATAAAGTTGAGCGACATGCGATAATAATTACCCATTATTTTGGCTATTATATTTTGTTGGTGCGCTGCTCAATGGCTGCCATAAACACAAGCAAATATAAAAATAAAAAAACGAGTAGTTAAAACAATAATAAATTTAATTAATATAATTTACTGGGCAAACGGATGCGTCTCTGTTTAAAATTGCACTCACGTTGGCCCAATTAAATTGGGAAATATTTTCAAATTGAAACCAGCCGAGAGACCAATGATACCCAGTAAAATTGTGTGTGTGTGTGTGTGTGTGTGTGTGTGTTGAGTCCCCCGATACCATCCAAACAACCGTTGCATTCATAAGCAGGTCGGAACCACATTCTTGGCAACAACATGTTTCTGGAACGTGCCATTCACACCGATCGGGGAATTGTGGGCGACTGATTTGCCCGGCTTCGCAGAGAGTTCAAAGATATGGCCAGAAATTGGTTTATCAAACATTTATGTTTTAAAAGCTAACCAATTAATTTTTGCTTAATTTTGATGGCATTTTGATGAACGCTGTGAGCCATTAAAGTTATTTTATGCGCATTTACAAATTTTTATAATTCTATTATTGGCTTGAGGCCAATGGCAGAGTGCGAAGCGTCATTTGGGCAAGTGAGAATGCTGTGGTCGACACAGCTCGACTACGACATACCCTCTCAACCATGCACACCCAAATGTAAGCAGCTGTTTCTAATATATAACTTGGGTGTTTCTTATCCGAACTTGATGAATTGATTCGTGCAGTTGATAAATCAATAATAAATCTAAAACTGTTTTCATTTCTATCGGTAATCAATATGATTAGACTTATGCGAAACGCAGGCAGTTATCGATAAAATAAAAATAACTTGAACTTATCCACAAACTGATGTTGTACATTCTTTAAATCTGCTACTCTTAGAATCTCTATATATATATATGTATATATATCGCAGATGCTTCCTTCTGGCTATTACGCACATTTGCATAAAGCCATTCAGGGTGTAGAAATGCATTAGTCAGGGAAATGAGTCGCCGTCGAGTCAACGTTTCACTCTTTGGGGCTTTATCTACTGTTGTTTACCCGTTGCTGATAAGGCGCCGTTAGCAGATAAGATAAACTCTCAAAGTGAGTAGCTGATTAGAGCCCCCAAGGTGCGACTTCCACTTCCCACTGCCACTCCCCCCTTCATCCCTCGTTGACAGTTCTGATTTCTACTGCAATTGTTGTGCAAGCTCCAGAAACAAATACTCTGCACAAATGCACTCAACTTGCCTATTTATGGCTACGATTGCAGTCGGTCAATATTTGTGTATTTGTGTGCTTGGGCCAAATCGATAAGGGTCAACGCTGGCTTGGCACCGAACAAACCAGAATCTAATGTCGAAATAATTCACAGATAAGATACAAATGGACAAATAGCTCATCGACAACAACATCGAATGAGAAATGCAGTTCAGCTTGAATAAATGCGTAATAAAAATGCAAAAGCAAAATAATGACGCAACTCATTTCGGTTTATATTAAATATTTATTGACCTATAAATATGACGAGAACTGAAAGAGTTCTTATATGGCTCATTAGCACTGGGTCTTTTATTAATCGCTGCATTTCAACATCTTTGGCTTTTAGCAAATGAATTATGGCGCCCCCTTTCCACTATCTGTTGGCACATTTTTTAAATGGTAAATAAAAATTGTTGAATTGAACTGAAAACATCTCAATATGTGTGCGTATTTGTATAAACATTTCTGAATATACTGCTGGCCATAAAAAACATTGAAAACACATTTGAAATTTGCTCAGGCTTTTAATAGTTCAACGTTGTTTCGGCGCTTGCCCAAAAACGAAAGAACAAAAAACAAAAAACAAAAAAATAACGAGAACACAGCAAACATGGGCAGATACATGATAATAAAATCAGTCTGAGCTAAATTTATGACAAAATATGCAAAAATTTGTTACACTCGAACTTGACAAAATAGATAAGCAGATTGGGAACTCAACTCAACTTGATGATGCTTTGGCCACACAGTCGACGCCCCCACAATACTAGCGAAAAAGAAAAAAAAAATATATATATATATAAATATATATATATATATATGTGTGTGTAATGTACAACTGAAATAAATAATAATGAATAAATGTGAGCGTATATTGAGCAAATAAAGGCTGACAGCAGCCACAGAAGAGAGCTGCAACAACAATTTGTTTCCCCTATTTGCTTTTTTGTTCATTCTTTTGTGAGTTTCTGAATTTATGTGCTTATTGATTGTTATAATAATGTTGAATTCGCCTTATCAGCAGCTGAAAAACGAACAAAAACTAACGAATTGCCAGGATCGGAGCACAAGTTGAAGTTTTTACAATTTGTTGTAGTTTCGCTATTGTGATAAAATAAATGCTGAATGAGTGGATTGAAAATCACCTATGAAATGAGTCGACAAACCTGACTTGGTTTTGTTTTATGGGTTAACTGTTTTAATGCTTCGGTTATGATAACGCAATTAGTAGCGCAAAAAGAGATGAAAGTTAAAGCTGGCGGCTTCAAACTAAATATCTAAACCACTAAGCCAACCAAGCGATTAAATGCCCCAAACTATCTTGGCAACTTTCTGCTGCGAGCCACCCACAAATTAAGCCAAGTTAATTGCCAAAACAAGAACAACTCTAAGCCACCCGCACATGTCAACAATATTTGTTTGGAAGGGTTGGCTTGCCTTCGGTTGGGTTGCGTTGGGTTGGGTGTACAAAGCAAATTAACTCGGCAAACATACACAGAGAAAAAAAAATGTTTTGCTTAATTAACTGACAAAAACTTTCGGCACAAAGCACACGACACAAAGGATGCGAAAAGGGCAAGGGAGATGGGAAAAGCCGTGAAAATGTTTTCATAACGCCACACTTTTCACCTAGCCAAATACAAACAGAAATATTTGTGGCAGGTGAGAGGGGCAACATGAGCAGGAAGCAGGAGCAGGAAGCACACGTGTCTATAAATAGGCGAGGGGTGGTGGAACTTATTGACAAGCATAAAGCTGCCAAAAATATTATGGGGCAAAGGCAGCAGAGCAACAACAGCGCCAACTTGGCAAGCTTAAGCGTTGGCAAATAGTTGTTTAACGTGGCGTATGCGCAATTAACATTTATGGCTATTAATTACATTATGCATACGACGCGTTGAACACAACGTTCTCACACATGCACATGACATCACTAAATCTACACAATACAGTTGACATATTCTTCACCCCCCTCTCCCTCCCTCCCTCTCTCTCTCTCTCTCTCTCTCTCTCTCTGTATCTCTCTCTTTCTCTCGTGCTTAATTAAGCCATAAATTGCATACAGAAAACACAAAAGTTTGCCTGCCTCCAACCCCAAGCTCTTTAAACTAATTTTGGCATAAGGGCTAACAACTTGAGACCCGGCGGCGTCTCCTCTGTCATTTTTTGACTTGGCCATAATTATGGGCAATCAAACGTTTTTATTAGACGCACCAACTAATGATCTTTTGTTCAAGTTGCCGTCTGTCTGCGTTCTACGAGGCAAGGTCACGGCTTCAACTGAAACCCAATCCCCAGCTGAAGCTAAAATAAAAGCTAAAACAAAAGCTAAAGCTGAAACTGAAGCTGAAACTGAAGCTGAAGCTGTTGAACTGCCTTCGGGCCCCGTCGATTTGCTTGTGACTTTATTAATTGTTCAGCTGCAGCGACCTCATCTGATTAGCGTCTCGCAGGCATCTCGGAACTCATAATTGATATATAGCCAAATGATATAGCTGTGGAATGTGTGAGCGAGGGAATGGCAAGTGTTGCCAACCATGTATGGATTGGGAGCATGTGGCAATGTGTGCTAAGCACAGCTTGTTATTGAGACCAGGCCGAGCAACACTTCCTCATCCATGTAATTATACACAAAGATACCATCGACATCGATTAGCTTCTTGGTCTACTACACAATTACTAACGTGGACTAGAGTCAAATTGTAGCCTTGACTAAGCAAAGTGTTTAGACTCCAAACCTAATAGAATTCAAACTGTTTCTGCTCCAATTCTGTATGAGTGATAAATACTGCTGTCAAATGATTTCAATGACTTAAAAATCAATTTTGTCAGAGTTAAGTTAAAGTTGGTTTCCCTAAGAAGCATATCTATATCTTTATATCTTTTAGCTTGTTGCACAGATCTGGTTGGCTGTGAATATGTGCTGAGCAATGATTAAGCTGTGGAGTGTTGTATAAAATTAAGTTATCTGATTGGGCTGAAATTTTGCTTATTGTTCAGAAATTGTCTTTCTTAAGAGCAAGTCAGCAATCAGGGTTATTCTTTTCTTAGTTCTCGAATTGATTTTTTAAGATTTAGAAAAAAGATGTCTAATTTCCAGGCTCTTTCATAAGTGTGCACAGAATTTTTAAATTGGCCTGTTCTTTGTTACTGAAGTAATCTAAATAACAGAAAATTCTGAACTTAAAAAATGTCTTAGAAATGTATTTGTTAATAGTAAAAACACATTGCATATTACTGAATATTAGTATTTTAAGATTTAATAGTTAAAAAGATTTAATTTGAAATTACAATTTACTTGTTTGCTTTAGTATTTCTGACTGCATTCTAGAAATAGTTTTCCTTCTTCTAAAAACAATGCTTTTCAGTTTTACTTTTAAGAAATTTGTTTCTTAATAAAAACATTTATAATTTTAAGAACGCTTTTTTTTATATATTAATTATTTCTAATAATCAGAGCATTTATCTAGTTTTCAGGGGATTTTCTAAATTTCAGAGCGAGTGTTGTAAAAAGGGACTTTGAGGGATCTTTGCGGATGCTGAGCTAAATACCAGAAATTAAAAGTGAGTTGCTCACACACACACAGAGAGAGAGGGGGAGGGAAAGAGATAGAGAGAGAGAAAGATACCGCTACTCAAAGTCATTCTGAGACACAAGGTTTTTGGGCATCCCGCTTATCAGCTAACCTCGTGCCATTAATACGTCCAAAACTAACACAAACAATTCCAAGGCCATTTTTCACACACACACACACACAGAGAGAGAAACATAGAGAAATTTTTAAATCTTCAACCTGCATTAGCTAATCTAAGCAGACGAGCGACGAGAGAGCAGAGAATGAGAAGAGCAAAAAGTTTTTAATTACCAACAGGAAAAACACTCAAGATAACAGAGAGACAGACAGAGAGACAGAGAGACAGAGAGACAGTGAGTTAGAGGAAGAGGGGGAGGCTGTAGGAGATAGGAGGACGGATAGCAGCAGCGACAGGCGGCAGCTAAAAATTTACATAAATTTCAAATATAGCAAGAGGAAAATTGTGTATTATTTAAGTTTTATGTGCAACTTTATCGCAACGCGGACACAAGGGGAGTGTGGAGAGGAGAGATTAGAGCAGAGGCGAGTTGGGCAGGAGAGATGAGATGCGAACAGAGTCCAAGTTTGAGATACAAGTCTCAGATTGGACCAATGGCTACCTTAACCTTTTTATTTTTGTTCTTGCTTTTTATTTGGCTCTCAAAATGTATTTATGACTTGTGTAAATACCAAAAAACGAAGAAAAAAAAAACCAAATTCGACTCGAGACAACTTTTTAGCCAGCTCACGGCAACAATTTTACGGCTTAAATATTTTTTAGCCATTAGATAAACAAACACGCAACGGCCGTAAACAGCGCCTATGGAATGAGGGGCGAGGCGAGTAAGTGGGGGGCGGGGCGGGGGGCGTGGAGTAACGAAAATATCTTTCAAGTACAATGTTAGGTAAATATAAACAAAAGTTTTTTTTTTTTGCTTTTGTTCTCTTCTCTGCTTTTTTGGTTCTTTTTTGGTTTGCTGGGATGCTGCTGCACTTTGCTGCTGGTTGAGTGTTTTAGTTGCTGTTGTTGTTGTTGTTGCTGTTGTTGTTTTCTTTTTGGCTACTTAAAGCTTTTAGAGCATAGGACGTAATATAAATTACATTAGCTAAGTGCCAGGCAGCAATTAAAGCGACTCGCAGCCGAGACCCACGTCCCGGTATTAAAGTCGCGGTAAATGCGAGAGAAGCTGCTAATGACGATGATGATGGCCCTTTGCCCCTCCCCTCCATATCATAATCATCATCATCATCATCATCAGCATCATCATCATTATCATCATCAATGGGGAGCAGCGGGAGCATTAGCAGCATCATTAGAAAGTCAACTTAATCAAGGTTAGAAAGCATGTGGCAGGCCGGGAAAATGTGTGTGGCTTGCGCTTCGCTGCTTATGCAACATTTTCAAGTGGCAACCCCAAATATATAAACATCTAGTGATATTCTTTGATGATACACATAATTAGCTGGCTGCTGTTTTCCTCTTGTTTTGTTTATGCGTTGTTTTCGTGTTTAGAGAAAACACCAATTTCCCTTTTATTCCCAATTCAATTTTCATATGTTGCATGCTGCTGGCGACGGCTGATTGGAAAACTGCGAAAGTGTTTTTTGCTGGCTGTGCGCAAAATTTATTAATGCGATTACCCAAGCAATGTGTGTGTGTGTGTTGAGTGTGTGTGTGTGTTGTGTGTGCTTGTTGTAAATATTCGTTGTTGCTGCCAGAAGTTGTGCAAGTGTTGTGTAATGCTTAACAGTGCGTTCAATCATCAAATCGATTGCTGGCAAATGCTGCATGCACTGGCAGTGGAAAGGGTTAACAGTATTAGAATGATGAAACAGTATCAAATCGGCTTAATGGCATGGAAAGTTCTCAATAAACTTTCAATTATACATATTACACAACTAGATACAAATCTAAGGCTAAAGTGCAGGTATATTCTAAATAACATAATTAAATGTGGTCTAAAGCCGACAAGCAGCTTAAAACATTTAAGACAATACAAAACAACAAATATTGGGAAAATTAAAATAAAATAATTGGCGAGCCAAATAAATATAAAGCTTATAGAAGTGTAAACAGAATTATATTTAAGCAGACTTAAAGGAACAGATATAAATATAATTAAAAAATAAAAATAAATTTGTATGAGATTTGTTATTAAACAAATTATGCAAACCAATAAAAATGCCACAAAAAAACATGTTTAAAATTAATCAATTACGAATTGTAATTGAGATTTGCTATCAAATCGAAAAGAAAAACAATAAATTTAAAATTTCGATTTTAAAAATGATTTATTATTCGTTTAAACTCGCTTAAGTAATCCCCGAATATATTTATTAGTTTTTGTATCTGATTTTGTGCAGTTATATTCTAAATAACATAATTAAATGTGGCCTATCAAAAGGCGACAAGCAGCTTAAAACATTTAAGACAATACAAAACAACAAAAATTGGGAAAAATAAAATAAAATAATTGGCGAGCCAAATAAATATAAAGCTTATAGAAGTGTTAACAGAATTATATTTAAACAGAATTAAAGGAAAAGTATAAATATAATTAAAAAATAAAAATAAATTTTTATGAGATTTGCTATTAAACAAATTATGCAAACCAATAAAAATGCCACAAAAAAACATGTTTAAAATTAATCAATTACGAATTGTAATTGAGATTTGCTATCAAATCGAAAAGAAAAACAATAAAAAAACTTAATTTCGATTTTAAAAGTGATTTATTATTCGTTTAAACTCGCTTAAGTAATCCCCGAATATATTTATTAGTTTTTGTATCTGATTTTGTGCAGTTATATTCTAAATAACATAATTAAATGTGGCCTATCAAAAGGCGACAAGCAGCTTAAAACATTTAAGACAATACAAAACAACAAAAATTGGGAAAAATAAAATAAAATAATTGGCGAGCCAAATAAATATAAAGCTTATAGAAGTGTTAACAGAATTATATTTAAACAGAATTAAAGGAAAAGTATAAATATAATTAAAAAATAAAAATAAATTTTTATGAGATTTGCTATTAAACAAATTATGGAAACCAATAAAAATGCCACAAAAAAACATGTTTAAAATTAATCAATTACGAATTGTAATTGAGATTTGCTATCAAAACGAAAAGAAAAACAATAAAAAAAACTTAATTTCGATTTTAAAAATGATTTATTATTCGTTTAAACTCGCTTAAGTAATTCCCGAATATATTTATTAATTTTTGTATCTGATTTTGTGCAGTTAAGAATTATAAATATAGTTCTCAAAGTGTTGTGCAACATTCGGTTAACAAAGCTGTAATACAATATTTAAAATTATTTAATACTCGTCTGAAACACATTAAAAACTTAACTAATATATAAAAGTAGAAACGAATACAAAATAATATTCAAAATAACAATTAAATAACTCTCAATATGTTTATTTATTTAATGAAATGTTGAACAACACTCAGTTAATAAATAAATAATATTAATAAATAAATAATAATACATAATAAATAAAAATAATAAAAAAATAAATATAAGATTTGAATTAATTAATATTCGTCTGCAATCAATTAAAAATTGCGAATAAGTTTTCCTATTAAAACACGATATTTAAAATGATTTAATCTTCTTCTTATTTTAATTAATTAATTTAAATTCTGTTTAAGTTTCCACTAGGAGCAAATGCCGTTTGTTTAACAGTTTTCTTAACACATTTCAAAAAATCTCGTCTATCTCGTTCTAAGCCTAAATTTGCCCAGAAAACACTTCGTGTGTTGTTCAAGTGTTGAGCAACAATTCAGTTAACACAGGCCCAGCCCCATCTTGTGCCAGCTCACGTTTGGGCCATTAAGCAACTGTTCTAAGCCAAGTACAAGCACACACAGAGACGCCGGGAAAGGTAACTGTTCTGCAGAAGTGACAAGCATTTCCACGTAAAGGCCTGCAACACGCACAGAACACACATCTTTGAGGCTGCAACGCCCCGTTCGAATTCCAAGCTGAGCCTCAATTCGAGCTTCATTCATGAAGCTTGAGATTGAGATCTGAGTGCGGGAACAAACAAACAAACAAACAAACACGAGGAGGACGACGACAACATCTAACTGGAATTTCCTGGAATTGTGCAAGCTTTGAGATCTTCTAGAACCCGTTTCCCCAGGGGGAAGCACTAAAGCAAACGACATAATTAATGATTGAAATTTTCACCAAACCGAAAACTCATAAAAACTTATCGATCGTTGTACTGGACAACAACTTGACAACAACAGCAACAACGGCAACAACGGCAACAACTGTCACTACGTCATTGAGGCACTTTCATGAGTTGCCCCAAAGCTGAAGATATAAATTACATGCAAGCTGTCGACTGACAGCAAAAACAAAGCCAAATAGAACAAAAATAAAGCTAGAATCCAAGATGTTGGACATTAATAAAGCTTAAAGCGAACTTAATTAAAACTTACGCTGCAAAATTGTGCGACGTGCCTCAGTTTTCCTGTTTTGTTTTCTTGTTTTTTTTTGTTGTTTTTTGTTTTTTTTTTTTTTTTGGGAGGAAAACACTTGGCGTGAATTTATCGTTTTGAGCGACACAAACAAAAACATAAGCAAAAATGCGCCTAGAACAAAAGAAACACGCGCAAATTTCGCTCGTTTACAATATTGAATGGCAAATGTATCTGTGAGACACGCGATACGCTGGCAATTGAATCATAAGGCAAGCGTTTCATTCATTTCGCACACACTGCACACTCTGCGCGGGGGGTTGGGCGGGAGTGGGAGGGGGGAAGTTTAGCACACACACGCGTGAAAAATACGGTAAAACACACTTGAACTGCGACAATCGACAGCTAACAACTGAAATGTTGGCTTTATTAACGGTTCAGGTTTTTGATTTTTTTGGTTTTGGTTTTGGGTTTTGGGTTTCGGTTTCAGTTTCGGTTTCGGGCTCGTTGTCGATGTCGATGTCGATTTCGATGTCGGGCGTTCTCCAATCGGTTGCGTCCATAAAAACGTCCAGACACGTTCACGTACTCGGCTCAACTGGCAAAAAGTATCTGAGAGCGCGGCGAGCATCGCACGCAACGAAACTTGTTTGCTGACTGTTTGTTTGTTTGCGCTCCCTCCCTCTCTCCATCTCTCTCTCTCTCTCTCTCACTCACTCACTCTCCCGCATACGAAGCAGATAGCACGAGATAGAACGAGCACAAGCACGAGGCAGCCCAACGAATTGGGTAATGCGAAAAGTATCTGAGAGCCAGCTGATAAGCAGCGAGCCAAAGAGAGAGAGAGAGAAAAAGAGAGAGAGCGTGAGTCAAACTCAAATTGGATTCTCATTGAGTTAGATACATTTTTGGTTCGAAACTTGGCTTGTGCGGTGTTTCTTTGTTGTTATTTACGACACTCGCGGGTGTCAGTGTATGTGTGTGTGTGTGTGCAGGTGTGTGAGGCAAAACGCTTGCAGTTTCCATGAAGTTGTCAAGCAAAACAAATTTTATACAAAACTTAGAAGAGTTTTTGAACTATTCACATGCCAAAAGACAAGAATGAAGCTGAGATGGAGTAAATTTGGAAAAACTCATGCAACACTTAGTAAAAGTAAAGAAAGCGTCTGCTTTTTAAGTAGATGAGTAGATGATTGTAAATATAGCAAAGATTTAATGTAATTAAAGTGAATCATTGTTTAATTACTTTTATTTAATATATGATTTTTGTATTTAAAAAAAAGTAAAATGAAGCTGCGTCGAAGTAAATTTAAGTAAAATTCATGCAACACTTAAGAAGACTGTTGAAATAGTCTACATTTTAAATAGACAGATTAAATCGACAAAAATACGAAATACTGCAAATTAATATTTTATATAATTAAAGCAGATAATTATCTAAATCACTTGTATTTACTATTTATTTTATTTATTTATATTTATTTATTTTTTCTTTTTCATTTATATTATTATTTATATTAATTTTAATTAATATCATTTATTTGAATTATTTATTTTACTTGACTTAAATTTAAATTCTTATTTTTAGATTTCAGCACATTAATTCGTTTTTCTCCCCAACTAATTGATACCCCTTTCCAATAGGAAAATCTTCTTCTTCTAATAAGTTAATAGTTCGCCTCTCCAAAACTCTTATCAGTTCATCGGCAGATATCAATTGGAATTCAGTGCGAGAAGTGAAGTAAAATGCACAGCACAAAATATAAATCGAGATTTTTGGGAGCGGTCATTCGAACAACAACAACATGAACAGAATGCACTGCCAAAGATAAACAGAGAGGCCAAAAACTAACGGAGAGAGAGAGAATGCGAGAGAGAGCGAAGTGTTGAGATACAAAAATTGCTTACTCTGTTTTTGCCGGCATTCAACTCACATGCTCTCTTCCTCGCTCTCTTCGTATCTCTCTCTCTCGCTCTCTCAAACGTTTTCTCGCTCAGATAAAAATGCAGTTTTCCCAACCGACTCGCATGCGCTAGTTCAAGTGAACGGCCACAGATGGCGCTGGCAAGTCGCAGATAAGAAAAGTTGCTCAGCAAATGTTTCAATGTTTTTGTTGTTTTTCTTTTTCCTTTTGTTTGTTTTGTTGCAAATCGAGTTAAGCAGTGTGTGCGGAAAGCTTCGAGCAGCCGGGGGGGGAATCAAAGTCACATTCTTGGAAAATGTATGGCAAAAAGCGTCGCCGGTTGTTGGCACAAATGCAACGTAATCAGTTTTTTGCGCCACGACTCCGGCTTTGGTTGTGGCTCTGGTTCTGGTTCTGCCGGAAGTTGCAACACGTCGCCGTAGACTAACGCATATGCTGCCGCCTAAGTGCAACGATGTCGTTGTCGCCTGACACACCCCAACAATTGCCACCCAACCCCCTCCCGAAAAAAACATGTGCGGCAATATTAATCGCAAATTTTTCAAAATGTAAAAAGCAACTCGAAATCTGCGAGTTGCAAGCTGAGTTATTGCTTCGGCTTGCCTGCTTCTATTGTTCACCCCCCCAAACCACACTTGGCCACACTTTTTTTTGTGAACATGTGTGAACAACTGCATTCAGAGTCTCTCAAGCAACCCCCAAACACGCACACACACACACACACACACACACACACACACACAAGCACACATACTGACATACTTCGGCCCTCAAGGCAGCGATTAATCATGAAATTTTCACAGAAAATGTCCATTAGATACGAATTAAGCCATAATTGAGAGTGCAAGCCGTGCCACGTTGAAGTGCGGCTCAAAATTCGCCTTTGGGGTTGTTCTGGGGGTTGTTTGGGGTTGCATTCTGCGCCTCTCTCTGTGTCGCTGCTTCTGTGTTTGTGCGCCTGCATAAATGAAGTTCGCCTCGAGGGAGTTATGTGCCTCAAGTGTCTGCGACATATTTATCATCCATATGCATGCAGGACAAGAATCGTTCACAGAATAGAATATGCCTTCAAGCTGAATTTAAAGATCACTTAAAGACGCCTAAAAAAAGAATAGGACAAATTGGTGCATGCCACAACTGCGTAGCTCTAATTACAGAAGGTCTCTCCACTTGGGTTTGTTTGTATTAAGCCGTAAATCATAACTGCAATCAGCAACATCTCTGCAGATATCTTGACCCGACTTTAACTGCAATCGTCCTTTGAGGAAGAACTACGAGTAAACAAGGCCGAGGCAAATAACTCGATGAGGATAATTAGTGGACTCTACATGGGGCACTATCAGCCTAAAAGTTACTAAAAAGATGACAAATAAACTTTAAAATTTAAGCCAAATAATCCTTTTGCATTTATTTAATAAATTGGGTTAATAATCAACTGATCCATATTAGATATTGGTCAAATTCATTCATTCTCTGCAGATATTTCTCACACAGCAGGCAATTCTAAGGCTAGAAAATCGTTGATAATTTCAGCCAAATAAATAATAATTAATCTTATTTTTGTTGTGAAATTAAATGAAATTAAAAACACACCGAATTGGTTTTATTTTTAATTTAAATTTAAAAAGCAGAGATATTAAATTCTTTTCTTTAATTTATTATAATTATTATTATTTATATATTGGTTATTATTTTATTATTAGTTAACATTAAGTTAATAAACAATAATAAATAAACAACTACTCCAAAGAACTTGCACCACAAAAAAGGCGTTTAAATATAGAATTTATAGCAAATCATTTATCTAATCAAAAATCACTGTTTTGACTGATATATTATATATATAACAAATGATAACAGATGTTGATTTAGCTACATTAACTTGATATAATAGCAATTAAGGCTGAATTCAAAAATACCATTAACCCAGCTTTTTTCGACTTTTTTCATTTGTTTCTAAAGAGATAAGCAAAAAATGTTAAATAGAAAATGTCATTAAAAATAGATAAAAGCAACTCGACTTTCAGGCGAGTTTCCCCCAAATACCAAAGGAAATATTATATAATAAATAATTAATAACATTTGAAAATTAAGTTAAAAAATATTGACTTTTCCGTGGAAAAGCCCATATTTAATTCTTAATAATATTATATTATTTTGTGGTTAAGATTATAGAACATAATTTCAAATAATTGGCTACATAAGGCAATTGTCTAGGCCTCACTGTATCTTATATATATAGAGATATATATGGGCTGATATATATATATATATATATATATATATATATAGCTAAGTGTGCGCATATTACGAATCCGTTTAAGCAAATATTAATTACACATTATTAATTTCCGTGCTGGGTCGCCGCAGAAGAATATGAAAAATGATGTGCTTCCTCCTCAGGCACGTTGGCCTGGGAAGTGGCCCGGCTATTATTTAAATGAATTGTTTTGAGCGGACAACTCCAACAACTCCAACAACTATAACAACAATAACAATAACAGCAAATATTTTTGGTCGTTGATAAAACCTTCCCTTTTTGTTTTTGTTTTTGTTTTTGTTTTTGGCTTTGTTTTTGGCTTTGTTTTTGTGTGTTCATTTCGTGTGTGGCAAGCGAAAAAAAATTGCGCGTGGGCGAAACTTATTTTTTTGTTTTTTTTTTTTTTTGGTAGGTAGCTCCGCCCCGCCTCGCCCCGGCCCGTAAGGGCCCGAGAGGGGTCCGTGGCCTATCTCGATTATTGTTTAATACGCTGTCATTAATCAATTTGTTTGCCATTGTTTGGGGGCCAACGGTAGTTGGATGTCTTTGTGGCCAAATTAATTATGCTCCCAGATCTGAGATGTGTGTGCCACGTTTCGGGCCGATAAGCAGAAAAATGTGGCAAAAGTAAAAACAAAACGTAGAACGGAAAATATATTAACAAGTGCACAAAATAGTGACAAATAATTTGCGGCATAATAAATGACTTTGTTTTGCTCGTTGTGCCGAGAGTAATTGATTATGTTTTCTTGGCCCAAAATGAGAAAAGAATGGGAGAAAAAACAGCAAAAAAACATGTTAAAGGGGAATACCATAAATAATGAAGCAAAAAATTGAAAGTGAATCCAAAGCGGGTTCACAAAATCCTATTAAGTAACTTCCCCAAATGCGGGTCACATTTATGTTGATGGCAATATATAATTAAAGAAATATAACAAAATTATGCCTTGCTTAAAAATGCATATTTTAAAATGAACTGCTAGCACAATTTGACATTTTGATATTTGCATTCAGTATAAATAAACCCTGTTTCCAATTGCACAATTAATTTCAATTTAAATGCAATATTGACTTTGTGTGTGGTTTCATCTGCCAATTTCGCATTTAAAAATGCATTTTATACGATTCTACAAGTGCATCATTTACGGACTGTGCCACTTGACAATGTTTTTGGGCTTTGCATTTGTTTACCTCAGTTCTCGAATTGCACTCGACGGCAAATCCAAAAAATATTCAAAAGTACCACAAGCAAACTTACATCTGTATGAATAATTGTTTAAATCAATTTATAGATGCGTTTCAAGTGTGTGTGTGAGTGTTCAATTACGAATTGCTCAATGTGTGTGTTTGTCGTAAATAATTCATATTACATGCCATACGGCGGTGTCAATAAAGACACAAGTGCGCACAATCAAAAGCAAATCAAACAGATTGACACAGACATTAACAAATATAAATATATATATATATCTGCAGTTGTTTATATATATATATACATAGAGAGAGAGAGGAGGGCGATCGCAAGCCGAGTGCAGCCCATAAAAAATTCGAAAAAGCAGCAAGCCAAGTTACACAAACATTTGACACCAAAATCAAATTAACATACACACTTACATTTGCCACAACAGCAACAATGGCAACAATGGCAACAACAAACGTGTTTTGTTGCTGCCTCGCGGTCCCTGTCCAAAAATCACAGTTGGACGTCAAAGAAGAAAAACACAACAGCAAAAAAGATACCCATAACACTTGTAAGTTCAGCTATTGTTCAGGCAGTTATATTTTATATATAAATATTTTATTTTTTTGTTGTGTATTTTTTAACATGCGCAAAGCAATATGCACTTTGTTGTTTCTGCTTTTTACATCTTGTTTGGCATTTACCAAATTCTTGTAGTGTGGCATGTACGACAAATTGCCAGTGCACCCATAAAACTATTTGTTGCTTCCAACAGATTCCAACAGGTGTTCGCTCCAAAGCGCTTTGATTGCCACACAATGCTTCTCAAAAGTGATGGCTTTCCCAATCTCCACCGACATTTGCCTATGATTTGCTGCTGGAATCTTAAGAATGTTGTGCTTGATAAAGTGATTTATTTATTTAATGCTGACAAAGGAATTAAATATATAAATAAAATAAAATAAATTAATATTCATTCACTTTGTAGGAGTATTTAGTCGCAAGATATTTCCAACATTTCTGATTAAGGCAACCGAGGAAAAAATCCAATCAGACTAAAATGTCAAGAGTGTGTGCCAAAATCTTAATCTCGAGAGGGTTTCGGAATGAAGTTCTAACTGATAGAAATAAAGGAGTCAACTCTAGTGTTGTCAGCAGAGAGTACCATAGAAGGCCTATATAAAGAATGATTAGTAGTACAACTGATCGGACTAAAGGAGGTGATTTTAGCTCGTCAAAGCAGGCGAATAAACTGCACCGTTTTGTAATTCAACTATAGAAATAACACCTGACAAAATACGACGATTAGTTGGGAAGGAAAGGTCAACAAGGAGGAGTCAATCGGCTCACGAGTGGAGTACACCCCACTCATAGAGGCGAATGGCAAACATGAGGAGATTCTCTTGGTGATCGAGTATATTCGAAACTCTCCCAAATGACATAATATCAATGATGAGTCATTTGTCTTTTTGCGCGAATCACACATTGATTGTGGTTGGGTTGGTTGTCAACGTTCAGCTTCCGGCTTGAGTTCAGACAATTAGCACAGACCTTGTGGGCTAATTAGCAAATCTCTGCCAAGACAACAGCCACTAATGAAAAGCAAGTATTCCACTATTCCAATGCAGGTAAAATTCATAATTAAACCCTGACAGACTGCTGCGCAATTCCGGCAATAACTCGCCGACCTGGCAAAGTCAAAACTATTTCGCTTCCAATAAAAGTTGCAGCCAGCTCGTAAAATTCCACTGAGCAACGCATCGCATCGCATCGCAACATAACTGAACATAACGCAACGCTTAACGTAATAGCCTTTCATGTTTGCTTAGTAACCCACATCAATTCTAATCGCCTGTAGCTTTAGCCAACACCAACACCAACACCAACATACAAACATGCCACACACTCACAGAGTGAGTGAGAGATGGGGAGAGGGGGTGAGGAAGTGAGAGAGGTTTATCTCTGTTGTATAACCACCCACAACATCAGAGCAGCAGGCAAACGATTTATGGCATGCTTTCACATACTTTCACCTAGGGAGTATTCTTGGTCATGTGCATAGTTGTGGTTGCTGCCACTGCCACTGCCACCGCCACCGCCACTGCCACCGCCACTGCTGCTGCTGCTGCTGCTGCTGTTCTTGTTCTTCTACTTCAACATGTTCATGTTCTTTCTGGATGGTTTGGTCTCGGACTCGCCCGAGGCAAGCCTGCGTATGGTCTAAAGACATACATATACAGATATACCAATATATATATATATATATATGTATATATATATATATATATATGTATGTGTATAGTTAGTGCACTGCCCTTTCTGGCTAGTTTATGGTAGCATATTAATTTTGGCATTGAAACGAAGTTAAGGGGCAGGTGCAATGGTTTTATGTGAAGCTATGCGGCTGCTTTGTGGCATTGTCCAACACTTTCAACCAAGATGGATGAATGTATATATATCTCTTACTATATTCACTCAAAGTCATTGCCAACACAGAGTTACAATAGTAATGTGTACAAACATTTAAACTCTTGCATAAATATTTTGTGTGCAACAATGATTCCAAACACAATTTAAGAGATTTATATTTAGCTCAAGTCTCGACATACTATTGGAAAATCTTTTTCATTTGCAGAGCATCGCTGGCTGGCAGTAAAGTTGGCAACATGCTGCCAACTTTTCCATATTCTCCCATATGGATCAGTTGGAAACAGGCGGCTTCTCCTATTTTTATCATTAGGTAGCAGTTTTTTTATGGTGCTCAGCTAAAAAACTCTTCCCACATCCGAAACTTTGCCCGAGCAAACTTTAATTTCTAAATCATAACTTTTATTTTTGCTCCCGCTTTGGCAGAGCTGCACAGATTCTGCCCTGGGTGGCTAGTTGCAAGTTAGTTGGGGGCCAGTTGCAAGCTATTTCTATGAGTCGGTAAGTGCTTAACAATGAATAATATTTATGCACAGAGAAATGCTTAAACTGACTTACATTAGCTGCATGCTTAGAGATGAGTTAAGTCATTATACGCTCTATCAGTTCCAGTCACACACGCCTTGAATGCGATTTCAGTGGGAACTCATATGTATAAACCGATTGTTCCCCTGAACATCTGCGGCTCTGCAGGTCTTCAACTAAGTGCTCTATTCAGTGACCCGCCCAGAATTCAGGGCGAAAGTTTCCTGCCCAGATCGAGCGACATTCTCCTAGAGAAAGGGCGCCGTCGACATAAACTGACAAAAAAAAAACACTTTGATTGCATTTCTTTTTTTTCCTGTGCGGCTCTGTCACTTTCTATTTTTCTTTCGAGTCGTTGCAAAAACTTTTCAACAGCAGCTTGAAGCAAAGAGCACACAGAAAAAAGGCAAATGAAGTCGGAGTGCTCCAATAAATAATACTCAACTAGAATTACACCCTGCAGAAATCAAGTGGATTTTAATGTACTTTGAGAGTCTGATTTAGACTCCGACTTGGTTCTTTAAGTATCGAAAATGGCATTCGAAAATAAATGTTTGCAAAAAAATAAAAACAATATATTATACATAAAGCTATATATCTTATACACCGAATATACACCCCTTAAATCGATAAAACTATGCATGTCATAGACTTAATTTTTGTTTCTAATTAAAGTATCTTTAAATGTTTAAATTGGACCTTAAAGAATACCCATCATTTAAATATTAACAATGTGCAAAACAAGTCTCGAATAAAACATTTAAAAAAACATTTCCAAATCATTGATAATTTGAGAACTCTAAATATACACAAAATTTATAACATTACAATATTCAAATCCAGCCTGCAAATTGCATTTAGATATGAACTAATTTAATGTCTCGCTCTAAAAACCAAACAGTTAAATTATGTTTTACAAACAAGAGCTGCAAATATGTCTGTGCCATCCAAATTAAGTAATTCTCATCACTAAACACAATGGATTCCATTTCGATGACACAGCACTTAATTTTAGTTGAAAGCCGTTTAGGAATGCGCTCAGTGCTTATGGAAAGTCTGTCAATGGCCAAGTGCCAGTGTTGATGAATGGCCAAAAGTGCCGTCTGTCAAACAGCTAAAGAAGTATTTGTGGACGAGTGTGCAGGGATTTTCCATTCCACATAAAGTTATTGATTCAAAAGCAAAAAAAAAAGAAAGAAAAGCAAAGCAACTATTTAGTTTTAATTTATTTGGTTTATTTAAATTATTTTATGAAATTATATATAACAATGAGGTATATTTGCAGTCTTGCCTTCTACTTTGCATTGGCATGTCTCAAAACACCCATTTTGAAGCACCTTCCAAGTGCAGGGTAGAACAGCAGAGAACTTCGCATAATTTAGTCGCCATGCCATTTAAATGGAGCACAAGTGTAACTAATCTCAGAGCGGCGACGATAGCGACGACGTCATCGTGGTTTTTCGTGCCTTTCACTAAATGCAAAAAAATAGACAAAAAAAGAAGAAGAAAACTGAACCAGAGTATATGAAAAACCAAAAGCAAAACGACGGCGTTTGTTTCTTTTTCTGGGTTAGCCGCAGAATGGAGTTTGAATGCAAGGAGCAAAGCGGCTTTTGCTGTGCTTTGGCCAAAGGCACCTGCGGAGCGAACGGACCAAGCCGAAAGAAGGCCAAAAATATGCCAGGCCAAATGCAAAGCCAAAAGCAAAGCCAAAGAAAAATCCGTTGACATTTCGTGCCTTCTCGTTGCAATTAAAAGTCGTTAAAGGCGACCAATGTGGGGCAGGCTTTGTAATTGATTTGCCAGGCATGCGACCACGAAGCCAACCGAGTACAATACAAATTAAATCTGATCAACATTTAATTAACTACGGCACCGAACAGGAATCCCCATCCGTTGAACGTGCACCTGGCAAACACATGTGCAGAAGGAGGAAAGCAACTTTGTTGTGCGACCGGCAAGAAGTTGGGCTGCATGCAAAACTATTAAAAACTTTGACCCAAATATAATAAAACATCAAATTTACTCACCAGCCAGGCAGCAGGTTTGTGCGAGTGTTTATGTGTGCAGCAGGACGCTTCACGTTGCAGACAATGGTGCACTGGGGCAGAAAAGAAAAACAATCAAAGCTTGCTGGTGGTCAGGTGAAGTGGGTGTCGACTCCGGGCGCATTCCCATGTGCACGTGTTGAGCACCTTAAAATTCATAGCAAATAATACATTTCAAGATGTAAGTGGATAAGGCAACGTTGCAGCTAAAATTGAATAAGAAAATATGTTCGAAATTGATGTTTGCCCCTTTGTGCTACTGTTTGAACTCGAAATAATTGATTCACTTTGCTTACACAATTTCAAATATTTGAATTCTTTAATAGTTGATGGCTAAAGCAATTAATTATTTATTTCAACGGAAATAGTTGCAAACACTTGATGAATATAGCTTCAAATGTAACTCAATTAATTGGAATACAGATATTCAATTGAATTTTACTTGCCTTATACTTTTTAATTTTTGCGGGAGTCCCCATAATGTAATTCACACTTTTGATTTTGTTTACATGTGAAATGTTGTATCTTAAGGGTCTCAGAATACACAGAATTATCATAACGACATCAGACCCTTGAACTGTGAACTCATCTAAAATGCTGCTAATAACAAGCAAACTTTGTGCCAAAAATAACAAGAGCACATCATGTTAGACCTTTTTAGCTGAGACTCAACGCAAGCTCATTAAAATGCCAAAAAAAAAAAATAAATAAATAAGAAGAAATAAAAATAAAATCAAAAAGATAAGAAAGCAGCAGAGAGCAGCACGCAATCGCCGCAACCACTGAGGAGTGGAGTGGAGGAGAGTTCCTGGAAATCGGGGTGACGATTGGCCAACGAGGCTCCCACAACCGCAGTCAGCTTGGAATGTGACTCGAGCTACTTGCCTCACTTCACATCGGCATTGATTACAGGCAGCAGCAGCGGCGGCAGTGGAAAAAAAGCCAAACATGAGTGGCAAACAAATTATTACAAGTGCAGTTGAAAAGCATGTGGCGGCCACTTATCAACATAATCAACAACAAATACCTGGACACGCCTGAGTGCCTGAGTGCCTGAGCCGACATAGTCGCCGGGGACCGGCAGCTAAAATATTTTTGCAACGGCAACGCTGGCGGCTCCCTTTGTGCAGAGCGGAGCAAGAGCCAGGGCTGGGCCAAGCCTATGCCTATGCCTATCGACAGCACCCTACGAATCGGCGAGGAACTCGCGACCAAGACAACGATTTTGATGTTGATGTTGATGTGGATGTCGTCGTCATGTCACACACAAACAAACACACTGTGGGGTCCCCGGCTGCCGCTTGTTTAAATGAGCAGCTCTTGTTGGACCCGGTCAGGTCTGGCCCAGCCTGGCCTGTCCTGGGTTCGATTGGGTTCCCAGCAGCAGCCCCGCTGCCGTTCCCAATACTCTCAGCCAGCGCCTCTCAACTTCATCATCGTCTCAACCATCGCCATCGCCATCGCCATCGTCGTCATTCCATTTTCTGTCAAATGTTTTGGCTTAATGATGGCATTGATGGATGGATCACACGTAAGCGGCAGTCATTTAGTAATTTATCTCAAGACATTTCAAATTAATAGACCGCAACTCTCACAATCAGTCTGCACAGAGTCTCTCTCCAGATTCAAGGATTGTGTAACCTGGCGATCAGTCTAGTATTAGAAATGATGTGCAATTTTTGTCAAATTATGAAAATTGATGGCATGTGTCAAGCGACTTTCAACCAGTCTCGAATCTGTCTGTGAGAGCCGAGCTAATTAGTGCAGCTGCCTCCACATGCCTTTCAAGCTCGATAAACTTTTAATTAGGCGCAGTTTAGTTAATTGGCTGCTCTTCTCTCAGGCCATATGTAAATTGAGTCGGTTGCAACGCGCCCCATGCGATGTGTGAAAAGACAGTTAAACTGGCGGTCAATGCACTTGCAACAGGCTCAAATACTTGCAGACTTAAGACTGGGAAAACGAATCCAGAGTGAGGGAGGGGCACAGTATTATTCAGATAGTCATAGTCAATAGAATATTTAGTATTCTTTAGTTACTTAACGTCGACTAAAATCAGTCCGAACAGAAAAATATTTGAGAATTAAATTAATTACCAACCTAACTGACTAAAATATAATAAAACTATTTATGCTTTTTTATTTAAGCTTAAACATTTCAATAATTTTATAAGACTTTTAAAATTGTACACAAAATCTAAAAAAAATTAATGAAATTAAAAAAAAATCCAATTAATTAGCTGAAAATTAAAAAAAAAAAAATAAGTAAATCAAAATTTAAAATATAAATAAAATAATACATATCTAAGGATATAGAAATATAAAATGCTGCTTCAAGGATTGCGGGACTACAGAAAAAAAGTGTACAAAAAGTTATTAACCTATAATATACAGGAAGTAAAAGAAAGATATATAAAAATGGAGAGAAATATAAGCAACTGCTCACTCATATGAAGTTCAGCTTTTCCGTTATAACAAAATTTATTTTATTAGTTTATTAATTAACGTAGGATTCACATCCTCTGTCAACGCTGTAATTAGTTGAAGCTAGCTCAAACTTAACAAAGGCGTATCAATTTCAAATCAACTCTTAAACTGCATTGAAGCAGAAAAAGCAAAGTTAATAAATCCAAGTAAAGTGAAATAGAAAATATTGTGAATTTTCATCATCAAGTAAAAGAAAAAGCATTTTGTCTGCAGCCAATCCCAATCATATTCCCTTTTCTAACATTAATATTCTAATCGAACTTTCGTAATAACATTTAATTATTCGTTTGTTTGCTGGCAATAATTATATTATTAAAAATTATTGCGTTTATTATTTTCCATATAAAATGAATCCTACCAATATTTATAGATCTATAAAATAAATAAAAATAAATTGCAAATATTGGTGTTTATTTTAACTTTACAGCATTCACTTCTCGCACGTATTCGGAAGTGTAACTGAAACTGTGTTGCTATTATTAAGGAATGGGGACGACAATACCGGTTCTGTAAAAAATAGCAAAGACCACTGCAAGACTACAACTATTAGATATTTGAGTTATTTTTTATATTGTTTGAATAACGCATAACTGTCTTTTTACTGTACAAGTAAGTAATGCATTGGTTGTTTTACAATTAAATTAAATATTATTTTTTATGAAATATATGAATAAATTTAATTGCATGTGAGCATGTGTGAATAAAAAACCATCTATGAAAAAATCATCTGCCACATCGTCCAAATGCTCAAATTTAAAACCACCATTTTAATTAAAACAGTAAAAAATCCAATTGTTATAATTTTACAACTAAATTAAGTATTATTTCCGTTGATAAAATGTTATACTAATAATTGCGTATTGTTGTGGCTTAGAAAACCTTTAATAAAAATAAATAAAAAATAAAATAGATCAATCAACCTTAAATTAGTTAGAACTGTATTTTTAAAAATAAAAGTAGGTTATTTAACAATAAATTCTAAGTTGTTTTTTATTTATTATTTAAACTTTCTTCCATTACACAAACTAATATTAAAAATGTAGGAAAACATTTTGTTGCCACTTCCCTTCTTATAGATGAATTTCTGAAGACATTTGGGATTTAACTGTTGGAAATCCAACTTTTCCTGTAGCATCTGACTGTACTGCATTGCTGTGGCTATTGTTGCAGCATGCATTACAATCCCGTATCTAGCTTGCAACACTTTAATTCTAAACAATTCGATCAATTTACAATATATGTATTGCCATTGTATGCCACATGCCACAGTCGAGACAAGCTAAGCCAAAAATTGCAATGCGTAGATCCATTTGCCTCATGGTGCACAGCATTAAGCGCACACAATTGTCTAATTAGCTGGGGCAACTGCAACTGCAACGCACGATGGGGAGGCACGATGGGAGAGGCATGCAACAGTGGCATGAAAATGTCGTGTTTGCGTTTGGGCCTTAAACCAATGCTGAAAAATGAGCCAGCGACAGAGTCCACCAACTACAGACTACAGCAGAGACTAAACCACTTGCCACTTGCCACTTGCCACTTGCGACATTGCGACATTGCCAGTTGGTGGCGTTGGCGATGCCGTCACGTAATGAGCGCATTACGCACATCGACTAAGACCTGCTCCTTGGAAGTGGAGTGAAGTTGCAAGTCGTATCTGGTGCTGGGGCACGATGATAACAAGCCAGCCTGCTGCTCGGCTAGCTCGTTATCCTTGTCACATTATCGCCTTAGCCGAATGCCGGGCGCGCGTCTTGAGTGTGCAACATTGTTACGGATAGCCGACGACGCTGCCGCACGGATAGCTTGTGTTGTGGTTGTTGGGCACGCGCAGCGCCTGCGGTGTGTGGCAAAGGACAATGCCTCAGCCCGGACTGAGCTGTGGCAGCACCCTAACCCAGCACCTTCGTGGCACTTCTGCGTGCTGCGTGTGTGTGTTTTTGTGCTCAAGTAGCGAAAGGCCTTAGGCTGGGATTGCAACAAGCTGTGGCTGGTTTTTCTTAATTTTTTCTTTTTTTTTTGCTTCTTTGTTGTTGCACTACTTCAAGTTTGCTAGTTTGGCGCAACGCCAGCTTGTGGCACACAGTCAGACAGCCAATGTTGCACTCATTTTAAGGCCACGTCGACGTCGCAGCTGACAGGCGGACAGAATCCAAGACTGCATTTTGCAACATGTTTCCACAGCAGCAGCAGCAACAGCAGCGATCCCCTAACCCCCAAGCCCCAAACCCCGTTCCACTTTGGTATCTGTTTGCGGTCTGCGCTTGACTCTTGCAGGTGTGCTTCACACGACTTGTCAGTGTCAGCATAAGATTTTTCCTTTTTCTTTTTCCGTTTTTCCGTTTTTCTTTATTTTTTGGCTTCGGATTTTTCGCAGTCAATTCGAGAGCATGTGGCATACACAAAATGCCTGAAAATGCTGCGAAATATTTGGTTTTTTCTTTTGTAGGTTACGGCTATTGGAAAAGTGCAACGAGTTTTGCATGCCGGACAAAGGTTGCAGCTTAAACAACCTCAAGTGGTGCAAAGTGGTCTCTCCTTGCATATAAGTCTCTCCAAAAAAATATCACAGCGAAAAACTACTCTTGATTTGATATTTTCACCTTGGCCTGAAAATGCTCAGCAATGGATTTTCATCAAGGGATGTGTTTCTTCATTTAAGTCTGTCGTTACAACACTTGTTTACTTTTAGGTTTAATCCGAGAACAAGCTGGAATCCTGGTAAATATAAATACATTTGGAAATAACATGATCTTCCAAGCTGATCTGATTAATTTAATTCCCTGAAAACGAGTCCCAACTACATGCGAAATATATAATGATAAAAAAAATGCATTAAATTTATAAAAAGAGCTCGCAAAACAAGAAACAGGCTATAAATCAAGTGCTGGAACAATATTCGTATTAAAGTGGGAGCTAAACTTAATTTTACCATGATATTTATAGTCACATTCCTCTCCTTATGATCTCACAGCAAGTTACGACTTTAGACTGCCCAACTATTTATAACAATAAAAAATTTACTGCAAGGCATAAAATAATATTTGCAAGGGTCCAAAGAGATTGTTTAAAATTCACTTCATTTATTCAGCTCAACAGATATATTTCTGCTCCAGCTTTAAAGTTGATTTGATTATATATTTTAAATATCCACATTCTTAGATATAACAGCTGATTGCCTAGTTTTTTTTATTTGTCTTTGCGAAATAAATAATAAAAACAATTAATTGAAACATTACAAACAGACCAATAATTAGAAAGAAATTTCGAAATTAAAACGGATTTCAATTCCATTTTTCGGTTAGTTTTAATGTTGAACGTACATATCCATGAATGTTGATAGTGGAATGAGGCTATAAAATAAAGTCATATATGCTTTAATTAGGTATGACGAAGTCAAGTGTAACTAAAATGATTTTTGCAGTCTAATTCATTTGTGTATACTATTAAACAGTGCTTATATTTGCTTGCCACATTAAGTTTTGAGAACGACGCTTCAACTTTTGGTATAATAAATTCTATATATATATTCTACATATATGTATGTGGATATTCAAGTTCAACAGCCTGTCGCCATGGCTCGCCCTTACTATCCAGTTGGGAGTCTAGTTAGTTCAGGCAGCGCATCAAAATTAATGATGCAATGAAAACCGCTAAATACGACCGAAAATAGCTGCTGATGTGGGGCAGGTGTTGTTGTTGCTGAAGTGGGGGGGAGACTGTTGCACACGTGTAACGCTGACGCCAGCCAGTGCAACATTTTGTGCGGAACAAAAGGTTTGTGGTTAGCAACCATGGCCACTGCTACCTGTTGTTATTGTCCGCCACCAAAAAGTCCATATGTCAAGCGAGTTAACTGCAACAACAATAGCCACAACAGCAGCAACAACTGCAACAACAAAAACAAGAGAAAACAAGCAAAAATCAATTTCGTGCGGCAGAAACATCAACAAGCAGCATTTTCAACGGATTTGTGACGCCATGAAATTAGTTACGCCAAAATGCAGCTGCGCAGACGCACAACTCATGCCCCTCACTCGAACTCCTCCCTTCTGCACCGCTGCACCGCTGCACCGCTGCGCCGATTGTTGCCACCCCAATCCCCTTACCCACGGCAACAGTTGCAACTCTCGAAATTGTAACGAACGGAACCAATGCATTGCTAGAGAGCGGATAAAGTGAATGAAACAATTGAGACGCCTTTGCAATCAGTGCCCGACTTAGCGATACCCTTTTCCTGAAAAACAAACTGCGTACTTTGATAAGCAAAATTAAGATTTTGTTAAAAGCCACTCCTAATAAAAAATGTATTATATTTTAATGAATTACTTTTGTTAATTGACAATTGACGAAGCCATCCCCAACATTATATAGATATATATATATATATATGTGAACAAACAAAGATTTGAGACAGTGGGACCATTTTGAAAACTATATTTTTTAATGATAATTGTCAATTTTAATTGAAAACAACATTTTTAAAATGAACAAATTTTTAAAGGAAAAATAAAAATGTTAAGTATAAATTAAAAATTTAAATGGAATAATAAAACCTAATAAATAAAAATATATATGTTAAAATAAAATATAAAATGTTTTATTGAAATGCTCAAGCATTCATTAAATTTAATCCAGAAAAAAACCATAATTAATTAGTAACTTATAATGGCAACATTTGGAAAAGGGAGATAGTATAGTGAATACTCAACTTACAAGCGCTCTAAGATAAATTAATAAAATAAAATATTTACTACATACAAATATTTAGATTTTTACCACTTCTCTTCCCAATCCACTCTAGCTTCACCTTCTTATCTTAAGTTAAATATAAAATATTAGTTTAAATTATTTATCAATAAGACTTAAGTTTTAGAAATGCCATTTGAGATTAGTAGTGCATGTAAGTGTAATAATAAATTACAAACATTTGTTGAAACATAGTAAATAAATTTGCATAAGCAAAAAAAAAAGAAGATAAAAGAATCCGTCAAGTGTTAATTTGTTTTTCATACGCATCTTTCTGCATTTATCGATGTAATAAAAGCCATCTGGCAACCCTCTTTGACATTGTCCCGATACTGCTGGGTATTGAGTTCTTGAGTCAGCAGCGATATCAGCAGATTATCGATATCTGCAGGTGCATGAATCGAAATAATATCAAACTCAAATATCTTTAAGCACAAGCACACATATTTTGAAGCAATCCATTATAATAATAAATAACCAAAATGAAATATCTACATTGATGTCCACTCTAAACTAATATACCTCAAATAAGCCCGGTCTACACGAAGTAAGCCAGCTCACAACATTGAACGTTGACAATGCGGTGGAATCTAAGCCAGGCGGCGTGGGCGAGCCGTCTGAAGAAAGAGTGGCAAGGTGGAAACAGAGACGCGACCCGTTGTCAAGCGCATTATGTGTCACTAAGCCGCGTCTTCATTGTTGCACAATGTCAATAGACTCTGCACGCACACATCCGCCTCCTACTTCCCTCTCTCTCTCTCTCTCTCTCTCTCTCTCTCTCTCCGTTTGTGTCCCTTTTTGCTGGTAGTGGTTGAAGGCAGCAAGTGCAGTCATGATTGACATGCAACACGCGCTTGAGGCACCCACTTTGGGGGCATGCCACGCACAAGCTTCACTCTTGGCTTAGTTTATAAACTGAGCGACAATTTTTATACCCTATGCAAATTGAAAATGGGGTAGAAAGCAAAGCAAAGCAATCTTGACCCTCGAGAACATATATTTATATTCTATTTGTTTCTATAAAAATAACAATTTCTTCGTATTTAAAAGTTTTCGTTGAAGATGCACAAATCTATTTTACACAAAGCTATTTTCGTTATATATACAATTAAAGATGAAATGCGAATGCTGATCACATTCGAATTATTCTGGGGTTTCCCAAAAACCATGCAACAAATGCTCTACCAATTTTGCGATTAAATACAACTAAAAATATTACAAAAGTTATTTTTTATTTAATAAGGATTAATATTGAAATGTTGTTCACTGCAACTTTTTGCATTTTTCCGTATCCACTGATATTAGTAAGTGAATAAATAAAAATGTTAGGGCATCTTCTAGTCTGGCACACACATCTCGCTTTTTTTCTGCAGTTTTTAGTTTGCTTTTTTCCAGTCTTCTTTGCGTTTTCCATGCTTTGTAATTGAAATTACGTGACACTTTGCATATGCACTGGATTCAAATTGAGTTTCGAGTTGTTGCACAGTGCCCTGAAGCAGGGTAGCAGGGAGGGGCCAGAGTGTGGGCAAGTAGGAAGCGGGGAGCGGGGGTGTGATTGCGTGTCCGTTGTGGCACGCGTGTCTTTGACTTTCTCCCGTTGTTGTTGGGCTTGTTGTTGCTGCTGTTCCCTCGTGGCGAACCGAACGTAGGTGGCAGCCCAGAACTTTAACAAGTGCATTCAAGTGTGGACGAGAGAATGAAAAATGCCCCTTATCAATTGAGATGGACTAAGAGTCGGAGGCACGCACGTGGTCTGGTGATAGTCCTCAAAAAATGGAATTAAAAACCAAACTAATTAGTTGCTGGCGTGCTGAGTTTTAAGGAGGCACAGCGGGCGATTTGTTTATGAGAAGCAGGATTAACGCAGGGGTGGATCAGGAAATCTTCAACAGCTGGAAATGAATACAACATACATCCATATTGAGGCAGGCAAAGTAATAAAGAACTTACTCACCTTACAGCTGCTGTGTAAAAAATGAGGTTACTTAAAGCCGAAGCCCTCCAATACAAAATAGGAATTATAAATAGAGTATAAATTGTAATAAATCAAGAAGGATCGACTATTTTAAGCACCTCGAAGAACATTATTTCTAAATTCTATTTCATGATGAGAATTTTTTTACACAAATCTAATAAACATTAAAAGCACTCCTCTTTCCAGAAAAAAAGAAAATTGTATTATATATAAATACATTATTTTATATTCCATTATTATATATAATAATATATATAATATAGTTCAACCTGTCGTCTTGACTCGCATTTCTTATCCAGATGAGATTCCGTGTAGCTAATACAATGGTTCGATCGATAGGACCTGTCTGTCCAATCCGTGTATATGAACAGAACTCCATCAAGTTTTAATGTTGTCTTGATGAATCGTATAATGTATAAGTCTTGCTTCGGTCATTAAGTATTTTGGAGAAAATCGTTTCGAATCTCTCAATCAAAATGCTGGCATTGGAATAACCTAATAATGCCTAATGATGCTCATATCTATGTTTCTTGGGTTGGAGACGTCTCACTTAACTTGACGACGAAATTATATTGACGGACATTGTAGACTAAGAAATCACCTATCTAAACTGGGGAATTATAATAGCGTATTATTCCAGTTTTGTGAAAGCGAGGAAGAATCCTAAAAGCACATCCTAGTATATTGTGTCGCCAACTAGGAAACGATGTAGTATCCTAGGGATGCAGGCTTTGAGCTCCAAGGACAGATAAACCTTCAACACAACAAAGATTCTGGAAGTCGTGCAGGAGCTGGGCTTGCAGTGCATATATCCCAACAATAATAATAATAAAACATACATTTTTGTGAAAGGGTTTTAATAAAAAGTTATTGCTGAATCGACGCGTTAAATATTCCCATATTTATTGTTAATCAAAGGCTGTTTAAAAATATTGTGTTGTCTATTTTGATACTTTATTTGTATATAATTTTTGGCAAAATAATTGCAGATATTTATTTTTTTATTTATAGTTTCACATAAGATATTGTCATTCGCTTATCTGTTCTATTTATCTATATCTATATGTATCTATATGTATCTACACCTTTGCTTACGCATAATACATTTGTCGAAAAAATTATTTGTCAGAAGTGGGATTCGAACCCACGCCCTCAAAGAGGACCAGAACGCTCATTCATTCGCTTATCTGTGATAGGCAAGAGTTTCACTTCTCTTGAGTCTGGCGCCTTAGACCGCTCGGCCATCCTGACATACACGAGGTAAGTAAAAAAAAGTGAAGTCCGTATAGCCGATAGTCCATAAAGGATCCAAAAATATAATTTGAAAAATAATGCGTAAAATATATAATATATATATATATATATAAAATATTACAGAAAGACTTCAGATTTTAATGGAATAAATTAAAAAGAATAAAAAACTATTTGTCAGAAGTGGGATTCGAACCCACGCCCTCAAAGAGGACCAGAACGCTCATTCACATTCGCCTATCTGTGATAGGCAAGAGTTAAATTGCTCTTGAGTCTGGCGCCTTAGACCGCTCGGCCATCCTGACATATTTGTTTGGCGTGGAAAAAAGTGAAAACGGTATATCCGATAGTCAACTGAGGATCTAATAATATAATTCGAAAAATAATAAGTTTTATAATTTGTCTTCAATCATTTCATTTCGAATTACACTTGTCGAACAATGTAAAAGTGCATAATACATGTTAATGTGAATTAATATTCAACATGCCTAAGTTATATTATATAATGACAAATATAACACGAAGACTTGAGATTTTCATTCAAATAGAAAAAAACATAGAATAAATTTTAAAAAAAAAAAAATTATTTGTCAAAAGCGGGATTTGAACCCAAGCCCTCAGAGATGACCAGAACGTGCAAAGTGCACATATGATAAGTGTTAATACTTCAGCCCGCAAAAAAAAACAGGAGACTTCTCGCTTTTAAGTCTGTCGCCTTAAACCGCTCGACCACTGCATAATTTCACGCAGAGTGACAAACTAATGATCTGCTGTTAACTATTCATGTTGGTGAGTACAAGCTATTTATAAAACCAGCATCGAGTGCAAAACAGAAAATGTTAGATAACAAAGCGAGCAGGCGACAACAGAGAAAGTGTTTTCTTAAAATAAACAAATGCGACTATTTGTGTGAAGTTGAATGTGTGTGTGTGTATCTGTGTAGTTGTGTGTGTATGTGCGCGAGAGTGTCAAAAGCTCGCGGCCTAGCAACACCCCGTTATGTTTGGCGCTAAATGTACATTTCATATATACAGTAGTCCACATAAGTATGTGAACAGCTCAGTTATTTGAAATAAACTAGGAAAGTGTCTTGTTCATTTCAAAATTATAATAATAAATTAATTAGAGATGGCAAATTGAGTTTGTGAATTTATTAAATATTATCCTCTCATGAATGAATTGCTTTCGCTTTTAATCGAAAGTGTTGCATGATGAAAAAATAATCTTTTAATAAAAGAAGTCCAAGCGATATCACTCAAATTTGTGTGGCATTTTTATTTTGGTGACCAGGCAATATCTGACATTTTTATGAAAATTCATATTCTTAAGTTTTTCCTTAATCACATTCAAGCGTAGTATTCTCGATTTTTATGATTT
This sequence comes from Drosophila macrothrix, assembly GCA_035042055.1. NCBI lineage: Eukaryota > Metazoa > Arthropoda > Insecta > Diptera > Drosophilidae > Drosophila > Drosophila macrothrix. The sequence continues at coordinate 157,946 of JAWNLX010000260.1, forward strand.
CATATGTTTATTTTCAAAATTAATTGGCATCAAAGAGAAAAATAAAGACAATTACAAAAACTATGAATTATCGAAAACAAAAATTTCACAAATACTTGACAGACTTGCTTTTGCTTCTTTCAAAAATTCGAAATATTTTCAAACAAATACGTATTTAGAATATCATGATAAATAGTATTAAACAAGATTTTGTACTTTAAAAAATGTACCTTTCTTTAGAATTTTAAACCTTATTTTTTAAACCACATACATATTAATTTGAATTCATATTGAAACATTTTTAGCTGGTAGAAATTGGTCTGCTCTTTTGTAATCACTGTCCTTGTTTCGCCTCAAGTTTCAGTCCAGGCCATTTTATGCTTGGCTAAACGTTGCTCAAATGTAACCTGAGCCCCGCTTCCGGCAGGGCAATCAAAACGTTTTCTTAGGGATGGTGAGGGCGAGGAGGAGGAGGTGGGTGGTGCGCCGTCATAAAAATCAGAATAACCGCAGTCGAGAACAATTGATGCGCCACGGGTTCAACTCAATTGCAGTGTCCGCTGGCAGAAACTCGTGCTTGCAACCACACATAGAAAAAAATCGCCCTACATTTTAGTAAATCGCCTTAAAAAATAAACAAGTTGTTCTATTATTTAGAAAGAATTTCTAAGTATAAATGAAATTTTGTTTCTCTTTTTCTTAGAAATAGCAATTATTAGGATAAATATTTCTAAAAACTAGAAATGCAAAACCTAATTTTTAGATAAATCGTTAAAATAATACAATGAACTCAACTCGCTAACCAAAAGTATTTAAGTATACGAATATTATAAACTGTGTAAAATGTTTGTGTAAATGTGAATTCTAAAAATTCAGGTGTCTAATTACAAATTATTTTTTGGTCTGATTGGGTTTTTTCTGGGTTTTCCCCAATTCACGCAACAATTGTTGGACCATTTTGCATTTAAATACCCCAAAAAATCGTATAAATATTTCCCATTTCTTAATTTATATATTTAATTTTAAATATTAATTCAATTTAAGCTATTCTTACTTTTTGTATTTTTTGTGTCGAGTGATTTAGTTGACATTAAATAAATAAATAAATAATAATAATATAATAACAAAAAATCGCATATAAGAAGTCATTAAATTTGTTAGACATATTCTTCTCAATTTTAGTTTTAGAAAGTCACAGCCATCAATTTTAGAGATTAACTTTGTGAATAATAATTTAAGTCGTGTTTTTGTAAGAGTGCAAGAAGAAAAGAAGTGAGTTAACCGCAGACAGAGAACAGCAGCAACCCCTTTTGAGGCAGTTGCTTCCTGTTGAGAGCTGGGTTTGTCAGCATGTCAGTATTTGCAGCAAAGAAAGAGTATTCACTGTTGAGCTATCAAATGCAGTCGGACGCCTGCGGCTGCTGTGTGGCATTGAAATCGACAGTGAAAACTCCTCATGCGAAACGCATGAAACAATGGGATTTGCTACGTGGGACGTGCTGTGTTTCCAGCTGTTATCGATGCAATCGGATACATCATCGGTCCAAATGGGATGCTAAATGTGCAGCGGCTCTGCATTTCGGTCTTTTGCATTTTAAACGTTAATGGCAGACATAAGCCCCAGCCGCCACCCCCATTTGGACATTGACTCGCTCTGGTTTTGGGCGATTTTCGGTTCAGCCAAGCCAAAAAGTTTGTTGTGTTCATTTTCAATGCATATAAATTCATTGGATGCTTCAGACGATGTTGTTCATTGCATCTGTGTCGTCTCGAGTGCGTTGTTTCAATAGCCACAAAGCCAGAGCCGGCCAGACTCGGCCAGACTCGGCCACACCAGATCAGGTCAAAGCCAATCCCCAGACATGTGCACTTTAAATGCTCCAGCTGTGGCCATATTCAAACTGCTGGACACGGACTCTTGGCTGTCGCTCAGCCTGTCAACATCGTCGTCTGGTGGTAATCGAAGCCTTTGCCTTTGCCTTTGCCTTTGTGTGGGCTTACCTCAACCTGACTCTAAGTAATTGTTGTCTGACTTTAATTGTTCATGTTACTTAAGAGGCCATACAACGTCTGATAAATGTTAAGTGTTTGTTTCAAGTGCGTTGTGCATTGTGTTGATTGCGATAGGATAGAACTATAATTTCTATGAGGCGAGAACTTTTTTTTGCAAACCGATCTATAAATAAAGAAATGTAATATTTCTATACAGAACAATATCTATATCAATAGTTCTAATAAGAAAATGTTACTGTTATTATTCGATAATATATTCATCAGTAGCAAATTTAAATATTTTCTGTACATTCCAAATCATCAAGCAACGATAACTATATCAGTATATAAACAGACAGAAAACCAGTTAGAACTAATTGAACTAGCCTGTTTTGCCTATTTATGGTGAAAAATCGATTCAGTAGCTAATAAATTTATCGTATAAATTTAAAAAAATACGACTTTACCTTGGGCTCGTCCGGGATTTGAACCCGGGACCTCCCGCACCCTAAGCGGAAATCATGCCCCTAGACCAACGAGCCAGTTGTCCGACGCGCGAATAACTTGCTTAATGAATCCAGAAACTTATGGTTTCAAGTTGGTCGAATTCATTATGTGAATTGATTATGCAGTTAATAAAAAAAAAACAAGTTCACAATGATTTTATTAATCACAATATACATATGGAAATAAGTATAATCTTCTTTTCGGAGCTATTTAAGTGGCCTTCGAGTGGCTTTGATAATCAACTTTGCTTTGCTTCTGTCGATCGCATTGTCGCATTGTCGTTGGCTTAAGCGGTTATTGGCTGCAATTAGCTGGCTAATAGCTGCTTTCGCTTGGCTTTGTGCAACATCAGCTACATGGCTACCATGCATATGGCAGACAGAGCTAATCAGTTGACCCACCATATGCCACATCCGCCAAAATTGCATTGATTGGGAACCCCTCCCCAACCAAGCAGCCAACCAACCAACCAACCAACCGACCAACCAACCAACCAACTTACTTTTGCTGGCTGCGATAAATCTGAGTTTGGCAACGGCAGCAGCTGGTGCCACACAGAGTCCAAATTATGCGCCACAGTCCATTTGCCACTTGGCCAAAGCGGGTCGAACCCAACCCATAGCCAAAGCCATATCCCGTAGCCATGCCATAGCCAGCAGGAGGAACACACATCCTTTTTCTGCCTTCTGTCACTGATTGTAATCTGTGGAAGCGCTGCTCGTTAACATTATTGTGCGGCTGTTCGATAATGCATTGGTCTTTTTTCTTTAGCTTTTGGTTTTGGTTTTGCTTTTGTTTTTTGTTTTTTATTTATTTTTTATTTTTTGCTAGCTGTTGCTTTTTTGTATTGTATTGTAACAAATCATATGACAGAGGGTGACCCGCATAAACTCACTTGAATCGCTGCGGTTGCTCTGCGCCTTTTGGCTGCCAACTCGATCCGCTGCACAGTGGTTAAATTCACTTAAATATATGTTGCAGTGATATTCGTTTATAGTTTCTACAAATTATGATCAATTTAAATTTATTAATAATATGTATTCATTTAACTGTTTACAATGTGTATTGATTTAAAATTAATATTATCCTAAATTTAATTATTTTTGTGGATAAGCTTATGCTTCAATCACATTTGCAATTGTTCTTATATTTATTAATAATAAACACTTATTCAAAATAATTTAATTATTAATTTTAGACCCTTAACTGAATTATAAAATTATCTTTAGAAATAAGAATTATACATTTCACAGTTGTAATTAAAATTTAAGTTTAATATATTTTTTATAATCTCATTATTTTTGTACATGAGTTTATAGCTTCAACTACATTCGCTTTTTTTTAAACAAAGTTTGAACTGTTTTACAGTTTATGCCAAATTCATATTTAATAATGATAAGTATTCATTAAAAAAAATCAATTATTAATTTCATTATATTTTTCAGCACAATCATATTCACAAAATGTTTTTATTTATTTGATGTACATATATTAAAAAAAAAAAATGTATTTAAAATTTTTTTTAATTATCATCTGCTTTACAAACATAGGCTATACTACTTTATATTTTCACTCTTTGCAACAAAGTTATTTACGTTAAATTCCATATAATTGCCCACTATGCAAAGATTTCAATCTCTCGTTTTAAACCCGTCTATCCCCTTTTGTGCACTGGATGACTTTTATTCTAAGGGCCTGGCAAATATTTGAACAAATGCTTAGTAGACAGGCAGACAGACGGACAGACGGACAGAGGGGCAGAGGCACAACATCAAAGTTGGCCCAGTTAGCGCTACTGAACTCATATGGTCAGTTTTTCAATTTATGTCCTCGGTAAACACACTTAAAACTTCTTTGTAACTGTTGTTAAGGTACGTGCGAGCTGATAGCTTCATTAGTGTTTTTAGGGGTTGCAACCCCCCGCAGAAAACGTTTTTATGTTTTTATGTCTTAATTCTGCTAAAAAGTTGCATGCCAAATTGAAGTGGTTGCTTTTGGGCAACGAGCTGCGGGCAACCCCCCGTTGCCCTCATTTGTTACGTCACAGCTGTTATGATTTTTTCTGTTAGCTTCATTCCTTGGACATACCTTATTAAGCCGTGTTTTAAACAAGCAACCTTTTGAACTTAGCAAATTAATGTATATTCTGATATTATATAGGAAATGTTTAATTACTTTAGGGAAGTTGGTAATAGGTCAAAAAGTAACATTTACAGTTATAAAGTAGCAAGTAGATCAAAGACAAAATTTGAAGAGGGAGTTTAATCTTTTGCAGAGAAAATTAAAATAAATATAAAAAACTTTAGGAATGTGAGTGCAGCAATAAGAGATATATGCAATGATGAATGTGATATGAAAAAAGAGATAATATGATAAAATATATTTATACAGAATTAAATGCATAGATAACTTTTTTGAAAATGTTTATTTATTTAATTGTATTTTGTTTTTATTTTATTTTATGCATATTTTATTTACTTAATTACTCTTTGCTTATTGGTTGGTGATCTCTTTTTATAATTGAAATATGTTTTTCGCTGGCTCCAGGCCAAGTGTTTCTTATTTTTTTGTATATAATTTTTTTATATATTCCGATTTAAATAAAATCCCGTTGATATTCGCCTTCAGGGAGAGGTTCACACCCTCAATTCATTCGGCTGTGTTTAAACTCCACATATTTATATTAATTACTTAATATAAAAAAACACTTTGAATTTAGTTGGGTTTTAAAAGTATATAAAATAGACTGGTCACATCAATTGGATTATTTGGATTGAAAATACTCTGATTAAGTATATGAATTTTGAATAGCAGCTTCACATCTACTACTTTTAATTTTAACCCTTGATAAGGAATTTCAATATTTGTGAACTGCCTTCGACAAAGATATATAGATATTTCTTGCTAATTACCTTTACTCCATTACCAACACTGACTGCATTTATTAAAATTAAATTCCAGTCATATAAGCTACAGTATAACAGATTTTTGAAATCGAAATTAATAATGATATCTATTGATATTTTTCTTCTCCAGGGCAATAAATTTAAAATTATTATTTTGTTTTAATCATAGTTTTAAAAACATATTTTATATTCTATATTGTACTTAAATTAAACAATTAAATTTAGTTTAACTTTTTGTTATAATTTATAAATTTACTTTAAGATTTGTGTTCAGTTTAATTTTAACTTGTGTTTCACTAGCAATAGTTTTATAAGAAAGTTAGTTCCACATGCGAACATCAAAAATTAAGAAATGTGTTTCGGCGCTTTAAGTCTTTTCTCTTAAGGAAGTTAACCCTAGTGAGGGTGGATTTAAATAAGATAAATAATATATATCAATTAATTATTGACATTAAGTATGCTGAAATTTCAATATGAATGTATAAATTGCTTTTAAATATACATTGACCAGTAATAAATTAAAAAATGTACATATATTTATATGATAAATAGGTATGAAATATTATTAAATGTAAACATTTAAACCAAGGGCATCCGGTAGTCCAGCACATTGTTCACTGGAGCAGTCTTGAGGCTGATGTCGTAGTTGCTGGCGTTTGAAATTTAACAAAGGCAGGAGACACATCCGGGATCAGGATATATGAAAAATGAATGCAGCCCAGACTTATGCAGTAGGCAAATGGGCAGACTGTAAATCCTTTATGGTAATCCAGAAGCTGCTCGGCTGCTTGGCCAAGTGGCCAAGGGGCTGAGCGGATGAGCCCCCTTTTATGCGGTTGACATGATTCACTTTAACGATAAACGATAACGATAGACGACGCAAAGTCAACCAAAAGTAATTCCAGATTATAGAACAAAGCGGCAGCTAAGTTGGCGACAGCTTGGCAGTCGCTTTGGCATCACATTTTGTGGTTGGTCCCCTTTTGTTATTGGCGATTCGCTTTGCTATGCTTTCTGTTTTTCTTCTCTTATTTTTGTAAAGCAATTTAAACGTTTGAATAAACATTTCATTTAATTTTGTGCACCGCGCACAACAAACTAAAATAATCAAATAATAAATGGCAAAACCGCTCTGCGCTGTCGTCTGCACCGTCGACAAACAGAGGAAAGCAACAAATTCGCCCTGCGGCGCCACCATTTACGTAAGCACGTAACAACACAGTGCAACGCAATGCAACACAATGCAAGGAAACGCAACACTGCGAAATGCCTAACGTAGTTGTTATTTTTTATAGTCACAGGCAAATGCACACAATGTCTTTGTACCCAATAAAAAGCGACTGCTGCAAATGGGTCTCGCAATATTTGAGAAATGTATGCGCCGGGCATATGAATGATTATTGAATATTTCACTCTTTACTCCTCTTTATTTTAGTTCTATTTTATTTATTTAAATTCAACTAAAGTCAGTCGACACAAATATATTACAAAAAATTCCAAATAATATTGAAAATTAAATTAAATTTACAAAATAAATAATATTCATACGATTTTTGGAGGTCTTCAAATTATCTTGTGTTGCATTGATTAAATAACTACTGTAAAAATATAGTTATTATTAATTAGTTAAGCCCACCCACAAATTCAGGCGAAATTGTTATTCACAAACCAAGGCGTTTAAAATTGAGTACTTAATTTAATAAGAACATAAAAACAATATTTAATAAAGAATTAAGTTAAGCTTATATTGTTCTAAAATCAACCTATAATCCCGCATTGCAGGGTATTTGAAAGAGGACTACTCTCATGTATGTTGATGTTTCGAGACAAAATATTGTAATAAGAAATTCAATTTTCAGCAACATTAGAGTCAAAGTTGGGAATTTTGCGGTACGTGCCCGCGTCCAAAGCAAAGACAAACAGCAGGTGCCTAAATTACACTGCCGCAGGTGCCTCTCTCCTTGTATTTAGTTAACAATTGTACTTTTTCCTAGTACCACAGCTACGGCTCTGCAATTCAACAAAAGTCCTTCTTTGAGGTCGCATTGCGAGGCGCAGTAAATTCCACGTGATATTCAATATGTATTTTGTTAACTGCTCTCCAATGGGAATTTTTTGTGGGAAGGCTAAGTTAACACTGCTAATCGTTAAACTCCTTCGATATATGCCAAAACTTATGGAAAATCTTTGATAAAAGGGATTAACCAAATACATCCAAATTATAAGCAAAATCAGCGTAATTTCTGAGTTGCTTAGAAATGTATACAATTAAGTGGGTCTCAATATGAAGACCGATTACAGAGCAGCCTTTGTACGCCTTATGCAATATAATGGTACCCAATATAATCTCTGACACAACTTATCAAGCGTTATAAGACACTTCTCACTAATGAAAATAGCATTTTATAAACATTAAATGGATGAGATTAATAACATCTATAAATTTAATATTGACTATTAAGCTTTAAAGTTTACTTTTAATCATGTATTCTATGTTATAGATTATTTTTAATATTTAATAATTTAATTTAATTTAATTTAGTTTTCCTGTAATTTAAGATAAAAATATTGACTTTCAGATTCATTCTAAATTATGTTGCCCAACCAACAGTTACTGAAGTATGAGGAAGTTCATTCCAGATATACACAATTCCAGTTCCAATTAAGCGATTTTTTTTAAAAATATTTAAAGTGAATGTTTGACGCAAAAATGCTATATTTTTATTATCTTTTAATTGCGACTGCTGAATGTGATCAAATTTAGGACATGTAATTATTTACTTTACAGCAGTAATTTTTAATTTTCATTGTGCAATTCCACAAGACTAGATAATCCAACAATTTCAACGTAAATGACGAATATTCTTATTTATTATGGAACTCATTTTCTATGGAGTCTACCGAGGGGGGCTGTCTGCCGAGCAGCTCACCCTTTTTTTGTGTAACATTTGTGCTCCCATTTGAGATACACACCCGCACAATAAACACACCCGCCTGCCACACAGCAGACACTTTCACTTATTAGCGGGTCGGCCCTCTGGGGAGGCAGCCCAAATGGCCCAACTGGCCCAAATGGCAGTGCAGCACGTGAAGAGGGCATAAGTCGTATTGCCCCAACTCCAAACCCACCGTTAACACCACCTCAACCCTCATGTTCACCATAGGTGAGTATCAGTGATGTCGCTTAAGCCTTTTCTATTGGGCTGATCTGTGCTCTGAAATCGAGTTAGCCGCAGAAATTAATCGAAAATATATGTTTTTTTTTTAATTCAAACAATTGATTATTATAATGTTGCTTTGCTGTGTATTTAGAGCAACTGGATTGCAAAAGAGATTTATAAATAAAAGTCTTGCGGATTGCGACTAAACCACCTCGAAAAAGGAACGATCGCTGCAATTCAGTAATCGGTAGTTGCCAGGATCCTTTTGTGTACTGCTGATCAGCAGCTGTTTTTGCTGCCTCTGCTTTGCTTATTTTAAGCGTAATCGGCTCGACTTGGCAGAGTGTTCGGCTTTGGCTTATCTGTCGCTGTCGTGTTTGAGTGCCGTTAACTCACGCGTCTCTCTGCGTGTGCCTCTGACTGTTTGTCTGTTTGTGTGTGTGCAACATTTTCACCTGTCAACAATATTTCTTGCCCACTGTGCGTTGCATTAGAATGCGACAACAGCTGCCGCTTCCTCTGGGCTGGCTGGCTCTGGGTCTCTCTGGGTCTCCCCTGTTGCCCGCCACGACATGCAACCGCCCCAAGAAAGTCGCTCAGGTGGAACGACGAAGGCGTGCAACATTTTTCTCACTTGCTGGCAATTTGCCTGCTGCTTTGTTGCTGCTGCTGCTGCGGCTGCTGCTGCTGCCTCTTCACTCCTATGTATTTAGTTCGTTGCAAAATTATGCACATGTCCTTCGTAGTTGTTCGCAGTTAGTTGCGTGTCCAGGCGTTGCCGTGGTGCATGCAACAAAATTACTGTTTTGGCTGTTGCCGTGCGGTGTGTCGCCTATCACATTCGCCATAGCAACAACTGCCAGGCCCAAAACGTAATTTTCGGCTTTTGCATATATATTTGTTACCCTGCTCCAAGGACCATTGTCCTCCACACACAAAGTGCCACTCGTCTGAATGGCAACGGTCTGGGCACAAATTTAGTGACTGTTAAATTAACTTGTAATTTGAAACGCATAAAAAATATCATATATAAATGTATATATAATGTTATATTTCTATATTACATTGTTGAAATGAGTTGGATAACTGGTGATTTAATTTCACTTTTTACAAGAGCACACATTCAAATTTTGTGATGTGTTTCTTAAGTGGAATGTTGGCAGTATTTAGTCTGTTATGTTTATTCCACTATCAACATTTCCTGGATACTTGAATGTTGCTAGTTCATTTTCTGAAGATTGACAACATTCTGTATGTTCAACATTTATATTTATTTATTTATTATTTTTGTGTTTTTGTAATGATTTATCGAGTTTAGTTTCGATTTTGTAAGAATAGCAATATCAATGCCTTAAACAGCTGTTATTTCAAGACAGTTTTGCAATTATTTTAAAATACAATCATAATTAAAATAATGTAAATTATTTCTTAATAATTTATTATATTTATTAATGCTGAAAGCAAATTATAAGCCAAATCCTACAACATTTTTTCCTATTTTTTGAGTTGTTGGCAGATAAGTGTTTATTATAATTTAATAAGTTTATTATTTAATTGATATATTATTAATTTTGGAAAGAAAAGTAAAAGTAAGTCAATGAGCTGTTAAGACGATAACCTCAACGAAGAATAGAATCTCGAAATATTAGAAATGCGAGTGTAAAAATGCTAAACAGAGTCTTTAATATGAATGGATCGAATATTTACTTTAAGCAATATTTTAAATTTTTCATTGAAAGTTTAGTTACGACTTGGGTAAAGTTATTAATCGTTTCTTTTGCCATTTAACAGCAACATACCCTATAGAATCGAACATCACTGTACCGTATCAATTTAAAATTCATTGAAGTTTCAAATCGTTTCAGACACCATTAAAAAAAAAATAAAATTATAAAAAAAATAGATGCCCGCGCCTCGGGCTGTTTATAGGATTTGTCAGACGCGACACGTAACATACAATCAAAAAGAGAAAAAAAAGGAAAATTGAAAGGGAAAAGGGAACTTTGTCGCATCATAGTCGACTAGTCACTCAGGAAGAGGGTTGATTGCCTTTTGCAGTCTGTGCCGAATCCCGACACAGAAGCGTTTGGCGTTTGGTCGTGTCTCTCTGTGGCATCAATTAAAGCATTACAATGTCATAATCAAAATGACAAATAGAATTACGCATGATGGGAAAGGCAACAGCCGACAATGCTGGGCTTAGCCAGGCTGTCAGTATTTCCCACTCTCTTTGTCACACACCCTCTCTCACTCTCCCTCCGTCAGTCTGTCTGTTGTTAGTGGTTGGTGTCAGTTGCTCTTTGTTGGGAAATCGCTTGAAACAATTTCGCAATTGTGCCACCTATTCAAATTGTGCCGTGCTAATCCTTTGTAAGCCCAGCAACGACAGCCAAGTGAGCAACGTTGCAAGTGTGACAAGGTGCGACGCATCATCTGTGGCAAGTGCAACCCCTGACCAAAGGGTGGATGTTTTAATGGTTCCATGCCAAATGTCGCTTATTATGGCATTATGCCAATTGAGCGTGGATTTTAAACTCGCAGACGACGCATAACGACGCTCCTCGATTAGCGGCCACGATGACAATGGAAAAGAAATTACCTATTACGAGTATTTTGCACATGTTGAGGAAACATCGGCTCCCCGTTAACCGTTGGATAAAAAGTTTTAATCACACTTTGGGCACACGCTTCTTTCATTTAATTTTCATTGGGGTTCGCTTTTTGTTTTTTAATTTGCGTACAAATTATTTGTTGCCTCGCCGGCATTTTGTGCTTGCTTTTGATGCTCTGTTGTTGCTTTCTACCAAAAAATATTTTCCCAGTCGCAGCTGTGGCAAAAGTTAGGATAAAGTCTCTTCACTGGTAAAGTCTTCGACATCACTTTGTGTTGGGCTTTTTATTCAATTATTTTGCCTGGCTATGCCCCCTTTTGTTGCTGCCACGTTTGTACTTGTTCTTGTGGGCGTTGTCATACCCTGCGCTAAGATGGGGTGTAATAGACTACTCAAATGAGAGGATTCCTATTTGAGAACCCGTCATAACTCTCTTTGAATATAAGCTATAAAGCATCGATTAATTCATTGCTTACTGTTTTTAATTTGGGCTTTAGTAAAACCTAATGCTGAAGTAGGGTATTGTCTAGTCGAGCACTTTCGATTAACGCACATTTTGTATTAGATAAATTATTGGTGGTTTCTCTATGTGTGCGTAAATACAGAATTTGTATTGTAGGAACCTTGGAAGTTGCTTGCCTAAGGCACTTTTGTGAAACTTTGATGGGCAATTTGTTTTTAGCTTGATGTGAGTGTGAATTTGGGGATCATTGATGTTATTAAATTAGGGTGTGTTATTACAATTTATGTAGTTTGAGCAACACGGAAAATTGGTAGAATGATTCTAACCTTTAAGGTTCGACAGAAGAACTGAACATTTCAAATGGAAAGTTAATATTAATATTCGATCAAGACTTGAGCAAATACAAAATGGTTTTGCAGCTCTTTTTTTAAACTCGTTCTGAGCTTAAGAAAATCACACTAAAATGAAAAACGAACTGAAGACTTCTTGTCTCTAAAAATAATTGCTATACACACGAAAAAAATGTATTTTCAATATATATATATATATATATTTCTTAATAATAGAAATTATTTCTAGAAAATTGAAAAATAGTGCAAGCCTTTGTTTTTGAGAAAAACAAATCTGAAATTAAGTAAATGCTAAAAATTACTTCTGTCTGATTTTGAGGAAGATATTACAGTTCCACACATATATGTAAAAAACATCCTGGAAATTAAAAATATTTTTTCTACATTTTTAAAAGTAGTTAATTTCGAATGGTAGAATCTTTCTTAAAACCAGGCTTATTATTATTTATTTTTTTTATTCCAGAAAAAAGAAGAAACGAAAAGCGACGAAACTTTCGTTTTAGAATTATACCTTCTGAATTATAAAATAATGGCTAATAAATTAAACTATTAATGTGAAATGTAAGTGTAAATTCTTAAAGACGATTAGGGTATTTCAGCCGGTTTACAAAATCTAAAATACAAATTGCTGATCATTGCTTTTTATTATTTTAAGTTTTATGTGCTTCCACCTGAACCACTTTTGACCTGCTTACGTATCTCTCCTTGTGTTTTTACACCAAACAGCTGTTTAAGGTAAATCCGCACTCTGCAAATTGGTTTGCCTCAACCCTGAGCTGATGCAAAGCAGCTGACCAGCCATGCCAGCCGGAAAGCAGCCAAACAGCGAACAAGCTTGTTATCCATAGTTTCGCTTGCGAAACATTTCTAATTTTTCAACGTCTGGCACAAGGATTTGCACCTTTGGTTTTTGGGCCAGAAGGCTGAAGCTGACGTTGCCGCTGAAGCTGACGTTGCTGCTAAAAACTGAAGCTGTCTGAACTAATATCTAATCTAATGGCGGGGCAACAGCATTCACTTTATGCATATCGACAAGCGCTTTTTGATATTCCGCAGACAGCTGCTCGGAGAAAATTGAAAAACTATTTTTTAATATGCAAGTTAAAAGTGCAGCAGAGCAAGAGAGCACAGATGGAGAGAGTGTGGTGTGCTGTGCTGAGCTGTGGTGTGGAGTGGAGTGAAGTGATTGAAGGAAAGGCAAAGCAGATACAATGCAGCAAGCAAAGCCACCGAAGCAAAAAGTTTGACTGGCTTTTCTAATTGTGCAACTTCCGTGGCAAAGTGTGCGGCTAATGTTTGCCAATGCTGCACCTTAAGTGCAGGTCACTCCCCCTAAAACACAGCTTGTCTTAATGCAACCACTTATGTTGTGAGAGACCTGAAGTTGGAGGTTGAGGTTTCTCTATCGGGCACTTCATTTCTCTTGGCCATGGCATAAGTAAAAAGGCGTTGCCGCATAATAAATGGACAATTTGGTAGTTGAAGCGTGGAGCGTCCGAATATGCCCCCAAGGATATGGGCGAAATGCTGCTCCATTGCTTATTCTCATCCGTACCACTCCACCGCCCACAAGTTTTCTTTCCCTGTTGGCTGCTGCTACTGCTGCTGTTGCTGCTGCTGCTGTTGATGCGGTTATAGATTGCCTGGCCCTAACCCTTGGCTAGCAATAAAATTATTTTGCAACAATTTCTTTGCCCCAGCCACTTTCTTTGGCTCCGCTTTCTCTAGCCCCCTCTCCCTCTCCCTCTTTCTCTTTCTCTTCATGCTTAAGGGCATTTTAATTTTGATCTCGTAAATTTTCACGAGAGATAATAATAATATGCGTTCGTTCAGGTTACGCATTTTTAGTGGCATACCTGACTGAAAACTTTGTTGTTTTCCTCCCACCTTTACCACCCAGCCGTTTGCTCTCTCTCTCTCTCCCTTCTGAGCTATCATTATTGACTTATGACCCATAAGAGGCCACAACTTGTGCAATTATTAAAGTTAAGCTCACTCCCCCGTCCCAATTCCTCTTCCCTGTTAGCCACTAAATCATCTCTTTGATAAGCAATTTGATTTATTTTATAAAAACAATTTTGCTCTTTGACAGGCGCCTGTCCAAAAACATAACGTAAGTCTTCCTAACCAGGCTAAACTATTTTCCGTAAAAAGAAAAACAAAGCAGCAAAAAACCGAACTACAATTGTGCTTTGGGATATCCTGCAAACATTTTAAGTGGGTCTTCGTAATTTTTAAAAATTCAAAGAATTAAACTACTTTACTAATTATTAAAAAATACTTTTGTCAGCCAACAATTTTAATTGTAAATATATTGTTGAATTAATTCCGTAACATATCTCTTCAAATACTTTTCTACTTTAATATTGTAAAAAGTATAAATGCAGTAAAATTACCCACTGAACGTAAGCATCACAAACTAAGCTGATTCTTAAAGAGCGTAAGTCATGCATACCCCGCGTATACGTCTGGCCTCACGGGGTATAAAACAACAAAATCCAAAAACCTAACGTTAAAATATTTTGTCGAGGTATTTCAGATAGCAAATGCTCTTTCTACGAGCAACCGACCCACAACAACAACAATAGCAAATGGTATTAACATATTTTAAACCTAAATTGCTGGACTTTTGTTGTGGTTGCCATTGTCTTTGTTATTGTTGTTGTTGTTATTGTTTTTGTTGCCGTGTGGCATGTCAAGCATGAAGTGCAAATAGCTTGCAGCTAAATATTTATACACAATTTTTAGTTACTGACTGGTGTTATACATTATTTTTCTGCGTTAGTCGAGTGTTTATTTTGGGGTAACTCATCCTTCTGGCAAACACTTGTTGCCCAACTGTGTTTTCGACTGGAGTTCTGGGAAGTCTGTGTACTTTAAAAAAGATTTTACTGTGAAGTGGATGAGGCTTGTTTGCTTTATAAAAGTTTTCTGTTGTCAAATAAGAACGTAATTATGCGGAAACAAAATAGTTCGGTCTACCGAAATTTGGAAAATTGTGCAAAATTTTAAAATACAGCTATTCATTGTCACCCAATCTGCCTTGGGCATATTGTCAAAGATCTACATACAATTATTTTTATACCTTTAGCTTTTACATTGCAACAGATATAGGGTGTGATGGTGGGCGTCTTTCGAAAATTGTATTCAAATTCGATGACTCATATCTTTCACCTCCCAGTAAGAGACTTTCTAAATTTGGTGTTTATAGCTTTCAATTTGTGGAAGATTTGCGCATTTCCGGCTTCTATGTCGTTGTGGTCTGATGTATATGCCGATCTTTGAAGTAGGTTAGCCATCTTCAAATTTTGCTGGCTCTATCTTGAAAATGATGGAATATACGGGGCTTTATCGATGTGCAATTATGGGTTTTTTTCGACTTCATAGCCTAGTGTTCTGATGCGGACACATAGCAGTATATGTTCCAAGTTTAAGGGCCTTAGCTTTAAGGATGTATGACGGGCATTGCACAATTCCATTGTTCTCTGAATACCTTCGGTATCAGAGTATAAAAACAAAAAAGAACGTAAATTTTAGGCGACCCGACTAAATACCTTGTGGACCGGAGTCAAATTGCTTACATCTAAATTTAACCATAAATTCTGGCTATGATAACTAAATAATATAATAATAATTTAATTTAATAATTTTTGTTAAAGTGTTAGGACAGTGGATAACTGGTGAGTTTGTTTGTGATAACTTGGTTAACCAAAAAAAGCTTCTTCATACAATAACTCATCTATCGATCGGTTATGGGGTTATATGATTTAGTAGTTTGATCTCGTGATAATAATATGCATATTTTTTAAGTTTGCTTTTACACTCTCGACAAATTTAAAAATAACTTAAATGTTAGTCTTAGCTGTTATTAATGCAAACAGTATTCGATATATAACGTAGAGAATAAATTATGTATAATATTTCCCAACTCATGGACAGTGGACAGCTTTGCAATTAACGCTTTATTTTATTTATTTTTTCTTGAATTTTAAATTTGTAATTTATTTTCTCTCTTTTTATTTTAAATGATTTAATTCGTAACGTTAATTTTTCATTTTTTTTTTTATTAAAATCTTTTTTAAAAGCTTCGAACGATGTGTCGTATATATTAAAAAAGAAAAATAAGTTTATTGCTATTGGATTGCAATTCACACAGATGTGAATAACATTTTCCTGATTTGCTTTCAGTTTTTTTTTTGGGATTTGTTATATTCACCTGTATTTTGAGTATAGTGTACTATGTTTGCATTTATTAAACTCTTCTTCATTGACCATCTTAACAAATATTCACCTGCTCCAGTATCTGCTAACAACATGGCCGAACTTGGATATGTGTCAAAATACAAATACAGGTTCGCAAAAAGTAAAACTTAATCGCTGCCGTAACAATTTTGTTGTTGTCTGCAGCTCCTTGTTATTTATGTAGCGCTTTTCGTTTGATAGCTTTTGTTGGGGCAGCTTCAAATGTTGCAAGCTTGTTTAAATTCATTCAATGGTCATTTAATTTAGAAAATAATGGACCAACTGATGGCCGATAGTTGTTGCTTCATAGTGCTATTCAAGTTGAGCTGTTCAAAATTTATAAATGCGTCCGACGAGACCCTTAGAGAGATTTCAGTGGCCCACGATATATATGTATGTATATGCATATGTATATGTGTATATATATGTATAAATAGCTAGCCAGCGGTGTTCATTTGTCTGAATCCTTGAGCCATTGACGTTGGTTTCTTGTTGGGATTGTCCAGCATTTGGTTAATGCTTCAAATGTTGGCAAATGGCAAATGGCTAAATTCGTGCGCATAAAGTGAATTGTTTTATGGCCAGGCAGCAAGTCCAGGACGTAGTATTTGAAAAACGAGTTAAACACGTGTCGAAAATGGCCATGCTTCCCTTATCCAATCCCCCACCCCAGATTTTCCCTTTTAGGCCGTTGGAATACTTGCTTATTGCATGTGAAAGGCATATGGCATAGCCTACATATGGGCGCTCTCTGGTAATCGAAGTGAATGTGGGTTGCATAGTTTATGGGGCCCATTGCCGTGCCGTTCATAGATTATGGATGAGCTTCATAATGAGCCAATTTATACAAGCGTTCCTAGGCAACTCGTTTCTCTGTGCGTCTGTAGTCATCTCATAAGCAATTCCACCACAAGTTGCTCTCCTTTTTTTGTTCTGTGTTCCTGGTAATGATATATGAAACCCAACGAGTTGTTTTTTGCAGAGAATAAAAAAAAAAACAAACGCCATTTGCCGAAATGAGGATGGACAGACAGGCAGCCTCAGCTCACAGCTTCCATTTGAATGCGCACATGGAGCACATGGAGCAACACATGGCATGGGGTAATCGCATGTGTGGTGCTCTCGGACAGCTGTTGTTTACTTCGGTTCAGTTTTGCTTCTGGCTCCCCAACTTGCTAGCTGCTGCTTAAATGCACGCGTCAGGTGACAAACTTTCTCGCCTTTATTTGGGTTTTTTTGTTTGTTTTTTTTTTGCTGGCTGCTGTTGTCACTTGGTTGGAGAGCAAGAACAAGAGCTGGAATCGCAGCTGTTGCTTTCGTGTTGATTTGAAGTGGCTGAAGTGGAGCTGCCTGGCGGGCTGCTGTGCATGAGCAGTGAACAAGTTGACTGTGAAACTTACTGAGAAGGAAATAAAACGAACGACAGTTCCCCAGAGTGTTTAGCTGCAGTCAAAAATATATCCAACATTTTTATTATCAATTTTATTTTATATTTTATTGTTATTAAATAGTGCACCAGATCTCAGACAAGCCACCTATCAAAATCAATCGATCTAAGAAAGTAATATATTGGGAGAAGAAGAGACTTAGAATACTTACCCGACGCTTGACGAGCAGAATGTGTCGCCTTTGCCATAATCACCATAATTTTTGGCGAATGGCTTTCACATTATTATTGAGAAAATACATTTCTAAAGTTTAGCATTGTGACTTTCTGTAAGCCAGCGATTGTATATCTTAATTTCACGGTTGATTTCTCACTGACAATCTATTTCATTGTTAAGCCTTTCATTTACATTGTTAAATTAACCTAATTAATCTATAATTTAAGCTAAACTCAATCAAAAAATCTAACAGTAATATAGTAAGTCGCCTTTTTAACTTTTCTGTTTTTTAGAAATAATTTATAAACATACAAACACAAAATCTTAATATTGAAAAGGCTTCCTTTTTATGTTTCGCAAATATGAATATAAAAATAAAAATAATGTAATTATATAAAAAGTGTAAATGTGAATCGTTAATTTTAGAAAAAATCATTTTCTTTTCTAAAATTAACAAACTATTAATGAGATTTACTATTTTGCCTACTTCGTTAGAGTTTGGCTGCTGTCTGCTTTAGAGTCCAGTTGGCAGTCCCAAACCACCGTAAAATCGTAAGTATTTTCAAATAAAAAATAATTGACATAAGCTATTTCAATGTTATTAAATGTGAAATCATAAAAACACTATCATTTAAAGGGAGTGAAATACGCACATATGTTTATTAAATTCTACACTAATTTTCTGAAAGCCACAAATTTTTTATTTATATTTTACAAATATACTTCCTGAGTAATAAGGTGAATAAAATGCATTTGCCAATTTTCATCTACTATATCTTGCGATGTTATCTCTATTGTGTGCAAACCCACATTTAACTTTTAAAAGCTTATCGATTAATTTAAACCATTTTGAAGAATTCGAGTTTACTTAATTTTTATTAAAATAATGTTATTAACGTGGTGCCGGGCAATGTTTCAAAGTCATTCCCTGCCACTTCTCCTATTCTCTCATTGGCATGACTCCATTTTGTGCGACAGGTTTTTGCGAGCTAATTTTACGGTAATTTTCAAAGCATCGTTGCCAATTATTCACCTGCGTTGACTTTGGCCTCGCTTAAATTGAAAGGATTACTTACGCATCATTGAAGCTCACTCACACACCATACACACTCACACTCACACACACACACACACACACACTAAACACAGGCAGTTAGTGGTTTACCCTATGCCCCCTTCTGCCTCCCCCTTGGATTTACAAATTCATTTTGGTATTGGCATTTTTTCATTACATCGAACGTTTGGTGCTCCTTCAGCTCCCCGCTTCCCCCGGCAGGTTACCGGCGTCACTCAGAGAGCTATTGAAGCGATTTATTGGTGTCATATGACAAGCACCTGCCCTACTCTGTGGCTGTCTGTCTGCCTTTTGCCAATCAGTGTCCTTCTGCTGCTCCTGCTTGTGGCGCGTAATAAAAAGTTCAAACATTAAAAGGCTGGCGAATGCTTCTTATAACGAGTTTCAAGTATCGTTGCAACGAGCAGAAAGCTGCCACTGCCTTTGGGGCAAGCGCCTCGGCAATTTACGCTTTGTGTGCCAATCAAACAAATAAACAATCTGACAACCAGACAAACAGACAAACAGACAAACAGTTGGCGACGTTTGATCTCTGTTTCTGATGGCAGACAGTCTGCGGCCAATGCAAAAACATATTGAATTACTTTACAAAAGTAAATTTTGCTATAAAAATATACATTCATACATGCAGCACATTGCAGATAACCTTCCTTGGAATTTCTGTTTGGCAATTCAATTTGGTAATTTGTTGTCAACCAAATGAGATTGGAGTTCTCAGTCTTACAGTCGGGTTAATTGGCCAACAAGCACTGCCCCAAAAACGCTTAGCCTCTTGCCATTTAATATTTTTATTTAACGCCATTTACATTTTATCATTCTTCATTAAGCGTTGTGGGCCCCACAATTGATGCTCTTTGTTTGTGCGTTGATTTATTGCCATTTGCCTTCAATTGGCATTAATTTTTCAGCGGTTATTTGCTCTTCACTCACAGCCACCTCCCCCTCGGCTGCCACGTCCTGTTTGTCCTCATCCTTCGCAGTGTCGTCTCTTCTGTTTATTGTTGAATAATTAAATGTTTGCATAAATTTATGATCATCGATGGCTCGGCACTTTTTCTCTGACATTGTCACATACGCATCGCTTTAAAGTTTCGTTCAGTATGAGGATAAAAGACTTATCGAAAACTGTTAGGAGTGGCGCATTAAAGAGATTTGCTCCATTTAAAATAATTTTTGGTATACAAATAAGAATGAAATTTATAAGCAATCTATAAAATATTTAATATTATTCAGTTGCAAAGGTTTATGAGTATATTAGCTATGTGCAATGCCAGTCATGCAACCCTGTTATGCAAACTATCCGTCCGACAGCTTTCAAGCTAGAATCTTGAAATATTTAAAATAAATTGGGGGACTGGAAAATCGATAAAACCGATAAATTATAAATATATATATGTATCTTCCACAATTTTAAAGTAAGCGTCACCAAATTTCGTTAGTATATTGTTGCGACCCCATTCAAATATCGACACCTGCCACGCGCATTGCACCCAGTTACTCTGCCTCTAATAACCGGGAGTGCTTTTGACGGGCATACCTTCTATATTTTAAGGTCACACCTACTTTAGAACCGCTGTTCTCACACAATTTGAAATTTCCAGTCATGAAAATTTGAAAGATGTTCGCCCAAACAATTTTATTGGTAGAATTATCAAGCCTCGAAGGTAAATTACACGTTACCTCGCCTTAAGATTGTTAAGAAATTTTCTTAGTCACGCCCATTCCTCCTCTAAGAATCCGGCAGTCAAATTTCAATTGGAATTGTAAAGCAAGAGTCACCAAATTTACCACACCATATTATATTGATTATTCAATGGTCGAGGTACAAACACTTACTTCTGCCACACCCTCACAAGAAGGTTATGTGCCACCTTTTATCGGATATATGCCGTCGTCTAAGCTTAAATTTAAGCTTTCATTTTTATTTTATAAAATGTTTTCTTTTTTTAACTGTATTCTGTTGTTAAATAAAAGTAAAATAAGTTCGGGAAACCGAAGATTGTATTCGTCATTTCAAATCACTTGATGATATTTTATAATAGATTTATAGCCGTACTAAAATTGGCGTCAGTATGTTTTAATGTACCCCAAATGCATCTGATCTTTTCTTCATATTTGCATTAATAGGTTTCCTGTCCAGGTGAAACGCTTCAGCAAACATATCTGCTGGCAGTGAGGAAAGCCACTCAAATGACTCAGCAGCTGCTTCGAAAATATTTTAAAGCTATTAGCGCTTATGATACTCTTTACCAGCAGGCGACAGCCCAACTAATGAGCTATGACATAAAAGGTTTACAAAACAAACTATGACAAAACGACAAACACACAGCTCTCATATGCGGTTCACTGTTTAATGCCAGAGTACTTAAAAAAATGAAGAGAAATAAAAGAACAGTATTCGATATATTCGAGTTAACCTCAACAAAACTGATTCTCTCTTCGTCTCGCCCAGCTGCAACAAATTTGATAGATCTATTTGTAGTGTCCCGCGATGTTGTTATAGTTATTGTTGTTGTTGTCGTTGCTGCTGCCTGTTAAATGCGACAACTTAAAATCCCATTTGATGCACTCTTCTTTTATGATGGAGGCCGCCCTGAGCTCTCAGCTGTGGGAGCTGCTGCTGCTGACGGTGCTCTACCATTTCAATCTTCATAAACTTGACAAAAATCCCAGCGAACGACGACGAACTGAAAACGAAAAATTATGTTCCATTAATGGAGCGAATGTTTTCCTTTTATGGGCTGCATATAAAATGTAAACTACTTAAGCGGCATCAGCCCCGGGACTCCAGACTGCGAGACTGCAACATGTGGAGGTAGCAGCAGCAGCAGCAGCAGCAGCAGCATCGACTCAGACATCTACAATATTTTGGAGTACGAGTATGTATGTATATGGATATATATATACATATGCATCTGTGTCCCGTTCCGACTCCTGCCTGGTTGCCTGGGATGCCTTGGGGCTGTGCACGCTGTGTGCCCTGTCTCATTATGTCGCATGTGACACTGTTAATGATTATATGTACATATTCTATGCCACGCCCCCCTCGCAACAGCCAAAAATAAGGCTGGCTGCATTCCCCCTTTATTCCTTGGCTTGTGAAGGGCAACCCGACGACCCCACGACAACGACAACAACGACAACGACGATGATGACGATGACGATGAGGAGCGTGACGTGAAAATCTAGGAACAAATGTTTTGGTTCCCACTTGTGAAAATCCCCCACGACAAACGACGACAGCTCCGCAACTGTGCTGGCTTGTAGTTGTTGCCAGTTGAAGTTTCATTAAAAATACATAAAAATCAGAACGCATTTGCCTGCGGACAGACAACAACTAGAGCTAGAGCCAAAGAGGGCGAACAATTCTCTCTCTCTGTGTTTTAATATAAAACATGCTACAGGAATACATGAATTGCTTGTTTACGCCACCAGTTTATTGAGACTTGTGTGTGCGTGTGTGTTGTTTGGAGTGTGTTGTCAGACTTGATTTGTTTAACAACAGTTTGAATCAAAAAACTAAACTAATTGCCTGTTTGTCTTTTGTTTTCGGCTCGCCCACGAAAATCGCACTGAGCCATCCTTAGGAAGCCAGTCAGCTGTTTTTCCCCATAAGCCCCAATAAAACAGTTGAAAAGCTGTGGGAAAAGTTTACAGTTGTTCACATCTTGATTGGGTTTTAATTGTGGAGCGCTAATTTCCGGCTCTTTGCTTGTCTCTGATAAGACAATTGGTTTATACCAACAAGCTACTTTAGCTGGAACAATATAATTTCCGGAATTGGGTTTCAATCAATTGGGCATGGAATTTGAAAAAAATGATGGCCTCAAACGTTTTTTTTTTTATATAGCATTTATATTTTAAACATTAATCAACCTATTCAAAGGCTATAAAACATTGATTTGTAACAGAATGAATAATAACAGTGAAATACAATCTATAACATAAACATAGAACAGGTTTTTGCAGTTAATACATAACATCAAAAGTTACATTTGTTGCACATTTATTTAACGCCCTACAGTCCAGAGGTCGCTGGTGTGGAGGCGCTTCAACCTCCTGCGTGTTGTATTCGACCCAAGTGAGCAGGCCAAAGGGTTGACGTGGTTGTGCAACCGGTCATTATACCGACTCGTATGCCTGTTAATTTGTTGTCTGACTGTTGGAAGACCGAAATCGTTGTGCAGCGTCCTGTTACTCACGTATGGTGGAGCACCAGAGATGTCTCTGAGCACCTTGTTCTGCAAGACTTGAATTTGGTTTATCCAAGATTTTGCAGCTGTGCCCCAGAATGGAATTCCATATGTCCATGTAGGCACGATGATGCTCCTATAAACCAGCAGCTTGTTGCTCAAGCTGAGTTTGCTTGATGGTTTCAGCAACCAGTTGAGTTTCGTTTTTTTGGATCTACACGCTGCTGCAGTGATCTGGATGTGTTTGCGCCAGGTAAGTTTCCTGTCCAAGAACATACCCAGGTAGCGAACATGGTTCTCCTGGGCCTCAAACGTTTAAAGCTAAAAGCTTAAGGAATTATGGTTTTCTCGAACGGTCAATTTATTAATTTTCTTTATTTATTTTCACATATTTATTCAATGTCGACTTTATTTACTGACACACAGAAAATACACAAAAAGTAAATTTGATGCATTATTGTTTGTGTTTAATTTGCCAAATGCGTTTCTCTTATTAAATTTAGTTACTAAAATTTCAAGTTAGGTATCTTTTCTTCGTATACCTATCGGTTACAGACTACTTTAATATCAATTAGATGCCACTAACTGCTCCAGAGCACACACACTTGCATACTGATGGCAAACATGCCTGTTAATATATCCAATAACACCCGAAGGCCTATTAATATCCCTTGCTTAGAGTGCGTAGCAAGTTGCTGCAATGTTGTTAATAACCAAAGGTAGATGGGGCACGCTGGCAAAGCGACAAATTTGCACTAAATGCAACTGCAGACCATATTCCCTTGTTTTGTTTCCCCTGCAGTCGCAGGGATCCGTCTGGCGCAGCGACTTAACGGCAATTAATGTAAATGAAGGTGGATGTGGCTGCACACAGGCCCTCATATTAGAGGTACTATCAGGGGGTTGGGGTACGACTGGAACTGGGACTGGAGACTGGAGACTGGCTCCCAGGGCTGTCGGGCATTTGGTGCACTTGTGCATGCCTAATTATTAGGACAATTTGCTCTTGGACTTTGCCTATTAATTAGCTATTGCACACGGCCGTAGACATTGATGATGACGACGACCAAGTTGGGTTTGTGGGCTTTGACTAATGCATTAAATGACTCAAATGAAATCAGTCTGCAAATCCATTTGTGCTTCTCTCCCTCTCTCTCTCTCTCTTTCTCCCTCTGTAAATCTATGTGTGTGATGTCTTTTAATTTGCCCATGCTCATAATTAATAGCCAGTCACCGCTTTAACAGGATTTATTCTCAAATCCGACATGCCCCAAAATGTGGTCAAATTATTTCGGATGATTTATGCCCCTGTCATGTTTTCAAATTAACGTGCTGACGGCCAGGCGACTGCTCGACTGTAAGAGATTTGAAATTTATACAAATATTTTTATTTAATACACACAAGCTGCAGTTGTGTTATGAGCAATATGAAATTGTGAATAGATGATAACTTTAGTTTGTATACAATTTTAGATCAAAAGAATTTTACCAAATGCTTTTACTTTTAATAGATCCCAGTTATAAAATGACTATAAGCAAAGGTAAATGAAGAAAACAAAATAAAAATACCCGGAATATTGTGTACTATAAGATTTATAATTTCGTATTATATAATAGCTAATAAGCTGGCTCTTTCCTGCTCAACGACAAAGAGCAAACAATCCCTGAGATTGTCGCATACTTTTTGCAAAACATTTTTTTCCATTCAAAGTCATTAAAAAGAAACGCGCCAAATAATAATAACAACAATAACACCAGCATTCGGTCGTGCGCAATGATAAAAAATCGTATATCCTTGTACTTGTGCAAAAAACATTATTAATCAATGTCCACAGGAGAAATTCTTGTTGCCATGTCTTTGACAGAAGTCCAATGCGGCTCAAATCGAGGCTGAGTTGAGCTCGGTCCTAAATTCGCGTCCCTTAGGTGATCCCAAGCAGTTTCCCCACACCACATGCCCCACGCTACATGCCGCATAAAGCAGCTTAAGCCCAAGGGCGGCCACTTTTGGCCAAGGACAACGCTGAGCGAACTTTGCTAATTTTCTTTCCTGTCACGTTGATTTTTTGTTTACCATTATAGCTGGCTGTTGTCGCCTTCAAAAAGGACATCCTACCCCTCCCCTCCCCAGGCCACCACACTCCCAGACGCCGGACAGCCAACTTGATTTACGTTGCAGCTTCTAACGCCGAACAGCATTTCAATTAAATTTTATTTTCTATGAGAGCAGGCGTTCAAATCAATGAAATATAATCGAATTAATTACGTCTAGTAGCTGTATAGCAGGACTCACTCGCCTCTAGGTGCTGCCACATTGAGAGTCCTGTTCGTGCCACATAAATTTGCGATTCGGCTGCGTTTCATTGCCCACTGATTTCGCCTCGGATTTGTATTATTGTTAATGGCCAAATTGTGTTGGCCATTCAGCAGTTTCCTTTCCAAGAAACTGCTGCCTTGGACCACGTTCCGAGGGTTGCAAATCCAAATGCGACTCTGACCTGGTCCATTTCTCGTTTTTAATTAGCATTCAGATGGCAAAGAGTCGCCTCTTTGTTGCGTAATTAGCTGAGTTTTGATTTATTACCGAGCGACTGTTTTGGCAGATTGTCACCCTTACCGATCCCAGGTGCTCAGTCCTCTGTTCTCTGTTTAGGGTCCGTTCTTTCCCCAAGAAGCAGCAAAATTTGTTATGCAAATATTTGCAGAAAATTAAAACTGTCAAACTTAAAGCTTGATTCCTTGACGCGTTTGTCGCATTAACAGCGCCCTGAACTCATCAGACGAGTTTGTGTAAATGGCAAACACAAGGAAAGGATAGATAAACTTAAACTAACGATGATAACATTTCTAAGACGGTTCTAAAAAGCTATGTTGTTTATAGCCTTTTTATGTAATGCTGGGGTGAATTAAGTGCACAGCAATATTTTCGAAGTACAAATGATCCCAAACTAAAAATAATTTTTTAAGTACAAATGTTCATCAAAATCATTCCAATAAAACTTGATCCAAGTCTGATGTTCTTCAACTTCCAGTTTAGATGACAGAATTTTAGTTGAGAAAGTAAGGTTTATTTCCTAACTAAAATTAACTTGAAAGGCGTTTACGCTTCAATTGTTATAGAATGTGAAAGAAGTGGATTATTATGGATATATCTTTATTTCAAGGGCACCTCGCTAAGGGCATCTTTCTAAAATAAAATATATATTCTTCATAACTTCGGATCAACATCCGAGTCGATATAGTCATGTTCGTCCGTCCATCGCCCGTCCAACCGTCTGGTTTGGATATAAGCTCTTATGTATCCTGGGATCAGGTTTATTTAATTGTATCGATAACTGCCTATGTTTTGCTAATATATAATATATTTCGATTGCCATCTCATTTCTAGAAAAATATTCTTGATTTGCATTTGAAGTTTTCAATAAATTCCAGAATTCAGATGCTGTTAGTGACATCCTTCAACAGCCGGAACATTTTCCCCTCAATTTAAGCGGTACAGTTACCAAATTTGGAAGGTATATTACTAAGAACGCCTTCCAAATTTTTTTTTTCATTTTCTTGGGGGGTAGATTACTAGGAATCTCCTTCAATGATCTGTATTTTTTGGCTATACCCACCCTGTTCTGAGGCACCTGCTCTCAGGAGGTATTTCTTATTCGTAGAAACAGAATTTTGCAGTCAGTTGCGCCTGCAACGTTCTTACAACCTTTTTTTTAAAACTATTTTAATCATCAATGAAAGTGGTGAACTTAATTTAACCACAGAGATCTAAATACCCAATGAGGCAAAATCAAATTACCATCGATTTTTAATTAATCACGGCTAAAGCATTCTTTGGTGCATTTTTTTTTTGCTTTTTTTTTGCAATCTATGAATTATGATTAAGCGAGCTCAAAAGGAATTTGTACCTTTTGCTAATGAAACGTCCAACATGAAATGTGATACTGTGTGCGGTATAAAAATTAAATTAAAATTAGCTTTTCTTTCAATGGAATCGCTATAGTTTGTACATGCATTTATTACTTGTAATTACCTCTGATGACGTAATTTAAAATGCTGCTTTATGGAAAGCCTATCCAACAAGTTCACTTTGCTTTAATGTAAATCAGCGCGATTATGATGAAAATTGCTGCTATGTGTCCCCAGCCCTCGGCAATGAAAATCTTATTAGTCTCTGGTGCAATAAAAATGAACCTTCATAACTGCAATCTGCATATATTTCACTACACTACGCACGATATGCATATATATTGCCTCTCTTTCTTTACCCCCTTTCTACCCATCTCTACCCGTCTCTCTCTCTCTCTCTATTTTTGTCTCTGCCTGTATCTCTGTCTCATTGTTTCACAGGTTCCCTCTGGCGATGCAATTATGCATTTGTCCAGGTGGGTCCGGTGCGGACATAAAGGCATCGTTGACCAGTCGATAATTAAATATTTTAATACAATAATGACGCAGCAAACACGAGGGTGGTGTGGGTGTGCCAGTAGCTGGGTAGATAAGTAGGAAGGGGGAGGGGGGTTACGGATATATATACGGGCATAGGAAAACCGGTCAACACTGAGCCAGCACTATCAATTTGTACAACGGCTTAATTGATAATCTTTGGCTATTATTTAAATGCGAGCACGTCGAGCATTGATTCGATTCAATTTGTTGCGCTAACGATTCCAATTTGATTATGGGAGCACAGCCCCAACAATGTGCCCCACAACAAGAACAATAACAACAATGGGAATGCGTGTGATGGACCAATGTGTATGTGTGAGTGTGTTGTGTGTATGGTTGTGTGCGTGGTATATGACATGAATATAATTTGTGTTTGGTCAGTTTAGGGATAAGCTGTCATTCAAACAATTCACTTGTTTAATTTGTAGCCATGGAGTTTAGTATGTGACTGGTTTATTCAATAATAACAGTTGGTGAGGATATACATATGTATGCATG
This sequence comes from Drosophila macrothrix, assembly GCA_035042055.1. Classification (NCBI taxonomy): domain Eukaryota; kingdom Metazoa; phylum Arthropoda; class Insecta; order Diptera; family Drosophilidae; genus Drosophila; species Drosophila macrothrix. The sequence goes on from JAWNLX010000260.1 coordinate 185,977, forward strand.
TGGTTCTATACAAGAGTTTAGATCAATAATCAAGCTTGAAAATGAATACTTAGCATATTGCCGACAGTCAAGGGTTTTAAGATCCAAATTTGCCAATAAGGCCCAGGATATATCTTATACACTCAACCAAAGAAACACACATAATTTTAAGTTCAGTGTAGTTTTTGCATTTGCAAATAATTCTTTTGGGAAATCTATAAATGGTCGAATTATCTTACTCCTCACTTTCAGAGATTTTCCTATCTGTTATATATTTTATTTTTATTATGGCAAAGCTGCTTTCCCCAATCTTTGCAATAAAAGTTGGACCATTTTACACATGAATACAACTAGACTTAATATATTAATTTTTGTTATTTGTCTTACTTATTTTTTTCTTTAATTTTAAAATTCTTAATTTAATTTATTTCTTTTATTTTTAAATTTTATCATTTATTAAAACATATTTTAAAAATTGTGTATCGGAAATTTCAAAACATTAAAACGGTTCTAAATAATAACTTGATGTTTAGAGTGCCCAATTTGGCATTAATGGCTGACTGACTTTATTTATTCAACATTAAATAATTAGTACTATAAAATTATTTGGATTTTCAGACTCGACGAGCCTTTTGAAAAACACTCCCCATATACTGGCTGGGTTCTTTTGATTCGGTTTTGCTTGACCCATTATGAAAGCGTATGTTATTGAAATTGAAATCGCTTTAATTCTGTGCTGCAGTTGTTTTTAAAGCCCATTAAGGGCTTTCGCCAAATTAGACCCAGTTTGAAACGGAAACTTCAAAGTGCACAATCGTCCGCGTAGTGGAGCTGGGAAATGGTCACTCCAACCAGCAATTCCCGAACACCGAGTGAAATGCCTGCAGGCCATGTTGTCTGGCTCCCTGCCCCCGCCACCAGAGTGACCTGTTTTTGTTTTTAGCTATGTTGCTGTGGCACAGTGCTTTGTGCTCTTTTATATGCTGCTGCTGCTTCTCCCCCCTACCTACCTCTCTCCATCCACAGACTGGCGTTGAGCAGCGCATTAATGCACAAGAAGGCCGTCGCGACCACAACAGCCTGGCGAGCATAGAGTGGTCTAACCCTGGCAGATGCATTCAAACCAAATAAAAATCTAATTAAATAAAAAGCTTATTTTATTGTGAAAGTAAAGCGCCATAGCTCGCCAGCCAGCCTAACCACATCGAAGTTTCTCAACGGCAGGCAAAACATACTTTTCAATTTTGTTTTTTCTATGCTCAGCTATTTCGACTTGAACGTAATGCATTCAATCTAAAAAACCGGGATCGAAATTAACAAAAACGCAAGTGAATTTTCAGTTTTACCATTGAATATATTTGATAATTTATATAAACTATTTTTTACTGTTATTATTATTATTTCTTTAACAATACAAAATTTGTATATTTATATTTAATTTTAAATAACCAATTCAAATCAAGTCCGATAATGTTAACTTCGATAAATATATTTAAATTAATTTTTGTTAAGTTGAGAAATTTCAGCATACCAAAAGTGACTTGCAGATAGAGTTTGCGTAGTTTTTTTTGTTACAAATTTAAAGAAATTATTATTGTAATTTTTATTATTATTCTTATCATTATTATTATTTTTATTATTATTGTAGTTAAATTAATCAAAATAAAAAAATAAATTGATATCTCTCTCTCAATATCTCTAAAATACTCAGTAGCATTTCACATTTAGCAGATAACACTGCATGTTTACTCGGGAATAGAGTTTAAACACCACACAAACATTGGCAAGCAGATACAAATTTACACTACTTTACTTATTAGGGTATTAGGGTTTCGTTGAGTGTTTTTTCTGGTCTTGAGCTCTTTTATTTACCAATTTAAAAAAATAAATTTTATGTCTCACCCAAAATGATATGATAAACGCCACAATATGTTAAATTTATTCTAAAAGTCTTTAGTTTATGGGCTCTTTCGGTCGCCCCAAGGCGACAGTGCCTACAAATTGTGTCCGCAAGTCCGTTCGTCGTCGTCCGTATGCCTCAATAAAATAATGCCCGCTGGGGAACATATGGCAGTGCAGAATTTTATTACGCCGTTTATGGCTTTTCAGCGTTATGATGATAGCGGGCTGGGGGGGACGGCCTGATGGGGGTCTTTGTGCTGGTTCCGATGGACGATGCGGCCGTGCGCGAATATTTATTGATGTCAACAATGCAACGGTGGGGGGGTTGTAGGGGGAGGGAGAGTGGCTTTCTCTCTCCCCCTCTCACTCAAGTGCTGAGGCGTTGGCGTCACTGAATGTGGGATGAGTTACGTGCTGGCATTTTAGCATTAAAACGCGGTCGGCGGCTATCAAGGCGCGTTGATCTAAACGCTTGACACGCCTCAGCGCCCGGCAGCAGCGTGTGACATATGTCGATGAGGGTGGCAACCCTTTCGCTCTTACGCTCCTACGAACGTTGCGATAACAATCGGTATGAAGAAAATTACTTAATTTTTTTTTGGTATTTTTTATTTATTTTTTATTTTATTTTTTCGCTTTTTTCTGTTTGCTTTGTTTTGTTCACATTGAGTTGTAAAATTTAGCACGCGACTCATAATTCAAATGTGGCAGCAACGTGCCGTTGTTTGGTTTACCTGTGCCGCACACGTAGCCCAGAGAATGTCCTGTGGCATTGCCGTCGCTTCGTTTGCTCTTTTCAGAAATTTGTTTATTGCGGCACTTGAGCAGAAGTGGCATCATCTTCCCGGCAGCCATTACAAAAGGCTCTCTGTTCTTGGCTGTGAAGATTGAGATGGAGATGGAGTTGGATGCTTCGACGTGCCTGCGCCATTTTGTGTCTTATCCGTCCGGTTGTCTGCTTGTTTGTGCTTTGCTTTGCAGAAATCGTTAAAGAAATGACAAATAAGTCGCCGCATTTCCTCCTCCGCCTCTCCAACGCCTTTCTATCTTTCGCTTCCTTTCTCTTTCATACTGCCTGTCAACGGTTTGACGCTGGTTTTTGTTGTTGATGTTGTTGGTGTTGGCGTCGCTGAAAGTAAACTAATATTTCATTTGAAAAATATATACCAGAAATGTCTTTTGTACATTTATTTTTTGACATGTTGTTTTGTTTTTCACTCACTTTTCCCCCGCCCCTTTCTCCGCTTCATTGCATAAACGCACGTTCGCACAGCGGGTGAAAAACAACAACGAATCGTAAGTCCTTGAGAACCGTTCCAGCTCAGATTTACGAGTATAGAAAACGTTTTCATTTGAATAACATGCCAACGAATACTTTGGACAGGCATGCCTGTCTTAGATCCGGCAGGGACATTCCTTTGTACGGTTGCGAATGCTTCTCATAATAAAGATGAAGATGGAGCTGTTGTGACAGCCTCTATGATATATTTCTACTTCAGTCATATATTTGGGTTCAGCTTTAGCCACTTGGGAATGCCACTCAACAGCATTTAAGCTGGGCTCTCATTTGAAATATTAACAGACAAGAAAAACGACTATACTTATTAAACATCTTTGTTCATTCAGTCAGAGAACGCCCGACATTTCTAAAAATAGATAATGAATTTTTTTCTCAATTACCATCTGCAAGGAAGGCAGAAAACACAGTTCATATTATTCCCTTTTCGAGTAAGGACCCTCATAAAAGTGTTAAGATGTGTATGGTAATTCATGACATTTCCCATAGCGCAGCCTTTAGAACACGTTTTTAATATACTTGGTACTTATACAATTTTAATTTTCAATACCCTTTTATAACGCTGACCACAAAGCACATTTCCTATTCGCCTGTTTCCATTTATGGGTTCTTTTTGTTATTCAGCAAATTTTTTTCGAATCTTACGCTCTGCGTTCAACATAATGGCTAACAAAACAGACCACACTTTTCAACTCAACATTGCTTATTACTTTGTATACCCTGCAATAATAACTAATTTGCATATAGGAAATAAATGTATTTTGCCAAGCTAAAAGAGGTTAGATAATATTTATCTGTGCGAATGCATGTCTACATTCTATACCAGAGTAAAATAAAGGGTATCTTGCCGTTTATCATGGGAAAGCAATCTTATGTTTGTGTTTTTTTTTAGCTGAGGCCTCCTTTTTCCGCGGTTGTTGGCTTAAAATCAACCTATACAACGTTTCCAACAAGAAATTTTATATGCATGCATACCATTTTAGAATTTTACATTATGATGCCCCATAATAAACCTACTAAATTCTATATAACTTTGCTGCGCTTTTGAAAACCATTATACTGTAGTCAAGTGAGCTCGACTTCGATATACCCTGAACCCAGCTGTTAAACATATTCCAGTTATATTTGAAAATAATCCTTTAACAAGTTTTCCATCCAAGTGCGAACAGGTCTGTAAGTGCCCTGTTTTCTGGTGGCAGGCACAGCGACAAAAAATGCTTGCGGCTGCTGACAGAAATGAGATCAATATGATAATATATTTTCGACTATAACTTGGGTGTTTCTTATCCGATCTTGATGAGTTCTAGGCAGTTAATCAATGATATGCATATGGATGTTGTGTGTTAATTAAACGCTGCTGCATTTAAAATTGATGATGAAAAATGATGTATCGATGTTATCGATGAACTAAGCAAACTATTTCTGTGCCGGGCATACGAGATCCTTTATTGTAGCTCTTATAGTCTCTGAGATCCGTATGACAGATGGACAAATATTGACTCGGCTGTTGATCCTGATAAAGAATATATATTATTTATGGGGTCGGAGTTGCTTCCTTCTGCCTGTTACATACATTGGCTCAAAACTGTTATGCCCTGTTTACCCATTTTTAATTGGTTCCAGGTATAAAAAAGAAATGCTTTATAAAGGCGCTGCAAAAACAAATGAAATGCAGTCGACTTTTTTGCTACGCTTGGGTAGTTCACATACGTGTGCAAAGCTTTTTGATAGATTCAGGCGGAAAACGGATGGGGAAAACAAGTTTTTAATTAAATTATGTGTGCAGTGGAATGCAAAGTGAAAAGCTGCACAAAATTTCAAACACAAAAATTATGCGGTAAATAAAATAGTCATCTAACTGAGGGGAGAGGTTGCTGCTAGCTTGTCGAGCTGGCTTTGGGTGCTGTGGGTGTGGTCGCCTTGAAAACCGTTGGCCTTGAGGCGGCACTGTTTCATTAATTTTCCAAAATGTCAACAACTAATCTGCCAATTTGTTACTTTTATTTTTTGTGCTGCATTCGCCTAGAGGTGGGGTGCGGGTGTGGGTGGTGACTGGGGGTTTGCGTGATAAAGAGGAGTTGGGGGATTGGATTAGCAAATTGCTTGTACGCCACAGCATCAAAATCCTGTTTACTTTGTCAACATGTGTTAAGCCATGAAAATCGAAGACCAGCCAACAGCTGCGCAGTATTTAGGGGTGCAGAGAGGCAGAGTGAGAGAGATAGAGAGCTGGATGTTGGTTTTGTCTGAGTTGCTAGTTGGTATTCGGTCTTTACTAATTTTTGCTACTTAAGCGCGTGTTTTCTTGTCTCAGCGAGGCGATTAATATGTCACGACAATATCAAAGCTAATTGATCAGCCGGACAAACGATGTGCCCAGCACATTGTGCATAGTACACTCTTCGACAGAGACAACGTCAACTTGGCAATTAGTCGACAACGGGGCGCGTTGGTCAACCAAGTCTGCCAAGTGCTGAGGTGCGTGTCTTGACTAATTATGCAAGCTGTGACCATTTAATCAAGCTGAAATGTCCAACTGATTGCTCAGCAAAAGGAAGCAGCTCAATCAAACAGAAGAATATACAATTGTATTCAATAAAGCGCTTTTATCTATTAAGCTATAGCTATTGATAGTAATAAATATAAATGGTTAAAATAATCATCAAAACTACAATTTTAATTAATAATACAATTTAAAAAATAATACAGATAATTAATTAAGCAATGTAGATGGGACGGCTAAAAAACTATTTCAATTAATATTGTATTAAAAATAATACTAACAAAAAATTCAAATAAATAATAAATCAAAATAGGCAACAATGGTAAGCAATAGTCTAACAATCAGAAAACACATTTATTTAACATCAATTTTATGCTAGAGGACTTTACGGAGTTAAAAGCGATTATTGTTCAACTGATAAGTAATAGAAGGATTACACTATGCCCAACTGTCGTTAACGTGTGAGTGACAAAATCATCGCTTATTAAATAAAATAGCTGATCGGCCTATTTTTATTTGTCTTTGCAAAAACCATTAAATGAATAAAACAATCAATTCAAATATGGGGGAACCAATATCTGCATTTTGATTATATACCTGCATGTTTGAAACCCACCAAATAATAAATAAGTATATTAAAATAGATTTCATTTCGATTTTTATTCCATCATTATATTATAATAAATTATAAAAATGCGAATTTAATTGCATTAAAGCAAACTTAATCTTTTCAGCTGTTTGTGACATTGATATTGTAATTCTTTAACATCGAAAGGAATTTCGAATACGCTACTTTGAGAATTTTGAAAATACAGAATGTCTCTTATGGAACAAAGCTCAGGCGACAACTTACTTTCAGAATTTAAGAAATTGATAGTGGAATCTGATTATTACATATTTTTTCTTCATTGTGTTGACTTTGCGTTCATAATTTTCTTCACTTTCGTAGTTTAAATTGACGCATTCACATCAATCTATTTATACTCAACGGTTCATTGCGTACTTGAATACCTCATATTGACGAGGCAGGCACAAACAGTACTCAACTTCAAACACTCCAACTACTTTACACCACGGAATACCTGAAACATGCACGTAGCTCATCTCCATCGTCCGATTGATAAACCTATATATATCACATACTTTAGTTACCCCCAGCGGCACCAGTCTTTTTCCCACTCCCACTCCCATTCCCATTCCTATTCCTATGCATATCCATGTCCCGGCATTGCCAATGGTGTGGCCCGGCGATATGCGCATTTGTTAAGTGAACTGTAAATACAATTCCACACACTGTGAGATGCGAGTGTTGGCGGAGAGCCGGAGCTAAGCATCAGTTTCCACTGTGGCACCAATTTTCAATTTATGCGATACAAGCGATAACTCTTTGTTCCCCCAACTCAACCCCACTCGAGAGTGTCGCTGCGTTGCATGCAAAACGGTGCTGCACCTTTGACGGCGTTAGCTACCCCGACTGTGTGCGTCTGCAGTGGCATGCTTCCTGCTCCCGCGGGGTGCGCAGACCTTGATCCAATTTAGACGCTACTTACACCCCTGCTGCCTCCGTTTGTTGCTGTTGTTGTTTTTGGGCGAGCGTCTGCATTAAAATAACATTTTTCTATTGGATTCAATACTTCAACTCTGACGGCGCCGTTCGGCATTTGGGCTAAGGGCAACTGGGGCCTGGGTGCCGGAATATATATTTTATTTCATGGGTGTTTAAATTTTAAAATAACAAGCGACGGCAGCGTCGCTCACTGACACGTGGCAATAAACAGGAGGAGGACAACGACAACGACACCAGGTGGGATGGGGTGTGGTCGGGGTCGGGGTCTGGGGGTTAAAGTGTAGCCGCTGGTGCCCATAAAGCTCATGTTACAAAACTTGGTGTTGTTGGTTTTTTACGTGGTGTGTTATTGTTGGGGCGAGTGTATTTGTTTATTGGCCTCATTGCTGGCTTCTACAATTGCATTTGCCATGGGCAACTAAACATTTGGTCTCTCCATGCCTTTTTTTTGGATGGAGTTACAAGCACTTGGCTTACATCTAATGCGACTTAAGCTTTATGGGTTTATGTAAATTATGCCCAAATGGCTGCGACTCAGCTTTTGGCAGGTGCCTGTGGAAAGATTTTTTTTTTTTTTGGGTTTTTCTTCAGCTGCATGTCATTCCAAGTAGGCATCATATTTATTTCAAACAGCAACTTACGCTTCATATATCAAAGCCATTTTCCGGATCAGCTTCTATGTAGCTCTTCACATGATGTTCTTCAAAAAATTCGATAAGCTTAGATTACACTCTTAAAATTTGGTATATATCACGCTTTTTAAACTCGTTGACTGGATTTAATTACGTTTAAATTAATAAACAGTACACAACAAATAAATATAATTTTCTTGGAATTTAAAAACAGCAGCATTTTAATTAAATATGAAATATTTTATTATTATCATTGTCATCTTATTATTATTATTAGTTTTATTATTATTTTCATAATTTTTAAATTTTATTTGAACTAAACACAGTCCACAATCCAAATTGTATAATTATAATTATATAAAATTAACAGGAATGAAATAAGTTAAAATGAAAAACATAAAAATATGATATGGGGTAGTAAAATGTAAGATGGTCCAAAATTAATTGCAAGAATTTAAGACAGAAAGAAAAAGAATTGTACAACTCACAAATTTGAATGGATTTAAGAAATTTAAAATACATATTTTAAATATAAAAAAAATTAAAATTAAATTGAAAAAGTTTCTTACTAAATTCAAATTTAATATGTAATATATAAAATAACGAATATCGTGGGTATTTAAATGTATAATGGTTCAACACTACTGAAGTAAAGTTATACTGTTTTTACAAAATATAAGTGGATTCCACACTGCGAGTAAAACACGAACCTTGATCTTTCCTTACTATCCTTACTCGCTCTATCGCGACATGCAAAATATGGCACAAAACCCTGTTTGCGAATGTTTTGTTTGACGGCGTTGATTTGAAATAAGCTTCAGTTACAGAAGATTGCCTACGCTTGAGAGTCGGTCCGTGGTAAGCGTTTGAGAAATGGCAAGTAGCATTTCTTTCGCACTTTTGTTGACTGAGCGACCTTTTATGTAAATTAAGCAGCCATATGCATTCGCTTGTAAATCCGCAGCTGTTGTCAGTCGCAGTGGCCATTAGTTAGACGAAGCTGGGCCAGAAGTGCCCATTGCTGGTGCTACTCCCCTTCTCACCCATTCTCAAGACCATTAAATGCAACAGCTCAAAGTTTGTTGAATGCTACATCTTTGCCGCGCTGGCTTTCCTCCTGACTGACTCCTGTGGGACAGAGTCGGGGTGGTGGATTCTCTTTCTCTATCCAGCGCCCGGAAATGCTTGCACAATGCCAAATGCCGACACGCGCAGAGGATTTGCTGTCACTGACACCCTCATCCACATTCCCCTCCTCACTGAAATGGGTGGGGGCAGGGCGGAGTCCAAGACTCAGCTGCAGCAACCTCCCTCGAGATACTATACGCGTTGCATAATTATCAATGTGCGCACTAATGAAGCCGGCGTAAAATATGACGAAGGACATGTGCCGGCTGTCCAGCTCACTCTCGATTTATAGGCCTAAGCAACCAGCGAGTGGATCCAGAGTTGAATTTGCCGGCGTCTGCCAAAAAATTTGACGCTTTTACGCAATTTTTCTTGGCCCATTATGTTTATTATTGTCTTAGCACGACGCATTGTCCAAGTCCATTGCCAAGGGGAGGAAGGCCGGCTTCGGAACAGCCATGCATTATGCTTATTACTTAGCACTGCTGAACCCAATCCCAATCCCCATTCCGTACCCTTACCAAGATGGCTAGCTCTTAAATGTTTGCACACAAGAGCGTTTATAGTCGCAGCTTCCTGCTGTTTGCATTCATAATCCTAATGGAATTGATTTCAGTCCTGATCTCTGCACCGAATGGTCGGATAATGTAGGAAAATTGCCATTGCTGCGGTTAGTCAGGACGCTGTCGCTGGTAGACAACCAAACAACCCACCCGCAAACAAAATCTGACGACCATATGCCAAAAAGGTTTACTGCCTTCACTTTCTTTCTGTCTCTCTGGGCAATAAATGAGTGCTTATAAATCAAACGAATGCTTATTATATTCATGCAGTTTTAATGAGTTTTCCTCTCCTACTGCCGCCTGCTGGGCTGAGCTGAATGAGTGAGTCTGCTGGCTAAGAGCAGGAGACATTTAATGCGCCAGACAACGCATAATTGCTCATCCCTTTAGAGCCATGCGTTTCACGCGGAGGTCATTGACTGGACTGTGCTGTGTCTTGGTCCTGCTTCGATCGATTTGTTGGTATATTGCAAATCGTTACATCATCATTTTAGAATATCCACACTTCTAACACTTCGCTTGTTCAAATAGTTGGGGATGAGTTGCTCCTTATTAGGGGAAATTGACAATTTCCTCTATGTAATTACCGATAAACTTATCTACTTAAATCCACTTCTATTACTATTCTATAAGCAAATTAAAATTATTATTATTCTCTTAGCTAGTCTAACTGCCCTCATGCAATCTAATCTTTGCCTTACTTACCTTTCACTCTAACAATAGGAAACATTCCAAGCTTGCAGGCATCTCCTTAATTAACAGCTTCTCTTTATATGCGTATGCAAGGAATTGAACTAACTATAACTATTTATTTAACAACCAAGCAACACCAACACTTCAAGTAGAAATTACTGCTTACAATGCAAAGTTGGCTAAGAACATGGCTAAACACAATAATTTGCTTTTAATTTGGCATTTTGTAATTCAAATGAATGTCCAACGGGAATTCGGGATAATGTTGCGGGCAGGCCAATAACTTCACTTGAAATATGCATGCATGTTGATATCGTGGTGTAAGCGAGGCAAATGAAATTTCCAACGCCAGCTACGACATATCAATAAAAAGGGGTTTCTGCCACACATATATATGTACATATATGTATATACCCACCCCTATAAATAACAAGGGCCGAGGGAGACAACTCACATTTACGGCAATCGTCATTAGCAGCAGCCGAGCACAAAGCACCGACCAGCAAATGTCAAATGAGTGTTGATTCCCCCTCCCTTGTCCTTTATCCACTCCCACTCCCCCTCCCTATACCCATTCTAAATAAACGAGTGCCAGGATTCAACGTCATCCCATGTCATTCACTTGCGGTTTTCAGGGCTCGACACACATACAATATGTATGCAGCGAGCCTTGTAGGGATTCGGTTTCGTTTGGGGCATAAACAGAAATACTTTAGCCACATCAGGACTGCCTCTTGGTGACAATTGAAAATCCAATAAAGGTCGCTGTGTTTTGGTTCAACGGCCGGTCGGCTCCGGCTTGCTCCCCCTTAGCTGGGCTTTAGTATTTTAATTTAAACGAGGTTGCCGCCTAATCACAAAGCCAGCCCCCAAAAACCCCATGTTCCGGCAAGAACGCATCCTGTGTGGCCAAAATATTGAAGTAATGAACTTGCTTTATGCCAGCACTGGGCATCCTCTATGCGGCTATATCAAAATGCCACTAAACTTGAATGTAGTTTGAGGCAACTTGTGGAAGGACTTGTGGCACTCGCACTTTGAGTTAATGGCACATAAATTTAGCTCTGTTCCCATAACTTTTGATTACTGGGGTGTGGCTAAGGAGGACGCCCAAAGGCAACTACTCCGAATAGTTAATCTGAAAATTTCTTCGTCTATGCTGGTTCATTTTGGCATGGTTTGATATTTTTATTATTCCGAGGTTGACCAGTGCACAAATCTGATGTTATCTTCATACCATGAAAGCCAGGATTGAAGTGATTATAGTGTGCCTAAAATATTATTAATATAAAGTCAAATTTTTGTGAACTTGTAATATTAGTGAAAATCTTGTAGATGGTATTTAAATACCCTAATAGATGTGTATATATTTAATTGGGTCGGAGACGTCTCCTTCAAAGCGTTATATACATCATTGCAATATGTGTATAATTTCTTGTATGTCATTTTTTGAGAGTTGCGAGCTTTAGGCTGCCCCCAAAAAGCTTGTTTTGCAAACGCCTAAATTGCCACACTTATTTACGTGTGCAATTGCTTGCGCCACATATATAACATTGCACCATCATTTCAAAGAAACCATAGTTGGGAGAGGAGCGAACTGTTCGTAGCACAAGCATGAAATACTCCTGTATTTTGCTGCTCGTTCCGGTTTTCCAGTCGGCATGTGCTTGGCGATTGTTATGCGAGTTGATGATCAGCGAGAAGCTGCGCACCAGGATAAATACGTCCGCCACATTACCGGCGATGCTCATCTGCATCCAGTCAGTTAGCTTGACCATTTCGAAGACCTCACTGATAATATCAATATTGGTATTATTTCTGGGCATACCCGAGACCTTGGCGAATATGGCCAGCAGAATACTCATCGCAATCTGGCGACTGAAATCACTCTTAATAATGAGCCTCGTCAGGGCCCGTTGCATTTGGACGACCCTTTCCACACGCTCCATGCCCGTGCCAATTACAAATCTGTCACATAGGACAGTGCCAATATATTCGATGCAATCGGGTGGCAAACCGATAGACAGTTTGCACACAGCATCCAACAGCTCCGAACGGTAAGCCATACAATCTGTGTCCAGCGGCTTATACGACTGCATTAAGATACCAAGATGATAATGATCAATCAGTTCAGCCAGTGTCAACTCCTCTATTTCGAATGTTGCGTCAATAAAACGCTGGAATAGCTGTGCGGTGCTGTGGGCAACCAAATCAACTGATTTGATAGTTGAACTAGCCAGAAAGTCCTTCAAATCATCCTCTGTGTAGCCCAGTTTTCGGGCCTTCTTTTCGGGTTGATCCCCAACGCACAGCTCCGCAAGCATTAAACTGAAGTTATCCGCCTGTTCTTGATTACTCTGATCAGTGCTCTTGCTGTTGTTGCTATAATTATTTGCTGCAGCTGAAGTTGATGCAACTTTGCTGGACCGAGTCTGAGCGCATTTTTTTGGTGTCATCGAATTTCTTACTCTTTCGCGTAACCTCAAATACTAGCAAAATGTTTATTTCGTTTATTATTTATACTCGTTTTAGTTTAGAAAAGCCTACCTCAAATGAGAAAACCGATTTAAGTTTCCTGCCTGTTAAGAGCAACTTGAATTCGAACAACACAGTCGATTCAAAGCGGTTTATCCACGAGTAATGTTTGCTATTGGCGGAATCGAGTTATTTGTACACCGTCTCCAAGATATTATCTAATATATGGCCATGTCCGTCTGGCCGAACTTTTTATGCGCAGAACTCAGTCGGCTTTAAAGCTATTCTGATGAAACTTGGGATATATTCATATTTTGCCTGCGGTCACTCATGTTGCCGGAGTCGACCGGCTGCATTAAAAATAATCGGTCAAAACTTTTAATCTAATGGAATGTAGTTTAGGTAAGAGCTTTAATAGCAACTCCGAAGAGCACAACAAATATGCGATTGCTATATCAATAGCACAAGCTGCTTTGCTCCTTCTGCTATTGCTACAACTAAAGATAGCACAATGAATATTTGCTCTTGCTACTGCTATTTGTAGTAGTATCACTAGTAGTAGTATCTACTAGTATCACTAGAAAAATATGTATATTTGAAGCTCTTAATATGTGATGAACTTATGTTATCGGAGAACTATACCATTTAACTATATAATAATTTAACGATTATATTGATATCTTATATTGATATCTCAGCAAGTTGACAGAAATGATTATTTTAAGCAATAAATGCTGCTCCATTGTGTTAGTCAAAGTCTGGGCAAGTTGGTCGGCCCGTTGTGCTTGCTTAAATGTTTAGCAGATTTCCATTCATGGCAAAGGATCAAAAAAGGCCTCGATTGAAATGAGGAGGCAGCTGTCGTTCCACTCGCTTTGCCCCACTGCATACATGTCACCATGTCCTTCAACAGCTTTTTGCCCAGTTGGAGACCCAGATTGGGGTGGGGGTATGGGTTTGGCAACTAACGAAGTCTCCCGGCAGCAACACCTACGCACTGGCAGCCACACAATGACAACACACCACAAAACAAGTGTCGAGCAGTTAAGTTTTTGCCCTAAAAAGGATGTGCGTGCGTGTGGCTGTGTGTGGATATGTGATTTGTGTGTGTGTGTGTGTGTGTGGCAGTAGTTACTGTTCCAGGCACTGGTGTCAAATGCAAATCCGGATGCGGAAATGCAGGCAGCCAGAGATGAAAGGGGCGACAGACACGGCAGACAGACAGCAGTTTGGACATCAGAGCTGGCCAGTCAAGCAGGCAGACAAATCAGCTTTGCTTTTACATACATACATACATTCATACACACATGTACACACATGTACACACATGTACACACACACACACATATGAACTGGACGAAAGGACAGAGGCACAGATGAGTGATTTTTCGATTATCATTGGCACGCCTTGGGTGACAAATCAAATGCTCAGCAAGTGCATTGAAGCTTGGGCGAGGTCCTCATCTGGGTTTGCCTGGTTGGCCAATCTATTGTTGTTGGTATCATTTTTATAATTGTTGTTGTTGTTGTTGTTCTCTCTCTCTGTGGAAGTGAGTTAGTAGGCTGCTTAAGTTTGCAGGTGCTTACAAGCAGAGCCATTGAATCCGAGTGTTTGAGAGCAGGTATTGTGACGTTCACTGAAAGTTTGCAAAACACTCTGAACTTTGATCCAACTCAGTTATTGCGAGGGAATTTGTAACTTGAATTCTTCTCGATAATCACAGCTTATCTTAAAGATAATCATTTTCATTTCCTTACTATTTTACATTAACTTGATCGTACTTTTTAAGTGTAGATACGATAAGGGTATTAGATGATTACAAATTGCAAACACTTTATTCGATATTAAGTTGTATTTATAATATGATAATGCATTTTTGGAATTTGCCAGCCGCTTGTCATTGGAATTTAATATTTATAAATAGACTTAAAAACTTCCATTTGGAAAAATAAAGTCCAAATATTATATAGATAATAAGAATGTAATAAATCACTTAAGTATTCTGAACAATATATAATTTTCAAAATATCGGAACAGAAGCCACTTACAAATAAGGTATAATTAAATTCTATAGAGCTTATTTGAGACTAGAAGAGAAGTATAGGCCACAACCTAAGTGAAGGGTAGATTTTAGGTAATTTATTTGTACCACAATTTCCCTCAACTTTGCTCTTCTTCATTCTAAACTCTATTTTATATCATGTACCCTAATTAATTAATTATTAATTGCAAATGATTAAGTTGCGGTTTGATTAGATTTCAGTATTGGGATTTCAATATAACCCCAAGCTGGCCACACTAACTGGAACATTCAAATACCAATTTATACTTATGCATAATGCCCCTTGGGTGAATTTCAAATACATTTAGCTCTGTTCTGTTCTGTTATGTTCTGGTTTGCATGCTTGTAGCTTAAGCCTACATGTACAACAGGACGTATGAGCGTTATTAATGTGCTCTGCATAAATACAAATGCAATTTATATGTGCATTTTGACATTACACATATGCATATGTAAATGCGACTCTTCAAGTATGTGGCGTGTGTGTTTCTGTGTGTAACTGTGTTTATTTTAATTACAAGCCCAGCATTGGAATGCTCCTGTTGCTCCTGAGCCAGCTCCTGGCTAGAATTGGTCCCTCTATTGTAACGCATTCCAAGGACAATGATTTTAGCTGATGGATTCTGTTGATTGTGGGCAGAGAAACGATTGACAAATTAAATTGCTTATTGATGAGTGGGATTCAAACTCTCTACGTATATAATGGAATTTGCATACGTCGACTGCTTTTAGGCGTTATCATCCTCGTAGGCAAAATTTCGAAAATGAAATAAGTGCATAATGGAAATTCGTGAAAGCCAATCTGGTAATAATTTAAATTGAATATTTATGCTGTGCTTGCTTAAGTGTGAGCGTGTTTGAGTGTGTATTTGTGTGTGTTTAGTGTGTGTACAAGGGATGAGAATGAATCCACTTCATTTACAACCAACTGCAGGCATTGTGACGGGCTGTGAGGGCAGGGGAGATGAAGCGATTGCTCTGCATAGTACATTAGTTTTGAGTGCGCTGCCTATTTGCATATGTGTATTTGCCTTTTGCCAATAAATTTCTAAAATATAGACACACACACACACTCAAACCCAACTTCTAGCTCGTGGCGTATCAAAACTTAAACTGTCATAACACTGATGAGAGATCCATTTAAATTAGTGCTTTGTTTGTATTGCGTTAGGACCAGACAAATTTGATGAGTCTCTGTTTGTGTATCCAAGATCCATAGTACACATACACGTTCTTGTTATTTCCAATTGCCAAACTGACCAAAAACTGATGACACACTACCTAAAATTGCGTATGAATTCTGTCATTTATGAAAAGCACAACACAAATATTGGACTGAAAATTACGCTGCAACAAATTGCACTAAACTATCTCAAAGTATTTGATAAAATATTTTTAATATACACATTTGAAAGTGTATATAATAGGAAATCAATGCATGTGTATAGTATAGACAAAAGTGCAGACAAATGTATCTGCCTATAAATGCAAACGAGCAGCAGTTGAGTCTAATTCAATAATACTCAAAAATACTAAAAGTATTGGCTAAAGGTAAGTTAAAAGGAATCACATAAAATACAGTTAAATAACACAATTTTGTATACATTCCATATGCTTCCTGTATTGCGAGTTATATCTTAAAGTGAAGGCCACTTTGATGAATTCATTCATAAAAGATCCATTTAATAGTAGATTATTTCATAATATTCACAAGCTACAAACCCGAAGTTATTTCTATTGAAATTGACAACCAAAGCAAATAAAGTTGCCGAAGATTTCTATCAACATTATTCAACTCACATAAAAACTCAGTGGCCATTAATACACTCAGCAGCACGAAATCAATGACTAATCAATTGAAATATGCAGGAAAGCTAACACGTGCCGAGATTCTCAGAGCCAAATTGTCAACTTATTTCAATGAGCACCTGACCCCAGCCTTTGGGGCAACTCAAATATCCATCAGCAGCTTAACACCTCGGAACACTTAGAATCGGCTGCTGGAGCTGTTAGCTAACCAAGTTATAACTTCTGCTCCATTTACCATTGGCCCTATTAAGAATTCTAAGCAATTTCCTTATCAGCTTAAATCAAATCCTGGCCGCTAGAGATGCCGCCATGCAATAATAATTAGCATAGGGACAATGAACCGCTCAAAACTCATGGCCAACTTTATGTTCGAGTGGATGTGGAGGCACTCTAAAATTTATCATTTCCACAATTTGCTAAACCAGAGAACGTATTGCTGGCACTTATCAGCACCATCATCGTCATCATCGTCACCATCATCATCATCATTAACATCAACATCAAAATCATCATTGTCGGGTTGCTTTGTTGGCAGACGAATTCATAACTTTTGTGCATATTATTAAAATATGTAGGTCTGGACGCTGTGAATGAGTCCATCGGTGTCCTATGCTGTCCTGTCTGCGGCAATTGTTCGGCTGGAAGCAATCAAAAATGTTGATAAAATAATTTTAAATTCCATTTATATCCTTAAGGACAATTTGGCATTCACCGGTACTAATAATAATATCAACAGCACCGTCGTCGTCATCATCTTTGTTGTATTTGTTGTTGCTGTTGTTGTTGGATTCATCGATGTGGCATCATCAATGCTCGCTTTTGAACCTGTCCTGCGGCGCATTTGCTCTCGCTTCCTGGCATCGGTGGCGCTTTCGCAATTTGTCAGCAATTGAAATTCACCAAACATTTTTGAATTTGTTTGGCTGGCTACACTTTGGCCGCGATTTCAGCTTGTGCCTCGGGTTTGGGGTTTATGGTTTCATGGCTGCCCAGCAGGCACATTTTGCATTTCTCGGTGCCATTCATCGATTGCCTTGGCGTTTGTCCTCCTCTCTTTGTCGTTGTCGTAGTTGTCGTTGTTGTCGCCGTTGTCGTTGTTGTTGTTGTTGTCATTGCATCTCGTTCGCTGCCGTTTGGCTGTAGCCTGCCTCTTGCCTCTGTGGCAGGAATGGCACCCACTGTTTTGATTTTTATCCACAGCGTGAATATGCAAATTGGCAATGGAACCAACGGCGACAGCCAGCAACAAGGCGAGCGACCTTCTACAAGCTCCAATTGTTAGCTGAATTCTCAGCTCGATACTCTAAAACCTTTTTGGCCAAATGTTTTTCGGCCAATGGGAGCCAATCAAACTCACAGTCTGACAATGGAGCGAACAACATGATTTTTAGCGTCGGCCCAGGCATAGGCAAAGGCATTAAGTGCCCCACAGCAATGTGATCAAATTAGTGACGTTGCTGACGCAATTCGGCTGTTTAATCTAAATGGAAATTTTGAATTATGCTGAATTAAAGAATGGGTAAATTATGATATTACGATATGGATTCAATAAATTCGTATATATAAACAATATATAAGCACAAACAACATAATGTTGATGTGAGGCATTTCTTTTCAATTCATAATTTGGGCAGAAACTATAGCTTCTCATAATTTCGACTATACACTATTTTTCCATGGAATTTGTTAACAAGATATGTCTTGTCTGTCGTTGCTTTTTGCTGTATCACTGTGCTTGCCAGAAAAGACACTTCGGCTTTTAGCATATTCCACATGCTGTCTCAAGTCAAAAAAAGTACAGCGCGCTATCAAACAATTTCCAGCAGCGAGAGCAGTGAATAAAAACCAAAAAAAAAAAAAAAATTCTGAAAGAATTCAATTGCATATTCAAGTTTTGCACTTGAAATTCACAGATTTGTATCGGTGCGCTCATATGAATACCCAAAGAGTTCCAGACCCGGTAGCGAACTCCACGGCACGGCTTCAGAGCCCCAGCCTCAGCTGGCAGCGTGGCAGCGTGGCAGGCAGAGCCAATCCCAGCACAAGCACGAGAAATCGAGAAACGGAAGCAGACGTGAAACCCGAAAGGAACCACAGGGTGTCTACCGTACAAGAGGCGAGATAAATCTTTAGCCTTTGAACAAATGTTTGTGCATATTTGAACTTGCCAGACCAGGCAAACCAATTTTAAATTGGCAAGAGGTTAAGCCGAAAACTAACAACCAGGCGGGTGAGGTGCATAGTAAAGCATACAATCTGAAGAAGGGGGGGTGGGCGAGTGGGCGGAGTATGCTTCAGTTTTCGAGGCTGCTACGTTCGTTGCATACATAATTAAGCGATATGCTATATTTGCCGGTCCTCGAATATTGTCTATACATAGTGGAATGCATTGATTTGATGAGTACTTATAATATTATAACAACGGTTGGCAAACGAAGAACGTTAAGCAGGTTTGAGAAGAAAAAAGTTAGGGAAAATAGCTCGTACATTTTGCAAAAATTTGAATTTGAATAAACTAGAAATATACATTTTAATGTAAATATGTTCATGCAAGAAAGGGTTTGAACATATTATTATTATTCAGATTTGAATCTGAATCTTAAATTTATTGTGTAGTGTGTAACGCATTAAGGAAGACGTCTTAGTTTTAAAGACATTATGGAGGAAGAACAGAAGAATAATTGGTCGATATCAATTAACAATCGGTGGCAAGATATTTTATCCAACCACAATAACTACGAGTCTTATAACGTTACTAAGATTTTAATAAAAAAAAATCTGCTACATCCAATAGTTCCAATAGGGAAAATCAAACAATGGATCAGTCCTTATACAAACAACTTTTTTAATTAACAAAATAAGAGCACAGAAGTCGGTATTTACCCGTGTTAAATTGCTTCCAATATTTGGGCACAATATTTTCAAGATGAAACCACTTTATTATATTCGAACAATCGGTCTGCTATTAGATTTTATAATACAATTAAGGTAGACGCCATAAGTGAAACAGTAAATGCAGAGAAAAATGTATCATACAAAATCCTCTCATAACACATATATCAATCCTGGCTGACAGCGCATTAATTTGGTTAAACAAAGATTAAATTTCGATAGAAAATTTATTGGCGATCATGAAAAGAAATTACCCAGAGAAATTCATTTGTAATACCGGAAAATTCTCCTTATTTTATTAATACTAATAATACGCAGTACAATTTTAATTGATATGAAGGAAGATTATAATCAACTCTAATGAAGCAATATTGTCGCTGTACGAGTTAATAATGCTCAAAAATATTTCGTGTGCCAATGAAGTTGTTGTTTTTGATATAATTGACTTATTAGATTATATTAAGTATTTAAGCCTTTACACATTTTGTTATGATATTAAGGGTAATTAAATTACCTTTCCAATAAGCTACCAATGAATAGCAGTTTGGGTTGTGCTAATGATACCAAAGGCTTATTTAGTTATCTCTTACCAGGTGTTGTTCGTTTTATTTTATCCGGTAAAACCCAATTAAGCAGCTTCTTTGATTGCCATGGCTTTTCAGTATTCAGTTCAAATTAGCCGTTAATGGGAATCCTTTTCATGGACACATTTGTACTCCCCTGTTGTTTATTGGTTAAAGTATGCATGTCTGTATGGATATACGAGTATATATGTGTGTGTGGTTGAGCTCGGACAGCTCGTTAAATTTCATTCACTTTGCTACGAAGGGACACAAAAATTGGCATAAAATGAGCTTTTTGTGTGGCAGAGAAAAGCCAAAAAAGAAAATAGTAAGCACATATGACCACGTTTCCTGTCCTGACATTGATGTTGCCGTTGTCACAGTCGCCATCGTCGTCGATATCTTCGTCATGCTCCGGCAGCATCATCATCATCCTCGTAGTCATCATTAACAGTCAATCGAGTGAGCTCTTTTATTCGTTTGCCATTGACAAGGCCAAAAGAGTGGACAGCGTCCAATAATTCGCAGCTGTTGGACATACGGGAGATTGGGGCACATATGCAACTAATTGATATTATATGAATAATATGTTAAATACAAATGGGATGCAGATGCGATGATGAAAACAATGACAGCCAAAACCAATTGCCATTATATATGTGTAATCAAAATAATGAAAAAGAATTTTGTATAAGAGCCAATGGATTCGCCATAAAGCGGTGAGGCGATGAAGATATAAATGGGCATTTGCCTTACACATCGTAAATATAAATATCGTACATATATACGAACATTGAAATAAATGGCATTCCTCATAAACAGGAGACTGACGGTTGATCATTGTAGGGATGAAGCCAATTGTAATGCTTTGTGATAAATATTCTGAAAATTATAATAAATTGATTTGTAAAGTTTTTCCGTTTTCCATCCAATCAGGTCTAAAATCATTTTCAAATATCTAAATAAAAATTCATTGGGCTGACCATTAAGGTGTATCTTCTTTACTTTAAATTTTCTTAATATGATCATAGATATTGAATTTAATATCTTATAATTTGTAACTTTAAGTTGCATTTTTACTTTTAAAAAGCTGTGGACGCTCTTAGGCGACATTAAAAAAATAAATTAGTAAAAGAAAAGAAACATTTGTTGGTTATTCAACAAGACTCTGAAATATCATGTCTTGCCAGGGCTGTTAAGGTAGAGTCCACGTAATTTGCATAGTCCACTGTCTGAGTGGCATTGTAAGGTTAGCAGTCGAGCAACCTTAAGAGTGCATTTACTGTAACTCCGCCACTTTGGCCACGTTAAATGCCAATTAGTTGCCATTTAGGAAACTTGGCACTCAGTTGCAGGCGAAAAGGCGCAAAGGCGAGCAGCCCCATGGTCCATTCTCATTAACAATGCCAATTGGAAAGTCTTGCCCAATTCAAATCCAAATCCAAATGCAAATCCAAATGCAAATCCAATCGGGCTACAATGACGCGTCTAATTAGTCAGGTTGAGTTGCGCCTCGACGGACAACGAAAATCCCAGGCACGTTTCAGTCGCCCAGTCGCCCAGTCGCTGGTCCAGTGCTACAAGGCTGCACACCCCGCTGTGGCACTCCGAGTGTTGTCGGCATTATAAAATATTTTCTCGGTGTAGCGTTTACATCGAGTGGGGAATTAAACAAATTTATTTGGCACAACGAGCAGCGACCCGGCAACAGCGTAACTTCATTTTGGACAATAAGACGAGACGGTGACTCGGTTCCCTTCTACAACATTGCCAGCCTGCACAGAGCCAGTCCAGTCCTTGGCTGGCTTCAATTTATTAACACTTTTCTCGCTCGTGTTTCAATTCCCGGTCGGTGACGTTGACTGCGTGACTGCTTCGCTGTGCCTGCAGTTGACCCGTCGCCTTCAGACATTAGATAACAATTCGCTTCCGCTGAAATGCAGCCAAATCCTTGTCGCGTCGGCCTAATAGTGGTTTGGGGCGGGGAGTCGGGTGACGAACGGATGGACTAACGTCAATTTTGCAATTTTTAGCATGCGAATGCAGCACGAATGCCGAGTCCAGATGCAGTCCGAATTAGACGAACGTTGCCCGTTTTTAATTAAAAAGGTCAGAGCGGGTTCAATTTATGCTGATGTCGCAACGAACTAGCAGCGACTAGCAGCTTATTTGCAATTGAGAGAAAGACGTTTTAGCTGTCTCAGCAACAGCAACAGCAGCAGCAGCCCCATAGAGTTGTCCGATACTTACCCACTCCAGTTGGCATTATTGTAGCTCGCTGACAGTTCCCTGTTCTGACACTTTGACAAATGCTGTTGCCCGCCACAAATCGTTAATCTCAATACATGAGGCCCACAACAATTGGCTGGCCAATTAAGCAGGCAACTACACACAAGAGATGTGCTCAAGTCCAATGTAGAACTCATCCTCTAAAATAAATCATAATTAACATTTTCAATATTTAAACAAAAGTAAACTTAGTAACGTGACACCATTTTATTTAATTAGCATTACTTAGCAACATCTTGTCTAATAAAGATAATAATCGAATAATCTAAGTCTTAAGGCAGATATCTTCGCAGCTGTGTTTTAATCGTTATATGGGCTCTCATCTCTAAGTACTCCAAAATGCAACCAACTGCTGCGAGGGACTGGTCTTTGTGTTACGGTCGCTTTGCATTTGTTTGGCTGGTTCCGGCCCGTTGCCTGGCAATTGACATGATGATTTCGGGTACAAATTTTCAGTTCGATGTTGTGGTCTGCAGTTGGAGGAGCAGCAGCAGCAGCAGCAGTGAGTAGGGAGGAGGGACTGAAACCGATGTGCCGTGGGTTTCATTCATACATTGGTCGGGTGCATGTTTTGCTCACGTAATTGACAACAACAATTGACAACCGCCTCCAATGGCAATGCCTCGATGGTTTTGCTTATGCTCCTGTTTGCGCTGTTGTTGTAATTGCTGCTGCCGCTGTTAATATTGTTGCTGGTGTTGTTGGCCTGTCATTATCCTGGAGCACACCGTAACAAAAAGTATTGCCGTGTGGTGTGTGCCTTTTGCCAGCCGTCTGTTGACCACCTGCGGTGCTAAAACTAAACATTTTCAGCATTCACATTGTTGTTGCTGATGTTGTTGCTGTTGCTTTTTCTGTTAGTGTCGTCTGTAAAATATGTTGCGCCATGTTGACTGCGACATGCAACTCAGCAATTGCCAGCCAGCCATTCAATTGCATTATTTATTAATCGAATGCTGTTGACACTGCACCACTTGCCAAAACATTCAAAACATACAAAACATTTAGCGCAGCATACGTTGATTTTAACAGTGGCTAGTACATATCCGAGATTATCAAATACCTGCAAGCTTTTCCTTCAAATGTTATGTTTTAACTGTATTCGTAAAATGTGGGTTTTCTATCGGAACCGAAGACCTTTTTGGGTGGCAGCTTCAAACAGCTAATTTCCATTAGTTGCTAAGTTTCTATTTCACTGGATATAATCCTAGTCTCTTTTAGAGTTTAGCGTATATGAAAAATAGAAAACCGCTTGACCGGAAGCCAGCGACAAATATATTCAGATTTTATTTCATGTATTTATGGCAACCTATATAAATCTTAGCATTAAAAAACATTTTCTATTAATTAAATGCTCAGCGCAGCTTTAACAGATTTATTAGACTAATTTATATGCGGTTAGATTTTAAGTACAGAATTCGTAGATAACAATATTAAAACATATTTAAGCATTGAAATTTCGAAAAATTATTGTATTAATGATGATTGATTTTTAAGAGACTTAAACATATTTTAATACTTAGAGCCTTATAAATTGTATATTTGGAATAAATATATATATTTAAGCTATGAGTTTTTTGTGTTTTTTGTGATGTGAGTAGCTGGGAGTACAAAATATATATTTATTTCTTATTTTCTCTCTGTGAATACAGTAATCTCAGACAACGATTGATAATGCAAGCAAATATTCTGATTGCATTCGTTAAATATTTTATAACATATGCAATAAAGCATGCCGCGACACGACCGCTTAAAGCCAAAACCAACAAAGGGGTTTTTATTGTAATGAATTCGAATGGGTCATAAAAAGAGGCTTCACCGCCTGCCCCGTACCGACGTTGAACACATTCCAAATTCGGTAGCCCCATCGACAAAAATATGAATATCCATTCAATCAAGCAGCAAAAACAAGAACCATATCTGGTAAAAATATGTCCGGTCATTAATATAGATGGATTACATGCGTCGAGTATTTACGGATATGTTCGTTGTCCCTTAAAAAAAAAAAGGAAAACAAATCGCAGGCAGACGCAATATAATCAGACTAACGAATATTAGATGCTCTTTGAATTAAATCTGTTTGGATTTGAGTTATAAATAGCATTGTTAAGCGCAAATTATATTAAATGTAGCTTCAATCCTTAACCAAACCCAAATCTTAAAACTCCAAATAACCAAGTTGGTAACAAACTTGCTTTAAGAACACAGCAGTTTTTAAAACATACCTAAATATTACTCTTTGCAGTAATACCAAGATTACAAAACAATATGGATCTGAGAATTTCATTCTCTAATTTTGTATGTCCAATCGTATCAGTATTTTGATATCGTTTGTTCTTAATATGAGTGCAAAAGTTTATACACCCTACAGTTGAATACTGTGCATTTTAAAGCCGATCTCCTTTACAGATGGTGACTGTGTGGCAGGTTCGGGTAGAAAGGAAGGGAAGGATTTAGTATCTGCGACAAAATCACCTCAATTAATTTAATTAGTCTGCGGTTGTTGTGCATTTAGCAGCCGGCGCACGATTCCCAGATGCCCGGGTACCCAGTTCGTTCTGATTGATATTCTTTTATTTTGGCGACTGCTGACTCCAAAAGTTTTAATGCGCCCCACATCGATAAAGGGGGAGCAAGCAGGGGGTGGCGTTGGGAGCTGCAGGGGCCAAATCGAGTGCACAGCATGACGAACCGCGA
Source organism: Drosophila macrothrix (assembly GCA_035042055.1). Classification (NCBI taxonomy): domain Eukaryota; kingdom Metazoa; phylum Arthropoda; class Insecta; order Diptera; family Drosophilidae; genus Drosophila; species Drosophila macrothrix. The sequence goes on from JAWNLX010000260.1 coordinate 211,029, forward strand.
TGCCCAAACTGACCGCCGCCAATGATTAATGCGTGTACCCCGTTGCTCGCTGGACAGGGTTTATGAAAATCAGTGATAAACGTTTGATAAACGATATTGAACAGCGAGTGACATTTGACAGTTGGAAGTGCAGTCCCAAAACAAGACGTGCTGGGATCGTTGCCTACCCGACATCATCTTCATCGCACGTACATAATTAATGCGGCCCCATGCTCCATGAAAGCACTTCACTCAGTTTTATGGCATTTATGGTTTACAATTTTTCGGCTTTTAGTTGAAGCTTTAAAGTGTCCGAAATCGTATTCTTGCTGAGATTTTTATTACATCGCCATTCAAGCTTCGATTGTATTCTTTATTTAAAAATGTAAACAAGTCCATTGATTCCCGGGATCAGCGGGCAGCTGGCATTTCTTGTTGTCCAATGGCTCTGCACTCTGTTTGCTTTTGTTTGATATTGAATTTCAATTTGTTATTGGCCTGGGAGTGCAGTTTCCACGTCTTTGAAATTGATATAGAAAATCAATAAAAGTTTGAATAAGAAAATCTACAGTTCAATTTTTAGGTGCTCGTTCCACGCTGTTATAAAATAATTTCTTTATATTACAATTTATTGTGTTGTTATACATATAGATTGCGTTGGTATTTTTCTCTCTCAGTGCTAAAAAAAAACTTAAGATTATTATTTGAGGCACTAGTCCCATTTTTTAAACATATAAATATATATTATAATATACATTAAATGTTGGGAATTAAGATTTTGTGTGTGATAATTAATACTTTAAATATTTTATACACAATTAATTTATGGAAATAAAATGCAGTACTTATGTATACAAAATAACTATTTTTATAACTAAAGTGTTTAACAGGCTTTTAAAATATTCATGAAATAACAAGTATCTCAGAGATAACCTAAAATAGTTAATTTATATACTAACTAATTTTCCCCTTATGATAATCCAAAAAGTGTTGTTCCTAATCCACAAACTCGCACCATGAAACCTGTCGATTGAAAGCGGTTCGAAAATATTTCTTTAGTAAATTGATTTTCAATTTGTATTCACAATTTGTACCAGAACAGCGCAATATGCCGAAAACACTCTAAATGAAATTTTCATCTCGATGACACATCAACGTGAAACTTTGAAATGCTCTTGCTTTGCATTTAATATTCAAATTGAAATCATTTAATTGTGTTGTGTTTTCTCTTCCGGCGTATGTGCATATTTATGTGAATACTTTTGTATCAGCTTTCAACTTTGACAAATCATTTCCAGTTACAGTTTCCTCTCAAACAGCAGATACAAAAATTAACGTTAATCATTTTTATTACGGTATACGTTGCACTAAAAATGCAAATGTTTTTTTTATTTATCTTCAAAGTTTGAGCATACCCGTCTGCATCATAGAGACATTACTTGACCCCTTTCATTAGAGCTGTTTCTCATATACATATACGAGTAAATATATATATGTAAATATATTGAAGACATATGTGAATACCGCCACAGTTTTATTTACATTTTCAATTTGATTTTTTTTTTTTTTTGCTCTTGCGGTTGATTATTCATTTTGATTTATTTTAATTCGTAATAAATTACAACTTTCAACTGTGGTTACCAATATTTATGCCTGTAGGGCAGCATCAGGTGCTCAACCTCTCTATTTGGATGGGCTTCAGCCTATTCGAAACGGGCGGAGCATCGCTTGATGATTTTTCAATGTTAATGTGCTAAGCGAAAAAATAAAAGTGAGAGTCTATCGAAAATGAATTATGAAATGTGTGTCAAGAGTTGAGAGTTATTATTGAAATACGAGCACATCGAATTCGAATTCCCGCTTGGCCCCACAGCTCAAATGTTGATTGTCACTGCCAATAGCATCGCTCGATGCAATATGGGAAAGCTTTCAGCAATATGATATACGATTGGGCTATAAATATTACGGGCAGTTAAGGTGTCGTGCACAGTAGCTGGTTCAATTTACCATTTGCTCTGCTCTTGTGGTTACTCCAACTAGTACCATATGAGTAAGCGGCTTTCCATTGCCATAGGCTTAGAATCATTAGTAATGATGAATAGAAGAAAGCTAATCAGTTAATGAACTCCGATAAAACATATTATGCTAATTTATTTAAAGGATTTAAAATTTACCGGTACTATACTACAAAATATAATTCACAAAACGAATGCAAAATTAGACAAAAACATCCTTTGATTTATAACTGGTGCACTTCAAAGCTATAAAGATATGCCAAATATATAGTAATTTTGGTGACTGTCACTGTCACTTGGAAAGTCAAAACATTTCAATTTATAACTACGAAAGCAAACAAATCAAATCCATATGCTGTTCAAACATGCTCATATTGCAAGAATTGATTAAAACTGATTGTTGCTTAGCTTTGGGGCAGCTGCACCATTAGAATTGCAAATGCATAATGCAAAAGTTTTTGAATTTCTGAAACACTAATGCGAAAATAAACAAAATTTATGGCAATACGAAAACCAAGCTCGAAGTCAAGTGCCGTTCACACAATTTAGTGGCATTAGATGTCCGAGTCCATCAAAGCCCATCCAAATCCACCCACAATTGCGCAACTCACACCCAGATCGCCAGAGGCGTGCGTCAAGCGTGAATTATGACAATGTGTTTTCCAAAAATAAACATCAAATTGGAGGGGAAAGAGTGAAAGCTAGCGATAAGGCCGTGACATGGGCTCTACACGTCCATAATTTCTGCAAAAGCAACAAAAATAAAAAAGTGTGTCTGCATACATTTCGAGTCAAAACACTGGCCAGCACGAACACAAAAAAAAAAAGAAAACTAAATTAGTTAATTAATGCAGCACAAACACAAAATCTGAGCAGAACTGGACGCGGGTCGTCATCAATCATGGGCGAACCTCGATCTTCAGTCTTCTGTGGCGGCTCAATTGTTGTGTGTCAAAAGTTTTGGATTAAAAATAATTTGAGGGTTGCTACGGGAAGCGAACGCTGCTTTCGCTTTCAGACACGGCCCGATTGACGTTCAAAATTGCCCAAGGGGAAGAAATATTCAGCAATTATATACCCACATATGTGACAGGTAAAGTGATTAAGCGCCGGGCTACAACAAAATATTCTCTATAAATACCAACGGTGAAGTAAATTGTGGGCAGTGAAAGATGCCAACTTCAAAAACCACAATGTATCACATTTCGCGCTTTGAGGTTTTTTCAATTTATTTTATCTATTTATTTTTATATTTTGATTGAGAATATACTGCTAAGCCGAAGGCAAACAGCAAACTTCCATTAGTCGACAAAGTATTCCAAACAAATGTGAGAAATAAAAGTAAATTGCGCTATGCCGATATCTATATGCTCTTCCCAAGACACGCTGAATATTATTATATTACTTGATGATCACATATTTAATTTGCAATGAATTGCTTTTCTCAAATTTTACTGTCTCCCAACATTTTTTTTTTCAAATATATTACTCTCAATGTTTTTATGTGATGAGAATGAATACCAATATGCTTTGAGTTAATTTGGGTGTATTTGGGTAAAATTCTCATCTCTGATTGACATTTTAAAACGTCTGTTGTCCCCCGCGGATTCGGTTTCGCAACACATTCGAGAACACCTTTGGTCCCACTCATTTGTTGGATTCCCCTGATGGGGGAGGACGTCTATTTCGGACAGGTGCACAGCGTATTTGTTTGGCGAATGTGGAGGCATTTGGGATTTGCATAAAGCCTACCAAAGGAAATGAAAAACTCTCTGTGCATTTTTAATTAATTAATTAAGGTGAGTCTCATTTGTGTCGCTAGTGCCAATAACGAGGCTATCAACGTCGGCGTTACTCGTATTATCATTCCCCATTCAAATCAACGTGATGATGATCGGACGGAGCAAAAGGCAAATATTTGTACTTGGTTTGTGTTCTCGTTGGGCTTTGCTGCTACTGTGTTTGCATATGCATGAACTTAATTTTAATTAATATTTTATTATCTTAATTATGCAACGCACCTTGCCACGTCCACGTCCACGTCCACGTTCGCGACCGATTCCGAGTCCGAGTCCGTCCGAGAGCTGCGCCCTCTTGTCGCCAGTTTAGTTTTCGACCTTTTGCTTAACAAATTATGGCCATAAATAAAGTAAACGAGTTAAAAGTGGTTTTGCGTGTAGACAGCTAACACGGACATAGACACAGGCTCGAACCCCGAGCCTCCCCGGCTGCCAGCCTGCTGTCTCTGCCCCTCTCCTTGTCTCCCTCTCTATGTATCTCCCCTGTCTGCTTTCGGTCTAGCCACAGTCTGGCGACGCTTGGCTAATGTCATTTTCATATTGGCCGCTATTTTTCTAACCTCTTTGCAAAGGGTTAATTCTTTGACAAATGTGCAGAGTGCACTGCGTACAATTTTATTTGTACACATTTCTGTTGCCTTTGCTATTGTGGTGTTTTGGTTAATTTGGGCTGATTTATTGCGTTTTATTAGTGGCGCTAATTGGCTTCAATTTGTGAGCTGAAAACGTCAGTTTAATTCAGAGCAGGTGGCAGGACTCTTTCGATGCTTCGAAAAGATCTTAGATAAAAAGACTTTATATTTCAGAAGATAAATAAACAATTTGAAAAGGAATATAAATGTTTGTCAGTGGATAAAACTAAGTTAAATATGTATTTGTTTATATTCGAAAACAATATTAATTATTAGGATTGAACAAAGAAATCTTAAAGATAGTTACCTAGATATGCAGCGCTTGAGTAATATTTGAGTTACAGATATTATAGATTATGTGCTGGTTCTCGTATTCCATACGAGACTTGAGTCTGTTTTACGACTTTTGTCCACACAAAAAACAAATGTATTGGAAATTCTCGGTTAGAGCACCCTTATTATTAAATGCTAAGTTTTGTATATGTAATGTATGACGACAACTTCCCTTCTTCTTTGCCAATTAATTAAGTTTGTTTTTCGCCAAACCTTTCTTCAAAATTCCAGACATTGTTCTCCGATATTTCCTACAAAAATATTTCATATTTTGAGCCGTTGCCGCCCAATTAAATATTGCGGATGTGACCAAACAAAAATATTTGGCCAACATCAAAAAGCTGATGACGCGTAGGTTGACAATGATGTTGCCGCCTCTTTAACGCAAATTCCATAAAAGCAGTCAGCAGTCAGTAGTGAGTATTGTCACCGTGGAGCATTATAGTTGCCGTTCAGATCCTGGACCCTTTGCTCTATAGTCGGCTTAGAAAAACATGAAAAATTTAAACAAGGCGAATACGAAGCCCGACATTGTAGCTGTGTTTTGTCTGCTACAAAAATTGCAAGTGACAGGCAATTCATCATTCATTCGGTTTTCGAGTTGACTGACTGCCTGACTGCCTGCCTGCCTGCCTGCTAGCCTGCTAGCCTGCCTGGCCTGACTCGTCGGTCAGTCTCTCGAGGGGGCGGAGTTCCCTGTTCCCTGTTGGCTGGCAATGATTCCTTTTTTGTCTGCGCCAAAAGCAATTTTATGGCCGGCAACTTAAAGCATTGCCATTGCTTTGACAATTTCATGCATTTAAAGGTTCCTCGTGCTGGCCCAAACCTGAAACACAGTGGGTAAACTTGTAAAGGAATAGTTTACTTGGAATATGAAAATAGATAATAAATGATCTATAAGGATTTTGTACGTATTTGAAGTTAAACATGTGGAAATTGAATTAAAGTTAGTAATTCATTGATTTGCACCACTGTGCAACGCCTAGTGTTAGTCTTTTGGAATTTTAAATTGTTTTAATGCGTGCGCTGCGCATCTGACAGCCACACACCACACCCATGAGATGATGTCGTCAAAGTGCGAGCGTAGAGCTTTAGATCTCGGGTCGCAGTTACGAGTATCCAGCGAATTTTAGTTGCACTTCAAGGATCAATCAATTTTTTAGCACGACTCCTGCTGATGAAGTGCCGCCGCTGCGAGCTGCAAACTGCGAGTTGCCTGTTTAATATGCAGCGAGTAGCATCGCCAAGCTCGTCGAGCAAACTGCACCAATTTGGAGCTGACCATTGGAAGTGGCTACGAGTTGGTAGGTTATAGTATTTGGCTGACTGGTTGGCTGCCCTGATGCACTTCATCGCGCAGCGGTGCAGTTCATAAATTTTTAAACGTTCGCCTGCAAAACAAACAAGCTGCCAGCTCCAGCTCGGTAATTTATTCATTGCAACGAAGACACACGCATGTAATCAATTTTTATTTTAGAATTAGCCTCACCGCACGAGTTGGTGGCTGCCAGCCAAGGCAGGTGCAGAAGTTCCTTTGCTCTATTATAATTGGATTACAAACAGTTTCAGTTTCAGTTCAGTTCGGTTCTGTTCTGTTCTCTGGGCTGGGTTCTTTTCGCCAAGGACCTAGCACACTGGTGAGTACTGGCCGCATCTTATTCAGGTTGTTGTGTCTGGTCCGGTCTAGGACTGGGTCTGGGACTGGGTCTGGGAATGTGTGGACTTGTCTGGTCTGCTGGTGTGGCATTTTTAACGAGCGCATCGCATCGTCTGAGCTGCAGTCATTTACAGTCTCTGTTGGGGCGGCTGCTTTTAAATGACAACGGGGCCCGGAGCCCCAAAAAGAGGAAGAATGGGGAATTGTTGGTGCTGGTGCTGGTGTTGCATGGGGCATACTGCGTGTGGCAGTTGAGACAGTTGAGGCAGTTTTGAGTGCGCCATAAAACGGTTAAAAGCGACGCAGTTCTTGAGCTTTAAGTGCAGCTGCGTCAATTGAGGCAGCTTAATGCCGCTTCCTCTGGCCATTTTTAGCTCATTGTGTTAATCCTCCGCTTAACCTTGAACTCCAGCTGCCAGCGTACCAGCTTGTGTATAGTAAAGATAATGTGAGGTTATGGAATTCTCACGTATGTAATCAACCTAATTTATATTTTTTTTTTTTACATTTATTAAAGACTATTTGGTATCCTTGGAGCAAACACATTCAAATGGTAAAGCAAAGTGGACTCTGCACCCAATCAGTGGTCTGCTCCATTTTGATGTATCAGACTCTAATTTAATTTTTTGTGATTTAATTAAATCTTTTGAACTAAATTTTGATAGTAAAATAATTGGTTATTGCAATACAAATATTTCATTTTGTTAGTTTTGACTTTTTAATTGAAGTCCAGCACATGTTTCTTCATGTGTATTACCAAGTTATTATTATTGTTATGTAGTTAGATTTAGGTCATTGGTATGAATGAGCAGCTGGTGAAGTTCTTAGTGTCATTGAGAGTTAAATCTTTGCAGAATTGGTTTCGATTGTCTAATGTATTCGAGGAGGAATCTCCGACCGCATTAGGTAAATAAATATATTCTGAGTGTCTGTCTCCCTAAAAAAGTCAATATGCTTTTCCATTTCCGACCAAACTCAGCAAATACGAACGCTTTTAAGCAGCAACTGGCTGCAACAACTGAAGTCTATAACAGTCTAGTTGTTTTGTGCTAGCTTCTAGTCGAAAAGTAGCTTTGATCCGCTTGTCTTAACATTTGCTACAATGCTGCTGTACATAACAAGGCAAATTCGCAAAGCGATCGCTAAGGGAAGCAAACCGGTATACTGTGCTCTCTATGGACACGAAAAAGAGACTACCCCTTGGATACGGCGACTGCGAATCGCGGCCAGCTTCGTGCTTGGTGTTTTGCTGGCATATTTGATGTGGCTGCTCATTTCGGTCAATATTAATGTAAGCAAACTTTACGGCCACATTGTGGGAGAGGGCAAGGTGACAGTGGTATTCCTGCTGCTCAACGGAGTCCTATATGTGATCAGCCCCACTGCTCGTGCGGTGACCCTGCTGATATTTGTGGGGCTGCTGGGCCGGGCGGGTCGTCGCTATTTCCGTGCGGCTGCCTTTGCGTTAATCATTGCCGGCCCCATTGATAACCTGGTGCGGAATGCGGGTGAGGTGGCTCGAGTGTTTGCCTGTACCACGGAGCTAACCTACAATCTGACGAAGACACGCTTCGATCTGATGGCCAGGCCCTTTACGAACACGCTGCAGTACATGGCCGAAGACTTAACCGAAATACAAGGCAATTTCAAGCAGCTGCAGGACGTTCTGAACGATCTCAAGTACGCCGTGAAGCACTCGGACATTGAGGATGATACATTTGGTAAAGATAAGCTCCGACGAGCTGCGAATATTTCTGTTGGGGAATCCAATAGTACCAGCTCCAATGCGCAGCTGCCCAAAGCGGACGAGGTGCAGAGCCAGTTTTTGCGTAATTTGCGTAATCGCTGCAAGCATCAGCTGCGCAGTGGATATAAGGTTTGCCAGGAGGTATTCCTACAAGGCTATCGCAAGTGTAGCACCAATTTTCCAGACTGGCTGGCAAGCGCCATATGCTGGCCCTATCGGGTCGATATTATATGCAAAGTCAATATGTTTGGCAATCCCGATCAAATCTGTGACGCCTCCAAGGTAAATTGAGACTTTAAATGATATAAGATACCTTAGAGCCAACTTTACATTTCTTACTTAGGTGGTGCCCTCCAATTTCGGCAGAACATATGTTAAGATGCTGCAAGCGGAGCATGAACTCTTCGAGAATAGCACGAATATCGAGATAACATATCAGGTACAAAACATATCAACATCAGCTCAATTGCAAAGTGCACAGACAACGGCCGAGGAGGTTATCGCGGAGTTTGAGCGCAAACGGCGCACATTTAAGTGGGTCATGCTGATTATTGAGAAGATTTTATGCCTAATGATTTTGGGCGTGTTGTACGCATCCTTCGAATACCATTATCGATATCGTGTCAATATTGAATTCGATAACTTCTACATTACGGACTATTTCGAGCATGTGGACGCTCGCCGCAAGGACGCCAAATTGCGTTCACTTTTACCACTGCACAACCACGAGAAATCCCGGCTTGTGAATGTCAATCGAACATGCAGCCACAAACAGGAGCAGGCCAACTATATTTGCTTGTACATGCTACAGTTCTCGCTAGAGGTTGTTACCGCCGGCTTGTTTCTGTTGCTGGACCACATGGTTGTGACTCTACTGACCATCATACACCGACGATCATTGATCACCTACCATCAGGAGGGCGAGCACGAGGTTCGCTTTCGCGTGAGTATAAAGACAGCCAGGCAGCTCCTAAATTCGAGCATCGCACACTCAGAAAAAAATCTACATATTAGTAAGTAGCCCTCAAAATTATAAAGTTCTTAGAAATTGTTTCGAAACATTAGGAAAAAAAATTCTAAAATTAAAAAAGACATCCCCTAAATCGACAATCACAAAAATATTAGAAATCGTTAGTTCTTTCACATTTAATTTATGAATATATGTGAAATCTTTTTACATATAGTCAATATATAATACAGTCATATAGCTAATTTTAAAATCAGGAACTTAACTTTCTAAATTTTAGCAATGCAGAACATAATTTTTAGAAATTTATTTTCTGAATATTAGGGTTACTAACCATCGCGCCAAAAGTAGGTCGTTTTTTTAAAACTGAACTTTTTTATGATTGTACAATATCATTTCCGATTAACCTCTCAGATAAATGGCACTGGCCTGATGGCACGCCTGCTGCGCACCACAATGAAAAACTTCAATATACACGAAAGTGTCTCCACCTCGTTGAGCAACGAAGCTTGCCTGCCAGTGGCTCATGTATTGCCAAGCAGCTTTTACTTTAAGCTGATTCTCCTGTATCTGGCCATCGTTTTCCTGATCTTCCAGAGTGCCGCCTTCGTGGGATTGCGTCGCGTCATTTGCAGCTACTTCTACTATAAGCGGGAGAAGCAACGCATCCTCTTTCTATACAGCAGCATGCTGCGCAAACGGAATTCCATTGTCGACGAGATGCATATTCGGGCCGAGGAGAATATGGCCTTGCGCCACGTCCAGGGTGAGGTCAACATATTGTTTGTGCTGCGTATGTCCTATCCCAATAAATTTGGCTGGCTGCGAAATTACAATGTTGCAAAGCGGAAATGTCTCACCTGCAATGCTCTGGAAGATAGCAAATTTGTCTACTGTCCAAGATGCGGATTTCCGTTCTGCTGGGAGTGCAGTCGGGACATGAAGAGGATGTGCGTCAACTGCGAGGAGCTTCTGCCCATTGATGCGACAACTGACAAAGCTATCACAAGCGATGAGACGAGTGTGGATGTGTATACCTATCGAAAGGAAAAGTAGCTTTACTCTTATCAACTTGACAATACTCCTCTCTCTTTAATATAATAATATAATATAAATAATAAACATTAGCATCTATAAGTCGGTCTGATTGGACCACTGAGTCTTATAGCTTTCATAGCAGCTGTCTGTCTAAAACCAGGTCTTGTTTATTCATCTTGAGCGTTTTTACAATAAACAATGAAGTGCCACTTTAAATGTACTTCTCTCCAAATAATGCATTTAACTACCACCATATTTTAGTGATATTATTATTACACTTTAGTATAAATAAATAAGTGCAAGTTCAAGTGAAGGTAATCTTGGTCCTTGCATGTTTTGCGCAATACAAACGTATTATTTTGTTTTGTGTATATTCCCTGCATTTACAACTTGTTTCAATCTTTCCACTTGTAATAGGATCTGTGCAGTAATTGTCCATTTTCCAGTCTGCAGCACTTAATTCCCAGTAGTTTTTAAGTTCGCTCAGTCCAATGCTCTCGATTCGAGTGTCTTCAAATTGGCCTGCAGCCCTGTCTGCTATTTTGTCTGCCGTTTGGCAACAGTTCGTCAGACATCCGTTAAGGAATTGGGGGCGAACCTTTTTGTCTGCTGCTGGCTTGTGCTGAAGCTCTGTGCCTAATATAATTATGCACATGTCTCGGGTTCGGCAAAAGTTGTTGTTCGCCTTATCCTTAGACAAACTTTAGCCAGGCATTAAGCAGAACCCCTCCTGATTCGATTATCTCTGCAGAAATTTCAACACTACGCCATGCAGCCGGATTAAGTTGCAAAATTGTTAATTAAAAATAATAAAAACGCTAATTGAAGAAATGCCTACAGCTGGAAGAGTCAGCAACGTCTTTCGCACAGTGGTGTATAATGGGGAGAAAAGTTTTTTGGGGGCCCAGCAAAATTGTGTGTAGACTTTGCTGTGTAGGTGTGGAGTGTCTGAGATGCTTTGGGGCACTTGCTAAAACAGTTGCAACTTGCGGCAACAGCAACAGCAACAACAACAGCGAAGGGGCCAGACGAAATCGTCTTTGTTTTAATATTCATGCGGGCCGCACTCGTGCATGTAGTTTTGTGGGCGTGGCCACCTTGTGCTTACAATAAAATAATTATGCAAACAAAGGCAGCAGTGAAAGAGTCGCAAACACCGGCATAGCTGCCAGTTGGAGGCGAGACCGCAGCCACAGACATCTCCGTCTGCGTTTTCTGTTGCCGCGTCTTCCACTGAAATTTCACACATTTCGCCAACGCCTCAAACCTAAAAAAATAGAAATAAAAAAAGAGATATATATATATATATCTAGAGAGAGAAAAAACCAAAAAATATGCGCGAATTTTCTTACGAAAAGCAAATACCTAAGCGACAACGTCGAGACTCGTGAAAATCCAAGGCAAGCAGCCAGCTCCCCTGTTTTCCTGCTCCGGTCTTCAGTTTCTGCTTATTTACTTATTTTTTTTTGTGAGCATGCCGTGTGCGAAGGTGATTATTTGACGTTCACACCTTGTCCGCCAGTTCATAGGACTTGGACAGTCATTGGGACTGGGCGAGGTCGTCTCTTGTCTCTTGTCTCTCGTCTCTCGTCTCTTGGCACCGTCTCCATTGTTGGCGGTTGTTGTGATCAGCCACAATAGTGACAGGTGTGACAGTGCACCGACAGTTCGGCGAGGGGAGGGTGAGGCTGCCTGCCCAGTTTTGTGGTGCAACAGGGCGACTATGAAGATGTAAACTAGACGAGACGACGACGGAAAGTCTAAAGCAAAAAAAGAAAATTATTTCGTAGAAATGCTCCAGCCGAGCAGCTGGAACGAGGACCACAAAAGGCAACCAGGCTTTAGTAGAATATAAAATACTCTCTCTTGGAACTCGACATTTTTAATTGGGTAACTTAGTTCTTAATGATTGGTGCAATTATATGCACTTTTAAGTACTTTGTACCTCTCAAGTTAAACTTAAGCTAATTGGAAGCTTTGTGGTACTATAAATACTAACAAAACTTATTCAAATGATTTGAATATTAAACCATAGTTAATACTTCTCTTCCGTGAAAAAAAGCTATAAAATGGTTCATGATTACAGAGCAACAAAACAGGCATTAACAGAAAAAAGGAGGTGAAATATTTTTACTTTGACACGAATAGAAATATGCCAAAGTGTTGAAAAAATAATCGCATCGAGTCTCTCAACTGCAACTTATCATGCGCTCAACTTGGCGTTGATAATGATGATGACGACGATGATGATGGTTGTGGTTGGTCTGTTGCGCAGTTCGCAAATTGATGATGGTCAGTGCAGCGCATTGTTCTTGCGGTTTGGCTTGCAGGCTCCGAGACCAGGCAGTGAACTACATATTTAGCAAAGCTGCTGTTGCATGCAACAGCATAGAATATGGCTATGTAACAAGGGCCCTGAGAGATGGGAAACTGGCAAAGTGACGGCTTCTCTGAAGCCAAAGCAGCAGGTGGTAATGCGCAGAAATGTGGTGCAAAACATTTCAATTAGAAAAAAAAGTCTGAAAAAGAACTTCGAAATGATGACAGCCTGTCGTCGCCCCCATCACAACTACCATAGCCATCTCGTTCAGTCCCAGACGAATGTTCCGCCTTTGATGTGCTCTGACGAACTGCGACTCGTTCTGGGTAACTCTGTCTGGGTGCCTGTTGTCTGTTGTGACCGTACCAGGGTCTGTGTCTCTACCTGCATCGCTGCTATTATTTCAATAAAAATTCTTGAATATTATTTCAAGTTTGTTACGGCAGGTTAGTTAGTCGCACATTGCTATTTCTTCAGCTCACCGCTTCTGCCAGCCCGTATTTAATCTTTATAATTAAAATTTTAGCAAAAAATTACCAGGCAAAAAAATTGATGTGAAAAACCCGCCGGATGAGCAAACCAAAGAAGACGCCCTCTTGGGTGCAAAGACGCGAACGTGTTAAAAATTGATTAAAGTAATTGATTTGTAAGAGCTGGTCAACCAGTCGACGAGCGGAGACGGAGACGGAGACGGAGAAGGAGGCAAGGCAATTTGGGGGACGGGACGGTAAGGGGCAAGGCAAATTCTCAACAGATTAATGTTCCTTGTGCATAGAGAGAAATAATCATTTTGGCCAGTTTGTTAGCGGGGAATGTTCACGTCTCGTGAGAGTTTTGCATACATATTTAATTCGAATTTATTTTTAAAATTGTTTCGGTCTACATGCGAAGTAAGGGGCATGACTTAATTATTATTAAAAGGGTAGCGCATTTGTTAAGTGCTGTGTACTATTTTTTTTTCGAATTGGAAAATAAGTTTGTACGGTAAAAGGGGAGAGAACTTCAAACTGTAAGATTCTGTGTATTTGTATATTAAGCATAATAAATATATGTATATATACATATAACAAGCTTAAATCATATAATAAGCCCAGTCGAATATTTGTAAAGTTTCGTCAATTATTTCCTAACATAAAGTGTGGATTATTAAAACAAACTGATAACTGAACATGATCTGAACCGACTGTAAAATTTGCCTTTAAGAAACAAAATACATGCTGACTGTTTTACTGACTAAATAGTTTAAAAAAAGACAAACTTAGATGTGATCATGTGCAAAGATACATATTATAGAACACACCACGTTTTGTAGTCAAATAGTTAATTCTGCCTTAGAAATATAAATACATATTGCACACTTATATGAACTCCCCAATATGTAGATTTTTGTGTTTCTATTTATTGTTATGCAAATTTGTATTTAAAATGTGTTTTATTTAAAATTGGAAAATAAATCATGATGAACTAAGGCTCTAACCAAAAGCTGAGTTCAAGGATACCAAAAAGCTGGTTCTCAAGCCGACCCCTTTGTTCAATCCGTACAGCGAAGCGCTGGCCAAATTGCTTTTGCTCACATTCCACAAAAGCAAGCTGGATGGCTTTGAAGTCAAATATTTCTTTATATTCAAATCATATTCAAACCACATAGAAATCTCAGCCTTGTTTCCGCAATTTCAAGTCAAACTGCACCGGCAACCGGAAAACGGCAGCAACAGCATAGATCCAATTTCAAACGGACCCAAATGCCGCTGCACCACAAATCTTTCGCTGCAGCCGCACCAATTTTTTTTTTTTTTTGCTGTTGCAACCTACTTTAGATGATATACACATGTATTAATACTCTTATACAGATGAAATAAACGATAGATGTAAACTTTAATTGATGTGATAACTGAATAAGTCTCGATATTGTTATTTTGACTGCTTCCTGCTAAGGCGTTGAAAAAATTAATATATATTATAAGTCTAATTATTTTAAATATAAATAATTTTAATTATAAGTTACATTATTATATATATGTATATTTATTTACAATTATAATTGTTTCTTTAATTCTAATTATTTGTATTATAAAAATGATCTCACAGCTCTAACGATGCTTTTTATGATTTTCGTAATTGAATTATGATATATATTTCATCATCGGCAAACTTAATACTATTTTGTAGAAGGGTATTTTGTCTTCCACTCTTCATAGCATTTTCTTGGGTTTCTTTTCTTGTTTTTACATAAAACCCCAAACCGAAACTCCAACAGAGCGGCGGTCTCTATGCGTGTGCTGCGCTGGTTAAACTCAAAGTTTTGTGCCAACTGCTTTTGACTCTCATCGGAGCCAGCACGCGAGCTGTCGAGCTTGTGGATGGTGGATGGTGGATGGTTGTTGGTAGCTGGCAGCTGGTAGCTGAGCTGGTGACGCCTTTGGTCTTTCACAGAATTCAAAAAGCAAAGCGCGAAAGAGTTAAAAGGCACAACACACACAGAAAAACGCCTGTCCAGCAACAGCTTCAGTGGAAGGCAGCTGAAGCATTTGCACCCTATTATTTCGAGCAATTTCATCAAAACTAGATGGGGGCCCGGCCTCTGCTCCAAATTGTAACCGCAACAAACTACCCAGTGCCATAGCCAGTGCCTTAGTGCCAGTGCCACTACCAGTACCAGTCCCAGTTTCTGTTACCGTCCAAGCACATGCAACCACTGCTTTTTCTAGCTTCGTTTGATTTTCCACTCTTTTTTCGGCCTTTGCTTTTTTGTTGTTGTTCCTGTTATGTTTGGATTGCTCTCAATAGGAGAAGCCAGCAGGTTTCTTTCTTTTCAATGGCCAGCTCCGACTGTCGACTGTGTTTTTTTCTATTTCGTTTCCACTTTTATGTAGATTGGTATTTATTTTCCACGCGAAAACTGAAAAAACCAAACATAAAGCAGAAAAAATAGAAGAGTGCTAGCGGTTCTCACACTATGATTTTCTTGCCGGTTGTGGCCTGCTCCTGCCTTGCCTTGCCTTGCCTTGTTTTGCCTTGCCGCGATAACTCGCCTCATCGCTCTTATTATCGCGTCAAGCTCCAGCAGCAACAAAAACTAAAACTCTGCCAGAAGCGACGCTGAGGAACTATTTTATCGGTCCGCTGCCTGACAAATGGCAGCAACGCCATCGTCGCCACTTGTCGGAGCATTTAGCCAAAGTCCAGGGCTAGGCAGAGTCAGCCGCTGTCCGCTTTGGACAACTTAGCTTTGGCATGCAGTTTGCAGTAGTCATTTACCTACATGCTTAAGAGTCCCGCTAATTTGAATAACATCAATTATTAGTAATATTTATTATCTGAACTATCTCGAGAGACTATAAATTGAAATTGAAAATAAAGCTTTCATTGAGTTTATTATGTAATATTTATGTTGCTCTTAACACCTTGCTGACAAGTGAAATTTAATAAATTAAATTGAATCTATTCTGTTCTATCTAAGTTATTATTAATGTCTTAGTCGTAAATACCAAAATGATTTTGCAAATTGAAAATCAAGTTTGTCTACTCGCACCAGCGTTATTTACTCTTAATAAATATTGTTATGCTATTAAATAGTGGAAATAGAAGTAAAGTAGTTTCGGTTCAACAATCAACTGTGAATCGCAGACTTGGACTTATAAGCAATTACACTTGTTAGAGCATTTCAGCTTCGTCATCATTATTGTATTTGTTGTTTTTTCTTTTTATACTCTGTGACAGAAGGCATATTGGATTTTAGCAATATCCGCCATGCTGTCTGCCAGTTTGGCCGTCCGTCCGTGTGCTTCTCCCTCGCTACCAAAATTCACAAAAGCACATTACAACAGAACATTACAAGGAACCTCCTTCAAAGATTGGAATATCTTGGCTACACCCGCCCAGTTGTATGACACCTGTTATCAGATGGCATTACTTATGGGATCAGAGTATTTCGCAGTCGGTAGCACCCGTATGCAACGTTCTCACTTGTTTCGATATCTGTTTTCTGTTTTCGACGCTTTGCTTTGCTGCTGCGCTCGTTGGTAATTAGATTTAGTTTAGCGCACAGATTTTGATACGTTAATTGTAAATTGTGCAAATACATATAATTGTGTGCTGCCTGAAGATAGCTGGCTCCGATTTGCCTGGCTGCCCACGGACTTGGAATCGCAATTGGAATGGGTCGCCGGCTCTGCCTGCTTGATTTCTGCTTTAGTTTTGCTAAATTAGCGAGCGCTGCTGCCTCCTCTTATTGAGATTGTGGCGTAAAGAAGACAAATGCCTGGCATTCTTTTCTCAAGCCTTTTGGCTACGCTTTTGTTATGCGACCGGTTCGAGAACTGGGAATGACCACTGGAGTTGGGGCGCAATTAATAGGCACGACAATCGGCTCTCAGCTGGCTGTGGTTCCCACGTGGAATCCATAGACCTTCATTTTATACACATGCATACTTACTGCATGGGTCAACAGGCAAAATTAGTTTTAATAACAATCATTAGGGGCTTAACAAAGCCTAATTGGGTCTAAATTCATTTTGGGTAATATATGTATATATTCAGAGTGTTATACACATCGGTGGAATATCCTACCCGAGCTATTATTGCATAAGCTGCATACTGACCAGATCACAAAGGGTCTCAAATTCCCTTTGTAGTAGCCAAAGCAGCTCAATATAATGATTGCAAATTAAATTGATGTTGGCTGAAAATACCCATTCTGTTGGAAGAAGCGATCAAACAGAAACAGTCTTGCAGCTAAAGTTATACTCTACGAGGGATGTTCGACAATTTTCTCGATTAGCAAATGTAGATATGAAATGTTTGGGAGCTTTGAAATCTTAAACTCATATTTAAATTATTTTTATTTCAGTCGATTAGTTTTCCAGCACAAAGTCAGATTTATTTGCTCTCCCATTAGAGATTTGGCAATTCTCTTTAGTTTTCGCTTTACTTTGAAGTTTAAGACATTCGCAAACTTATGATGCGCCTCATTTGCCTTGATGACAAATCAAATTATAAGATCAACAATAAACCTTTTTAAAAAGACAAAAATCCAATTTGATGAAGATGAAACACGCGTATTTCGGATACCTCTTTTTTGGCGAGCAAGAAATTTGAAATGAAACCCAGCTTGTTGCAGCTTGGGGCCGGAAATTCCTGGAAGTTAACTTTTGCTACCTTCAGCCAAATTATGCGCTTCAGTTTAAATCTCCATCCACTTGCTATACATCTCTTGGCGGCCGCATTCAACAAAAATTTCGCCAGAATATAATAACAAAAAATTATCATTCTCTCCAGCATCATTCGGTTAATGTGGAACCATCAATCTGTGTCCATATGCGCGACTGTCAAACACCAACAACGACGACGACGACAACGACTCCAAATGCGACAATCGACAGACGACAGACGACGATGGACCATCAATCGCATTAAAACCATAAAAGGATTGCTCATATGTAGTCAAGACTGAGAGCTGCCGATGCATTGTATTGTTGTTGTTGTTGTTGTTTTTTTTTTTTGTTATGGACTGTTTACTCTGGGTTTTATTTTCTCTTCTCTCTTGCAAGCGAGAACGGCGGCTGTTTAGGCAACTGATGAAAAAGAATTTTTAAGTCCATTGTGTTTAGTGTTGAAAGTGCCCGAAATGTGTGTGTGTGTGTGTGTGTGTGTGTGCGTGCGAGGTGTGTCTTGAGTGGAAAAGGACAAAATGTCACAAAAGCGTGACGATGTGTCGTAAAGTACCCAACACTAGCCCAAAGGGCGAGTGCAAATCAGAGTTTGGGGCATGCAGCAGCTGAATGGGTTGTGCTGGGGTCCACTGCGGCGTCTGGGACTTGGCTTTTATTACTTTGTGCTTGCTGCTTGGTTGCGCTTTTTATGATTTCCATGTGCCACACTCTGTGAGCTGTCAGCAGTCAGTCAGCCAACAGCTTGCTGAGACCAGATCCAGATTCAGACCCATAGCCTGCTACAGTCCCAGACCCAAATACTTTGGGGCAAAGCTTGCGCTCCACTAGCGGCTTAATCAGTTCAGTTCGAAAGGTTGCCGACACAAAGACTCGGCTTGGCTGGGCTTGACTTGGCCCAGGCTCTTTGTTATCCGAAGCATTCATGCGCGACATACCAAGCAGACATTCCATCACCAGTTCACCCGCTGGATATAAACTTAAACTCAACACATATTTATGTATATACAATCCTTTATATAGTATTTCTTTTGGTTTTAACTCAACATCTTGCAAGTTATATTTTTGCCTTGGGTTGACTCTTTAATCGTTTGTTTGTTGATATTTCACCTGTCCAATTAGATACTTTCGTCGGCTTAAAGAGTTTATTGCCAGCCATAAAATGCAATTTTAACTGGCTGCCCTTTTCTGCTGCGCCTCATTGGTCGGCAATTAAAACTATAAATGTCCAAAAAGACTCACGATGTAGCAGTCTTTATGAGCAGCACTCACTTGAATTTATACATATAAACATTTGTTGTTGTTGTTGCTGCTGTTGCTTCTGGCCCACTTTTACAGCTGGTGCAGTCCAATGTCTAGACAAACTTTGAAGTGCTGTTAATTGCATGTTTAGTGCCACTTGAGCAGAAGCGGGCGAAATGTTGATTTCTTTGGGCAATTGGCAATATTGAAAAGCTGGTGCGTTAAATTGACTGCACAAAATCTGAAATGGAAATGCTTTAAGCTAAGCCAAAATGCTTTTCATCGTTGAGAAATTGCAAAACAAACTAAGCAGTATAATTTAATTAGTCTTTTACCACAGCTTTTTCATAGCCACGAAATCTATATGTACAGTTTTGTAATCTACTTAATTAGAAAATGTCCTTAATGTACTAAACATGCTCGAACGAAATCGAATGCAACGAACTCGAAGCAGAAACTTAAGTTTTATATTTGCTTTGTTGAAAACTTTTCCGCTTTTAAAACATATTTATTATAATTAAATAGTAGTAGTCGCCTCGCATTTTTGCATCTTTATCTTTTATTGAAATGAAGTTAAACTTTTATAATAATTCTGTATAATTTCTATTTCTTATGATCATATAATGTATAGAACTCTCAGATAAGAACTCGGGCTTGTGTGACCTTATTAACTTAATTATGAATATAGGTGGCTGCTCGTATACATAGATATGAATTATTTGTGGTGCGGTTAAATCTTTTTCAAACCCAACTAATTAATCAAATTTTAAATTTTTTAAAGCGATAATTTTGATAATTGTTTGATTTTCATATTGCAATATTTCTGAGTTAGCTCCTCGAGCCCTATCATATCAATATTTCCATGATTCCAATGCCTCTTTAAAAACAGTTTGAGTAGATAATTTAGAGCCATTTTAAGTTAATTAGCGTAACAACAAGCAACATCAGCTAATAAAAGATGATAGTTTGAAATATAGACCATATCTTTTATTAAAATTGTAAATCAAAATTTTATAATTTATTTGGGTTATTAAACTATACTGTCATGTTTATTTTGTTAGATGTTGAGTATGGTGGACTGAAATACTTCCCTCTTTTAATTAAGTAAAACAGCTTATGACTTATGATTGATTTCACTGTTTTCATAAGTACTACTTTTGCAGTATTTAATTGAACTTATGAAACTTAAGCTACATACTTCAATTTCATTAGGAAATGAATTAATATATTAGGTCATAGTTACTTATGTTTTATCACATTGCTTGGTTTTTATGAAATATATCTCGTTCATGATCTCGCTTGTGACCTTAACTTAGTTGGCTGTCGGTCAGTGTAACATCACAAATAGAAAAATCACATGTGTCCCCTGCACTTAGGACTCTTTCCCATGGTCAACTGATGGTACTGACTGCTCTTCGAGTTGATATCTTTTGTTTCAGAGTTTTTTGCCACAGTCACAGTTGCTGGAGCTGCTGCTTTTTGTTGTCTCTGCGAATGAAATTCACAAGAAATTAACACAATTAACACTTTAATTGCAAACTTCCGTTTGCGCTACTTTTCTTTGGCAAGTTCCGCCGCGGAGCAGCGCCACCCTGGGACAAAGACGACAACAAGGCTGCTGCGCCGCATCGCTCCCAGACTTATTTGCAGAGTCTTCGCAGCAGCAGCAGCAGCAGCGGCGTCGTTGTCATTGTCGCATCCTTTTTGCTGCTGGTGTCGCCTCGCACACATGTGTATTGCACATACACAGAGGTACTGTGCTCTCAATGTAGACTCTGCCTCAAACGAAAGCAATTAACACTTTAATGACACTTGCAAATTCTGTGGCAATGCTGACAAAGTTTGTCTCGCACAAAGACACGGAAAGATCCAGAAAAAAAGAAGACTCTGCTTGGGGCATTATCTACATCCTTCAGTTCTGCTAGAAACTTATTTTCACACTTTCGGAATAGGCTTTTTTCCGAATTTCTCACCGATCGTAGTTAGATGCGACCTGTTCACAAACAAATTACCAACATTTTTAGCTCTCGTTGCACTTTTGAGTGTCTTTGGCAAAACTTCAAATTGAATCTCTCTTTGACCCATTGCTTGCCTGTGGACAAATGAGTGAATTGTGTCCAAGTTCGTAATGAACTTATTATGCGTTTTCTTAATTATAACGGAATTGCCATTGGCCGGCTTGTATTGTTGCGTGTTGTGGTATGTTTCTCATCTGTCTTCTGTTTATCTAATTTCTTCTGTGATGTGACTACGGCAATGAGTTTGATGAGTTGAGCCTGTCATATTGTGATTGCTTTCGGCATCACTTGGCACTTTTTATTTGGATCTGTATGCCTGGATCAGGTTTTTATTTTTATTTTTTTGCAAGCAAGCACACAGATCTTATCCATATATTTTCTCGTATTTCTATGCTAATCATTTTGTAGTCAAAACTGTGCGGTTAAAAGTGCAAGTCTGCCTTACACATTGCCTTAATTAATGTTAAATTCCGATATACATCTGGGCACCTTTTCACATTTATATAATTCCTTGAAAAGCAACTTTATAGAAATGTTCTTAGCCGTCCTATCCATTGCACGTTGGTTGGTCTTCTTTTTGAGGAGTAAGCATCAAAAACGTCGAGACTTCCTTTCAACATTAAACTCGCACCCGACGTGAATAAAACATCTTTCAGCTTGCGGCACAGCTCCATTCGCTTGTTGCCGTCTTTTGTTGGGCTCCTGGTCCAGGGCCACCCCGGGAGGCAACTGCCAACTGACAACTGGTAACTGGCCTGTCAATGCAATAAACGCAACAGCCAAAGGAGCAGCAGCGGCAGGAGCAGCAGCCAAAAGCATCCTAGCCCAGTCCACTGCTATTTGTTGTTTGCTTGCCTTTTTCATGTTTATTGCAAGTATTTCAATTCGGCGTTTCTCATTTTGGCCAGAGTTGGTAAGCTACACATTTGCCTGGCTTGTTTGCAAAAAATTTTTATTTTCTTTATATTTGGCCAGGTTCCGGACAGCCAACACAGAGCAGCGAGAGCAGCCGGAGTTGGGCATATTCTTATTTGCCTGCCGGAGGAACAGCTGCCGGAGTCTCTCCTTTACCAGTGCATATGGCAAATGGCTTTGCTGGACACGGTAACTGCCGACCCGCTGGTTTCCCTTCTTTACATACGATGCTAGGGCGGTAGGCACTGACTGGGCTCTGGGCTGTGTGGGAGTCATATGTTTTGCAAAGAGCCACGCCCACTCGACAGCCCGCTGTGCTGTAAGTAATTTGTGGTTTCAGGCAAATACTCTGATGATGTTTTTCTTAAATGCTTTTCTCGCTCCCTTAGCTATCTCCCGGTCCCTCAGCCAGTTATTTTTATTTTTTTTTTTTTGTGTTTGGTGTTTCCTTCTGCTTTACGGCTGCTTTCTCCGCTTCTTTTCTATGGTCGCCTTTTTTGCGAGCTGTATCGTTAAAAATGCCTTTAAGGCATTTAATTTCTTTTGTTCATGGGCCTGGCGCTTTCTAATGGAGGGGCAGCTGTGAAAAAAGGCAAACCATACTCCCACACGCACACACACACACACACGCACACACACACACACACATACTGAGAGACCTCAGAGAGACCCCAACCGAAGCAAACAAATCGACGTTGCATATCCTGCGCCATAGTACTCTGTCCTGCTTTTAACAATTTCAATAGAAAATTAAAACGCAGCGGAATTTGCTTTTCTTTTCTTTATTCTATTTCATGTTTTTATTTTTTTGTTTTTTGGCTTCGCTGGGCGTCAGCTCAAGAAAAATGGTTGTTCTCTGTGTGTGAGTTGGCACTTTTCGCTACTCTGAGCCGCAACTGGACCGCCCTGAAGTGGGCTCTATGCAAATAGGCGTCGGTTTTTGGGAGCCCTATACAAATTGCATGATGTTGCTGTGCGGAGAACGGGGAGCGGGGCCAACTCTCTTTTTATTTGCCGCTTGTGGGTTGGGAAATGTGTTTGCAATCTTTGGTAGCCCTTTGTTTGCAGTTTGTTGAACTCGAATGAGTCGCATAGAATGAGACTTGTTTTTTCAGAGTAGCGAGATTACTATAGCTACTTTGGCATTATACTTGGGATTAACTTAATTTGCACAAAATTCTTTGATAAATGTAAAAGACTTCACTCTACTTTACATGTATTTTCCAATTAAATTAAATAAATCGAATCTATAAATATACCTCTGTTTGCATTCAATTAAAATTTATTTTCAACTTGTCAGACGCACTTTTGGGGGAAGCAATTTTAATTACATATATATTTTTAGTAAATTAGAATAACTAAATCACCACGAGCTAAAAAAGTTTGAACTTTTTTTTTCTCGCAGAGAGTAATATAATGTTATCACGACCCTAAAGATGCGGAGATGACGGTGCAGAGATGACTGCCAATTTATATGACAAAAAGACTGGAATATATGCATATTTTTACACATATAGTGAAACCTTTGGTCAAAAATGTTGTTTCTGTTCAGAAAGATAAATGTCTGAAACAATAATAAGAGATATATTATATGAAGGTAGATAGATATTCTTAGATTGTTTTTGGTTTTTTTTTTTTGTTAAATAACAGGAAGAAAGAATCATCTCTGACCCATATAATGTATATATGTTTTTGTTCTGGATCAACAGCCAAGTCCAAGTTTTGAATGTAAAATCTTGAATACCACGCGCAAATCAAGTTTATTTTATTTTATCGAAAACTCCCCGATATAAATCGATTTCCGATAGTGGTAAAGGGCGCACTTTTAAAATTAACGTCTTCCAAATGGTACATAATGTTTTCTGGCATATTGTTGATCAACTTCACAAATATCAAGATTAGAAACCCCGAAACGTATTCTCATATTGATCCCATTATTATCAGTAAGCCTATTCTTTACGCATGCATAACAAAATACATATAACTGCTGGGTTCAGAGCATCTCGTAGTAGAGCTCACTCGACTAGAGCATTCTTATTTGATATTGATTTAAATTTAACACGTGCTGAAACTAAATTTACTGCTACGAACTCTACCCAATAGTTTCATACAGTCCTATATCTGTTGCAGCTCCGTCACTTGTGACATGCTTTTGTCAACGCTTATTAATATTTTGGATTTAAGTACTCGAATTATCCTCCCCGTCACAGAAAGCAACTTGGTCAAAGTTGGTCGCCATTTTCATTTGACTCGGTGCCCCCCGCCGATGTTTTGCTTAAGTGAACTTTTTGCGCTGACGCACCGCAGCCACACTATTAGACATAAAGAGAGTATTTCGATTTAACGCACTGCGGGGGTTATGATTCTGTGGCTCGCACTCGTAATTCTCGTCAGCTTAGCGCTTAGGGGCAAGTGAACAATTTCTAAAACGCGACACGCAAAAAATCCAGAAAGCAAGGCGAATCTTTTCGCAATCAAGCGCACCAGCAAAAAAGTGTTCTAACTTCTGACTGAATGACTGACTGAACGAGTAAATGAGTGAGTGAGTGAGGGGTGTGAACTGAATGGAGCTCAGAGCGTATGCAATTTTTTCATTTTGACAATTTACGAGAAGCGCTTTGACGACCTGGGGGGCGTCGAGCGAGCGCGAAATCAAAACGCGATACATTTGCACAATGCAGCATGGGTTTTGGGTTCAATCCCACTTGGGTTCTGTTTGGGGTTCTTTGTCATGGTTAAATACACAGAGATAGGGCAGCAGAAAAAGAGTCAAGGGAAGGGAGGGAGACAGATGCCAGCAGCGAGCATTATATTCGGCTATAAATTGCAACCCTTTGTGCTGCAGAGTTTGCGAAATAAAAGCGGAAATGGCGCGGAGGGCAAAACACGCACCCGGTAGAAAATTACAGTTATTAATGTATGGGGTGCCAAATACTTTACCGTTTGTTACACGTACGCGCAACGCCCCGTCGACTTGCGTTTTTTTTTTTTTAGCAATGCGACAATATAATTTACTCCGAGTGCTCCGAGCAGTTACTCCTTTTTGCTTTCCTTTTCCGCACATGTATCGCACACATTTTTTTGGTGCGACATGTCACAATAATCTGACAGATTAATTATACACGCGGAAATTTATACACGTTCCCGTTGTCCGAAGCCGTAAGCGTAACCGAAACAGAAACCGAACCCAAGGCCAAACCCCTTTTTTCAATTTCCTAGACCACTTCTTTGCTCCGGTTTCTTACTTATCGTTTAGCAATTCGTGGTTAAATCAATTTTGCACACTTGCTTGTCCGCCCATTGCCCATTGTCCCTTGCCTCTGGCCGTTTCTCTCTGGTTTTCAATTGACAGTTTTGGGTCAGCTTGTTCCACCTTATTTCTGAGATTGCTACTTTTGGCGAAAGGTTCTATGCCTTTCATTTAGCTTTATTGTTGACAGCAGGAATAGTAAAGAAGCCATGAATTACATACTTTCGTTTCGGTACATTGAGTGCTGGTTTTTGGGGACTGTTTTGGAGTTCGCTTAGGTAAAAAGGTAAGAGGTAAGAAATGAATGTACTTGTACATATACAATGCAATGTCATATGAGTGAGGCACATAGGAGTGCGCTAGTCTACAATTTTTGAATATCTATACACTTTTTGGAATCGGAAATGCTCTTTCTGCCTTCGATACATATGCTCAATTGTACAAATTTGGCACTAAACAGATATCCTCAAATTTCCCATATTCTCCTACTGACATTCTTAACCCAGAGCTACTGCAAATTGTGTGGTTGTTTTTCATAAATCAAATCCCATTTTAATATAAAGCCTAATTAATTTTTTGTTTTGTTCCCTTGAGACTGTCTCTTTACTTTTATTCATTTTTCTTAAACATTGTACACCAAATTATTCTACTCCTCTTTAGCGATTTCTATAGATTTGATCAAGTTGAAACTTCTTGTCTAGTAAATATTATTTTCGCATGCATTTGCATTAGGCATTTAAACTAACTCTTCTTTGATCTGATTGGGCTCTTCTGGGTTTCCCCAATTTTGATTGCATGGATGTTGGATAAATTTTGCAATTAAATACCACGAGAAATTGCACATTTTTTTCATAAATTTTTTAATTTAACTTTAAAAATTATAAATACTATGTTATGCTTTTAATATTTTTCAATTTAAGTTATTCATAACTATTTTCAGTTTTTTTCTGTCGACTGATATTTTTTAATTTAAAGCTAAAATACATAAAGTTAAAAAACATAAACAAGCAACTAATTTTTATTTTAATTTTGTTCGATTTGAATTATTTTTAACTATTTATATTTGTCGATTTCGATTGATTTTAGTTGATATTAAATAAAAAACAGAGATCAAATATTTAGAATGTAAATATTACAAAAAAAAAGGCAATAAGTTCTGCACAACTCGCCGAACTAGTTGTTATTTGATTTTTATGTAATTATATATTTAATAGTTTGACTTGAAGTTTAGACGTCTGTCTGACCATAAAGCCGGCACACATAGGTCGTATTTGGCTTGAAAGAAGAACTAATTGATTTGAATACTTGTTGAAATTTATATATGTAAAAATTATGTTTCTAAGGAAAACCTATTCATTCATTCATACTTTGCCTTCCATCATATCTGAAGCCCTTAGACATCTGCCCTTGTCACATTTGTTTTCAGCCCCCAGTGCACTTTGGGTTTAATCTTCATGGGCCATGGCCCATTTAAAAGCTTTACGCTGTTGTTTCGGCACTTCCTGAGCACTGCTGCTCACATGTCTCCAGATGCCGGAACTTCCGCAGACGCTTGATAGAACAACTGCTGCTGCTGCTCAAAAATTCGATACATCATTCATCAAAACGCGTGGCGAGGACAAAAGCCATCCCATTAGAGCCATACATAGTTTGGAGAGGAGCCCTTTGCGTTGAAGTTTTTCGCCCGGTAATCCCTTTCTAATCGAATTACGGCAAATCCCCTGAGCACTTTTTGTGCATTAAGACAAACTCAAGCGTAAGAAACTAATTTGAGGCGCCTCAAACTCAGCGATACTCATGCATATGCGCACTTTCAGCTACCAGCCACCCATTCAGCCAGTCAGCCAGCCATCTAATTTAATAGAATTGCACTCTCTCCGCTCCCATCAGTGGAAAGTCATAAAAATGTTGCGGCTATCAGATATTTCTGAATTGATAAAAAGCGTCGAATCAGTAAAAACCCATGAGAGGCAGATTAGCCGACTTGCGAGGGGAGCAGTCTTGGCTATGCTGAACTTACCCCTAAATGAGAGTTTTGGTGCTTCCCACAGGACCGCACTCGCACTAGTAGCAAAATATCAAGGCAACAATGCTGCCAACCACCAAAACTAGCACCCCCCGACTCTGATCACATTGTTTTCCCAAATCGGATTTTAGTTTTACACTAATTTCTTTGGTTTAAGACTCGCTCGCTCGGCGGTCCACAGTCCTTGGTCCTGGGCATCCGATAGCCGGTTCCCGCTGCTGTTGTCTGGTGGTATTATAAACGCTTCGCTGGACATTGCTGGTCCTGGGCTGATGAATCCTCTTTGATTGCACTAAACTGCAATCGAGACGAACGCGCAAAACGTGCAATGTCATGCGGCAGGCTCATCGGTACGGGTTGGTTGGGCTGCGTGGTCTATGTGGTCTGTGTGGTGTCCTCGTGTCCTGGTGTCTGGCAATCCCCCAACGATACTAGCTGCTACTGTGGTGTGTGATAAAATTTCGTTCACTTGACGGCTGACTGGCCAGGCCTTTTATCACAATGCTCGGATCGTGCTGCGTATAGTAGTATCGGGCTTTAGTTTTATTTTTATCGCTCCTTCCTGCTGCACATTTTTATGGCAAGGACAATTTAATTGGCTGGCAAGACAATTTTTTTGTTATCTTTTTTTTTGTGAAAGCATTAAGCTTACATTGTGCCAGATTTTGTGTCTAAAAGTTTGGCCAAGTTTTGATGGCGTTTGAATTCCGGCTGAGTCATCTTGGCTGAGATTGATTACAAATTGCATTGAGCAGTGAGAGAGCAGAGAACTGTTAAAAATTGCTACGTATATTCGCTTAAAAGGAAAACCGGTTTAAAATTCATTAGACTTATGGACCCAGTGTAAAAAACGAGATGAAAGTTGAACACTTCTATCAAATTGAATTCAAGTGTATTTAAAACTAAGTAAAGGTATTCTTGTCAAAAGAGCTTGCTAAGAGACACCCTGTCCTCAAGTCTCATACAAAGGAATTAGGAATATACGTATACTTAAGTTTATATACACTAATAGACAATTAAAAATTTGTACAAAAAAATAACTTGTGAATTTTAAAAATATAATTTTAATGTCATGTGGAAAATACAGCAAATTAAGCTGTAAATATGGCAACATTGTTTCTTAATTTCACTTTGTTGTAAATGGCGTGGAAAAAATGAAGAGTTGAACGCAGTTTTTGATTATGGATTATCTTTATAATGCGCGAGTGCGTCTTTACTTGTTGAAAAATAGAGAGCAACATTTGAACCAAGGAAAAATACAACGCCGCAAGAAGAAAGACAATTCATGTGTGACCGTATCTTCGATACTAATCGATATAGCGATACTTAAGTATTAATCGTTGCTGCCACATTTAAACATATTTCAACACACTTCAACTTTTACATTAAATTGCACAACTTCGCGATACAACTGTTAATTTCTTCATTGTACAAATACACAATAAGGCCACTTTTTTCATTCGATGAGTATCTGAATCCAAGTAGTATCTAAATACAAAAATGTGTATGAATTACTTATTTACTTTAACTTTAACTAATATAATCAAACGGGTATTTTGTGGTTTATATAGGTAGAAGAACTAGTATGAGTGAATCAAAAATTCTATTTGATATTACATCTCTCGTATGCAGTATGTTACAAATGTACATGTGGTTAGTACTTTTGTAAGCATTCCAAAAATGTGCTATTTAAATAATTCTGCATATTTTTGATGCAACTGGGAATTACTCTGCCGGCTGGAATGCATAATTGTAAAGCTAAATGGCAATTAGTTGCGTAGAATACTGAATAGATTTGTTCTCATTGGATATAGCCAAAGACACTGAGTCACCATCGGTTGCCGTTTGAAGCTGCAACTTGAGCTCTGCTAGTGGTAAGCAGCCGGCTGCTTTCCTCGATGAAGTAACATCTTGACGTGATCGTTGTCGCTTCAATGGCACTTAAAATGCCAGAACTTATTTCCATTTGGCTGGGCAATTTTAAAATTTTGTGAACAGCTCTCCCGACCAGCCGCATAAAATCTCGTTGGTACAAAGAGATGCAGGAAAAAATTGGATATGAGAAAAAAATGCGTTTACGTTTACCTTTTTTTTTTGTGATTTGTGTGTTTTACTCCGCGAATTTGTCGTAACGGGTTGCCAGACGACGAGAACGACAACGATGAAAGACGTTTTAAATATAATATTGACATTTCTTTCGCAATGCTTTCGTTTTATTTATTTTGTAAGTCGGCATTTTAGGTGGCTCAGGTTGCCAGTGAGCCCACAAACTTTGACTTACGCAGCACAAATAATTATAGACATTTTCGGTTGGCCGCAGGAAAGAAACTGAAAAAATGAAAACTGAGGGAGTAAAAAAGGGTTAAGTGCTTTGCTTTCCTTTGCTTTGCTTTGCTGTGAGTGGCGTTTACATTTTTTGCGGCAAACTGTCGCATAAATTGCTTTGAATTATTTAAGAGCCAAGTGGCTACCTCATCTTCTCCCGTAGAGTCCAGTGCGGCAAGCCTAATTAAAAATGCTATGCGACATTTCGACTTCGAGTTTGCTTCTTATATTACTCATAAAGCGCTGCAATCCATCAATTAGCAGCTTCCAGCTTCCCCTCTGCTGCTGCTTCTGCTGCTGCTGTGTGTGAAACCACAGACCCAGAAAGAAAAAGAAAAAATAAAAATGAATGACTCACTGCGCTTTCATCAGTCGAAGCTGCTGTCAATAACTCTGCCAAAAAGATCCGCTATACTGTGCACAATTGTGGTGCCACTTTCAACACATTCAGGCAATCGGACAGCCCCGATAAGCATGAACTCAACTCAACTCAAGTTAAAACGATTCATGAACTCTCCCTTTTTGGAATCTCCACGGACAGCTCTTTGTTATACTTTATTCAATCGATAATTAGCGTGCAGCTCTTCAAATTTATGTTGTAAATTCAAAATGATGTTAGTGTTTCGCCTGAAAATTGTCGTCGACTTGTGAGCAAGCCATTAAAACCGTTGCCTCGTAATTTCTTGCACAGATCTTGAATTATTGTTATGATAATTGTGCGCCACACGTTCCACCTTGGATGTTTTAAACTATGGACTCGACTCAGTTCGGCTCTGCGGGTTGCTGTTAATTTAATAAACACATTCAGTTTGTTTATTTATTTAATATTTTCTACAGCGGAAATGCCTTTCGATTAAGCCATACATAGAGTCTCTGACTCACAACGGATTCAACAAATTATTTAACATATATAAGTATTAATTCTTGTGTTTTTACAATATCATTTACTGGCTATTCAAACAAATATTTGCTAATTTGTTAGAGTTCTCCCAAAAGAAACACAAAATACAGTTTAATATTGAAGTCAACTTGAATCCAACAAACAACGTTTAATTCTGTTCGCCAATTAAATTGAGTGACTTTCAATCTAATGGATAGAAGTTACATCTCCAGTGTAGCAATTTATTCGCATCTGTCCAGCAGTAGGTTCAGCTTTGGTCTATCCCATCTGTGCCCATCCTGGCTCTTATCCTTGTCGTCTGCGACTTGGTTGTGATTTTGACAAGCCTCTGTTTGTCGCCCCACAACAAGGCACACACGCACACCACCCACATGTGTTTGGTTGTTTTTGTTGTTATTTGTAGAGCTCCCATGTCTGGTTCTGGTTCTGGTCCTGGTTCTGTTTGTCACTCTGTCCCTCTTGTTGGCCATTCACTCAATGGCCAGCCAAAGCCAATTGTCAGCATGACAAACGGGCCAACAACAGACATTTTGTTGATTGTTGGAGATGTTTGCTGTTGCTAATCCTCGGACACAACACAGTGGAGACCCCCCTTTTAGCCCTTAGCCCCTTGTTCGGGTGTCAGTCAGCATATTGTTTGTTACAGTATAGCCCTGAAATTATTGATAAATATTTGTCAAAATTCTTGGCAGAATTAAGCGGGAGTTCTTTCGGGCTGGAGCTTGCCATGGATGTGTTGTCAATGCTGACTTGGTGTGGGGGGTGTGGGGATACTTCCTAAACATGATTGATTCATGGCTGGGCTGCCACTCCCCAAAACCGATTCCAATCCAGATTTTAGTCCAAAATGCAGCGCAAATAGTGAAAGCAGTCGAGTCATGTAAGAGCTGTGGTTGAATGCGATTTCGAATCCTCCGGCTCCTGAATGCATGCAAAACGCAGCTCTCGGATCGAGCATAGTATGCTCCACTGACTGCACTGGCCGGCAGCGTGTAGAGGACGTCGGCCAGGAGGACGACTACAACTGACAATGTTGACAGCAATCGTATGTTTAAAAAGCATAATCCCAGACGAATGATGATGAATGGTCTCCAACACACACCAACCCACACAGACGCTCGCCGTCGTTTAACTAAATCCTTGATGAATGATGTTGCCTGCTTGCTCTGTGTCTGTGTCTACGTCCTAGCCTGGCCTCCTCGCCCCTGTATCCTGAGACCCGGCTGCTGCGTTTTCATATTTGCAAGAGAAAATTCGAAAAACGGCAACGACATTAGCAACATGCCACCCAACAAACACCGCACAGAATACTTTGAGGCTGCCGTCAAGCGCAATTTTCATTTACGCGTCATTTTAATGATGTTAAGTGAGTGTGCAGAAAACGAAAATGAAACCAAAACGATACGAAACCAAACCAAAACCAGAACGAAACGAAACGAAAGGACAGACGAAAGCCGAACTACGGTGGAGGGGTGTAGAGTTTTTGCATTTATCACCCAAAGTTTTGGTAAATAGATTTTTGTTCTGGTACTGCACATTCTGCCTTCACGATGAAAGCAGCTTGTAATCCATTTCAAATCATTTTTCACTTTTGTATTTCCTGGGTCGTAGATCTAGCTGCGCTTCCACTAGGTCTCAGCTCCGTTTTGATTTGTTTGCTTAAATTGATAAATGATGTCTGTACCACAACCCAGACTCGACTGCTTTCAGCAAACACAACGAATATCCTTTTAGGGAGGTGTTGAACGGTTTTAAGCGGGTTTTATTAAATATCCGCTAAGTATATTGCCAGATTTTAAGTAATAATAATGATGCGAACCCAAATTAGGATTCTTTTAAATTCTGAACACAATGTAAAGCTGCAGCAAAATCTTCTTCTAAATCAATCAAATTTGTACATTCGCAATCGTATACGACTCCAGATTGCTTGTGTTTATAAAGCTATAGATCTGAAACAGCTAATAAGTCCCAGCGGAACCTGATCAGATCTGCGTTGCAAGCAATAAATATTTCAATTTCCTGACATTTTTGGTTCACTTGACACCGTTCTGTGTGAAATTACTTATCGAGTTAATGTGATTTTGGGTTTTAATGAATTTGCTGAAATTAATTTCAAACACAGTGAACGTTCTGATGAATCGGCCTGATATCAGACAGTTGCTGGTATCCGTATAGCTATCGCACTGGGCATTATCAGGCGACGTTGCGTCGCTATAAGGCATGTGGCAATAAAAGTAATATCCTGCAAGTGGCACGTGGCGATGCAGCCATGCGCATTGGTTTTAGCTGAGTACCAATCTAACCTCAAATCTCCAGCGCAACTGTCAGTGCTGTCTGGCAAGTTGGCAGGGCCATTCACAGAACTGTGAGTCACGACCAGTGCTGCCAACTTTCGACAAACAAAGCTACTCCATGTTCAGGAGAAGCAGTCAAATGCTGTATATTAAGATTGAAGGTGATCAAAATGTTATGAGTTTTCTATGTTTTCGCCGTTTTTCATCTTCACTTCGAATAATATCAACGACTTTAACAAACATATATTAAATTCTTGTTAATTGTTGGATAAAATCCGATTTATTTATATAATATCGACTAAAACCAGCATACAGAGCAATTAATAAAAGAGACAATTTAAAATTTATGATTTTTAAATTTAAATTTTAGAACGTGGTATTTTTATACTGATATCTATTTATTTTTTTCTTGTTGTTAATTCCAATATCTCAAATTTTTTAAGCCTGAGCTGTTACATTGTTCAAGATAGAATGTATTGAAAATGTTAGGGACGGAAGTGGGAGTGGCTATAAAAAATGCCGTCTTCCTTCCAAGTTTGGTAACTGTAGCTCTTAAATTGCGGGAAATATAGGCTTTTGAGAATTTTGGAGGCAGCAGTGGGACATGCCAAAAAAAATGTTGGAAGACGATCTTAGTAATCTACCTTCCAAGTTTCCTAACTATAATTCTCATATTGCGGTATATAACCATTGATAGTTTTTGGAGGCGGGAGTGGGCGTTGTCCAAAATTGTTTATACCTCTCATATTTCGTTTCGTGAGTCTAACTTTCAAATTAGATATATGCTCTTATCGACTTATACTGACAGGAGAATCGGTATAGGGAGGCTGAGTGGGCGTGGCCGTCCCATTTCTTATCGACCTCTTAGGGGAGCTATCAGTAGCATACTTTCAAATTTGGTGACTCTATCTTACAAATTGTGGAAGATATGCGCATTTCCAATTTTAAGAGCCGAAGTTTCTTCGGCCGGAGGGTGGTGGCGTTAAAATTGGGGGAGATATGCCGCTTTATCGATTTACGATTATCAATTTTATGGATTTACTAACCTTTATCTCACGCGGGCACAGACCAATGTATGTTCCAAGTTTCGTGTCTCTCTCTCTCTCTCTCTCTTTATCAAGTCTTTAAAAGTTGCGTACATACACGGACAGACAGCATGACGGATATTGCACAAAAATAATATACTATGATACATTCAGTAGCAGAGTATAAAAATTAAGTAAATGTAGAGGAAACTAAATTTGTAAGTCGGCTCAGTTCTTACAATAATTGCACCTAAGTTAGCCAACTTGTTACCAAGTAAACCTGTTTCATTGCACCAAGTGCGCTCGTTGCCGGGTTCTTAGCGTCAGGAGGGGGTCTGGTTTCCAGCCTAGTTGTCCTTATTACTGGTTGTTGTTTGTACAGCGTTGCTAATGTTCTCACTTCAATAAACAAAGTATGTTTTTCTGTTTGCGGCACAAAAAGAGCAGTCCAGCATGCAATTGCCACCCTGAAATGCAATTGCATTTGCTGCGACAATGTCCTTAAGCCCGCTTTGCTTCCTGCCAGCGCTCTATTTTCGAGGGTGGTTAAGCAATTCAGTTCGGCTACGTGAATTTATGAAGCATAGCGAAAAGTGCAATCGTCGGTGCAGAAGCGGACAATGATTCGGGCTTTGGGCGGTGGTGCAGTGGTTTCTTTACAGTGCAGTGGTGTCCTTTAACCGCCCCTAACATGTTTACTCTGATGTCGCTAATTGTTTGATATATGGGTGTACTTGTTTATACTTATACTTATGTAGTTGCTGTTTATGTTGCTGTTGTTATGGCAAATAATTCGTTGTAAGTCATTAAGAAGAGACTTGTCAGGGCTGAACTGGCCACGCTAACCAGTCTGGTTAGTTCCTTTTTAGTTCAGTTATAGCTCACTTACTTAATGGGGCATGGTGCAGGTGAAGCTATTGGCCTGGTATTGAATGTCTGAAATGTGATTAGTTATTCGATACACAGTTAATGAATGGGTTGATGGGGAAAAGCTTAAGGGTGTTTTAAATTTGTTGGACTTATGAGGTATATATAAATTTGCATTGCACGAGTTTTTGGAACGACATGATTTAAATAAAGAATGCTTGATCGAGTGCAAAAACTCTGAAGGGTCTAGGTAAGGTTTAATTATAAAATATATGACAGGCTTATTAATGATTTACACATATTTTTATAGAATAATGTGCAATAAATGAATTAAAAATATTAAAAACGCATTGTTAAAATTTGAAATCAGTTCTATATATAGTATATATGTATTGTATATATATATACAAAGATATTGAAAACGACTTATTGTACTTACACGGATAATAAAGTTTGTGTATGTATCATCAATATTTTAGCAGCTTTAAAAATCGACCATTTCTATATTAATCTGTTCCGCTTTGTGCCCTGGTCTAAGTTTTCTCACTTGCGTTCCTTCCAATAATGTCAGTGGTCGCCTTTTATGAGCCTCAGAAATAACATGAAGGCAAAAAAGGTGAAAAGTTAGGCCAAACACTATTTTCCTTATAGTGGCATAGTCTATTCATAAACATCATTACAAAGTTACTTCCCCAGCGATTGAGGCGACTACAAAGTTTTCCTTACCTCACATAACTTGTTGACTCATATCACAGCTCTGCCCCAACCCAACCCCCACCCAGTTGACAATCTTTGCCACCTGCCCAGCCAATCAAATTAACTACTTAGAAAGTAATCTGGAAGGAACTTTGACTGCGACCTGAACAATGCCAATGCGTCGCCGGAGCTCATGAAAAATTCTATTAACGGCAACGTAGAACAATCCCCCTCGCCCCGCGCAGCCCCGTAGCCCTCGGCCTGCGGCTGTCATCCGCATGTTTGTATGCATTTTGGAGCCAATCAGGTTATGCCGTTGTTTACTTAAGCAGCTCCTTGCCCCTTTTTGCAGTGCCAGGCAAGTTTACATTTGACACACCTGCTTTCATTTGAAACTTGCCACCGGGCAATAATTGCAACGACGAGCCGCGCCATGCTGCCGTCGCAGTTTGGCCGACACCCGCAACAAAAGCAACAGCAACAACGACAACAATAATAAACAAATGAAAATGAGTGGCAACATTGCAGTCTGTGGCCCGGAATTGTGCAAAAGTTGTGCCAAAGAAAGCCATCAGAAATGCTGCATGGATGTGGAGTTAGGCCTCCTCCTCCACCTTCTCCTCCTCATCCCCCCAGGTCTACGTCATGTCTGCGCTTGATTGAACGCCTGCAAGCTGTTTGTGTTGGATGGCTGCATGGCTAAATGACTGGCTAGGGGGGTAGGGGAGGGGAGCCAAACACAGGGGGAGGGGGAGCAGAGCGTGCGCCTTAAATAAACAATTCACATTTAATTACGTCTAAATTTGGTTTTGAGAACAAACAGCGACGACAGCCGCGAGTGCAGTCAGCCCGGGATTGGGTAGAAAACAGCAACAGAAACAGCAAGCAACTGGAACTGGAACAGGAACAGGAGCAGAGCACAGGGCATACAGAGAACGCACACGTCCATGGGCGTCGTCAATGAATGTCGAACAAATTGGCAACACACGCGATGCGGTGTGATGCGATGAGAAATATGAGGGGAAAGGAGGGGGATAGAGAGGCATTCAATGGCGTCCAGGAATAATAAACGGACCTATATACTCTATTTGCTGCACTCCTTGGGAATAGAATTATGGGTTACTTAAATTACTTTATGCTCTTTTGCTCTGCGTCCATAGTTCTTTCGCCTGTTTGCCACTTTGGAGGCGAGCCGGTGCTGATTGCATGCAATTCAATGAAAAGTTTTGCCAAGACGAGCTTGCCTACACCACCCCACCCCCTCCCCCTCCCCCTCCACCTCGTCTGGTCCAGTAGGTAAAGCACCCTCAAATCGATAGTAATGGCGGTTTGGGGACGACAAGAGAGTGTGTATGTGTGTGTGTGAAGCGAATTCCCAGTCTCAGTTGTGCCAAAGCACTAAATAATTGCCCATATGTGGCCCAGGAGCAAGGATGTGTAACATGAACGAACCACCCTTTTCAACACCCCAGAGGGTTGCACTACCCCCGCCTTTTGTTGTTTCGTCGATATTTCTTTTTTCAATTTATGCTCATTTATTCTATCAATTTAACGAAGCGCACACACACACTGTGTAAATCTATGGCTGACAGCATAAAAAGACATACACATGCATAGGTATAGAGTAAGTAAGAGGGGGAGAGCAGAAGAGAGAGAGAGATAGAGAGAGAACGATAGCAAATGGAAAAGCAGATTGCAACTCGTGCGTAAAGTCGGGCCCAGTAAGGAATGTAGGAGAGGGGTTGGAGGGTCGAACGACCGCTCTTTGTGTTTTGAAAGCAAATATTTTCTGACAAGTGGAAGTCAGATGTCATATATGAATATGTGTGTGTGTGTGTGTGTGTGTGTGTGTGTAATACGCACACCCAAATGCCGTTCGTCTCAATTGCTACTTGACATGCACACACAGTCACACACACAATCAGAGAGGGTCGCCTCACACCAATCCAAGTAGAGTTGTCAAAAAAAACAAACACAACAGCAGCAACAGCAACAGCAACAAGAAAAACAAAACCGAATTGTGAAGCAAATCGTGTGGCCCAAGCAAAATGTCAGTCAGTGCAGGAAATGTTTGGCAAAGGGAAGGCAAAACTTCGGCATTAGAGCGAGAAGAAAACTGACAATTATTATTTGACAGCTGACAGGTTTATGGCGGTAGCGATTTCATGAATTCGCGAATCTTGATTTGCCAAAGCAGCATTATTATTAGGAATTCTCATCAACATTGATGTACCAAACGAATACCCTGCCTGTTGTTGAGCTCGACAAGTTGCTTGGAAACTTCATCTTTAACAAGTTTTGATATATTTGATGATATTTGATATTTGCAGTTCCATCAACTTGTCCAAGTTTACTGCCATATCATATTTCGCAGTGTTCTGAAATTTGTCGTAACTTGCTGGCCATAAACTAATCAGAAGGCCTCATTAGCAACAAGACGCGACCCACTGAGACAGACGTGCACCACAGCGTTCCTTATTATGAGATGCTTAATAATTTATGTATTTCCGATTTATGTCCGCGTATTTGCGCGCAGCTCCCCCTCACCTAACCTCCTGCCAAAAAAAACACCAATCCCCATCCTCACCCGCATCCTTGCTCATTTGTATGCGTGCAGTGTTGCGCAGCGCACTTATTGCGAGACGGGGACACTTGGGTATTAAAAAATGCCAAAGCACTGAGCTGGCGAACCACCCACCCACTATAGGGATGGCAACCCATCCACAATGCCACGACCAGTCAACGAACCATTACTACTTTATTCTCTGTCTCAGTCCCAGTCTCAGTCAGTCAAAAATTGTATTATGCACAAGCTGTAGTAAGTTGTAGGTTTGTAGGTTGTAGGTTGGTTGGCTGCTTCCTGCGTATGTTTAGTGGCCCAACCACGCGATGGGAAGCGGCTTTTTATTAAGAAATCATCGTTGATTGTGTGGAAGGAAATAATGTTGATTTTACATTTTACAAGATGCCAACTGAGACACGCAGAGTGGGTGAAATGGAACAAACTTGGGGGTTGCTTCGCATTTGCTGTGGTAAGTTTATTATTGTAATGGACGGCACACTTTTTAGACTAGTACTTCAGGGAGTTCTTCTTTCAGTGCCAGTCTATTATGTTTATGTCTTGCGGTGCTCTCTCTCTACGTACAATATTTGAAGGGCTTTTATGGACCGACTGTAGACAGAGTGCGGCAAGTACCTGTCTGGCATAGCATAGTTATGCTGCCTTTATTTATGCCATATGGCCTATAAAATATTCATGTGAATCGTCATAAATATTTGCATAATTAATGAAGATTGCGGGACAATAGCATAATCTTTAAATTTGGAATATTTCAGTATTGAAAAATACTTTACCATATATAAATTGTGAATTTGCAGAGAGCCGTTTGATTTTGCTGTTAGTTCTTAAGAAGAAATTGATTACCCATTAATAGAAATGATGAAAAGCGTTTGTAATTCCTAATTAGTTCAAGAGCTGTTTAATGGCTATCGAAGAGGCTAACTTTCAGCCAACACAAGTGCTCGATTAATGTCAAAGAACATGGTTTGTGCTGGTCCGTTTTAATGCTCAACAAATGTGCCCTCAATGTCTGCCTTAAAGGCAGTCAGTTTTGATTTTTCCTCTTGACTTTTGGAAACAATATTTCGTCATGGCTTCCTTTCGCTAACTTCTTGATGGCCCTTAAAGCTTTGGCTTTTAAGCCGCCTCTTACCCTTTTGAACCCGAGCATTAGACATGCCAGCCAAAAATAGTTGCTTTTCTTGTTGTTGCCGTTCTTGCCCCAGCCACGAGAGCAATAAGTTGGCTTAAAACACCACAGACTTACGACAGACTGTGTGGTGAAGGTTCAGTCAACTGCTCAGCTAGTTCTCGCATGAATGTATATGTGTATGTATATGTAAATATACATAGAAGTACATGCAATATCTACGTATGAGCGATGACTCGTTGCAAAAATCTATAAATCTTGTCAAGTAACCTCCCCCCCTCTCCACATATCCATCCATCCATCACCCTCCCCATTCCGACCCGAAAAGAAAGGGCCGCCAAAAGTAG
The DNA here is from genome assembly GCA_035042055.1 of Drosophila macrothrix. Taxonomy (NCBI): domain Eukaryota; kingdom Metazoa; phylum Arthropoda; class Insecta; order Diptera; family Drosophilidae; genus Drosophila; species Drosophila macrothrix. The sequence goes on from JAWNLX010000260.1 coordinate 250,300, forward strand.
CTCTACTTCAAGCATTTGTCTAGCATGAATGCATACATAAATATGTATGTACATATGTATATTACTTGGGTCACCGTAACAAAATTAACAGCAAATGCTGAGGCAAATTTTCACACTAATCGCACGTGACAAAGTCCTCGTTGTCGTCTTGTGGCTGGGGCACCGATTCCGTCTAATGTTTTTGGGAGTCGTGCATAATCGTTAATGAATTATGGCTGCACATGTGAGCCAACTCGTAATATGCGTGTTCCACATGTTTTTGGCTCTTGTTTTTCTTGCTGGCCTACATTGTGCGAGGCGGGCTTTAATAAAACTATCCTGGGTCCTTTTGTTTCAATGCATTCGACTCATTCCCAACCAGAACAAAACAGCCAACCCTTAGCGAATTTTGTAGTTGTCTGCATTAAGTTGGTCGCTTTGTTGTCATGTATTTTCACCCTCGACCATTCGCATCCATTAGTCATGGGTTTATCAAGGTGCTTCCATCTCAGTTTGTAGTATGCGTGTTTGCCTCAAGCTGACCACACCCCTCCATCCATATATACTCATACATTAATTGCTTTTCATAATAACATTTAATTTCTTCGATAAATTCTCAAATGACATGTTCCCAGTGCAAATTTTTAATATCGAGAGCGAAAAATATCTTCGAAGCTCCTTTGACTTTATTTGCACTTATTCCAGCAACCTTGCCCACATTCTACCTCTTCCTCTACTTCAAAGAGGAGAGCCTTTTTCATTCATTTAAGTTTAGATAAAAAACGAAGAAATTTAGATAGGAAAAATATTGAGAAGCCTCCAAAACTGTCGCTCAAAATTGGTTGAATACCTTCCTTGCACCTCATCCAAATGCATCTTGCATTTGCTTGCCTTCTCTCCTCTTTTCTATTTTTTGATCATTTTGTTTGTTATCAACTTGGTTGCTGCAGTAAAGTGTAATTGCATATGCAGCCACGCTTCAGAGCGTCCATAAAATGAGCCACAGCAGTCGGCAATGTTGAGAGTTGCCAGTTGCCAGCTGGCATTCGCAAAAGCTCTAGCAAACATTTGGTTCCATTACTTTGTACTCATGAAATGGATATGAATAAAGGGTATACTGACAGATAATTTTATTTTATACATCATAATTTCAATGTCAGAATTAAAAGTTTCCTCGATCTGGCATATCTGAATGTGGCTTTATCCCGTGAATTCCAATTTTAAATTCATATTTTCAGGAATTGGTATCTTTTAGTCCGACTCTTTGGACAGTTCGCTCTTACTTTCTATTATATATTTTATTATATATCACATATAATTGCGATTTTCTTTATGTACTGCATTCCTTTCCGTTGAGTTTGTGTGCTTATTCACTATTTGTACTGTTCCCGGCCAAAAGTATTTCTGCCTTAGTTTGAAAAAAATGTAATGAGTGCAGCAAACCCAATTTGGGGAATCGCCAGCTAAAATGCGTTGAGAATATTTATTACAAAAATCAGAGTTTTGGAAGCAGCTTCGATTTTACACAATTACTTACTTACATTAAGTATATAACATAAAATACAATATTGTATGCTTAGTGTTTATACATATTGCAAGTTCGATAATGATGTAAATAAAAGCAGCAATATAATATTTAATAGCATCAATAAGTTGAAATATTGTAATAATCATTATATTGTGTATAACTTAAATTTAAAGATTACCTTGCGAAATCGCATTCGTCTTGCAATAAAATAAAGTTATATACTATATGTTAAATATATTTTAAATTAAATATTGTAAATCTTGTCAACATTAAGCAAATAAATTAAAATAGCTATTAATGCATTTTCTGTACAAATTCGTAATTAATCCCCATTGTTATTCAAACACCGGCAAATAAATGCTCGCAGCACACATCGAACCGTTTTAAACTTTAAACTGTTCTGAACTTCTAACTAAAAAAAACCCCAATTTTTTTTTTAAATGTCTGTGTGTGTGAGTCAAAACTATTTTCGAAATGTTTTAAGCGATTCTAGCAAAGTATTTAATCCTTTGAATGTTTTATTGCTTAGATAGTGTTTACTCAGCTGCACAGGGTTCTGGGATATCATTGCCAACAGCGCCAGCTGGCTGAAGAGGGGGTGCTGCCATATAAATGTTTATTTGAAATGCATGTGGGCTCTCGTAATACCCGCGCGCATAGTTTTGCATGAAAATATTTGTTAAAAAAGCCAAAACAAGCAGCGAGCTGAAATCTCTAAATAATAAATTTGTAAAGGGGAAAACAAATTTCAGCATTGAGTTTAAAAACTTGTTCATTGTCATGTTGTTTGGGTTTGGAGGGGCTTTTAATTTTTTATTGCTGGATTTTTACAAATACGTTCTCCACAGGGAACGTACATTATGACATACCAGAATATCCAATACAAATTCCTATTCCTCTTTTGATTCTTCGAGTGCAATCTGGGCGTTTGTGTGCTAAAAATTGGAATTCTCTTTTATGCTTTCTTGATCAAAACAAAACAAAACAAGTTAAATGGCAAGATAAAGTTTATAAATATGAACATATATTTGGTATTTGAATATATTTTAAGCTTCATTAGTTTCGGGCCATTATATAGCTGCCTCAGGAACTATTGGAATATTTTATATAACTTGTGACATTTTAAATTTTAGCTTAGCTGTTATTTTATGTATAAATTATTTAATATTATTTCCAATTATTCAAATTATTTATTTTATTTAAAGTTTGTACTCTGCATTTATAGTCTACAAATAAAAAAGAGGTCGATATTTTTATACATTGTTAACATTTGGAAGTGATCAGATGTACGTATTTAGTTCAGCAAAGATAAGTAACAATCGGCGTTTCTAAAATCGTTTTTCCCTTTTAATAAAAAATAAATATATAGCTAAATAATAAATTATCACAGCTTCCCTACAATACCGAGTAAGAATTCAACATCAATTATTATCAACGATTTCTTAATGCCATCGATCTATTTTTAAAATGTATCTCTATTTTAATCCCCTGTCATTTTGTAAACTTATCGTATGTTTCGAAGGGACCAACTGTTTTCTACACATATGACTCTGTCGGCTCATGGGACTACCCATAATTGGTCCTAAAATATACACGTACTTGTCTATGGAATTATTTTGTGAATATTGTAAGTAATTCAATGCACACATTTGCCATCGGTGAGTGCATAAAAATAAACGATTTGATTGTTTTGTAGCCCTTAAATTACTTTATCTACATCATTTTTATGAGTGCACAGATTATTGCCTCCCTGTTCATTTAAATGGCTGCTACGTGTCAAAATATGAAAATTAAAATTTCAACGCTTAATATAATAAAATAAAAAAAAATGTTTGCCCGGTATTAATTCATTGCATTTATTCAATGGGGCATTTCCAATAGCTGCTAGCTTACTACGGGTCGATTTCTGGCTATGCTTTTTAATCCAATTGTGCATTTACAAGTGATGGCATTAATTAAAGTTTTCGAGATTTTATTGGGTGAAGAGCGCTTTTTGTAGCGAATATTGATATGCATTGAGTTGTCCCAGCTGCGCGGAAGAAAAAATCACTGAGTTGCTGAGTTAAACAAGCTGTCCTGACCACATATTTAATCTAAACCCCTACTCAACACGCAAATCAAACTTTTTTCCTAACCAACTCTAAGCAAGATTCAGCCATCCCATTTTGGAGCCGAAGAAGACAAAACTCGCGGCTAATTAAATTCCACAAAGCGCGTAGCAAAAACCATACCGACTTTTGAAGTTAAGGTCAGCAACAGGAAGAACAACAGAGCTCCCTGTGATGACAATGTTTACCTACCAGGCTTATCTGCTTCTAATTGTATCTCTCGTAAATATGTATTTAAATATTTGAAAAATGCCTTTTTAATTGTACAAAGTCGAAAAGTTTTGGCTTAAGCCTTTCTGTCATAATTGCGATAAGCAAAACAAGCTGAACTCATTGACGCGAGTTGTTGTTGCTGCATCATCGAGTGTCTGCCACTGTTGCGACTTCCTGTTCCTGACAGACAGACAGACAGACAGGCGGGTTGGCAGGCGGGCAGGCAGGCAGAAAGACGAACGGGCTGATGTGGTGGCTTGATCCGGCCTTCGGATGGTGGCGGTTGCTGTTGCATATTCAGGAGCTTCGTCAAGCAAAAATATTACATAATTATACAAAGTAAGTCCAAACACAACAAGCAGTGACTCCGACAAGGACCGAAGCCAAGTGACTGGCGTTTTTGGTGTTTGATGACCCTGTTTATGAATACGTTAGCATTAATTAACTTTGATTTAATTAAACGCGCAGGGGCCACAGTCCCGGACCGGGTCACTTTTAAGGCGCCACTCGCCGCCCACAAATCGAGTCGACTTTCGTTGCTTCTGTGCCTGCTCCTGTGACGGCTCCTTCTTAATCTCTTAACCAGTCGCAGGGGCATTGCGCCTTTTGCGGTTTGGCGCCACAGATGGCAGCCAGGGCAGCCAACTGGAAGAATAGCAACAGAACACAGTGCTAACACTGAGCTTCTCCAAAGCAACCTGCACCATGGCTGATTCCTTTTTTTTCTCTTATTTTTAGCTTTCTTTCTTGGCACTTTTCAAGTGGAAAATCCTTTTGCCTATTTTCGTGGCCTTAGCAAGTCAACACCGATGGCGTTGTACATTTTCAGCGTCTCACTCCGTTGTCTTTTGACTAAGCTTTTATGTATTTCGCTTGAGGTCTTCGATACGGCGAGCATTTTACTTCTGTGGAAGCGAAGGATTACTTAAGTAATACTATTCGTGTACCGATAAGATATATTTACGATTTCAAAGTATATACAACTGGCAACACCAAGACACCATATGCAAAGGGAACGATCAATTAGCTTTCATAATTTTATATCACGTTAAATTACACGCCAGTATTAACCGTGCTTTTCCGTCGCTGTACTTATGTTTTAATGTATTCTAACAAACAGCAACAACAGTAAAAATACTTAGACGTTCTTATAACCTCGCGGTACGTAATATAATATTGATAATAATTGTAAACTTATCTAAATACAGATTTTCTTACTGTCTACTGTCTTTAATTTTTTTTTTTTTTTTTGTTAACCAAGTTCAGCAATATAGTTGAACTTGTTCAATACGTATTTATGCTTCAGATAGTATCTGAGTCAGTATATCACTATATATACACATAAAAATTAGAAGTGCTTCTGAGGATCAGAAATGGAAAAGTAAAAATCATAACGCAACTATTGATTATAAAGATTGATTGGAATTGAGATATAAATAAAACATTGACAATTTTGTTATTTAATTTTTATTGCTATCAATGCAAAGTTGTCGACTTTTATTCTAAGAAAATAAATCAATATTTCATTTATTTACCTATATATGGTGAAAGCTTATAAATTATTGCGCTAGACACAAGAGAGTTAAATAAAATTAAGATGCAAATGGAAGTGAATATATAATTAGAATTTATACATATATATATAGAATAAATGGAATTTGGTTAAATCTAATTAATGTAAAATGAATTGTTGACAATATTAATTAGATAATTTAATTGAATAATTTGAATGTGATGCATAAATTACTGCATTGAAACATGCTGCTGAACAATAAATTCGAGTAAACACATTGAAAACTCTCATTTCCCGAAGGCTTACACTTTTATTTGTTTTTTTTTTTTTGTCTGTTTGCGTATCCGATTTTGTATTTTAGATCTCATTTCATATGTGCTTTAATTGCGAGGCACCCTCTTTCCCTCTCAGAGACGTCTTTGTGGTTGCCTCGTACCTCTCTCTCTCTCTAGTGCTTTTGTTTATATTTAGCTGTCTGCTTTCATAAATTAATTAATTGGCCTGCGGCTGGTCAACAACGGCAACAGGCAAATAAATAAGCAAAAATATTTGCTTTAATTTATGTGGCAAGTGGCACAGAGCACTGAATGCCCGCTCCAATTGCTAACTGCGACTGAAACTGAATCTGAGACTGAGACTGCGAATCGGAATTAAAACTGGTACCCTTTGGCCTAGTTACTCTCCCAACGCACCCAACCCAACCCAACCTGCTCACCAGCCATTAGAGAAGTCCGTCTGCGCCTGAGATGCCATTTACAAATTGCATTAGATTAAAGCGCGATAAAACGGGGGACGACGCGTTCACTTGGCATGATTTCGACTTATTTACACTAACAAAAAGGCCAACCAAATAGGGAGAAACCGCGTTGTTAGGGAACTGAGAGGGTGAGGAAGGGAGAGGGGGTCTTGTAGCTGTTGAAAAATACGGCCTGGTAATATTTCCACGCCTTGCACATTTTACACAAAACTCGGGCACTGTGGACGCTCTCCGAACGGGGCATGTAGAACATGGTTAATTAGCAATTAATGAAGCGATAATGAAGCCAAGATAAACGACAACGTCGACTACGAATGACGATCATAATGATGCTGTTGATGATGATTACGATGACAACGAGGCTGTTGATGTGGCGCGCACCAAGGGGCCCAAGGGGGGCATCAAGGGCAGAGAGCCGCAGTGTGAAGCTGTCGAAGACTTTGGCAGGCCGAGGCCGAGTCCGAAGCCAATCTTGTGGTTGCCTTTGCTGCTGTGTGTGTGTGTGTGTGTGTGAGTGTGTGTCTGTGTGGTTCCAACGGCCTTGACGAGGATTCCGCTTGGAGGATGCGGATAAAGCGGTAGTTGCCTGTTGGTTTTAGTTTAGGTTTCTTTATTTTTTATTTTTGTATTCTAGGCTGCTGGGCATTGGTTGTTGTTGTTGCTCTTGTTTTTTGTTTCTTTGCCAACCTTTAAAAAAAAAGTGTTTTTTTAAGGGTCTCACTCTCTAGGTATGTGTATGGTTGGTCGCGCGAAATTGTATAATTTCCTTGGAAAAAAATAAACACATTTTGTTTTTGCTTTTCAGGTTAATTAGTTTGCCGGCGCTGAGCATAAAAGTTTCCTGCCACTTGCAGTGGCAAAGCAATCCCAATTAAATTTCTACGAAGGCTAGAATCTGAAACTGAAACTCAAAGTAGACAGACGAATGGCCATGGGCAGTAATTTGTTGTTTTCGTGGATGAGCCTTAACTTAAATAGATATTAAATAAATAATGATTTGACGATCAGCATTAAATAACTCAACTTGTCTCGTCGCTTATATGAATTCTTCTAGGAATTTTGTTTTCTAAATGCCAATACTAAAAGCTATTTAAATCGGCTGCTTTGTAGCAGAAATTCGTGTTTTATCTATCGTTATACTTAAATTCAGTTTTCCGCGAATTGTGTGAATTAAAGGAGGCATTCCGGATGTGCAGAAGCATATTACAGTTAATTTAAGAAGAAGGCTGTATTTATTGTAATTATTTGCTTTGCAATCAGTACAAATTGGATTTGGATAAATAATTTTCAAGTTTTGGCAAACAGTTACGTATGAATTGATGACCGTTAACTACAATTTAATTTAAAAAATCCAAAAGATAAAAATGATGATAGGAAGGGGCTGGTTATTGAAGTAATCTAACGAAATTCAGCTTGTAGTGGTGTACATATTCGGCGACGGGACTGAAAAAAAAGGAAAAAAAACAAAACAAAACAAAAAACGATCAGCATGCAAGAAAATATGTAAACAGCTGATCGCCAATGATGCGAACCTTTCACAGCACTTATGAACTAATTAGCAACTCTGGATTAGAACATCTGTGCGCAGCGACGGCTACATTAGTGACTTCCGGGAAGTTTTTTTTTGGCTTTCGGCAACTGACACGTGTGCATTGATTATTGGCTTGGAAAAAAATAACTTGGCGGCATCGCCATAGTACCGCTCAATTATTGATATTCATTAAAAGAATTCAATGTAACAGACGGCGTAAAGTGCGTGCTCACTAATATTGGCTGGAAAGTTTACGTCTTCCCGCAACGTAGTGGCGGCCATAAGCTAATTGTGCAAGGGCGGCTACACTATCACTCAAATTGTGATCGCCAGTGCCCACTGAAATTGAAGCGGTCAATTCGAGCGCCAAGCGTATTGCTGCCATTACCAATTAACGTACGGTTAATCTGTTGGCGGTGCAATATGGGAAACTGTCTGCAACTCTCTGACGCCGCATCGATAACGCACACGTGCAGCAGGCCCACCTGTTAAGGGCGAGTCACCCCTGAAATCTCGGACTCCAACATTTGATATCTTAGTGGCGTAACCTACACCAACTTGCACACGTATTGGAACACATGTGAGCGGCGGTGGACCAAATCATCAAAAAAAAGAAATAGCAACTGTCGACTACTTAGAACTCTACAATACACAACATTCTAAAAGGATTTTAAGTTATGTTAATAATGAGCGAATTTATAGAAAATTAGTTGTATTAATTTTGGTAAGGCGTTAACTAAACTTGGTATGGTACGTATATGTAATATCAGCTGCTATATTGTCTAATCCGTTTCGAAGTTCAAAATAGCAACGTCATCCGTCTTCAGGCCTGTCGACTACGATGGACTACTGCCGCAGCTTTTGTTTGGTGCTGTAAGTACGGCATAACCGCGCTCAGAAAATTGTAAGTTATAAAAGAAAATAACCATAATGACCATATAGCAGTTTTGATATACCTAGCCATACGAAGATACCTCCTTATTTAGTTGACACAAGTAACGTACACATATATATTTACAGTCTTTATAGCATAAGTATTGTCGAATGAATTGACCGAAGCTTAAAAAAGAAAAACAAAATTTAATGAATTAATAGCAATTAAGAAGTAGTAATTAAGCAACAACTCCAAACCTGAAAAATGGAAATTATTAATTAAGTAAACTTGAAATATTAATGTTAATAATTATAATAATGGAACCAATCACCAATATGAAGTAGATAAGAACATCATAATGAATTAAAGTAGAATAATGGGCTCCTGATATAAAATGGTTTTGCATCCTTAATAGGGTAAAGGCACCAAATAATAGTCTTTACAGGTTGGGGCGGGTAAAGAAGAAGAGCATCAACATCTCTGTTCTTCGATCTAGATATGTCACTCGTGAATTCTTTTAGCTGTTCCGTCTGGTTGTTTCTTCCGTTCCTTTAGCACTCTGTCTACTATTTTTAGTTATGTGGCGCGGCAGCTTACTAGGTAGCAAAAGCACCCACCCCATTTTCCCTGAGCACAGTCGACCCTGTAGGCAGAGTACGCCTCCAGTTTGCTGCACCCATCAACGTGTTCGTTACATAATTAAATGGCGCCCAACGTGGGGCTAAGAATAACGTAGTACGGCTACTTCTCCAACTACATATAGTCTTCTCAAAATCCCCCACAAACCAGATAACCTCTCTGAATTTTCCTTTCCCCAAATCAACCATCATCCAATTTTTTTTAAATAGTTCAGTGCGTATTATTAATTATTAGGAATTGCAGGTAATCTGTCAGTTTTGCGGTGCCTGACCAATAATCAATAAATACGAAAGAAAATGTCTTAAGTTAACCACTTTTAGCTAACAATATTAATGATTTTGAATCCTGTTCTCCTTCGGAATTTTAGCATTGGCTTCATGTCGATCTAAACCAGGCGATAGAATTCTAAATAAATACCATAATGATTGTTAAAAAGAGAATGAGATTGTTTTTGGTGGATTATTTCGCCACTTTCCTCTTTTCCGAAAGCAATTCTTCAATTAAAGTAGAATCAGTTATTGGTCGAAAGAGATCACGATTGATATGTCTATAATTCAAATTGCAACCATTTTATTGAAGGGTAAGTCCCAAAATGATTCATAAATTCGATAGTCTTTCATTATTTTCAAATTGCCTATCGTTTGATAGTTAACAAATCATGACCGTTTTCTTAATCTAGTATCATAAATTTAAATACAAAATTTTCTGATTAATGTAAATTTTAAATATTCGTTAGTAAACCTATTACATTTAGTATAATGGCAGTGCAGCGAAGTAACGAAGATATAGCAGCTAGCATAAATGCTGATATAGTGTTGTGTAACATTTGTAGAGACCCAGTTCTGATTAGTACTGAAAGTGCGGAGACCCCTTGCAAACACAAATTCCATCGAGCTTGTTTGGTAGCCTGGTTACGTACTAATGAAACATGTCCTACGTGTAGACAGACATGTACACTTTCCCAGTTAAATGATATCGAAAGTCAGTCATCAGAACAGCACCTTCAAGTTCCTCGAACTGTTCGTGGTGGCCATCGAACTGGTGCTACTCCCAGGACTAGACCTAATACCAGATCCAATAACCAACGAAATAACTCTGGCGCACAGGCTTACAGGCCTAATAGTAATATTAATGTCCGGAATAGACGAGACTCATCCAATGCTTCGCTTGACCCTCCCATCCTTTCTGAACAGCGAATTCAGCAACTTATTTCAAGCTCGTTAGATACCTTTCGAGCCAGTATGGTTGTAGCAGTGACTGACGAGATCAGTTTAGCTATCAGAAACCTTAATATATCAAATAACCAGCAGGAAGCTCGAATTGAACCAGGAGTTGAGCAAAATCATTCAATGAATTCAAATAATAATAATAGGTATCAAGAGATTCGAACAGTTGTAGATAATCGAAGCACTGATTCCATTGAACGACCCGACAAAGTCTCAAGAATTATTTCGAGTTGGCATGTACAATTCTCTGGATCCTTTAATGAAATTTCTGTGGAAGATTTTATTTACCGGATCAATCGCTTGACCGACCAATGCCTCAACGGAAATTGGAGTTTGCTTTATCAATTTGCCAATATTTTGTTCTGTGGCCCTGCATTACAGTTCTACTGGCGGTTCCAAAGAACAAATAGTCGTGCTAATTGGTTTCAACTATGCGATGCCTTGCGTGAGCGGTATAGAGATCAACGCTCGGACGAGGAGATAAAAGATTCCTTAAGATCTCGTAAACAGCGAAATGGAGAAAGCTTTGACCAATTTTTGGATGCTATTCTGAGTATTGCTGATGCACTGCGAGAACCAATGACAGATCGGGAGTTAGTGGCTAATATTAAAAGAAACCTTAAGCCTGAATTGAGGCTAGAACTACTTCATGTGGCTACACCGAATATAGCAACTCTTCGAACTGAATGTCACAAGCACGAACAATTCTGTTTGAGTATGTCCTCCAGACCGGTGTCTCGGCCAACTAACACCAGGCGTTTTCTCAATGAAGTCGTGCACGAGGAAGGATCGATAGATACTTTCCCTACAGAGGCAACTGAGATAAATGCAATACAATCAGTTAATAGGATAAAATGTTGGAATTGTGATGAGATAGGTCATAGATATCAAGATTGTATAAAAACCAGACGCATATTTTGCTATGGGTGCGGTCGTCTTGATACATACAAACCGACATGTCCTAAGTGCAATCCCGTATCGGAAAACTTGCAACAGGATGTCCACCGAGCATAATCAGTGGATATCCACCTACAGTCTCGGATCAACTATCAAACAATGGAAAATACTCAACTTGTACCCCACCAATTCCTAACAATAACACCGACTTATCTAAGAATCTAAGATTCAAACCGTTGCATGTAAAATTGAAAGAATATTACCAGCGTAGAGCGGAAATATTCTGTTTGAAAGTAAGTTCGCTTCCTAAAACTCGTTCTTCAGTTAGAATTAATGAGTTTTGGAGAAACAAGCGATCGCTAAAGAACATTACTGTTGTCTCTACCATCCGCAACTGTAATGATTCGCGCCCATATATAAATCTTATGTTATTCGGTCAAAGCTATTTAGCATTATTGGATAGTGGTGCTAATAAAAGCGTGATCGGAGGACAATTGGCCGCACGATTGCTTGCAACAGACATAAAGTTTAAAAAATTAAAAGGCAATGTTCGCACCGCAGATGGCCAGCGTCAGACAGTATTAGGTACTCTTCGTATTCCGATAGAGTATGACTTACTGCAGAAAGAAGTTGAATTTATGATTGTACCTTCAATCACACAAGACATCATCTGTGGCATGGATTTTTGGAAGTCATTCGGTATTAATATTTCTAATACGACTGTAGTAAGCGAATTAGACTGCAGCGATCAAACATCTGATAATATGTGTCTTAGTGTTACCGACAGGAATCGCTTGAAAGCCGTCGTAGATTTCTTTCCATCCTCGGAAAGAGATGGGTTAGGAAAAACCTCTTTAATCGAACACAGTATTGATACCGGTGAAGCTAAGCCCATCAAGCAAAGATATTATCCGTTGTCCCCGGCTAAAGAACAACAGATGTGTACAGAAATCGACAGAATGATTGAGTTAGGAGTTCTTGAAGAAGCACCTATGTCTGCCTGGTCTTCTCCGGCTGTTCTTGTTCTAAAGCCAGGCAAAGTCAGAATTTGTTTAGATTCAAGGAAGCTTAACTCCGTTACAGTTAAAGATGCTTATCCTTCACCTCTAATCGAAGGACTGTTAAGTCGTCTTCCACCTGTTCAGTGTATTTCCAAAGTTGACCTCAAAGACGCTTTTTGGCAGATTTGTCTGGATGCCAAGTCGAAAGAAAAAACGGCGATTAGTGTCCCAAACAGACCGTTGTATCAATTTACTAGGATGCCATTCGGATTAACAAATGCTCCTCAAACATTGTGCAGACTTATGGATCAAGTTATACCTTATGCCATGAAGTCCCATGTACTAGTTTATTTGGATGACCTATTAGTGCTTTCCTCCAACTTTGAAGAGCACTTGTCTCACCTGGCCGAAGTAGCAACGCAACTTCGAAAGGCGGGTCTCACAATCAACATTAATAAGAGTCAATTCTGTCTGAAGAAAGTGGAATATTTAGGATATATTGTAGGTGAAGGCACATTGAAAATAAATCCAAATAAAATTCAGGCTGTTTCGGAATTTCCCACACCTAAAACAAAACGCCAGCTTAAGCGCTTTTTGGGTATGACCGGCTGGTATCAAAGGTTCATCTCTCAGTATTCGGATGTTACATTCGCCTTAACTGAATTATTGAAAGGAAAATCTTTTGAGTGGAATGAGGATGCTCAAAAGGCTTTGGATGAATTGAAGAGACAACTAACATCTGCACCCTTTCTTGTCCATCCAAATTACGCAAAACCCTTTGTGCTGCAATGCGACGCATCTATAAATGGAGTAGGCGCAGTACTAGCACAATGTGATGAGTCTGGAGGTAGAACGACCCATTGCATATATGTCAAAGAAGCTTAATAAAGCACAACGCAATTATTCAGTGACGGAACTGGAATGTTTAGCAGTGGTTTTAGCCATAAAAAGATTTCGTATGTACATTGAAGGTCACGAATTTAAAGTCGTAACCGATCATGCAAGTTTACGTTGGCTAATGAATCAACAAGACTTGAGTGGTAGACTTGCAAGATGGGCTATAAAGCTACAAGGTTTTAACTTTAGTATAGAACATCGCAAAGGCAGTGAAAATATTGTAGCCGATGCCTTGTCTAGATCACATGAAGATGAAATAGCCGCCATAGACCTTGAAGTTATTCCGGAAATTGACTTAAGCTCAGACGCATTCAAGTCTAGTGAATATGTCGAACTAAAGGATCATTATGTTAAAGCCAATTTACCTGATTTCCAAGTTGTGGATGAATATATTTACCACCGTACAGAATTTTCTCCGAATGAGATAGATTGTAATACCGAATCTTGGAAGCTTGTTGTTCCCATGGCATTTGCGTGAAAGTGTGATCAAATCCGCGCACGATCTACCTACTTCTTCTCATTGTGGTATAGCTAAGTGCTTAGAGCTAATACGTCGCAAGTTTTATTGGCCACGAATGGTTGTTGACATTCGCACGTATATTCGAAACTGTGAATTATGTAAAACTTCAAAATATCCAGCTCAAGCACTGAAAACACAAATGGGCAATCAAGTCATAAGTGAGAGGCCTTTCCAAAGACTGTACGTAGATTTTATTGGACCTTACCCACGTACAAGAAAAGGAAATATTGGAATTTTTATTGTATTAGACCACTTTTCCAAATTTACATTCCTAAAACCTGTAAGGAAATTTAACTCCAAAATTATAATTTCGTACTTGAAGGAGGACATTTTCGATTGTTTTGGTGTTCCTGAGATAATTGTAAGTGATAATGGAACCCAATTTAAAAGCCATGAATTCACTACCTTTCTTTTAAAGCATGGTGTAAAGCATATCTGTACCGCTGTTTACTCTCCTCAATCAAATGCGGCAGAACGAGTTAATCGGTCGATCAACGCTGCGTTAAGATCGTATGTGCGACACGATCAGAGAGATTGGGATTTGTACCTAAGTAGTATAAATTGCTCCTTAAGAAACCACCTTCACCAGACTATTGGACAGTCACCCTATTTCGTGGTGTTTGGACAATATATGCTCACTCACGGGAAAGATTACTTGGTGCTTAAAAATTTGAATTTACTAAGCGAAGGCTCAATCAAGTTGAATCGAGCTGACGAGTTTGCTAAATTACGTTCGGATATCCAAAAGCATATGAATAAGGCTTACGATAAAAATCAGAGAACATATAATTTACGTGCGAGGCCACGTACATTTGCAGTTGGACAAATAGTTGTTAAGCGAAACTTCGTATTGAGTAATGCATCCGCTAATTTTAATGCAAAGCTAGCTCCTATTGGAACCCAAGCTCGTATAAAGAAAAGGTTGGGAAACTCGCTATATATTTTAGAGGACTTAAATGGCAGAGAGTTAGGCTCATTTCATGTGAAAGACACATCTGGTAATTCATATGAACACCTTTCTTCAGCTTTTATCTTCGCCTATCAGACTTAGATTAAACCTGTGCTGTAGTGGTGTACATATTCGGCGACGGGACTGAAAAAAAAAAGGAAAAAAAACAAAACAAAACAAAAAACGATCAGCATGCAAGAAAATATGTAAACAGCTGATCGCCAATGATGCGAACCTTTCACAGCACTTATGAACTAATTAGCAACTCTGGATTAGAACATCTGTGCGCAGCGACGGCTACATTAGTGACTTCCGGGAAGTTTTTTTTTGGCTTTCGGCAACTGACACGTGTGCATTGATTATTGGCTTGGAAAAAAATAACTTGGCGGCATCGCCATAGTACCGCTCAATTATTGATATTCATTAAAAGAATTCAATGTAACAGACGGCGTAAAGTGCGTGCTCACTAATATTGGCTGGAAAGTTTACGTCTTCCCGCAACGTAGTGGCGGCCATAAGCTAATTGTGCAAGGGCGGCTACACTATCACTCAAATTGTGATCGCGCCAGTGCCCACTGAAATTGAAGCGGTCAATTCGAGCGCCAAGCGTATTGCTGCCATTACCAATTAACGTACGGTTAATCTGTTGGCGGTGCAATATGGGAAACTGTCTGCAACTCTCTGACGCCGCATCGATAACGCACACGTGCAGCAGGCCCACCTGTTAAGGGCGAGTCACCCCTGAAATCTCGGACTCCAACATTTGATATCTTAGTGGCGTAACCTACACCAACTTGCACACGTATTGGAACACATGTGAGCGGCGGTGGACCAAATCATCAAAAAAAAGAAATAGCAACTGTCGACTACTTAGAACTCTACAATACACAACATTCTAAAAGGATTTTAAGTTATGTTAATAATGAGCGAATTTATAGAAAATTAGTTGTATTAATTTTGGTAAGGCGTTAACTAAACTTGGTATGGTACGTATATGTAATATCAGCTGCTATATTGTCTAATCCGTTTCGAAGTTCAAAATAGCAACGTCATCCGTCTTCAGGCCTGTCGACTACGATGGACTACTACTGCCGCAGCTTTTGTTTGGTGCTGTAAGTACGGCATAACCGCGCTCAGAAAATTGTAAGTTATAAAAGAAAATAACCATAATGACCATATAGCAGTTTTGATATACCTAGCCATACGAAGATACCTCCTTATTTAGTTGACACAAGTAACGTACACATATATATTTACAGTCTTTATAGCATAAGTATTGTCGAATGAATTGACCGAAGCTTAAAAAAGAAAAACAAAATTTAATGAATTAATAGCAATTAAGAAGTAGTAATTAAGCAACAACTCCAAACCTGAAAAATGGAAATTATTAATTAAGTAAACTTGAAATATTAATGTTAATAATTATAATAATGGAACCAATCACCAATATGAAGTAGATAAGAACATCATAATGAATTAAAGTAGAATAATGGGCTCCTGATATAAAATGGTTTTGCATCCTTAATAGGGTAAAGGCACCAAATAATAGTCTTTACAGGTTGGGCGGGTAAAGAAGAAGAGCATCAACATCTCTGTTCTTCGATCTAGATGATATGTCACTCGTGAATTCTTTTAGCTGTTCCGTCTGGTTGTTTCTTCCGTTCCTTTAGCACTCTGTCTACTATTTTTAGTTATGTGGCGCGGCAGCTTACTAGGTAGCAAAAGCACCCACCCCATTTTCCCTGAGCACAGTCGACCCTGTAGGCAGAGTACGCCTCCAGTTTGCTGCACCCATCAACGTGTTCGTTACAAGCTTTCGAATCAAAATGAACAAAATATATATGTGCCTACAAGGGTATTATAAACACCCTGATCTTACTTGTCGTGTTGTATTCATCTTCTTTATTATTAAGTCCATGATAGCTAACTGTATTCAGTTTTATGTGTATTGATCATCATGCAATTGCACTATTTGTGCATTCTTTCATTTATATCTATTGGCAGAATAATCTATCTGCCCCATTGAAACTCAGCAGACAAGTCCTACGAATCTGCTGGCATTTTTTTTGCTTGCTTATGACAGCAATATGGCAACAGCAACTGCAACAGCAATTGCAATCCTGAAATGCGATCTCTAATTTTCATGTTATTGGATAGAAAACTATTGTAGACATCCGTCGTTGCGCTGTTTGCCTGTGTGCAGTGATGCCAAGAATTTATCACACAGCCGCAATTTTTAGTTGCATCACTCGCCACGACGGGAGAACGGTGGGGAGAGAGAGAGATAGAGTGAGGGGGGTGGCCGGATGGTTAACATGAACTGTGGGATGCTGTGTTAAACCACAGCCACCTCCACCACCGACTCTCTGAATATTATCAAAAGTGGTGTATCTGAAGCTGAAGCTTCCTGAATCTCATATCGGGCATGGCGAACATGTACAAAAGTTGTTTTTAGCCGTGGATGCTTCACTGGCGATCGTAACAACAGCAACTGTTGCTGCCGTTGCTCGGCTGTTGCTGTTGCTGCTGCTGCTGCTGCTGCTGCTGTTGTTGTTGTTGCTGGCGCTGTGCGAGATTAAACAATGATTGCATTTTCATTTGCATTTTAAGTCACGGTGCAAGCAAAACCAAAACACAAGAAGTCGAGGGTCGGGAATCTCACTTGCCAAGTGATGTTGCTCCGCCTGATGTTTTTGGAGTTGTTGCAGCAATGGTTTGTGCTATTAGCGATGAGCGATTCCCAACAGTATTTCCTTGCCCAGACTGAACTTTGAACCAAGTCAAATCACATCAGATGAAAGTCGTGTCACGCTCTCATCTCTAGCTGCATTTGCAGCTGTCTTTCTGCTAGTTGACTTCTTGGGGAACGAAAAACAGGTTTGCCAAAACTAAACACATGCCGCCAGCGTCGACCGGCTAAGATTGAAATGCAAATCAGTTAATGGTGTTCCTGATGCTGTTGCTTTTGCTCTTGCACTGTGGCAAGGGCCAACACCATTCATTGGGGCTGATGTACGTGTTTGCATTACTCCCTGCCTTCCCGCCTTCCTGCCTTCCTGCCTCCCTATCAGTTGCTGCTGCTGTTGTTGTTATGTACTTCAGCATATATATAATTGGCTTGGGCCTGGCCAGCTGGAATTGCTTCCTGGCCGCATTCTGTATAACCCATAACTCAAAATGGCCAAAATGCTTGGCTTTAATGTGCCCTTCACACTCATAAAAATGAAAATTTGTGCGACAGACACAAAACCACCGCTTGGACCCACGCTAAGCTTCTGATATGTAACAGCTGCTGCCTGCCGGGATTCACTAGTCTTTGGTGTGCGTGTGTGTGTGTGTGTGTGGGTGAGTGTGTTGTGTCCAGCACACTCATCTCGATTACGAGGTGTAAATTTACGGAAGCACATAAAGCCATTTGGCGGGAATGTCGCTATCTAATCCTCAAACCCATGGCCAGCTCAAAAGCCAATTCATATATTTACCGTTTTGCCAGCCGACCTTAAGGGGCGCATTATGCACTAAGCTTTTCGGACACTCGATGGGAGGGACAATGATCATCATCACCTTCATCATGACCATCATCACTGCCATCATCATCATGACCATGTGAGGGAGGGTAAAGCTTTATTCATTTTTTATGAAATGCGGATTGTTGGCGCTCATTTGTGTTGCTCATTTGAGGGGCAGCTCAACATATTGCTGGGTTGCATTGGTTTTTCGCCTTTTATAAGTGGCTGACCTTAGTAGCAAGTTTACAGTTGATTACTCGCCAGAGTTTGGTTTGATTAAGCGAGTATTTGAGTCAGTTGTTCCAGGTCAACATTACGCAGAATAAGTTCTAGATTCCCACAAAACAAAACACAAAACTAAAAACCACTTCTCCGACTTCCCAGACGTTTCCAATCCGATAATTGATAATTCATTTTCATATAATTGCCTGCAGATTTGGTCAGGATATATGCTTTACGGGGTTTGACTCGCCTTCTTCTGCCTGATACATACTTTTGTAATACTTCAACACACTCTTTTCCCCATTTTTAATAAACTGATGGGCTATTTACTATGTTAAGAAATAAGATCCAATACTTCACAGCCACTCTCCACGATTCTGTCTCACTTATTAATGGAATTCACGTCACAACACTTATGCAATTCCCATTCCAAACAACAAAGCTTAAATTTAGCAACACTTCCATTCCACTTCTCATGGCTTGCAAGGCATTGCCACCAAAGTTGCATCTTCCAACACGACATTGCCCGGCATTAAAAATAAACAACAAAAGCAATGTGTAGTCCACATTGAACAATCTATAAAGTACAATCACTTTCAGCACCAAAATCAACAACAAAAACAAAACAGAAACATCGTCTGCCCTTTAAATAATCCTCAGATTGAAAAAGAGAGCAGAAGACAACATGCCTAGATCCCGGCTCTTTTAGTTCTGCCTGCTGACGTGCTTCGAGCAATGATTTTTCTTGTGTATATATTTCACACAAAAATCGTAATTATGGGTTCGAAAAATCGTTGCGGCATCTTCGAATGATCGACATCGCCAGTCGCGAAATATATGAGCGCAAACCTGATGAAAGGCCAGTTACCAGACGAAGCTGCATATGAGAGCGCTTTATATGGTCGTGCATTTACTTTGGCCGAGTGTTTTTCTTTCGTTATTTTGTTGTGGTTGTGGTTGTCGTTGTTGTTGTTGTTGTTGCTGGTGATGGCCACGCCCCCTAAAGTGGCATGCAGCCATGGTTATGTAAACAGAGAGCAAGAAGTTGAGGAGCCACCAGACGAGGAGTGGGAGACGAGTTGTTAAAGGCCACAAAGTCACCGGGGCTTTGATGATGATGATGATGATGGTGATGAAGACAGCATCAACCGCGGAGACGTTGGAGTAGGAGACCCATTATGATGTGTGGTGGCCAGAGGGTAAGGGTCGTTCCAGCCACCCGCAAAATGCAGTGTGCAGTAAGTGTTAATGTTCCATAAGTTGACTTGACTTCAAACTGAGCTCAGCTGAGTTGCGCAGCTCTTTGGGTTAACTCAGACAGTTCACGAGAGATGCGCAGCAGAATCGGCAGGATGATCTTTGTTGTTGGAAACCAATCAAAAGATTTTCAAACCTTATTAAACACAATCAATTCAGTATTTTAAAATATGGCCAGTCGTCTTGTGTCCATGGAAATGTTCTCCAATATGGTCACCAGTATTCGAAAATTGGTTTATTTTCTCGTGTTTGAAACAACACTCTGACAACATAATATTGTAAAACAAGGATCTATTTTAAACCTTGTCTCTAATTAAACACATTTTTTAGAAGTATAACTAGTCAAAATTAGATTATTAAAAATTTGGATATGGAATAATTGTTACTCAACTCATATTTGACTTAAGAGACTTAAAAACGTCGAGTAAAAAGTTGTTCACTTCCGGACAAGAATTTTAGTACTTCAAGTAAATATCGAGGCATTGCTAAATTTAAAAACAAGTAAACTTCCCTGTCAGCACTGAGGGGCGTAGTTGAAGCATTTAACTATTTATATAATTATACAAGCATTATTATGCTACATCAAACTCAGACCCAGGGCTATGTAGAATCAAATCCCCAATGCCATTAGCAACGCAACAGAGCTGTCAACTACAGTGCTGCACATGAAACTAAAGCCACCCTTGCCTCAAAGAAAAAGGAACAACCCAATGCGCAATTAAAATGAGTAATAGAATGTAAATCCCCAACGAAATTCAAAATGAAAATTCATTGAAGGGCAACATTACGCACTACAATTTGTGCTGTGAGTTCCATTGGGCTAATGAATTTAAATGAGCCACCACCTTTCCTTAACTTTTCCTAAACTGAGTGGCTTAAAATTATTTACAGCAAAACTTACAGAAAAAATGAGAGTACAGGAACAAGACTTTTTTGTTAAAGCTCATTTTAATGGAGCTGTGAAAATACGAAAATAATAGTTAGCATACAAACCTTCTTTCTCCGGAAAAACTGTTTAATATTAACTACCATAAATATTAATTTATATATATATACATATATATATATATATAAAGTATATGTGTGCACTTAAAAGTCCCACAGTTTCAGTTTAGTCTTAAGCTTATTACACCCATTTAATCCATTCATATATGAACAGGATATAAGAACAAAAACGATTTATAAATGAGCTGCCGCCGCAAGCAGGAAGCAAATCGTTCAAGAGGAATCCATGCCATAAAGGCAAAAGGATACCAGCACCAACCAACCCATACCCACACCCGGACACAGTAACTCACACAAATCTCGATGGTAAAAGCCAAAGTGCAATGTCCGTGCTGACTTGGCAGCAAGAAGGGCTTCATGCTGAACTGGGCGACAACCCTGGCACTCCCTCCAGTTTTCAAGTTTTTGTTGATATTAAGTGGCAGGCAACATTGCTACCCCCAAAATGCCCCAAATGCCCCAATACAGCAGCAATCAATCATGTGGTTTAAATTGGGGTATTTGTTTAAGGCGGTAAATTTTCAAAATTTCCGTTCGACGCTGATAAGGATATGTGTCAAGTCTTAGTCGCCTGTCACTTGACCAGGACCTTTTTCCAGGAGGCAAGGTGTTGAGGCGTTGTGGCAAAAGTTTACAGACCATATTTCGTGATTGCTTATCGAAATTTCTGCACAGATTTGTTTTAATGCCTATTACACTATTGTACGAAAGAGAAGTCTAAAATAAAAGTGTGGTTGTAACAACTTATTCTTTTCTTTTTAAGAATCCCAAACACTGTTTTTCAAAAACAAAATTCGAATTTACTTGACGAAAACGCAAACTCATGTTGTCTTAGAGCTCTTTAATAAAGTAACCCTTTCATTGTAGGGTATTCAAAAGTTACTCATATCAGTTATAAGATGCTTGTCAAATTACAATCACCAATCTACGAAAAGGGCATCGGTCACTCGAAAACAGTGTAGGCAAAGTTTCATTTTATGGCCTATGGTTGGGCAGAATTGGATTGGCTAATATCAAGGAAACCACCTTATGGCTGGCTCATATTAATCATCCACCTGTCACCCAGCGTAAATGTTGTCAAAAGTTTGTACAAAATATGTCAATGCTGCTGCGATTGTTGTGACATTCTTGTAATGAACTTTTTAGATAAAGTTTCAGAACATTCTTGCGAGATGTGGCACGCGGCATGTAAGGCCAGGAGTGATTTAAACAACATCATAACGACGACTTTCTCACTCGGACATTATCGGTCAAAGATAATGGTCGACTGTACTTTGACTTTTCAAAACGATTCTGAGCTGACAAGCGTAGCAAAGTGCTGATGATTGATTTGTAGAGTTAGCAGCTTGACAGTTTGCCACATAATTGCATTTCAAAATGCCCCAACCAAGCACTTGTGTGCATCTCATACCTGGGGGAAGAGGACAGAGCAAACATATTATAAAGTGATTTCTAACTCAATATTGGTCAGACCTAATGTGATTGTGTTTGTTGTCGTCCCTGTGTGTGTGTGTGCTTGTAATTTCCCGCAGTGTGTGTGCGAATATTATGAAAATGACCACAAAATGCTGCAGAATACGGAATAGGCTGCTGGAACCAGCAAAATACACGATGAGGTCATTTAAGCCACAAGTGTGTTGTTAGAATCTACACTAAATGTTTTGTTATTGATCAAATATACCAAATACATAATATGTATATATAAATGCAATATTTATTTAGATGTTTGTATGTATAAGAAATTGTTGGGTCATTTGCCTAAATGTGTGCAATGTTGTGTTAAATTGCAAATTTGCATAAAATATTTGTTGTTTATTTATTGGCAGTATTGGCCAAGGTTTGCACGCACACACACATAAATACACACACCTGAGAACTTGTGCGTCCACCTGGCAACTAAATATTTGATGTAATTTGTGCGGCAATTTAATGGTTTAGTTATTCACATTCATATTGACATATCTACACAAATCATTTATACTTAGGCATACACATACAAGTATACATTACAAGTGAATCTCGGTGTGCCTGTCTGCGTTTATTCAGAGGACAATTTAAGGTTGATGAGTTGAAAAGGACAAATACTAATAATGGACGTATTAACAAATATTACAAATAAGTGTTCAAAAGATCAAAGCTCAATAATTGATGGAATATACCTAGCTAACAAACAACGGCAGGCCAAATATTATATTCTCTTGTAGATCGATATCTAAATTGTATACCAGTCCAAGATATGTTATAATATTTTCATTGTTTCATGTATTGCTGCGAATTGAATAAATATCTATGGATAAAGATGGAAATATCGTCTATAGTTTGGGTTAGATCAACTGGGATTAGATGCGTCCCGGGTCATATATATATAGTAGGGAATGAAGAAGTCTAAAAGACAGCAAGAATGGAAGCAAAGAGGCCCCTAATAGAAGAATACAAAAAAAAAAAAAAATCTGAAGGAGACTAAGAAGCGAAGAAAGACAAATGCTACAATTGTGCCGGGCAGAGGCACGGGATCTCAAACGTAAACAACTTTATTTAAAAACGCTTTAAGCAAGTCATAGCCATGGGAAAGAATATACTTAAAATACTTACGGGTCTCTTGACAGTACACTGTGGACTACCAGCCGGATTCCACTATACGATTCCGCGATTCCTTTATGAATGTCTGTTGTCTTTAACGGGTGAACGGCAAGATCACCGTTTCACTTAAATAAAACAGCCGATCGGCTACTTTTTGAATTTTATTAAAATCAATAAAACAATTAATTAAAGTGTAATACAGGCGATAACCAATATTTCCTTTGTCACCCTTGATCTCACATATTTATGCATACAGATAGTAATGTGATCAATATCAGAATACGTTTTCGATTATAACTTGGCTATTTTTTATCCGTTAGTGATGAAATTTGTCCAGTGGATCAATAATAAGCATATGCATTAATCAGATGTGTGTATTAATTAGAATCCACGGTCCTTAAAAACGTGGCTTTTATTTATATAGGAAATCGGAATGTTTCGATATTCGAGAAGCGGAGGCAGCTATCGATAAAATGAAGCAAACTTGTTCTGCCTCTGGTACACGAAAACTTACATTCTACATTTTAAGTCGCTACCTCTTATAGTATAGTATAGTATATAGTATAGAGGTCAGAGTGTTCATACAGACGGATTGACGAACAGTCGGCTAGATCGACTCGGCTGTTGTTTCTGGTCAAGAATATATACACAACACTTGTTTTTATATTTTTCGGGCACGCAAACTACAGCCCTAAAATGCAGAATAGCCTGTATCTACCACAATTCAAAAGGCAAACTTAGTTTAAAAAAATTAGAGTTTTCGAAATTGTGGTTTTCTGCTGATGAACGACCTATTTCAGTACCGCATTTTCTTGGTTTGGGATAATCATATATAGTTAATATTTAAAAGATTCTAAAGTTAAACAATTAAATATACATAAAGAATCGAATTCCCTGGCATACTGGCATTCTTGCATTTTTGGTACTATGAAACTGAAAAGTCAGTTCTTGCCGACCTACACTCAATCAAGCCTGGGTATTCGCCAGGTCCAGATGGAGTTTCGGGATGTGTACTGCTGTAAGTCACCTTGTAAATCTTTACTTAAATTATTTACTTTGTCTGTTGATACTTGTTCTTTCCCCGCTATTTGGATGGAGTTCTTTATTACTCCTCTCCATAAAAATAGCGGAAGGTCCGATGTTAGAAAGAACAGGTGTATTTCCAAATTGTCCGCAATACCTATGTCATTTGAGAAAATAGTAACAACTCAACTGCAACACTTATATAAGGATATGACTCGAGCACTGACCAGTAAGTGTTCCAAAATTTGAATGTTCTATGCTTAAGGCTATAAGAAGTCGTCCAACTAAACTATATATGTTTAGTAGTGGACTCTGCTGAATTTGAGACAATGAGTAGAAGTGCTTAAAACACATCACTGCACAATATGGCAACTTAACAAGAAAAATATTCAGTATCCTCGGGAAACATGTTAACAAGTGTAATTTTTTGGCAACAAATAATACAAATAATATAAAAATATTCAGGTTTATAAGACTAACTTTCTATGCAATTACAAAACAATTTAAAGGCGTAGTAAAAGTAGTTAGCTTTCTGAGCATAATTTGGGCAAACATATTATTGTTGGCATTCCATTCACAAACTAAGACGAAACACACCTTGAAGTGATTTCATCGCATTAAGCAACTGAGAAGTTGGCAAGCTGCGAAACCAAATACATGCTTTAAAAGTTAAATAATGGAGAAACTAATTTCGCAGCACTTGCGCTAATCTCAATTTCAACTTTTATTTTATTTAAATTTGATGCTTTGTTTCGCAATGATAAAAACAAAGCTAAAACGGCACTTGCCACTCGACTGTTCCCCAACGCACCCCAGCTCCCGGGCGGAACTTTATGTGTTGCCGCGAAATCTCAAAACAATCAAATTGCGAGAGTGCAACAAAAAAAAAACAAAAAAGGGCCAACTCAAATAATATGCCACAGCAGTTGATGCTACGGGCTTCCGTGGGCGTTGATGTTTTCTCAACAGAAATACATAACAACAACAACAGGAACAACAAGAGTAACATCAAGGACGGCAACAAGCAGTGGCAACGAGAGGAACTGAAAGCCAACTTCAACTTTAGTGCGAAAACTTTTGCCACTTAACTTTTGTGAATGCAGGGCGGCCAATGGGGCAGAGGAGGAGCGCAACGCAAGGTGCCCCAATCTGAATCCCAATCCCAGGGCCAGTTCCGGCCCCCCAGACTGCCAAAGCAATTAAAATTATTGCTGGCGAAAAAGTAATATTTTTCAAGTGCTAAATAAACACACTATAAAAGCCGCGAACGCGAGCCGACAGCTCAAGTCAATATACGCTCGCTGGCCGCAAGATGGCGCTGCTGCCGCACACACACACACACACACACACACACATGCATGCAAAGAAAACACAACCCATACACATTCAGAAGACGCGCACAAAAGTTGATTCAATGATGTTCTCAAGAGTTATTTACATATGCAGCCCGCACAGAGAACTTCACAGCAAGCGCCAAGGAAAACTCTCCCAGCAAATATTTGGCCTCCGCCTTTTTATCTATGCCAAATCGCTGGATGGACTTCTTCTGCTCGGCATCGGGAAGGAAAGGAAACTTTGAGCGGGTGGCGCTGCTTGAAAGTTAGTGGCGCCTGATGGACCGCTTGATTGCCTGCTTCGGCTGTGATATGAAGGGAAGACCAACAACAAGTAGCAATAAGATGGAATTGCTGGGTAAGAAGGCAATTATGATAATGTTCAAGTTTGTTAGGTTTCTAACTCAAAGACCAGCATAGAATATGTATATTAGAGAGGCGTCTGCTAATAAATAAGGAAAGAGTATGCGTATTTGGGTTTTCCTTCGAAATGTTTGTTATTTTTCTATTTTTGTAATATATACATTTCTTCAATGGCATTTCGTTTCCATTTTATTTTTTATATATAAATTTAAACTGCAAACATTAAACAAGTAAGAATGCTTTAGTCGGGAAATCTCGACAAATAGATACAATGAGCCGCGCTGTCAAATAAATTAATTATTTTAAGCACTGGTTCTATAAGGGGAGTTATGCAAGTGCTATCAATTTTCTATTGCCTGAAGGCTCAGAAAAATCTAAGAAAAAAGACATGTTTTAATTCACAAACACAAATCGATAATCATCACATGATAATGTTCAATAATACTTTGGCACAACTTCATGATATACTTTTCCCATTTTTAATGGGCTTATGGTATTATTTATTATTTATATTTATTGGTGCACTTCGAATTTATTCGCACTTGCTTTTAAATAAATCTGTTTAAAACCCTCTTTCCTCTTAATTATTGTTGAAAATATTCTCAATCCAAAAGGCACTTTCATATACATTAAGATTTATCACTTCTCTCATATCTTAAATCAATAGCTTAATAGTTTTGTTTTTATTGCTTTCTCCACAATTTGGTAATCTGTTCTTATACCAAAGTCAATTGGCAAACCCTTCAGATTACGAATGTAGGCATATGAACCAGCACACCGTTGGTGCTGCGAAAAAGTTTTCAGCAGTTTCTAATAACGCTCCATTACTTAATGTTAAAGCTGACGCCCAAGAGCAATGGCAATAAAAAAACAAAGTTGCAACATTTGCTGAAAAGCTCAAAACACACTTTCACCTAAAAGTTGACAGAGTTTTGTGGAGAAGATTGCAAGTAACTTAACCTACGAAAAGAAAGCAGCAAATTGTGTCAAAGTACAGAAGAAAACAGCGGTGCAAAGGGGGCGAGATGTGTAAATGTCTACTCGAGTGTAGAATTTGATTGCATTTGGAAATGTCTTTATGCGAGGCGAGTGTTGAGCCAAAGTCATCGATGATGCTTTGTCGATTGTCTTTTATGGCTTGGAAAATAAACTTTTGCCTCTTTGGCCATACGCTTCGGTGCACCGTCAACTTGTCGACTTGCTGCACTAAGGAACAGCGCGTAGTTAAAGAGAGTCAGGCGTAAATTCACTTAAATTATACATATTGGTTCAAGTTGGGTCCCAGGTCTTCACTCATTTGTAGCATTTGAAACAATTTGCTGAGTCACACATGCACAAGCATGCAGACACACACACGCACATACACACAGCCATACACACTTTGCTGTGACCCACATTTATACGCTCGAATTGATTTTCTATGCTGGCAATCAGCGCAGGACTACACACGGTGCGGATACGCAATGTCCTGCCAACCCCAAAAGCCACTAAGCTGCTGCCAGCAAGCTATTTTTATTTTTATTTGTTGTAAATCTGTAACGAAGGCACGCACTATTTTCGGTCTACTGCCCCGTTATACACAAGTCCTAATGCCGACTCTGCAACAATCGACAGCATCCAAAATAGGCCACCTTCTTGTTTTTTATAATTTAATGCCTGTTTGAGTTAAGGCTGCGTATCCTTTCGCTATACCCAGTGTATATGTGTGTGTGTGTGTGTGTGTGTGTTTATTTGAGGGTTTTCGACACATAAACTATGCTATTTAATTGGTTCGGCAACCTTGTCAAGCACTTGGGAACTCACGAGTTCGCTAGCACGTCTTTTGAATGCATGAGAAATTTGTTTCTGCATATTTAATGCAATTACCAAAAGGTTCTCCTATTGGGGCTGATGATAAAAAGGTAAAACTCCCCCGATAGCTAAAATTGATTTAGCTGACAGCTTCGAAAGAGAGCCAGCACCTAGACTTTCATATTGATAGCCCTTAAAAAGGGTTAGTTATGATAATACCAAAACTACAAGGCATATGATCACTAAGACAAGGTTGCAAGGGAGATTGGTTGGAGATTGGTGCAAAACTGTGCAATGCATGTTATTGTTATTTTACTTAATAGTCCTCAAGCTTATTGTCAAAAATCACAGCAAAATGGAAATTGAATAAATGCGGCTGCGGCAAGGCTGTATGCGAAAATAATTTATACAAAAAAGAGTCAAAAGCAGTCATAGTCTGCAAGGCCGTTCTATTGGGATAACTAGCACGTTGCTTGTAAGACAAAAATCAAAGTCAGACCTTTTAAAAGTCAGACATCCAAAAAGCTAAATATTTTTATGGCACGAAAGTTGTTAAGCTGTTAACGTTGATCTAGACTCAAAGGGATATCAGTATAGACATTATTATCGATATGCACATTAAAATTCCTTCAAATTGCTTCAAGCTGGTATCTATGCATGCTATTTTATCTCTCACTCTCAAGAGTTAGGCCCATAACTATCGTCATGCTAACTAGCTGCATCTTCCCAGTATTTGCTCCTCTTGCATACATTACGTACTTTCAAAGGCCAATTTCGTTAGCCAAAACGCAAGTTATTTGCTCATTAAAAGGCCGGGAGAACAATTTCAGCAGTGCTTCGATTGTTAGGCACAGGCCAACTACAGCTGCAACTTCATGCTGCAAGTTCATGTCCCTTTTGCGTGTCTTCAACTTCAGTTTGGACCTCATCTTTGGCTGACTGGCAATTTGGCCCGCGGCGAAGAATTGTTTGCTCCACTTGAAGCTGAGACTCGGGCAATATTTTACTTGAGTCGCAGATCGATCTACATAAGCTCGGCTATCCGTTTGTCTGCCTGCTCACCTGGGCTTATCACACGAATCTGTCAGATAATGTTTGCATACGTGGACATACATAACTGGCACAAGAAGGCGGTCAGTTTTGTGTATTCCCTCCCAGCCACCCCTGGCTGGCATCTCACGTTCCGTTTATGTTTGGGGCAACGTGGCTTGCAATTAAATGCTGCTGTTCTGGGGCTGATTCTGTTGTGTCCGCTTTTGTTGCATCTTGCTGTTGTACATGCTGCAATACAACCTGCTACTGAGGCTGGCAAACTTTCGTTGCAAGCAGTCGCAGGCACAATCGTGATCTTATCATTTTCCTGCTTGGTTCATGTTCGATTTTGTGAATTTGTTTTACTTACTACTTACTACTTAGTATCCGGCTCTTGATATTTACTCGTACTTTTTTCATGACATCTCCCGACCTTATTTGCAAACAGACCGCGTCCAGTCTCTCAGATCTGTGCTGGCCATGCTTTATTTTCGATTTAAATAATTTATAAGAAAAACCGCTGTGCATTGTCCCGATCGTGATAAGCTTTGACTCTTCGATGAGACCGTTTTCTCAGTTTTTATATTTTCTCTCTCTGTCTTTTGCATTGTCTCTGTGGCAAAACAGTCGAATAAAAAACAACAAATTTATTTAATTTATTGAGGCTTACTGTAGATTTATGTTGGACTCTTTGCGCTTATTGGCCATTAGTGTCAGCAAATATTAAGAAATTGTCGTAGCAAATCTTGTCAGATAGGCATTGAACACGATTATATTTAAACAAAATGCATGAAAACAAAATCTTCAGTAGAAGCTAGAAATATTACAAACTTATAGTTAAACAAACAACAAATAACACATTTTATTTAAAAATAATTTTTTATTTAATTAAATTAAAGCCGACAAAAATAGAGAATATTATAGCTAAATGCATTTGTCATTTTTGGTCTCTAAGACCACCAATATTTTAAGATTTAGCGACTCTAGTTTTAAAATGTATCTGGATATGTATATAGATAAGCATACATGTATATTCCCCTTTGATATCTCTCTAAATAAATCAACTAATCAATACGTTTTATTTTAACCATGCAAAATTCGCATTCCACCTGAAGCAAATCTGTAATAATTTATTTTTAACTATAAGCAAACAACGTCACAAATCTGATTTCAGTCACATTTACCTATTTGTGGAAACAACTCAATCAAATTAAATTGGCAACCAGCATGGTTCGCCTACAATTCCGATCAGACTCAAATCAAATAAAAATTCCTTGCATACTAAGTTTGTTACCTGTTTGCCATAACAGTCATAACAGTGCTGGAAGCATCAAAGATGAGGTGCTAAAACCGCTTTGATAATTAAATATAAAAATTGTGTACATATATATGAGAATATTGAAAAAATGTTTCGCTTGGCAAACCATTTCCAATTTAGGTTTGGCAAATCGAAGGAAACGTAACTATAACTATCTACAAATATATTTTAACGTTTTTAAAATTGGTTTTGCAATTTGGTAGCATTCGTTGTTATTGGTGTCACGGCAGCGCCATCGAGATACTCATACTTAAAGATACACAGCACTCGATATGCAAAAGATACAACACACTCACACACAGAAAGACATTGCTTCCAGCAGGGAGAAGCAAATAACGGTTGGTACCTGGATAGCTGGGTTGCTCTAGGTTGTTGTTGGAGCCAAGTGAATTGGTAGCTGGTTGCCATCGTCTCATCTCCCATTACCCACCTGCCTTCTTCTGCTGTCGTCCGTCAGGTCGTAGATGTTAATCGCTGCGGCACTTTGGAGTAAGTGGCATTTTGCAGCGTCCACCATCAGCACTGGCAGGAGCAGGGACAGCAGAAGGGAAATGAAATGTAGGAAAGGGAGGGGAGAGGAGAATGGCAATGGCAATGGCAGTGCTGCTCGACTCTTGATATGGCAAGCACACTGTCCCTTACATAGTCGGGTGGGCGTGGCCCATGTCAGTCCTAGCCAAACGAACGTTTGTGGCAAATGTTTGCGGATTTGAATTTAAATTGAAATAGGATGTTGTATATTCAAATGAATTTTAACTTAAGGGTAAATGGGTGGCGTAGTAGTGCAGTCCAAAGAGTGGTTCAGATTAACATCATCAGTTTGGCATTGATTGCTCGCAGATAGCACACAAAAGCGCCGCTGGGCTGCACATGTAGCCACAACCGAAAAAAAATTTGATCGAAAATTGTTAAGTGCAAAGCAACGAATCGCTTATGCCCTTTGTCAAGCTGTACTATGAATAGAAAATTTATTTGACAAATTTTCATTTTAATCTATATAACTATGTAGTACTTATTAAGTTATTTAAATGTATTTTGCCTTTCTTAAAAAGGTATCAATTTATAATAAGAACCTGAGCAGACGTTATAAATATATGTGATCTCTGTAATTATAAGATTTATTAATAAAATTATAACTAAATTTAAACCACAAATATTCAAAGTAAATTTTATATAATATATAACATTCACAATTCTTCTGTTGTTTCGTATTAGTGATTTTACAAAGATTTCACTATACTCCAGATGATGTATAATGGAAGTGTATAGCACGTTATACACGCTTGTGAGCTCACGGAAAAAGAAAAACTAATGGGTTTTGTAATAAGTTTTAGTTTCCATGTTTATATTAGCATGCTAATAGTGGCAATTGCTATATTTGGGCGTGTGGTTAGAGCTGTGTGGAGCTCTATTGAAACTGTGGCGAGAGTTTAGCTCAGTTGATGCCTCAATATTGAAATAGGCAATTTGCTTTTAAATGCTGTTTTGAGTGGACGAACCCCCCCAGGTAGGAGTTGACTTGTTATCTGAGGTTACTTTCCTGGGAACTGGGAACTGGGAACTGGTAACTGTTTGCCTGACCGTGCTCATTGACGCCCCCAAGATGTGGAAAAGTTGCTGATAAGCAGCAAAGTTGACTACAAATTATAAACATAATAACTGACAATATGCTGCACCCCAGCAAACAAACCATAAACGATAATTAATAGAGAGATAATCTAAGCGCTGGCCTCGCTGCCATGGATTGGCTTTGACAAATCTCATGGCATGGCAATCGAAATGAATTATTTTCCCAACCAACGGGCCCCTAGCTGCAATTTCCATGGAAATGCCCCCACCAAACATTGCTGACAGTGACTGGGAGACTACAACAAGGAGAACAACAATAACAACAACAACAACGAGAGCATGTAGCCATAAATCTCTTTGATTTTTTTTTTTTGTTGTTATTTTTCCCCCACTTTCCAGAACTAGAACTGCGGCCAGGCCGAGTGACATTTGCTTTGGAGGCGGGCAAAGACTTTGTCTTCATTTGCAGCTCAACTTCGTTTTATTAAAAGCGTTTAAGAGAACACGATCTGGAAAATAAACCGAGGCTTGTCTCTCCGGGCTCGATTTTTCCTAACAAAACGAGACACTTGAGAATGCAATCGACCATGGAGTTAAAGGTTTAATGCTGTGCCACAAGCTACAGGTGGCTTATCACCAATTAAGCGATACATTATACAAATTTGTAGCCACAAAAAAAGGAAATAAAATACTGGACTCAACCCTTTTTCTTTTTATTATGTCATACAATTTGTCACTTGTCGCTGGGCGCTAAAGCTGCTCAGAAAAATGTAAAAACGGGTTCCTTACGAAAATCGTTAAGCTCTCATGCCGAGCAGCCAAACTTGAATTAATTAATAATTGTGCTCTGGCTTACAGCGTTTTTTCTTGTCTTCTTTTTTTTTGGTAATGAAGAACTTTTTGGTTACGTTTATTATGAACTCGTAACGCATAAATCTCAACTAATTTTATGTAATTAGTTTGCATAATCTGTCACGGTCGGTTTTTCATTATTTTCATATTCATTTTTTTATGTGTAAGCAATATAAAAATACTTCTTTTGGGTTCTGGTCTTGCATGCTTGATGTGATTATAATAATAAATGATTTTTCTATTGATTTTGAAATACTCAAGAAACAGCGGTATTTTGTCAAAGTACAGAAAAAAAATGAAGAGGGCCAACTTTTCTGAAGCTGTGCAATTAATTTTCTGGCAGATCAAAGTGTTGGTAAGTCAATTAAGAGTAACGCAGCAGCATGTCCACGGTTTTACACATTTCAGGTTTTCAGAATCAGTAATAAAGTGGTGGTTATGGTAGCTAGAAAGCTAAAAGCAGTTGAAGAGCGAGCTTAAGTACGTGAGTAAGAAATGTATTTAATAAAACTGTATTGTGCAGAAGAAACGGAGCATTGCATAGTGTTGATTAGAAATGATAACTTTATAAAATAAGCTAAATAATAAGGAATAGGATAATAATAATAAAAAGAAAAGTGAATTTAAAATATTGAAGACTTTGCTTCACTTACGTGAAACATTTATGAATTCATGAATTTAACTAATACTAAAATTAATTTGTATTAATAACTATGTGTGTAAACCAAAAACTTGTGGCCTGGGTACAATCTTTGCGATACAACACTATTTCTTATTATGTAAACCTTGAGTCATTTTTCTCTTTGCATCCGAAAATATTCCAAAAACACCAAATTATCAAATACTTCTTACATTTTCTGCCAGCCGGCTGATCAGTTAGAAAACAATTTTTTTTATATTAATTGATAAAAATGTGTCTAATATTTTCCATAGCTCTAAGAAAACTTTTCATTTTACTTATTTCATCATATTCTTTCCATAAATAAAAACAAACGATTTGAATTTAGGGGCATTTAAACATTTTTAACATAGGAGACTTCAAATAAACTTATTTTATTTACCGTTCCGTGATCTGCACAACTCATTCTAAAAACTAAACTCAATTTGCGGATATGCGCCATGCCACTAAACGTCAAACAAAATACCAAATTTATAGAATTTCATACAACATTTTCATGTATACAAACTCAATAGAAAATCAAAGGCAAAACGTGCAGGCAAACACACCCAGCAAACATCAAATACCACTAAAAATGTTGCTCGACTATATGATGCCCTTAACCAAGTATAAGGGCCAAAAAAAAAGACAATAACGGACAATACATTACTAATAATATGTATAATTTGGTGTTCTCCATTCCCAAAATTTACGAGAATAAAAAAAAGAAATGGATTTAATCGAAATGTCTATAGATATGTGTACAAGTATTTTATAGGGTTAGAGAGTGTTGTTATATACATGTGTTTGTTAATTTTGCACAACTGAATTTGCTATATAACGATGGGTGAAGAACATAGAAAATAAATTAGAAAAGATTTTTCATCTAAATTCAAATCAGTCAAAACGTTTAGCAACCAGCTTAAAAACTCATCAGAGCACTCAAACACTGGCAAAGGGGCTGAGGGGTGGTTTAGGAATACATTTTTGATCGAACCATGCCAAAATGTCCGTCATTCCAGCACAGTTGCGATGTGATGGTCAAATAAATACAAAGCCAGCTAAACAATGCAGAAAATGCAATCGTCAATCAGTGGACCACCCCTGAAGAGTTCATCCATAATTGAATTTCACAAGCCCAGCTTGGAGTTTGATGCACTCACAATCGAGTCGAACAGGCAAAGACACGAAATAATGTGTCATTGTATAACTCCGATGTATGAATGCACTTCCTTAATAAACGCTATTGAATATGATACCCAGTCTATTAAATGCTATGAAAAGAAATGTAGATATTTTTGTTTACTGAATATTGCTTCGGGCAGGCAAAGCAACTGAAGAAATTAGCACTCCAATAAAAATGATTGCTTTTAGAAGTAATTTCTAAATATACGAACAACAAATTTTTAAATCGTGAACAGTTCTTTTTTATTTTTCAGAAATATATTTCTGAATTATACAAAATATTTCTAAATAGTATAAATGCAATTATTAGTTTTTGAAAAATAAAATCATAAAGCAAATACAGAAATTTGCTCTGTAATTTGCTTTAGCTCAGCAATAATGAATTTAAAATGTTTATTAATAATATAAGGAACAAAAAAACACTTTGTCCACTTATAAAAAACCACTTCCTAGAAATCATACATAAACTCACAAAATTTTAAACAAAATTTTTTCAATGAAATATAGTTTCTCTAGTTTTTGTTAAAATAAATACTTTCTGAGTAATAAAGTGAGTTTTTTGAGTGTAATTAATCGGATTGAAAAACATTAAAACAAACTAAATTATATATTAGCGAATTTATTACATGTGTATAAAACTAAAGACATAAGTTCCAGTCTAAAGTCTTTAATCTAGGCTCTATTATGCAGCCAGATTGTTGATACCCTTACGCGGGACATCAAACAGAGTCCAAATGTTTCAGGGCTTTGTTGATAATGCACCAATGAATACTGTTTAAAATTCATTTCATTTATCAACAAGTTGAAGGTCCGGGAAGGGGGACGGGTCTCAGGGGGGTGTGCAAAAGTTGCGGGTGTTGGTGATTATTCTGCTGCTGGGATGGCTGCCTGATGAGTTTTGTTGCAAATGAAACTTTTTAAATGGAATTTACGCTGCAAAATCGCGTTTTCAACGAAATGAGTTTTAATTGCAAGTTTTCTAATGCAGCAAACGCACGCAGTCGTTGACGTTGCATGTAGTCACTTTGTTGTGGTTGTTGTTGCTGTTATTGTTGTTGTTGCTGGTGGTGCAAATTCGCTTAAATATCCGCACACGCTTCCCCTTAAATAGCACAAAATTATGTTCATTATGATAATTTGAGTGTTTGTGTGAGTAAACCTGTTGGCAGACCTCTACGTTAACTCTTTAGCTCACTTTTGACAATGTATTCGAAATTTCAATATTGCCAGGCAGCCTTTGCTGGCAGTTATATAAACAGTTCCCTCCATTTCCCCATCCATTGAGTACAACTCAATGCAGTGGTAAATGGCTGCAGGCACCGCACATTTTTGGCAACAAATATGAATATTTTCAGTGTTCATTTCGGCGTAAAATGTTTGTAATCCTGGCCATGGCAAAACAAGGCAAATGCAAGGAAATTCATAGTTCGGTTGTACTTTGAGTGCAGTTTGGTAGAATTTAATTATCTCGATTGATGTGCGAGAATTTTCAATGTAACAAATGAAGTTGCATTAGTTAACAGACATTCTGCAAATACCGGTGGAAGTATATTCTTAGAATATTGTATTTTTATCAACTTTAAAATTAGTTCATGTTTTTGTATAAACTTTCGAAATAACATATATGTTTAAATTGTTTTTTT
Source organism: Drosophila macrothrix (assembly GCA_035042055.1). Lineage (NCBI taxonomy): Eukaryota > Metazoa > Arthropoda > Insecta > Diptera > Drosophilidae > Drosophila > Drosophila macrothrix. Next base: position 286,273 of record JAWNLX010000260.1, read on the forward strand.
TTTTTTTAATTAGGTTATGTATATAAAAATTCACTTTACCATTTCCTATTTCGCCAACTGAACATTTTCCATTAGATTGCATTTAAGTAAGCGTAATTTCTATTTTTTAAAAATAAAGTTTTCACTTAACATCTTCTGCAAAGAACATTTCACACCTGTGATTTAAGTTTATATTGTAAATGACCGATTTTCAGTAAAATAAAAAAAATATATTAAACTAAACAACAAAAAAATGTAAATATTTACTGATTTTTACTGCATATTCGCCATTTCGCATATTTAAATGTTAAGTCAACACATTTTTACGGTTTTCAAACACAAATGAACTTAATTGTGGAACTCAATTAAAAACTTGTTCACAATTCAACACTGTCCTCCGTTGTTGGTGTGCTGCAAATAGAAAACAACAGTTTCAGACATATCCTATCCACACCCGTCCCCATCCTTTAGCGGACACCGCCTAGAGCCAGATGTCAGAGCGCTCCATTGCGGACGACAAAATATACAAAATATTATCCGCCATAATTTCTTTATTTATTTGTTGCCTTTTGTGCCAGAAATAAACCCATTTACCAATTCTCGTATTTGCAAAAGGTATTACAACTTCGTCGTTAAATATGTAACAGCAGACAGATTCTTGATCAACATTAATAGCCAAGTCGACATAGCCACTGGCAAACTAACAAGGCTACAAATAAAGCAATAAAGTATTTATTGGTTCGCCTCACAGTTTGAAGTACAATTTTGTAATGATTTTTCTCATCCATTAACACAGGAATTAGGGTGAACCTTGGCTAATATTTAGATCCCTATGTATTCCCACAACTTTAAAAGCTGGTAAACTCCTTCGAAGATAAGCTAATTCAATTCATACTCACACACAATCCTACCTACTGTGCTAATGTACAAAATCTCCCTTTAACAAAAGAGAAACCGGACACGCCCACCTTCGGCTGCAACACTCTCATTTGTTTTAAATTTAATAATACGCCACTCAATGTATTATATTATTATTTATTTATTCACAAAGTTATGACTTTGAAATAAGTAATAAGCATAATATCTTGTTAATAAGTACTAACCGATTATACAATTAGATTTGAAAATTGAAGTTAATTAAAAATGTATAAAGAGCATTAATATTATCGTCGTCATATAATTTTACATACTCGTATTAAAACATGACAGTTTTTCTTTTTTATTTGTATACTTTCCTTAATTAATTGGGTATGACATCCGCTAAAAAATGTCGCGGCAAGTTTTGAATCGAACAATGACGGTTGTACAATAATTTAACAATGCCATCGTCTATAAAAAAAATGCATAAAATAAATAAATATTTATTGTAAATATTTTTCATAAATACAATAAGGTATGCTGTTAAACTTGTAATTTTTTCGGACGCTGGTTAGGTACATATATTTATTTACCACAACGGGGCAAGTATGCCTATTTGCGTCAACCATACCATATCGGTATGGATTACATTATATTATCTATTTTCGGATGAGTATAATATAATATCCATATGGCAATCGGAAGTGGGATGTATTCTTTTAGGTACAACTTCTTGTATTCCCAAATAGTCGAAACAAGTTGTAGTAATTTAATGTTCTAATAAACGGTCGGATTCGAAAGGTCATTTAAGCTTCGGCTTACGAAAGAAGACTGTTCTCGTTTTAAATTGCAGTTGCCAGAAAAAAATGTAACAGCAAAAAAAACATTAATAGCAAAGTGCATTAAGCGCTGTTGCTGAGTCCTGCCGTGAAAATTGGGTAAGGGAAATGGGTCGGGTTCACTTCTCAGGTGGTCGTATTTGTTTTTAATTATAATAAATACAACCAAAACCTATAAAATAATTGAAAAACAATTTAATTTAACATTATTGCGCATAGAGCGCCGTTATCCTTTAACTCATCTATGCATCTGCTCCCGGTCTCCACATGGCGCCCGGGTTGCGGAGTGCACTTGCCGCTTGTAACGATTTTCAGTGTCAAACTTTTGGTGCATACATAGCCACCTGCAGAATTTGGCTATTACCGTTACAGTTAAGAATTGAAAAACAAGTTCAGTAAGGACACTTGCACCAAAGAAAAGAAATCAGTATAGTTAAGTCGGTTAGCTTCAGATATATTGTAATTGATCTACTTAGAATTTAACATGCAACTGAAGTGAAGTATGATTTTTGCCATCGTCTTACTTACGATTTTACTATTTTATTTTAAGTTATTAGTTCTTAAAACGCTCTTAAAAAATTATGTACTATTCTCAGTTCACGTTAAATAAATAAATAATTAAATATTAAAGTCTTTTTTAATATATGTATGTGAGTTGCGATTATAGTAAATCATTATGCTCACTGTATAATGGTATATAAAATATAATCGACTTAACAATTAAAACGCAATTGATGTTAGGTATATGTTTTTTCATTAGCTTAATCGAGAGATCCGTGAATGCTCTAACAATTTTATAGTAAATTTAATTTTAAATTATTATGTCTTCAGAAAATGTCTTCTTCGAAAATTGTGGACTGTTTTTAGATCACATTACATATGTATATAAATGTTAAAGTAACTTATTTTAAGCAGCTAACCTGCAATATAACTAATAAAACATTTTATATAAGCATAAAGTAAGGGTGTTCTTGGTACGAGAGAGAGAGAGAGAGAGAGAGAGAGAGAGAGAGAGAGAGAGAGAGGGAGAGATACACATTCATATACATATTCACATTTTGCTTATTCTGCGTATATATTTTGTCATAATTATATTTTTGACTTTCTCGTTGCAATAAAGTGGGGGAAAATATCTCGTGCACTCGTGTGAAAAATGAAACGAAAATCTTATTTAACTACGGCAACAATTATAATAATTATTTAATTAAAAATGTTGGTATTTTTCTCTTTTGTCAGAAATGGCGCATATAAGCTTATAATTTTTTTGTTCTTTTCGCAGGGCAGCGAAAAATAATTATTTTTGAAGTGTGTGGTATAATAAGAGCACACATACTGAAGAAGAGTACACCAAATGGCTCCATTACGTTAATAAAGGTCAAAGGTCAGCTTGACCCAGCTGCGGTTTTTTCAATATTTAAAGAGCAATATTCATATGTGATTTGCGTGTAGAGTTAATGTGATGAAATAAACTATAATTCGTAAGAGCTTGAATTGCATATATTATTATAATATATTTAGTCAAAGATTTTATAACTGATGAGTAAATATAGAGCTTATAAATTAAAGGGTTCTACAAATTTAATAAAATTCGCAAGCGCAGAACATCCTCGGAGTATACCAAAAATATATTTGCCATTTTATCAATTTGAATTTATTTGTTTAATTTGAAAAAGGACAGTTAAAAATGTGAAAGAAATATGTTGGTAAAAAATTTAGATATTGATATTAAACAATTCAAATGAGATAAAGTTTAAAGTGAATTATTAAATGAAAATATAAAATAAAAAAATTGATGAATGAAGTATTTTGCCTCTACATTTCACATAATGAACAACATTCTGGAAATTCAACATACTTTACGAATGTTGCGAATGTGATCGAATTTCCTAACGATGCAATATCAATGTCAATTCTGATTATTATCGATAACAATTATATTTTAATTACTTCTTTTCGTTTTAAATAACCTACTGTATTTTAATGCTAAAAGCAAAATAGGAAATACTTTTTATTTTATAAATTGCTTTCTGAATTTTTGGGTTGCTTGCAGAAAAATTACACAATTAAAAATCGGCTAAACAGTTGTTTCATTATACCAGTTCAACGACCACGGAGAATCATAATGGAATCGCGAAATGAAAAAAATGTGAACGTACGAAATGTGGAATCCGATCATTACCTATATCATTTTACATATAGCAAATAAATATATTTTAAATAGTATTATATTTTTATTATTCGCGGGATCCGAAAATAATATGGAGTGAATATGAATAGCAAAACATTGAATTACACAAAAAATACGCATTTATTGATTTCGAGTGACTTTTAGTATGTGGTATATAAATGTATTTTTTATATTTTTTTCTATTATTTACAGATTTATATATACATAAAAACAGAAAAAATAACCGTAAAGTTAACATAATTTGTTTTTTGAAATTAATGCAAAACAAATCCACTGATTAAAAGATTAACTTCTTTGTTAAAAAGTTGTAAGTTAATTTCCCTGTTCAACTGAAAGAGAGTATATATTTTTACAATTTATTTTGTATTCTTTAAATATTTAATTGGTAATAAAATTTGATGCCTCATTAAGTAAGCAATCGCACACAGTTTAAATTGAATATTGATCACCTTGAGAAACACTGACACAACCCATAAGCGGATCCCAAACCTACGAAAATCTGCCTGACTTCCCAGCACAGGAACAATGTTGACCATAATGGGCCGAGTTTAGGTAGCTCACGGCTCGTTTTCACTATTCAGTCCCTATCCCTAACCCTAAGCAAAACCAAATATTATTGTTGTTGGCAACTGCAACCCAATACATTGCAAATAGCATTTGTACGAGCAAGGCATACAGATCCGCATTAGAATGACAAACAGTTGCAATTGTATCTCTGGCTGTGTTGCCTGCTTGTATCTCTTTGCCCCCTAATCTCTTTTAACATTTCCATTAATACGCAGCGGTTGACTGCGCTGCTTTTGGCCAGGCAACCTCCTCAGTGCCAATGATGAGAAATTAATGTGCGTACACAATTTCACATTTCACAGATACCCAAACCGAACTCAGACACAGACTCGGGCCCAGACCCAGACCTAGGGCCAGGGCCAGGGCCAGGTCCAGGCACAGCGTGAGCTGAGCTGAGCTGGGCCAGAGCGTCACGGTCGGTCCGCTCAGCGGGACAAAGTGCTAAGCATTGTTGGGAAATTTCATGGCGCTCCGCACGGGGTCCACAAAAAGTCGTCGTCGTCGTTCTGCGATCATTGCTTTGTAAGGTGTAACAAAAAACCCATCCATAGAATTTTGTCAAATGGAAATTGTCGTTTGAGCGGACACTTTATAGGCTGTTACCACTGCTGCTGCTGCTGCTGAGGCTGCTGCGGCTGCTGCTGCTGCTACAACTGCTGCTGCGTCTTGTCCCCTCTGCGCTGCTCTTGCGGCTTAGAGTTTTCACGCCCCGGATCGGTTTACCTGTTATCTGTAGAAATATAAACCGAATCGGAACTGCAGTGCAAACTTACGATACTCTGCTACTACAACGCGAGCAAATTGGTTATTGTTCTAACAACTTTCCCTTGGGGATTTTATTTATTTCTTCATTTTTTTTTAATAAAACTAAAAATCGATATTAAGCAGAAAGTAATTTTGAAGTCTTGCAGCAGTGCGCCAGTGTCAAAACGCCCCCTTAAAAGCTATTCAAAACTTGCCCCAAATCGTGGCACGCTCAACTTAATTGCCCCCAAAGCTTTTGTATAATGCCCCACCAATAGATAACAACAACTGATAAATAGCGCGTCAAGTCGACAGCGCTGCGGCCAAATAGGCAAGAGGCAAGAGGCAAGAGGCAAGAGGCAAGAGTTATGAGGAAGGAGGCGCGTTAACTGCCCATAAGCACAATTGTGAAATGCTTTAATTTCTGAAGTACCTTTAATGAGCATTTTCAACATGGTCATCATACAATCAACATCAACATCGACATCGACATCGACAGCAGAAGCAGAGGCCGACGCAGATTACAATGGCTCCAATATTTGGACCATGGCTCGTCATAATTACTGCCCTGAGCATAGTTTTATTTTTTCAGTTTCTTTCTTTACTTTTTTGTTATTGTTGTTATTCTGACGACTGCCTGCTGACTGGCCGGATCAGAATTGGCCCGAAAAGCCAAAGACTGGCCAACAATCTGTACAATGTGTATCGAGTTTATAGCTGCGCATCAGACATCGGCTGGGGAATTAATGATTACGTTGGCCGGTTTTGCGGCTTGATCCAGTAACCCTTCAATGCAAACACAGGCCAAATTCTCAGTTCAGGCAGTTCGAATGGCCAGTAACTGAGACTCACTCGGTAGCTCTTTCACTCGACTGCTTATGGGGCTGGGTGCTTGTTGGCTGCTCCCATCAAAAGCAAAAGGAAATTGTGATGATCGAAATCAAAATGTTTTCGTTACTTTAGCTCCTAATGAAGCTTGAATAGTGCGAATGACTCCACACAGTTGCCCATTGGCCGTTGGCCCCTCGAGGGCAACACAACCGCACCACGCGTCTTTTAATCGAAATTTGATGATGAAGAATTCTCAACTCAACTCACTTCAACTCAACTTAACTCAACTCAACTCATCTCAACTCCGACTCGACTCGATTCGATTCGATTCGAATCGACTTGGCTTGATTCTTGAAATGCTACTTTAAGCACCGCAGCTCAGCTCGCTTTTATTGTTGGCCATTTGAGGCTTTGCCTCGCCGCTATTTACCTTTGTTATTTATTTATTGTTATTATAGTACATGCCTCTACTTGTGTTCTGGTTTTGGTTTTTGGTTTTCGTTTTTTCTTTTTTCTTTTTGTTAACTCGACTTTTTAATTGTATAAATGGGCTTGGGGCTTTGGGTATTTGTAACCGACTTTAACCGCCGCATGATTTGCTTGAAATTGTTGAAGATTATCAAAGATCTCTTTTTGGATTCACATTCATTGCTCAGTAGCATTTTCTGTGACTTTGACCATCTAAATGATGAGGACTTTTGAGTCTTCAGTAAAAATTCATAAGTGCGATTGGTAATCGGCTTAGTGGTATTTCTTAATGTTGCACAACTAAGCTGCTGCAGACCCTTTGTAGTCAAGGTAAAAACTGGGCTATTTGTTTTCCAAATTACACAACTTCTAAACTGGAGTTTTGCAATCGAGAAAGAAATATGCATTACTATTTTCTGAATTTCAGAAAGAATCACGGTTTTTATATCCACTCTTTAGAAATGCATTTCTGAAAAATAGAAAATATTTCTAAAAAATATAGGGAGTGTCGAGGGGCAAGGGCAAGCCATTCTAGTTTTAAAAAATATGTTTTCTTCTTTTTAGAAATTATTCTAAAAGCAAGAAAATCTTTTTAGTTTTCGATGTTTAATTTTAAGTCGATTTTCTAAAATTCATGTCGATTTTTGCTGAGTGTATACTGCTGCAAACTATTAAAATGAAAAGCGAAATTATTTCATGGCACTCTTTCATATGTTTTCTTTTAAATGTTATCTGACAAATTTATTAGAAAATTCCGGTTAATTTCAAAATTGACTCTTCAAGATTAATCCAAAATCGAATTCTTAGTTGTAACTGTAATTTGATAATTTCTTTTTTCAAATTAACATTTTGCGAAAGAAAGAATATTAAGTTCCAGATGTAAATAATTAAAAACGCTTTTTAAAAAAACAGAAAAATGTCATTGAATTTTTCTTTCACAAAAAGTTACTTTAATTATGCCACAAACGTAAGCAACAAATAATTGTAGTACCCTTGAAACATGCAACTTGCAACTTTTCCCTTTTCATCTGCTACAAAAAAAGAAACAAATTGAAAAAAGTACGCATGCAGCAAGTTTTGACTTTCAATTTAATTAAAAGTCTGTCGAGAAAAAGTAAAATTAATGCGCTATTATTTAATAGTAACAAGCTACGGAACTTTTACAGCATTGTGCCGCCAAGCGAAGCACGTACCTAACAGATACTACATTCTTGCAACATTCGAATTGCGAGAGCGAGCTAGAAAGAGAGAGAGAGAGAGCGAGGGAGATGGAACTATCGTGTGTGTGCATAATTTTCAATTCAATGCATTGCATTATAAGTATACCAACCCTTTTTTTGTTGTTGTATCTAGCTGCCACCTGCTCTCGACGCTTGCAACAGCAAACTAGACGGAAAGTTGCAAGCTCATCGTTGGAAAAAATAAATGGACAGTGGTGAAATTGTTGTTTTCAGTTTTCAAAGTAGTTTCGCTTTGCATATATTTTTTACGATATTTGCTTAAATTTGCATAAATTTTTTCACTAACTAATAAATACATAGTCGTTGCTTACAAATACGTTCTTGATGCTTTAACAATAATTGTTTGTTGTTTAATTAATTTAAATTAATCTTACAAGTGACTCTCAGTGCTTTGTTGTGTTTTTTGTTTTGTTTTGTTTAGTTTTTAAATTAATTTACAATTTATGGCTTACGATCTAGGTAAATACAATTTCGCAATGAAAAATGAATAGTAGTAGAAAGACAGTAAGTAAGTCAGTGCTAGAGATCGCATTAAGTTTTCTTTTCTTTTCTTTTCGTTTTTCTTTTCTTTTTTTGTTTTGTCTTTTTTTTTTGTTGGTGCTATTTACAGAACAATAGAGTTTTTCAAAGATTTGCTTATGTGGTTTAAGTAACTTATGTCTTGAGCAGAGCTTACACGTGTAATCGGATGAAATTCAGATATTTTTCATGGCATACTACAAAAATGTAACAAGAATTGAAATTGAAATTTGTTTATCGTATTAAGACTATAAGAATTTCATACTTTGTAAGGGATACTAGAATGGAATTAGTCACGTGTAAACTCAGCGCTTTAGTGTCTTGTGTGCTCTACTACTAACATTTCTTGTTGTTGTGGGGCATTTACAGAATTTGGCATCACAGTTGACAACGCGACGAGGAACTAAGCAAAAATGCTCAGCTGCCTGCGACGATAGTGCTCCAAGGATCAGTGCGTGAATTGCCGCAAGGTGTTCGTCGCTGGCGTTGGCCGGTGTTGCAAGGAGCGCCTGCCCGTTGTGGCACAGAGCCCGTTACGCAGTGGCAGCGCCGGTGGCAGCGGCGGCGGCGTCGGCGTCTTGCTGCGACCCATCTGCTCCAGGGGCAGCGAGTAGTGCGCATTGCTGTAGATGTAATTGGGATCCATCATCTCGCCGAGCGGGTTCTCGTTGTCAAAGTCGCGTTCGCGCTGCTTGAAGTGCTCGTGTGTGATGCGCAGCTGTTGTGGGGCATGCACCAGGGGCACGTCAGCGTACGAGTAGCACGAATCAGCCACAGTCGCTGTGGCAGCCAGAAACTGCGGCTTCGTATAATGATTCAGCTTCGATTGCTGAGGATGCTGCTGCTGATGTGGCAACTGTTGCTGTTGTTGTTGCAACTGCTGGTGCTGCTGCTGCTGCTGATGATCTCGGCTCATTGTTGCCGTCTTCATGTGCAGCACAAAGTTGGCGCTGTCATCGATGCTGCCGGCGAGAGTCTTGTTGTTGTTCAGCTTCTGCTCAGTGTGCAACAGTGTGGCAGACATGGCAGGCACCTGCAGCTGCTGCAACTTGTGCTGACCGTCGCCGGAACTCAAATCGTTGATGGGCATTGGACACATGCCGTAATGATGATGTGCAGCAGCAGCAGCAGCCGCAGCCGCCGCAGTTGTCTGATGTGGTGCGGTGTAGGTGTTGGGGAAGGTTGAGTGGATGCCGAGGGAGCAGGGATGATGCTGGAGACGGGACATGTAATCCTCGTCGCAGAAGGTCTTCTGATACTCGCGCTCCTTGCGACCCAGCGCCGAGTTGCCCCACAGGCCACCCTTCAGATACTCGCGTATCTTGTGCCGGCAGCGATACAGGACCAATGCCAAGGCAGTGATCGTTGCCGCAGATCCCACGAGGAGCGCACCGATCAGCGCCTGCTTGCGTGGATCGCTGTGGCTGCAGCCCATCAGGGTGGGGTTCAAGTGCTTGAGCGACTCACCACGCAAACGTTCGGGAAACTCGCAGAGCAGCTGATCCGTCAACTGATCCTGATCCTGGCTGGCATTCTTGGCGATCAGCAGATTTCGCAGCCACATCACGCGGCAATCGCAGGACAGGGGATTCTCCGATAGATCCAACGTGGTCAGATCCTTCCAGGGGAACAGACCTTCGGCCAGCGAAGTCAGAGCGTTCGCCTTGAGCACAACATGCCGCAAGTGGGGCAAGCCACTCAGCGCACCCTCCTGCACCTCGACGAGCATTTTGTTCGAGGACAAAGTCAGAGACTCCAAGTTGCCATTGGCTGCAAAGGCACCGGTCATGATGCGCTTCAGTTTGAGTGCCCCATTGATGTCCAGTCGCTGGAGTTGCTTCAGACCCACAAAGGCACCTTCGCCAATTAGCTCGAAATCATTTTGGCCCAGCGACAACTGCTCCAGACGCACCAGGTGACTGAGACCCGCGGTGGGAATTTCGGCCAATCGATTGTCGGACAGATCCAAGATGCGCAGCTCCTCGAGGCCAAGGAAGCTGTTGTGGGAGATGTTCTGCAGACTGGCCCCCTTCAGCTCCAGCCTGGTCAGACCCTTGAGATCCTGAAAGGCGGCAGCCTGAATGCTCAGCAAGGAGTTCATGCCCAGGTAGAGTTCAGCCACGCTGGGCATGGCCTGAAAGATGACCGGATCTGGCACCGAAGTCAACGCATTGTCGTCCAAATATAAAATACGCAACTGTTTGAGGCCATCGAACGCCTTCGGATCGAGGTAGCCAATGCGATTCTCGCCCAGATTCAGCTCCTCAATCTTGAGCAGCGGCGAAAAGGTGCCCTGATGCAGCTCCGAGATGAGATTGCCCCTCAAATTCAACACCGTCACAGCGGAGAGTCCCATGAAGGTCTTGTTGCTGATCTGGCCAATCTTGTTGTGGTTCAGATGCACCTCCTGCAGCTTCTTCTGGTAGGCAAAGGTGCGCTGTGGAATCGTCATCAGATGATTATGCGACAAATCGAGGAAAGTCAACTCCGCGTAGAATTGTATCGAGGAGTCGATCGTTTTGATTTTGTTGCTCTTGATGACCAATCGTTGGATGGATGGATTCAGTGCTATGGGCAACACATCCAGCTGCCCCTCGCCACACTGCACCACCAGAGTGTTGTCATCGCACTGGCAGCCGGGCGGACAGTTGGCCAAAGCCTCTGTTTGCCTCGCCCAGCTGGCGATGAGAATGATGCAGATGCTCCACACCCAGTTGCAGATCAACTTTTCCCTTAGTTTCTGCATTTTCCAATTGCTTTTTCTTCTGTTGTCTTGCGTGGTTTCTCTCGACTTGTGGTTAATATCGCCCTTATGGACGTGTGTGTGTGTGTGTGTGTGTGTGTGTGTGTTGGTGTTTGTTTGTGTGTGTGGCTGGTCTCTAGTTTTCCATGTTGCTGTGGGTGAGAAAATAGAAATGGAAAAACTGTTTGTTAGCTAAATTCGAAACTATTTTTAAGAGTTTAAATTCAATTTTAAGAAACATATTTCTACGAAATTCCCTATTTATTTCTATACTTTTCACTATTTTTAACAACTTATTTTTACGGTTTCTCTTTATTTATATCATTTATATTTTTAATTTTCTTAATTTGTTTTCTCGACTTGTAACGATTTTTTTTATACATTTTCTTTTAATTTATATCATTTATTTTCTTATTTTTTTACATTTTCTTTTTATTTATGTCATTTGTATTTGTTTTTCTGAATTATTTTTCTAGACTCTATTTGTTTATATGTTTAATGTTTTTAAATTTCTTGCTTATCGATTTATCTTGTTTATAATTTATAAATCAAAATTTTTTTTTTCTAAACATTTTATTTTTCAGAGGGAATAAGTTTTAATTGTTGCTTGTTTGCATTTTTATTTTATATTCTATATATTGATATCATAATTTTTCTGTAGATTTTCTGACTATTAAAAATTGTTTAATTTTATAAATTCAGACTAATAAATTTGGATATTTTAATCTACTTTTTAATATAATTTTCAAATTTTGTTTATGTCGCAGTGAGTGAATTACTTTAATTCGATTTCAGATTCATATTTTCACAACACTTAACAATTTGTGCACTCTTTGGTAGTAAAACTTACCTTTTAATCTTTGGATTGTGCGCAGCAACCATTTGTTGAAGTTTGCAGCACGATTTCGAAAATGATAAAAACAAAAATAAATTTGTTTTGGGTGTTTTCAGCCAATTTGAACTTTGTTTGGTTTTTAGCCAAATGCACTGCACTTTTAATATTTTTGTGATAAACTCAAAATTTCACATGCAGCCAATGATATTTATTTAGCCAATTCATAACTTTTTATGGGTTTTGTGTGTGTGTTTTTTTTTAAATAAAAAATATTTATTTTTTTGTTGTGTGATGTTTGTGTGTATTATTTTGTTGTTGTAGATGTGTGTTTTTGAAAATCGTGCGCGATAATCCAGTGGCTCGCTTTGCTGCACGCTTCAAGTTGTTGTCACACGGCGTTTGGGTTTACGTTCTTTTTATTTGTGGCAAGTTTGGGCCAAACTAACAAAGACAGTCGGTGCTAGGCTAGTAAACAACCGAACACGACGAAGCGACGAACTACACTGATTTTGCTGAGCGAGCAGCGCACTGACGACACCTCGGTCCGAGTGTTTTCAGCTGCCGACGACACAGCTGCAGGCAGTCGTAGATAAACACCACAAAGCGCGGCCTTGCATTGTAGCTGAGAGAGAGAGACAAAGAAAGAGAGCAAGAGAGCGCGAGCAGAGCAGAAAGTGGTGCAGAGATAACGCAGCAGAGAGCAAACTGGTTCTGAGAGCAACCGACGCCGCCGCCTCAAAAACCACTCAAACCAACTCACTCATTTATCTGAGCGCGTTTCGGGCTCTCCGCCGCTTCGCTAATGCAATTGCAGCACGACGACGAGGCTTAGTTGAGGCCGGGCTGCCATCAACATAAACACGTGGAATGAAGTGTTGCGGCCAAAACCATAAAGAGCGCCAAAGTAACCAAATTATTTGAATCTGCTTTTTATTTAGCAAATTGAAAGGAAAACTGTAAAAATGTCAATCAACTTGTGTCTCATTAAAACACAACATTGATTTAAATGCAACACTTAAAGCGAGAATTCTCACTAACTGAAATGAATATCTTTTTGAACAGGACACTTTACTTGACGCAATTCAAATCGTTGCCACATATGCCACATTTTGCAAGTTGTAATCGAAAACAACTTCAAACTCAGCGGCTTTAAAGTGTTAAAATTATTTCAAGTGCTGCAAACCTTTTTTTTCGGCATAACACACACACACATACGCATATGACATTTAGCTAGATAGTTATTTATAGTGTCACTTGATACTTGGGACAAGGCTGTCTATTTATCTGCTCGCTGCTCGCTGCTCGCTGTTCGATGCATTTCTGAGTTATAGCCCCGAGCGAAGCTGCACACATACCACGAAAGACAGATACTAGCAGATAACAAAAAGAAGAGCAACAAAATATGCAGACTGTTCAACTATTTACAAACACACTCACACACATTCGCACACACGCACAAAAACTATGACAGCAAGAAAATCAACTGTAAATGGCCATAACTTTGTCGAACGGCTTGCGAAGCACTCCACTTCTGACTCTTTTTTTTTTAATGCAGAGAGGGGGGGGGGGGGCGGTCTTTGTTGCTGGCATTTGCCGGTTGCATAACTTGCATATATTTTCCTTCTCGAAATTCTTGTAAAAAGTATGCAAAACATTATTCGTCTGTGGGTCTGTGTGTGTCGACAACTGTAAATCTGTACGGCTTGTTGTTGTTGTTGACTCTTTTATTTGGCTTGTTACCAATAATTATTTCTGAGTGCCGTCTGCAATCGTTGTCAACTTTGTGGTTACCTTCAAAAATGGCTGGTAATTTATTCCACAAATGGCCAAAGAAATTCAAACGTCAATAAATGCAATAAACATGACAAAAGTATCCAAGCCAAGAGCAGTTTCAACTGGAATTAAATCATTGCAGCAGCTCATAAATCTAGCTGCAAATAAATCATTGCTTTCATTTTGGATTTCGATGATCTTATCGCAATGAGAATGAAAATGAGGATGACAATGAAAATGACAAGAATTCAATTTTGGTTTGGTTTACTTAAAAGTCCATCAATTTGAAAATATTCGGAAAAGGATCCACTTACAAATAGTTTATATTTAAATTATAGAGACTAGTAAAGTAAGCAAATATAACTATATATAAGAGCTACTAAGCTTTGTCCTAGTAAATAAAAAATTAGGTCTGGTTAAACTAAATTGTACAAAAACCAGATCTTAAAAGTTCCGTTTAGATCCATTCTTATCAAATAAATTATTGTTGTTGGACTCAAAATCAGTTAACAAAAAATATATTCTAAAATATTTACGCATTTCACTTATTGATACGAATTTATGTATGATTTTTAGTAAGTTAACCAATGGGCCTAATTTATATATACGATCAAATTAAATAGACTTTTCTTATATATTAACTGGGTGCACTTGTTATCAAGAAAAAATTTACAAAATAAGAGAAATAATAAAAAATAATATTTAGTTATGGATACGAATTTCTGGACGACTTTATAGTTATATAATGCGACTAATTTATATATTAGGATTCGACACAGGGTATTAAAATTATAATCGTAATAACTCTTAAAACTTCAAGTATTATTATAAGCATGAAACGAGAGCACTTGTTCTTAAATAAATTGTTTATGAACCACAAAATAAGATATTTATAAAAACTTTACATATTAGACTCACATCGATAGGCATTTATATTCGATTCCGTGCCTTTAAAATGAAAAGCAACCCAAGACCTAAAATTATCGGCATTTTATTTTATTTTTGACAGCTTAAATTATTTGGAATTTATGTTTTATAAAGTTTTCTGACCTAGCTGGAGTCAGCAGTAGAATTCTTCGAGAAATGTTGCACCACAAAGTATGCCGAAACGGATTGGTAAAAAGGTTGCAGCGATTATGTTTTGATGGCGACAGCAGGTTGCCACTTGCCACTTGCCACATGGGAAGTAACTGACTCATAACTAATTACAGCTCGCTCCATAAAACTTTGCACAATTTCCAGAGTGCATACAAAAACAAAAAAACCACAAAAAACATGGAAAAATGAAGAGAAAAAAAACCAAAAACTAAAGCAAGAAATGCAACACTGTTCCGTTCCGGCAGCACTTGATCTAAATCTAAAGCCACAAATAGCTGCAGCAGCAGGTGTGTGGAAAGCTTTTTGGGGTCTCACGTTACACAAACACACACACACACACACACACAGAAAGAGTGGTAATAGCAAGTGAAGCAAAGTTGAGTTTGACGCAACTTTCAATTTGCGACAATGTGTGAGAATTTCTTGGCAATAAATTTTGACGGCATTTGACGCAGTTGTTTTTTGTGGCAACACCAAAATGGGCAATCGCATCTAAACAATAACTGGAAATGTTTGTTCTCGCTGCGTATGGAAATTGTTTAGTAAAATGCTAAAAGCACTTAAACAATTAGACAGATTTGGGGAGCCGTGTGTAATTAGGTAAAACACAACAAAACACGGCACGGCACGGCAACTACCGTTGCATTCGACAAAGCACAAATGCAAATAATGCCCGGCCAAAGACTCGAAATGCAGCCAAGCCAACAGCTCAAAGCCAACAACAACCAACAGCCAACAGCCAACAACAAGTAACAACTAACACAACACAAACAACAACGACGCACTTTGGACAAACAAAAGCGAAGGGCGAGGTAACTTATGGGAACGCTTAGAGCGACCAGCCGTCCATTCCAACTCGCAGCAAGCCCAGCTATGAGATACCCTGCAGAGAGAAATTAATTTGAGTTGCCTCAAATGATGATTGTTTAACTGTGTGTGTTGCCAAGGGACAATATATCTTACTTCATTTATTAAATGTGAACTAAAAATAGTAAATTAACTTAAATAAGTATCGAACTAAATAATGACTACTAAAATTAAAATTAAATTTAAAATTAAAATTAAAGTGACAAACTAAATGATATAAGTATATATTTATGTAAATTATATATATATCAAGACTTACAATTTGCTTACACAACATAAAAACGGTTCTAAAAAATAAATAAATATTTAATTCAATTTATAAATTAAATGAATGTAATTAATAGTAATAAATAGAATACATGAAATAAAATATTGCAAAATATAATGATTTATTTTGTATTGAAAATTAAAATTAAAATTGAACACTAATATTTTCAACTTAATTTAACAATATAAGAATAAATTTGAACATTTCTGGATATATTTAAATGCAAATTTGTGCACCACTAAAAAACTAGTTGATCATTCAGAGTCCTCGAAATGGTTAATCCAAAGAATAATTAAAGAAGATTTGCAGATGATACAAACGGAATTGTGCAAAGTGTGTCAGTAGAAAGAGGACACAGAATTTAGGCACTCAATGCGATTTTTCACATGTATTTGTAAGTAGGCTTTTCACACATATCTGTTAGTTTGATAAACCCTTTAGCCTCAGATGTTTACAGGGTATGGAAAACATTGCAGCTGGCTGCGCATGCGCCGTGAGCCGTTGCCGCATTGTTGCTTTATTAGAGCCGTTGTCTTAACAAGAAACTTGTTAGTTGCAACGGGTTAAGGCCAACAAATGGAAAATGCTCAATGCTAAATGGTAAGTGGAAAATGAGAAAACGAGAAAATCTCATCAAAATTGTTTGCTCGACGCGACAAAGTCATCGGACGGCTGCTTTGAACACAGCTCAGCTGTCGACTTTTCTCCAGGCCCATTTGTCAGAGCATTTAGCCAAACATTTGAAGAAGACCAGTTGCCAGTTGCCATCCTAGACAGAGACAGTTCCGGTGGCAAATGCAACTTCCGCAATTGCTCGGGCCCATTTCCTACGGCTTTCCCGCTCCCATTGTCTTCAACCCAATAAAATATCAATTGACTTGCAATTAATCATATTCCAAAATGTGCAAAGGCCACTAAGAATGCTGACTGCAGCGTCGAATGGAATGGATTCCATTGCCCGGCCAAACGAGCCAACGAGCCAACGAGCCAACGATCCAACGAGCAACCGGAAAGGAGTCTCTTTGTCCCATTGTTGGGCATTACTTCTGCTTCTTCTTCTTCTTCTTCTTCTGTTTTTTTCATTTATGCTTCACACTTTTTTTTCTATTCACCTCTTGTTAAAATCGTCTCCTGATGCTACTCGTTTTTAGAGCGAAATCACAATAAATAATGAATCAGAAAATGAGCGTTAAATGCAACGAGACGAAGACGAAGACGCAGACGAAGATGACAACAACAAAACCCAGCAGCGGAAGTCAGCACACAATGGACCAACGCAAAGAGAACAACACAATGGAACTCCGTCTCCGACTGCGACGCCGACTGCGTATTGCCTTGCCTACTGCCAACCCCCTCCATTTACCAACGTCATAGGTTAAGTTTAAATCGATGCCATGAACAGTAAGTAAATACCCACAAACTTGCCCATGCATGCATACATACATGCATACATATGTACATTTGTCTGTACATACATTCTCACAACTCTCTCTCTTTCTCTCTCTCTCTCTGTCTCTGTCCCTGTCCCTGTTTCAATTGTTTATAGGTAACTGACCGTTTGCTGACTTGTCATATTTCTCTCTCTCCCCTTTCGTCTACCTTTTCTGTCTGAGCTTTGCTAATGCATCGCAGACTGGGAACTGAAGGCGTCATCAAATGTGTGGCATTTCTGAGATCTCAGCAGCCTTCAAAGGTAAGTCGCATTGCTTTCAGCTTTGTGCATTTTAAGCTCTGAAAGCTGTAAATACTTTAGGGAAGTGTGACAAGTCGACATCAAAAGCAGCCGAAGACGTAAAATGTAAAACGCTGAGACAATTTTGATTTCAGACTAAGAACATTTTTCTTCTCTAAAAAATATAAATTATACAAAATAAATATAAATATATGATATACGATATACGATATGAACAACATGAGTTTGATCTGGATATATCTTACAACAAAAAAATGTTGAATACTAGAACAAAATAGTTTTAAGACTAAGGAAGCTTTGCTCATATATCATAGATCAAGAACATTATGTTGCACATGTCACGACAAAATTATAATACATAAAATTATATTGCAAAAGATGCATTGAATTGAAATTTATTTTACTTATTTTTAAGGACTTTTTTTTTAAATGTGCAGAAAATAAATAAAATAAATCTGTTCTCCCCTTTTCTAAAGCCTTTTCTACGTTTCCGCGATATATTCAATCCATCGCTAATATTTGGCTTCTTTTGTTCGTATTAAATAGCACGTACTAAATTGAAGCGAATTCAATGATTATGAAACACATTAAACTGTAAGTTGAAAGCTGATTTTTCTATTTATATCCACGAGCTGAGGTCATTACTCAATTCGTATTTCAAGTTCCTTCTAACAAAAAACACACTCGGCCGCTTGTAATCGATCCAACTATCCGTCTAAATAGAATTAACTTTACATGTGCGTGCATTCGAGATGGCATAGTTCTAGATAGTTAACTCATCTTTGGCAGCTCGAATCGTTCACTTTCTTTTTAAGAGTTCCGCCCATATCGCCCATAAGACACACACACACACACCCAACCCACACTTTTCATTTCCGCTGAACTGTGACTCATATCATAGAATGGAGCCCAGAGTAGAAAGAAACTCGGAGGGAACTAAGCCTACACCTGATGCGCGACCTGATAATTTCAGTGTGAAATTGAAGATACTCTCTGTAGAAAAATAGAAATTCAGATTTCGAAACGATTAACTGCACAACATGCCTACTCTACCACTATAGCGTTTGGTAACCCTACAAATTAAACTCGAGCCCTGGGTAACTTCCAATGAAATGGAAAACCCAGGCGCCAGTCGAAGATTGTTTTCCAACGAGAGATAACCACAGGGAGGTATAATTACCTCCACGCTGGAGGTAGAGGTGGACACGAAAACAAAAGCTGGAGAATGTCTTTGGGGCATATTAACATTGGATTCAATTAATAAATGACGTTAACGTGCTGTCAAAATATGAAATTGTTGATGATGCAGTGCCATGAGAAGCCAGCATGTGGCATAACTCCAAAAACAAAACTCAAATCTCTGCTTATCGGTGAGATACATTTACAAAATCCAACGACTGACCAAGCTGAGCAGCACGCAAAGTGCAAGTTGATACTGGAGACTTCATAAATTATAATTTGCCTGGTCTTGGGTCAGAAATGGCCGGCAGCAGCCTCAGGCCTGGACACTTGACTACCGATTATAATCAATCTTTGAGATAGATTTGCTATAGACCAGGCCCGACCACAGACAGCCAGCAAGTGATTAGACTTGCCAGCTTGCGACTGATCACGCCAACTGCACTCCAACTCCCATTTCTAGCTGCCTGTGCACACTTCAATATCTTACATGTGTCCATGTCCAGTAGATGGCTGCTTGGCTACGCCATGATGAGGCATGATCCTTCCGTCCATCGATCCGCATGCAACACAAATGCCTTATGCAAACATATGTCTCCGCATTGTCTGTGCTTGGCTGCGACACGCATTTATCACGCGGCATTTATCACGATGAAGACCAAGCCGATGGCCAGCAGACCACGGCTGGCATATCAAGTTGCAGTTGCAGTTGCCAGTTGCCAGTTGCCAGTTGCCGGTTGCCGGCTGCCTGACACATAATTTGTTTTTTGCTCTGCTGTTCAGATAACTCAAATGCGATATGCGTATCTCATAGATTATTTTTGCTGCCTGTCAGTATTTCTCCTCTCTTCTTCTTCTCTCTTTTTTTTTTTTTTTTTTTTTGCATTGGCTATTTTTGGCTTGCCTTTAAGTTTGCCTGGCTGCCTGCTATTTTTTCAATTTTCCTGTAGCTGCCCGTCTGTCTGGCTGATCCATGATCGTTAAGTTAAGCCAACAACTGTTTTGTCTTAGGCAATCTCACTGATCATTTTGCATAAATAATGCGCGAGAAATTAAATGAGCAAAGCAACTACAGCAACTTGCAGCGGATGTGTGGACATTCCAGGATCTCTCAAGAAACTCCTGTGCAAATACACATCTGTTTCTGATTGCACTTTTCCGGTGTGTGCTATGCAAATTATCAAGATATAATCCGAAGTCAGCCCAGCAAGAACTGAAGCCATGTGGCTATTAAATCCGCGCAGATCGATGTGTGGAAAACTAATAATATTAACATGACCAAGATTTACAATGTCATCAACGATTCTGGAATTTCCAAGTCCTTGCAATAAATGTTGGACCAGATTATATCCTTTATTCATATATTTTATACTTTTTCTTCCTGACAATAATAATACAAATACTACGAATTTATTTTTAGTTCAATTTAAATTATATATTGTATTGCCCATAAGGATCCCAATTCCATCACTTCAAGTTAGTAAATATTTTTGGAAACATACAATACTGAGCTGAATCCCAAAATCCAAAAGGCAACTGTCAAGCACGGCGGAGGAAGTGTCATGGTATGGGCATCTATCTCGAAAACCGGCGACGGAAATTTTGTGTTTTTTGAAACAACAATGGACAAGAGTGTGTACCTCAATATATTAAAGGAAAATTTACTCCAAAGTGCCGAGAAGCTAGGAATCCGGCGATCTTTCCGATCTACCACGACAACGACCAGGACAACAGCCAAGCATAAGTCCGGATTAGTACAGTCCTGGCTTATCTGGAACTGCCCCCACATGCTAATTCCACAGGCCCGGTCTCCAGATTTAAATGTTATTTAAAATTTGTGGGATCTGCTGGAAAATAACATCCAGAATCACAGATCCGATCTAAAAAATGCTCTGCTGGATGAGTGGAGTAAAATCAGTCCAGAAACTACCCGGAAGCTGGTATCTTCCATGAATAATAGGTTAAGGGAAGTTATTAAGGCTAAAGGATACCATACTAAGTATTAACATCCTTATTTAAGTTTTTATACGACTAATATGTTACTTTTCTATGACTGTTCCAAAAAAGCATTGACCTGTATTTTGGATATGTTTTCAGTTTTTGACTAATTTTAGTTAATTAATTAATATTTTAATAAAAACTGAAGTTTCCTTTTCAAATGTGATATAACATAAAACAAATAGGCATTTAAACATTTTGCGTTTGTTTCTTTGTTTAAACTTTACAGCACTTTAAATTTTTTGCTAGGCACTGTTCCAGTTGAGCTGTGAGACACTGTATATTCAGTAAGGCCCCGAACAAGTGCTTGACAGATCATGATAACATATGTTGAATTTGTTTTAAGTTAATTTTTTTTAAAATGTAGTTTATCAAACAAATACTAAATCTTAATTCATATATATAATTTATGCTACATAAGTATTTTAAAACTATGACCATATATTAATTATTCACTTTTAATTTTATAATATTGGACTCATATGTAACTTTAATTTTAATTTGTAATATTTTTTTTTTTTTTAATTAAAACCAACCAAATAATTTTGTAACTCCATAAACAAATATGTTTTCTTCTGTGCTGCACTCTAACACTAGTTGTAAGTTGTAAGTAAAAATAGAAGTTAAATAAATGCTTGAGTTTATAAGTTGATAGGCCACTAGACCTGAATAAGGATTTCAAATGCGACTTAATTGCATTTAATTGAATGAGAATCAGTGACGAAGGTCAAGCGACTGCTTAAAGTGAAGTTCGTGTTTAAGCTCAACGGTGATTTGAGCGTTATCCTGCTTAAAATAGGTGTCAAGTGGCATTAGCCAAGTCATGCGATGCGATGCAATGCGATGCGAAGCGCGTCGGAAAGTATTTTATTTTCACAGTGTATAACTCGTTGCGGTACGCAAGTCAGCGACAAAAGTGCAGGGTAGCATAAAAGTGGGCAGAGCAGATTATAAAGAGGGACAAGCAGCGAGAGAGAGAGAGAGAGAGAGAGAGAGAGAGAGAGAGAGACGCAGGGACGCACATCCTCGACTGAAGCAGAGGCAGAGGCTGTGTCAGCGATGCGTGTGCAAACAGAGCCCAAAGGCAAGCCGCACACACAGAAAGTAACGCAACTTCAAGATACAGGTACAGGTCGAGTGTGTGTCTGGGGCAGGTGTGTCTCTCACGCAGGGCAAGCTGGCAACAGCTAAAGGAAGCCAGCACACACATCTAGGCTTCAGTTTCAAAGTGTGGCAACGTGTGGTAATTTTTCTGACCGGCGGCTAGCAGCCACAGCGCCACACATACGCTTCACTGGCCTCAGAAACAGCCACAGCAACAGCAACTAGCAACAGCAACAGCAACAGCCACAGCAACATCTACAAATACAGATAAAGATACAGATTTTTGAATTCGCAGTCCAACTTAACTCAACTCATTTGGGCAGTGATTCGGAAATGTGTTCACTCCGCTCTGCTCGGCTCTGGCTATATTTTGATTTTGCAGAAGCGTCTTTCTCGTTTCGTGTCTCCCCCAACTGGAGAGCATAAATCAAATGGGAAAATAATTACGGCTGCTGGCGCAAAATTTGCACGTGTATTAATTTCTAGCTGCTGCGCACTTTTTTAAATCGTAGCAAAACGCTGGCAACTCGCAATTATGTGCCACAACTTTGTCTGGGTGATTGGTGAGGCGCGTGTTTTGGTCTGCAGCTTATCATTTAATACGCATCTGCAACTTTTTCGCATTTTCGCACACAATTTTAAGCGCAGCACACCAAGTCAGGGCCAGCCTATTTTCCCAGTTTGTAGAAGGTTCATCTTTAATTGTAGCCTAGGCAATCAGCAGTAGGATACAACGCGGTTATAACTTATAAGAATTACATTTTTCTGGATGTGTCTGTTTAGACCGACTCTGATTATTGCTCTTATGCATTCTGACATATCTTTAAGCTGAGACTTAATTTACGGTCGCCTTAACTATCCCGCAAATTGTTTCTCGTTTGTTTGCTTTAGATTTAGCCAAATGATACAGAGAGCAGGCAGAAGAATTGCTTGGAATGCATTTTCAGTCTGGCACAAGCAGAACTCTACCACAACTAACTGGAATGTTAATCAATTATAACAACTCGAGTAACCCTTAAATATAATTAAATTCTTTGCTCAGACAACTCTAATATATATATTTGTTTAATTGCATTGTATGAAAGCAATCATTTTGTATAGCTGATGCATTTAATACTGCATTTAATTGCAGCCTATTTATGCCGTAATTTGATAATGTTGAATAAACAGAAATATAATTGTTGGACAATAAATAAATCATTGACTCGCATGCGTAAATTAAGAATTTAACGATTAACTGAAAACGAATTTTCCCAATCAAAACAAAACGCGCTGCTGCAAACATAAAGATATTGCCTGACAATTGCCTAACTGTGCTTCATCTGTTCAGATGTGATGGAGGCTGTGTTTTCCATGGAAAACGATCGTTTCCACTCCCAGTAGGTTGCAGTCAGTTTGTCGCCAATGGACTACAACTTATTTTGATTTTTATTGTAATCAAAAACGCTGACAATGCACATAAGAGCAACAAGAACGAGAACAAAAAGGTATCAAAAGGTGCAACACAGTGGGTCTCCTTTTCAGATCATTCAACAAGCGAGGCAAGTGAAAATTTATGGAAACCAAAGACCATTCAAACGTAACTCAGTATTTATCTTTCGTTAGAAAATTAGAATCTACGTGTGGCACCCAATCAATGACCACAATCTTCAGGTTTGCTCTGCGTTTGGGTTTCGGCTTGGTCTCTGAGCCAATTGTTTCAGGTTTTTGTTTTTCCTTACCACACCAGACTCCATAAAAATGCATTTTATGTGATTCTGTGAAAAATGCTCAGACTCAAACTCAATCAGAGCTCGAGATTTATGCATGTCCTGAGATTGTTCTCTAAATGATGCGACATGTTCTGGGCCATAGTTGAACGCGTATCTGTATCCTTGCTGTAGGTCTACTATTTAGCTATTTCATTATAAATTAAACTGCTATCGCTACAACTTAATCGACCCATAAAGCTGACTGACCATTCGCTGCAAACTGCCTGCTGCCCCCTTCGGCCTTGATGTGTGGCAGAAGCAGCAGCAGCAGCAGCAGCAGCAGCGGCAACATGATTCTCTCTTATCTCAATTTGACATTCGTTAATTGCCGCGCACTTCAAGTACTTAGTGTATCTTTAGGGTCTTCATCTGCTTTGCTTTTTAGTTTTTTTCTTTTTGGATTTTCGCTTTGCTTTTTTATGCTTGTTCTAAATGACTTTTTAATGTTTTTAAGTGTAATAAAGTTGTTTTCCTGCCATTGCGTAATGAGTTATTTTAAACTACATTGCGAGTGTGCCACATTTGGTAATCTGCGCCTTGGCATCATTTTAGTGCGCCAGAAATACATTTTAATTCATTTCTTAAGGTCCCCCAACTCAAAGGCTAATAGGCAACAGAGTGCCAAGATCATAGAATGTGTTTTTTGATGCTGCCAAGAAGCAGGCAATAAAGCAGCTAAGAGGTCATTGTCTGAACAATTCGATTGCATAATTAAGGACCAGCCAGAGGGTGAATAGCCAAACAATTTAAATAATTAACTTTTTGCACAACATTTAGTAACATCAAATCGGGTTGGAAACTTCTCCAAATATGCTCCATTACAGCTCAATCTTCGTGCGTTGAATGCAACGGGGAAGCGTAATGTAAACTCGCCTTTCCAAGCATGCTAAATAGCCCATAATAAATCATTGCCTTATGATATTAAAAGTATAGACAAAACATACGCACGCCTGCCAGCGGAAAGGCCTTCAAGTTCAAAGGAAAACGACAATCAGAGCTGCAACAGAGAGCCAGAGGAAGTGGCAGTGGCAGTGGCATTGGCAGTTGCAGGGGCATTGGCAAAAGCCAATATTATTCTACCTCATACATGTGATATGTATTTCTGATATACAAGGCATAAAATAGCAGCTCGGAAGTGCTGACAGGCCGGGCGGCACAGTGCGCTGCACAGTAAAGCTACCAGAGGAGGATGAGGGTAGGAATCGAAGATGAAGTCAACCAATGGCAACGGCAACGGCAACGGCAACGGCAATGGCAAACGAATAAGCGCACTAAATTATGACTAGGTAGAGGCGCTGACAATTCAATGCGCGGGCCCCATACGAAAAATACTCGTAATACAGGCTATGAAAATTTATGCAGCATGCAGCGTGCAGCGAAGGCAGGGAAAAACGTTGAAAAAGTCCTCAAATCGACATGCACATGTGGCATCAGCGAGTGCATTGCTGTTTGGTAATCCGTAAAAAATGATGTCATAATAAATTGTAATTTATGAGCGCAATGCACTCCATTCGCCGGCAAGTTGGGGGCCTCTTTTCCTAGGAGCCAGCAATCCGGCAATCCAGCTAGCGACAAGTTAGGCCGCCTCGCTGACAGATGAAGGTTGGTTCACGAGAGTCTGATGAAGCCATTATGATGACTTAAGCTCGGACGCTTTTCGACACGATTAATTATATCCGAAAACAGCAGACAAGACAAAGAGAGGGGGCGCCACATTTAGGTTTGTTATTAAAAATACCTGGCGTTCTGTCAAGACTTGGTTTCCTGTGCACAAAACAAATGTCAACTTTTATGCCTCAATGGCCTGGGAAATGGCAGACAGTTCTCTCTCTCTCTCTCTCTCCTAACAAGCTGACAAATAGATAAAGTGCAGTCAAGTTTGGTTTGAGAGGTAGCTGCCTCTGAAAGACATCGTGCCACAGTTGATGTATCGGCTGGTTGTTTTGATCTGACACTGGGCTATTTAGTATGCAAATGTATGATTGTGTCTAACAAAGTGACAGCAAGGCTGTCGAGCATGGAACTTCGGAAGGGGAATGAGCCCACACTCATATCTGTAGAAAAGTATAAGAGATAAGTACAGTCTGGGGTTAGCCGTTTTCAAATGCTTAGAACTCTGGTTTACCATTTTTCATCCACTTTTTTTGTTGTTTTTAATTCTAATTTAATTTTTCTAAATGATTACTTCTTTATTCGAAGCTTTGTTTAACGGTAAATTTTGTTGTCTTTTAAATTTCATTTAAAAGAAAATAAGTTGGGTTTTCCATTTGAAGTGTTATTTATTTTGTTTCAGCAATTTCAAATAACATTTATTCTTTTCAATTCGATTATTATTTTTGGTAAGAAATTGACAGTAATATAAGAGCGGGAACAGGAAATTGAGCAATTTCACGCCCTGTGCCACAGTTAAATGCCCATTGATGGGCAATGTTTAGAAACAACAAATATTAAGTGGCTTTAATTAAAAATTACAATTTTGTTCAACGAGCTTCGAAAAAACCCACTCTTTCCTCTCTTCCAGTGGCAGTGGCCGACGGAAGCGAATATAAACATTTCTTTTTTTGAATAACTGCACCAGCATTCAAGCAGAACAAACATTCTAATCATGGCGGGCATGCAGCACGAAAGTATCTGTCAGATACTAAACAAAAACAACTGAATGCAACTGAATGCTGCAGCTCATTAGCGCCTGGCGACAGCGACGAAGCGCAACGAGGAACGCGAGGGGGGTGACGAGGGCGACGACTATGCCGGAAATCAATCCCCCCCCTTCCTCCCTCCCTCCGCATCCACCCATTTACAGAAAACTGTCAGAGACACACACACAAAAGCACTGTTGGAGAAAATATGAGGTTTTTATTTTTGGGTTTCCAAAAACAATTGCATAATCAACGCTTCCCGCCGGTGAAAGGGGGAAAGGTTGAGAAGAGGAAAGGGGGAATCGCATTCACGCCTGCGCAGTGGAGCACGTGGAGCACGTGGAGCATGCGCCACCCCGCCGTGAGAGTAGACAAATTTATGAGGCGACACATTTAGTCGAGACTCGTCGAGTTGTATGCCACAGCAACTATCTTCAAATTGAATTGTTATGCATTTCAAATTGAAAGAAAATGTTGTGAAAATTATACAAAAGATTGCCGATGATCAAATTAAGCTAAAAGTCAATTTATGGTCGATCAAGGAGCAGAGCTGTTGAGTAAATCGTGGTTGCTTTTATGCTATGCGCTCGAAACTCTTTTATTGATTCTAAAAAGGACCACCAGGATTATGCGTTCAAGGGGCAGATAAGATGAGGGCACTTAAATTTAGTTGTTCTCTTTGTTGTCCAGGGGCAACATTCCAGGCGATGTAGTTGTTTTATTTTGTTCCTTCTGGCTTTTTGATTTTATTGTTTGCGCGCGAACTGCACAACAAAAGCTAAAATTGAAAATTGTTAAAATATACGCCACATTCACACACACACACACACACACACACACAGACAGCGAGCCACTTTCTTTTCTATCTATGTGTCTATCTTATTCTTGGCCTTTTGCCTTAGTTTACTTTCGCTCCCCTCCACTGCCACACAGCATTTTTGGCAGCGCAAACAATGTGCAAGACTCCAATAAATAAGCACAGAAGGCTGGACGCTGGACGCTGGACCGAGGACAGTGGACAGTGGACAGTGGACAGAGGACTGTAGACAGTGGACAATGTACAACGGGCACGTCGAGCTGTTTGTTTGTTTGCTTGAAAATGGTTTTAATTGTTGTTGAATTTTTTGTGTGTGTGCGTTTTTTTTTATTTTCTTTTTTTTTTGTGGCTCTCGCACATTGTTGACCAAATATAATGAGATAGCTGAACGCTGGCTGGCTGCGTCATTTATGTGTTTGTTTTGGTTTTGGCTAAAAGTAAATTAAGTGCCAATGTTAATGGCAGTTATGGCTGGCATCTGGATCAGGATCCGTGCAGACAACAAAGCAGGCCATTTGGGTGTCTTAATGCTCCAGTAATAATAGCTATAAGTGTGTATAGAGCCAAAGATAGTAGCTCAAGATTTATAGCCCAGCCACTAGCATAGAGTGTGTGGCAGTTTGAGGGTGGCCCAAATATGGTTACAATTTGAAATGAATACACACACGTATCGGCATTCATTCGTGTATCTAGTTAAAAGAGATTTAATTTAAAGTTACATAAGAATACAAAATAAATGAAAGAAATGGAAACGATTTATTAAAGTTGTGTTGTGGCTTAGTCTAATCACCTTTCATCATTTATCGAAGTGCAAAAGCTTAAATGCGAAACAAAAGAAATTCAAATGCATTTATTAACTGATTTAAAATGCAATCATTAACATTGATGGCAAAGGCGACTTGTCCCAGCATCGCCATCGTTCCCCAGACAATTCGATTAAAGTTAAGCCATTACAAGTCAAGACGCCAGGAAGCCCGAGACACTGGCTGCTTGGTTCCCATGTTCTCAGGCTTAGCCCAGCCACAAATAATATAACAATTTAAATAACAAGCATGAAGCAGGCAAACACCAAACGCGTTAGTTAGATAGATTGATCTACATGTACACGACAACAACGTGGCCAAGTGGCTACGACTTCGACTTCGACTCCGGCTCTGGCTCTGACTCTGTCTCTGTCTCTGGCCCTGACTCCAGCTCCTTGTTGCTGACTGCGCTTACAATGTATTTCTGTTTACTTGGCCCTGTCCTGGAGTACTGGTTGCCTGGCTGGCACTCTGGCAGGCTGCTGGTTACAAGGCAGCCAGGCCGAGAGCATGTCAAAACAAAATAACATCTTTAGCGCGCAAACATGACAAAACATCAGAATTCCAGCAGATTAACGTCAATTTTAATTGCATTCACTTAGCCAAGGCAGCCCAGGCTCACTTGTCTATGAAAACCTCAGCATAGAGCCCCAGCTCTGAGACAACACCATGAAAATATGCATAGTACGTAGCAGAAAAAAATCTGAAACGGTGGAAAATATTCTTGTCGTCTTTTCGAACTTTTCATACCCTATTCTGGCAGTTTGAAAATTAGGAAAAATTACATCAGAAATACTATTTGGTTAATATAAGTTGGAGCTAAGTGTATTTGAGATGGTTAAGCTGAGTATATATTTTAGGATAAATATTTTAATTAATATATATATAATTTTAACTACATGAAATATACAGCCACCACTTGATCTAATTAAGGGCTTTTACTGATTTGAAAGACTTACATGGCTAGCACAATGCTTAAGCCGCATTGTTTACATCTTAATTTAATTATATATTCCATGTTTTTAAAACATATTTTTATAAATATACGAACTAAATTTTAAAAGCACTTGCAGCTGGCTGAATGGCTCATCTGGCCTGTGCCTGTAAATTGGACAGGTGTTTTCCTAAGCAAAGCTGTCTTCGGTACAAAGTGATATGCCCTGAGCAAGGGCATTAAAACAAAATACAAAATCCATACAACAAAAGGGTTTAAGGCCTCTTCTGCCTGGTCGCGGCCAGTGCAAGCACAAGCTCAAGCAGCAGCAAGGCAAACAAAGTTTCACAAGGTTGTGATTAACATGCGATAAAAAATGACCAGGCAGGCAGGCTACTACCCTGGGCAACTGGCACCATACCAGGACAGACATCTAACTAGACCTGGACGTGAACCTGGACTCTGACTGTTGGCCGTTGGCCGTTGGCCGTTCGGGAGCCAGAGCTGCTTGGTCAGTTGGCTTACGTGTTTGCATTGGCAGAGAACAGCAACAGCAACAGCAACTGCAACTGCGAGACCCTCGCAACTTGCAACGAGCAACGTGCAACTCTCGACTACTCTCAGCCACTCAGCGGACAAAAGTTAAGTGTCTGGCTGTCACATGCGATTTGCACCTGCCGGATGAGCAATGGGCCAAGGCGCGGGTCCGGTGTTGCTCTTTGCGTGGATTATTTATCATCTGCGCCACATCAGAGGCTAAGTTTCGTTTTAAGCAGCATCAGCATCAGCTTCAACTTGAGCTTCAACTTCAGCTGAGGCTGTAGCAAACAGCGCGTGCAAAGGCTGAGATCCACGCTTGCCAGATTCTTTTCATGGACTATAATCAGGGCCAAGGAATGCGCGCAAACATTTGCGCAGCTTCGGGCACCAACTGCGAATTTTGTTCATAAATTTTAATATTTTAATTTAAGCCATGCCGATGAACACATAAAACGAGCCATTAACGAACCAAATGGGTATTCCTAGTGCCACTTTGTAAACATAAAGGCGAATGCAATTTCTTGCTAAACTCTGTTCCAGTTACAGTTTGAGTTCTTGTTCTTTAGCTGGACACCGTTGCCATTGCCATTGGCATTGTCATTGCCATTACTATTGCTGTTGTTGTTGTTGTTGCAGTTGCAGTTGCTCTTGCTTTTGTTGCCGGTGGATGTTGCCGCAACGAAGCTTACATTTCCTGTGAATACTGTGCTTTGATTTTAGGAAAATTAACAACAGCTCAAACAACTAACCAGTTGAGTCAACATTACGGCCCAAACGAATCAGCGTCATCATCACCAGCAGCACTAATCCAAGCAGCAATAACTACAACGCTCATTGCAAACATTAGTAACGAATTCCAAATGCACTTCAGTAATTCTAACCTAAACTTTGACTATAAACCAAAAGTAATAAGTAGACAACAATTATTTTGACAGAGTTTAGCATCATTTATATGCATAGTAATTTCAGACTGAAAGAACGATGATAGTTACGGTTTATGGACCAATTATGGGGTTCTAAAAATAAAATTCTGGACAACTTCTGTCTGCTTTTGCTTATATCTTTTTTGTTTTACATCTCACTCTCTTACCATTTCTCATTAAAGCTTAATAATTTTGGTCTGATTTGATGTTGTATGGTCTCCCCAATCCTTGCAATAAATGTTGAACATTTCCACATTCAAATACCCCAAGATATAATATATCCTTTGACTGTTTGCTTATCTCTTATTTTAATTTAAATGTACTTTTTAAATATTTACTTATTTTATTGAATTGAATAATTTTCATGCATTTTATATTTAAATTGCATTATCTTTTAGTTTGCAACTTTATTTCTAATTAAACATTTTTATTTCTTTAAGGCTTCATTATAAAATAAATAAATAAACTCACCAATAATTCTGTATTGGACACTTTCGAAAGCTTTCCCTTAGTCGTGGTTGACTTCACAAGTTAGTGTGTTGCAAGAGCGTGCAGTGAGTCGTATTGCGGCATGGCATGTTGTTTGCTTCGCCAGTTCCATTTGCCCTCAGCTCTGGCTTTGACTCTGGCTGTGGCTATGGCTATGGCTGTGGCACTGGCTGGGGTTTTGGTAGAGTCTCTGGCTTGACAACGAACCCCAATGATGCCACTGACTTGGCTTTGGCCACGCTTGTTTGGTTTAGCTTGGCCGCAGCGGCTAAACAGGTTAAAATGTCGTTCAAAATGT
Source organism: Drosophila macrothrix (assembly GCA_035042055.1). Classification (NCBI taxonomy): domain Eukaryota; kingdom Metazoa; phylum Arthropoda; class Insecta; order Diptera; family Drosophilidae; genus Drosophila; species Drosophila macrothrix. The sequence continues at coordinate 317,259 of JAWNLX010000260.1, forward strand.
CAAGTCAACACTTTGATGTTGTCCGTGTCAGTGTGCTGCAGCCAAGCGAGCGGCAAAACCGCTGCCAACGTTGGTCTGCAACTTCAGTTTCAGCTTTTGCTGCACAGCTACAGCTACAGCTACATCTGCATCTACAGCCTTAGTTTCAGCTTTGTTTGCGTGTGATCTGCAGTTTATTTATGCAACATTCAGCACACGACGAAACATGCAACATTGCCGAAATTGTTAAGTGCAGACGTCGTGCTGTCATTGTCGATGTCGATGGCGATGGCGATGTCGATGTCGCCATAGCCTTTCCCATCGTCCAATGTCCACAAGCGTTGTTGTTCTAATGCTTGAAGAAGCTTTCCTGTAATTGCACAAATGGAACAGTAGCGGCACATGTGAGAATGAGGTCAACAATTAGAAAGGGTTTAGTCGCCAGTGAAGGGAATTTTTAATTACACAGTCATTTGAAGTCTCTGTGTGAGTACCAATAAGAACACAACGCGCAACGTTTCTGTATTCAAATCTCAAATATCATTTAAAAATAGCAAATCAGGGTTTTTAATCCGTATGGACCTACATCAACATGTAGTATTACTTCGATATACATTTAAACACAAAGAGGTCAGGTTTCAATTTGGCTAATAGTTGCGATTCTTGCCCATTGCCTGCATTGCCTGCGCCTGGTTCATCGTCTGACGCACTGAGTAAGTCGGTCGCAAGATGACGAAGCTGACAACCAGGTCATCATTGACAACCATGACGGCACCCGCATTGTCGAAGAGGCCGCAGTAGTTGGGTGCGGAGAAGAGCGTGACCAGCTGGCGTTTGGCAAAGAACTCGTAGCCATCCTCGACGACCTGATGGGCACGACAAACCACGTCGATGCCCATGCGAAAGCAGAAACTTTTCACAATGTCGGCGCCGAAGGTGACGCTAACGCCGCGATCGTTTGCACCCCAGCCAATTACGTTCTCATCAGGATCACTCCAGAGTAGGTCACAGATGAGGCCCTCGTCGGGTATATCACAGGGTCGCTTGATTGCCTGTATGTCCTCAAAGCTATGCAGACTAGGACTGAGACCGCCATGCACACAGAAGATGCGACCACCCACCAAGGCCGCCAGGGGCATGCAATCGTATGTATCCACAAAGTAGCGCCAGAGTTTGATGGAATAGCGACGCTTGCACTCATCATAGAATCCATAGATTCGATTGATGCTGGCGCTCTCGTGGTTGCCGCGCAGCAACATCATCTGATTCGGATAGCGCACCTTATATGCGAGGAGCAGTGTGAACGTCTCAATGGACATCTTGCCGCGATCCACATAATCTCCCAGGAAGAGATACTTGCTGTCCGGCGGAAATCCCGTTGAGTGCAATATGCGCAATAGGTCTCCAAATTGGCCATGCACATCTCCGCATATCTTAATCGGTGGCTTTATATCCAAGAACGTTTTCTCCTTGAGGAAGACTGCCCTGGCTTCCGTGCACACATATCGTATTTGATTCTCGTGGAGGGGTACACCTTTTGCGGGATTCTCACAGTTGGCAAGCTGGTTGATTAGCATATTGAGATCAAGAACTGACGGTACCAAAGTCTGTAGGGTTTTCGAAACAACACGCTCACGATTCATAGCCGATTTGGAGGATCGCTCTGCCATATTTTACAAACAAATCAAAATTTAGTGTTGACAAAAAATACACTTATTGCTAATTGAATTGGAATGGAACAAAATTGCCAAAAATACAACTTTTGCTTAATTCTTGATTGCAATAGTAATTCTGGAATAACCACTTATTTATTAATTCATTTACTTAACGACAACTAAAGTCAGTCGGCAGAAAAGAAATTAAAATATTTATAAGATATGTATATATTATCTCTCAAGTTGAATGCTTTTCTCATAAGATGCTTAAGCCTAATATTAACAAGCAACCAACTCAGCTCTATAAATTAGTAAAATTATATAATTACTTAACACCAATCCGTTAAATAGAATGGCGGTGCCCCGATTTGGGCGCCTAACGCTGAAGCGGGCCTGACTCAGTCCAACGGTTGTCAAAATGCTGCCCAAAAGGCTGAACCTCAACTAAAGTTGTTGCAATTCTGAGAATATTTTACGCTTGTTGAAGCTGACAACAGTGTTGAAGCCACCGCCAACGATGACGGCGACAGCGTTGTCGATGTTGCTTGCTGGCGTGCTGGCTTGCTGGCTTGCTGGCTTGGGCTTGGACTGGCACTGGACGCGCTTCTTGTTGTGGAGATGGAGCACAGCAGACCAGAGCAAAGCAGAGGTATGGAGTCAGCACTAGGGTTTCGTGTTTTGTTTTCTTTGCACTTCAGTTGTATCACATCAATGGCCATTGTGTACGTCAACTTTGATGTTTCGGCAAAAGTTGTGAAGTGTGAGGTTTTAGACGTTCTTATTGCACTTTGCCGCTGAGCAGTAGAGACGGTGGTCAGAGTCGGTGTCGGAATCCGAGAGGCCAAAACTACCGCCTTGACAGGTGAAGAATGCCAAAAACGTTTCGAGTGCCTCCGTTGCCAGGTTAGACTTAGCTGGCTGGCGTTGTGTCCACTCCAAATTCAACTCAAGCCTTTTAGACGGAAAGCGCGGCGAAAGGTAACGACTCTGAGGGCGGGAAAAATCGACAAGGCAGGAGTCAAAGTCTGAGTTGAGTTGAGTTGAGTCTGTTTCTTGAATTCGTATTTATTTTGTTTACACCTTTCCTTTGAATTTTCTGTTCTAATTGAGTGAGAAGTGCGGTGAGCTTGCAGTTTTCCCATCACACATAAAGAGAGAGCTCTGCTCCATCATCATTATCATCATCCACATCCACATCAACATCATCTGTTGCTACGTTTTACGCGGCTTTAATTGGATTTTCATACCTGTCCCGAACCGAGCCGCGATGTTTGATTGGTGTTTGTATAATGAACTTGCAATATTCTCCCAACCAAACAGCTGCTCTTGTTATTGTATCGCATTGTGCCCATATTGCCTGGGTAAAGGCGCTCCAGACGCAGCCCGTGAAATTTAACACACATCATCGCGTTTGGCCTTTTTATTCATTCTTCCTCATTTCTTTTCTCTGTTCAACGTTAAGAAAACAAAAGTTCTACAGCGCTTATTATTGTTTGATTGTTGGTGACTTTGTTTATTTAATTTATGTTATTATTGCCTGATTAAGTATGGAAAGGCGATGACCAAAAAAAAGGGTTTCTGTTATTTCATTAAAAATTGATTAGTGTTAAAGTACACAAAATTGCTGATCTAAATAACAATGTAATTACGTGCAGTTGGGTTTGGAGCTCACTCAAGATTCGGATCAAGGAAAGTATGACTGAATAGCTGCTGCATCACCAAATTGATGACCAGCAAAATAATAGTTGAATTATTAAGGTAAATCTATCGAAGAGGGAATTCTATGAAGGAGGCAAGGGAGAACAGGAAAAGAAAAGGAGCTGTAACTATTTAACGCTGGTCAATTAATGCTTAGTGAAAACCTTTATTTATAATCAAGATTAAATGATTTGATTTACACGTATTGCTTTAAATTAAATATAATTAAATACCGCATATAAAAACATATTTTCAATATATATCTTATTTATATACATAGTGTAGACTAAAAGCTTTCAACTATTTTTAAAAAATTTTGAAAAAAATACAAATTTTAAATTAAAATTAAAGTTACACATTAACGGATATCTTCTTGTAATTTACTATTACCTTTTAAATAGTAAAATTACAATTTTAAACAATCATCAAAGACAAATAACTTTTTAAATATAATATATAAATACACAGCATTTTAGAAATGGCTTCAATTTGCGTTTCCTTTGATTTGTTTAGTTTCGTGAAACACGAAAACAATTCTTAAGTTTGTCGGAACACGTGCACGATATTTAATAGATATGTTTTGGTCACTAATTGTAAACCTCAAGCTTTCAAGAAACAAACAAAAAGTTGTAAAGCGCATTTACGTCTAATTAAGAGCTCAGCTAAAGTTGTGGGACAACAGAGAATATATAATTTGTGTATATGCAAGGGGGAGGTTTCTTTGTGTAGCCCTTATTCCAACTGCACCATCTAATTGCAATAAAAGCTAGTTAAGCAAAACACACACAAAACACAGAACGAAATAAACACGCTGCCCGTTGGCCATTTTAACGAGCCTAATAAAGCAAACAGAAACAAAATTCATCATATCTGGAGCATGGAGCCTCCTAATGAGCAGCCCGGCTTAGCAACTGCAACTGTTTTTAATGGTCCCATAAAAATGTGCCAAGTGGGCAGGCAACGGCGGCGTTTATGATGAACAAAATTAAATGGCTTCAATAATTAAAACACCTGTTTTAATTAGATAGAAATGCGTGTACACGGTTCGGTGTTTTTCTTCTATGCCACTGTGAGAATAAAAAATGAACTTGGCCAGCGACAAACTCAGATACGTTGAAAGTTCCTTTAGGTGTTAAACTGCAGACACAATTAATGACCCGTCGGCGTCTTCAAAGTTGTGAGTGTACAACTTTATCGTAAGTAAAAAATGTGTGAGCCCAAGCAGCTGGAAATTTTCATCTCAGTTGCTTAGCCGGAAAAGTTGCCACAGCGATTACCGATTTACCGCTATCGGCTTTTCCAAGTAGTTGTGGGCTGGTTGTGTGTGCGTTTCATGTGTGCTCTTTGACTGCGGTCACAAATATGCCAAAACATGATCATCACATGGACTTGTCATTTGAATGTCTTGAGACTCGCGCACACCCCTAAATCTAATCCTTTGGGCTTGACTTCAGCTGTGGGTCTGCCCTCTGCATACCTGTCAATTTCTGACAATGAGCATTGCATTCCAATTCTTTTCTTCAGGTTGTTGTCTGGCCTTCCTTCAACGTCTACTTCTGCTTCTGCTTCAATTGAAGTGCATTCATCCGGTGGCAATCCTTTTTTTTTCGTTTCTTTGTGCATCATTTCACTTGAATTTGCGTTGACATCCTGCAGACGAATGGCTCGTTCACCACTCTTCTGTTGTGTATCCTGTTGTTGTCTATATAACGAGCGTCGCTGACATATCCTTTAACCATGATTAAAAACGTAAAGTAAATGAAAATTGTTTTGTGCATACGCCTCTTAGCACACCTTGAAAACAACAACAAAGAATCCTTGCACAGAAGAAAAAAATAAAAATAAGAACAGGGCAGAAGGAACTGCACTGAACTTGAGCTGAAACCGGGAGAGCTAACTGGAGTTTCAGGCGCAATAGGACAATAGACAATTCACAACTGGGTTCCTGTAGGCTTCTCGTTCCTGGCGTGTCTCCTGAAGCACTTAAAATTCTACAGATTTTCCCACTTAGCGATAAAGTTGCCGCTGAATAGCCCCGCAGTTGGCTTTTGTCTGAGACACCTAGGACTTTGAGGGACTCCCCGCCCCTCAAGCATTTGCCGTGGATGGGGCAGGGAGGGGAAGCGCCTTGTGATTTCATGCTTAAATGGAGTCGTTAAATTATTTTCTGAAATTGAGTCGAGCGCTTGTTGTTGTCCTGTTTGTGTGTGGATGTGTGTTTGTGCCACATGTGTGCGTGTGGCATTGACATTGGAGCTCCACTTTGCTTGAGACTCGACACGTTGAGTTGTAAACGGAAGTACTTAGCTCCCACTCCCATCCACAAAACCACTCGCTAGCATTAAAATATGTTGGGCCAACATTTTTTTCTTTTGTTTTTTCTTTTACATATATATATATATATATTTTTTGGCTGTTCCTTAATTAAAACCCAAATGTTATTGTCTACGTTTGGGATTTTTTTTAATGTGTGCTACGCGTGGCATTGAAATGCATTTTGTATGTGATTTCACGGTTTTATGGCTGACACTTTCTTTCCTGAAGCTAATGGCCTTCACACAGTACAAAAGACGAGCACTTGAACTTGACATTGCATTAGGTTTCCAGGTGGTCTTATTTTTATATAATTTTTTCTCCAAGCTGCTTTAAAGCATGTTTTGGAATATTAATTAAATTAGGCTTTTGCCCGGTGTTACCCATACACGATCCATAGAGTACAGCTTGGGAATAATTTACACATTTTTTTAATTGCCAGCTAATGCATTTGAATTTGCTTTTTCCGTTTAACTTTACTCTCGTTTAAAACTCTTAATTGAATGAAATATTCATATACCCGTTTGAAATGTGCTTTGTTTTAAAAATCCATTTTTTACTCCTCAATGTTATAAATTCTAATATTCAACTTGAAGAAAGTTTAATGTTTAGAAAAACTGTTCTATATATGTGAGCAAGTTGTTAATTCATTCTCGGCTTATCTGGATCACGTTTCTTGCATATCTACACGACACTTCAGTTTTCCAAAACAACACTTTCAACTTTAAACTCTGCAATGGACCATTTTTGAGCCAATCGAAAAAAAGCAGAAAAAGATCTAGAACAAGGTCAGCTGTGAACCAGAGCAGGGCAGACAAAGCACGCCAGGCCATGGCAGAGCCAAACGAAGCCCAAATCCAATATGGCCAATATATCACATGACGCCTACAATTTAAACTGCCAAAAAAATGAAATGCAAACAGGGCGAACGAAGAGAAATGACAAACATTTATATAAATAACACCATCGACTCCAATTAAAGCAGCTTTGTGCATGTGGATGCGGTTCGTAGCGGGTTGGAGGGGTGTTGGAGGGGAATGTTGGCGGCTTCTCTGCTCGATTCGCCTGTGTCTGATAAAAACCGCAAAGCGAAATGTTTGTGTATACAGAAGTGCGTATGTGTGCGTGTATGTGTATATGTGTGTGTGTGTGTGAGTATAATAAAAATGCAAAACAAAAGCGCCCAAATATGTTTTTGGGGACCGCGTGGGCGCGGCAAGTCGACCGGCCAAAGACAAGCAGTAAAAACAGCAACGATGTCCAGCTCCAACCGAACCACTTCCAACTGTCATTCGCATGGAAAACGATGACGTACTGATGCACTGGACAACAACAATGGCGGAAACAATAGGTCAACAGAAGAGCTACTATAAACTGAACGAACTCTAGATACCGAAGTGGTCAAACAAAAATTAGCGGGCTTTAAATTATAATTATATATTTACATAAGGATATATCTGATTACACATCTTCAAATTTGAATAATTGTCAATGCGACTACATTTTAAATTACATAAAAATATTTAAAACGTACGACTGAGAATCAGAATTATTTTAAAATGTGACTCGGAGAATTCTTTAAAATTGCTCTTAGTTTATGTTGTACAAATGTGATTATGCAACTGATATACCTCTGGCAGTGCTGTTAAAAGTGTTGCAGAAACATTTGCCAGCAAGGCGAACGACGCGTCGGGCAAATAATAATTTATGCATGCGTTGCGGTAGTCAGCGACATTGGCCAAGAGATTGGGGGAAGTGGCAAGCAGGGTGAAAAATGGTTGCGGGGAATAACCGCAAAATGTTTGCTTTGCATTTGTTGTTGTTATTGTTGTTGTTCCCGCTGCTGCTGCTGCTGTTTACAGGGTCCACAGTTAACGCAATATGCACTCACAATATGCGGGCAAAAAGTGAATCTGAGCTGCAGCCGGAAAACGGAAATTGTGGCAAGCGCAGCACCCGCAGCCCTTCTCCACCGGGTCCGTTACCCTTCCCAGCTGGCCCGATCTGAGAAACCACATGACTTGCGACCACTGCTCTCAAGGATTTATGCTTCGCCACCGTTTAAGTCAGGCCAATCTGTTGGCCTCTGCAGCCTCTGCAGCCTCAGCTGCGATTGCGCGTTTTTTGTCGCGCTCTCCGTTCGCTAAACCAATTTTTGGCTTTGGCTTTCAATTTGCAATTGCAATTGGCTACAAGATGTGTGAATTACATGGCACAATGCGAGGCCACACGTAACGTTTCGAAGGGCTTAGAGCAGTTCTCATTGTGTGGAAACTGCTTTGACTTTGAGTAACGAGCGCTGGCTACCCACTAGAATTGCCAGTTTTTTGTATTAAACGCCTCACCGACTAAAGCGACCACAGCCCAAATCCGTCTCTGGAGATAACTGGATCAAGTAGTAAGCTTTGTCAAGTGCGGGGAAGCCATAAAAAGTCTACCAAGGCGTTTCTATCATTTAGCCAATACTGAAAACTTAAATTGCAGGCTTCTATTGCCATGACAGATAAAGTTACTGAATGCTTTTTTGTCCAAACACAGATACATAGAAATTTATAGATTTTTTCTTGATGTAACAGAAGGTTCTTCACTATGATAGATGTTTTTCAAGTACATGCATACATATAAGTTGACAATTAGGATGAACAGTTTGCACTTTCTGTGTACGAACGCACAACATATGTGTTCTGATTCATTCTCTCGACTTGGGGTACATTTGAGACTACTTACTGGCACAGTACACGTTAAATTACAGTCTGATTTTCGAATAATCTTCTATCAATGGCGGCTTATCAGCTACCCCTACTACAGGTCACTTAACAAACCCATAAAGCCAACTGTGCTCATAGTTTCCACCATAACTACATCATCATGCAACCCGCACATGCACTGCAAACGACTCTAGACAACAACAAAAAAAATGGACAAATACGAATATATTCAAAAAAAAAATATTATAGGAAAATTGCGCAAAAGCGACATATGAATTTAATTGCCTAAATAATCCCAATCAAGGCATGGAAATCAAGGCGAACAAATGTTGACAAAAGAGCGAAACGAGCCAGCGCTGATTGCTTTTAATAAAAATATAATGAATCCGCACTCGAAACCCATCAAAATCACCAAAATGAAAATGAAAATAAAATCGAAATGAATGCGAAACGCAACGAATGAGGACAATGACAACTTAATTTCTGCCATGAAAAGTGCCCGTAAAGGAGCAGCCAAAATTGACATATTGACAGCCACACAAAAGGCAGCACACGACCCATTTTATGGGGTGGACCAAACCTAACCGCAATCGCAGTGCAGTTGTCAACGGCGGCGTCAAAAATAACAAACATTGCGACAGCAATAAAATATTACCAAACATTAGAGGATACACCGAAGATTTAACACTCTTGCAAAGGCGCAAAAAAAATGATTGATTACAGCTGTAATTTCTCTACAACGATCTAAAATTAATAAAAATCAGGAAATACGACCACTTTAAAACTTAAACAATCAGTTAAATTTGATACATATTTTACATATTTTATATATAATTAATATATTGTGATTCCAAATATATATAAAATTAAACTTATGAAACTCCATCCTCCATTTGGCAGAAAACAGAAAACTTATAGAGACTTCCAGTCAGAAAACTATTAAACCTAAATTGTATTAGTAATCTAATTTTGTAGAGAGTAATCTAACTTTGTGAAGAACTGTATATCTTATTCAAAAGGTCATCCGACGTAGGTATACAAATGGTTAAATCTAAACCCAAAAAAATAAAAAAATATATGCATACATATATATTATTATATATTATATTATTATATATATGTATATATATTTATATATTTGTTTTTTGCATGCATATGTACATACAAAAATAGATGCATTAACTATTAATTCAATTTGACTTTTTATTGTATGGCGACTTCTATTTATGATTTTTTTAAATTTAATAGAGCCACAGAAAACCTATTTTATTTAAATTTGTGAATTGATGAACATATTAACGTAACAGAAAACTCTACTTAAGTCGTGAGCAATATCCAATATATATATATACCTACAGTAAGGGTATAAAATTGACACGAAACGAGTGTATAGGCTGATGCTTAATTGAAGCTGCAGCAGCTACAGAAAAATCCAATCAAAACGCAATGAAAGCCAAGAGCTGAGAACGAGGCAGCTGTTTCTCAACTTGATGTCTCTCTACACACACTCTAATACACACACAGAATTACACACACACACACCCAGTCAGTCAGTCGTATTGCTGTTGATGTTATTCTAGCAAATAATCACAACAAGGCACAACAAGGACCTTGTCAAATGCATGTAAACGATATAGATACAGATACTGAGCCACACAGATATTGAGATATAGATACAGCCGCAGATAAAGCCCAGCTGCAAACAAACATAGGACGAGTCTCTGTCAGAGTAGGAGTCTGCGAGGACATCAAGGTTGCATCGTCCACCAGAGCGAGCATAAGCCCCCCAAAACCCGCAAAAATCGTAACTCGACCAAATTGCAGTCACCCCGGGCACCCAAACAAGCAAATCCAATTTGAGCCACAATACACAAATCCTGTTTTTGTTTTCCTCAGACTCGGATTCCTCGTTTCTCTGGTCACATTAATAAATTCTTTAGCCCAGCAACACAAAATTATGTACATATATATATATATATATATATATGGACATACAGATGTATGTACAGAACTTTATCTGACAACCAGTTTGTATCGCAAATAGGTTACTCAACTCATGCCATATGGTTTTTTGGTTAAGATTAGCCAAATACCAGACACCTCTCAGTCTCTCAACAAAATACAGCCCAGTCTGTCAGCCTGTTTGCTACAGAGATATTCTCTGTTACGGTTGACAGTACTTGGGATGTTATCACAAACCAGTCGAGAGCCGCATCTGCTTTTGTTTAAAGACTTTATTGGGTTAAATGGGCTTGCTTGTATTTTAGTAATGAAGTCCATTCTCTACAAAAATTATTATGAGCTTGACAGGAAATTTTGAAAAAATTCAAACTGAAATATCTATGGAAATAAAATTGAATAGAGCAATCCGACTGATCTAAGTACTGCCTTACGCGACTGATAAATTAAACCATTTGCATTTTATTACTGCCACTTTATGACTAAAGATATCACTAAAAGTTGCAGAGTATGGATCAAAATCCAACAATCAAGTGAAATATTTATAGAAATTTCTATCACAGCAACCGCAATTAACTTACTTTTAGAATGAATTTCCTCGACTCTTTCATTTACATTCTCATCTAAACAAACTGACATTTCCGCTTTTGATATGATGCGAAAAAAAAACAGTTTAATAATAATCGAAATAATAACCAAATGATCATTTTTGTGACAAGACTATTAATGATTAGCTTAAATCTTTCATTTATAATTAACATTCCCAGGCCAACAGCCTGGTAGTAACATTTAATTACCCAGCCTACTTAGACATGCTTTAATTTCAGACACACATTTGTTCCGCTGCACTTAAAGCAGCATGCATAAAGATGTAATCCCAACCACATAAGCCACTAAGCTTCTAAAGCCCTTAAGCTATTAATAAGCACATCTATATCCCAACCCCAAGTCCTCTGCCAGAGCTGACAACTAATTTTATGGCCATCACATCAACCAACGCCAACAAACAACTACCAGGCCAATCAAACATGACCCCCACACACGCATAACAGTCGAACGCTACAGCTCGTAAAAAACGCCCACATGACAAATAAGACAAAGCACACATAAACCACGCCCCCACCGAATGCCAAAAACTCATTCCGCTGATCAGCACAGGCAAAACAAAGGCAAGAAATAAGCAAGATGAGAAAAAAAACAAATTTGTTAGCTGTGTTATGTAAATTGCACACAAGAGTGTCGAAGCAGGGTAAACAGGAACAGAACAGCCCCTACTGAGCCTATATATGTACGTACATATACATACTATATGTATGCTTTCCCATACATAAGTATAAATATATATTATGTAAATAAAAGAAATAATAAGCTTCGCCGAGCCGCACAAAAATCCTAAGACTCAAAGCCAAATGGACGGAAAAAAAAGCAGGCAAAATTATTTTCATGATGCGTTGATGATGTTTATATTTACGATACGACAAATATGCAATAGGTTGACATGGAAATGGGTGGGGCAGGCGAGGGCAGAGGCAGAGGCAGAGGTGGCAGGCACTGAAATCATTTTGTAATATAATTTGTGTTGTTGTTGATGTTGTTGGGGATACACTTTTATGGGAGCCCGGGCATAATCAACATTATCCAAAAACCGCAAACCGCCTACAAAATGCTGAGGGGCTCCCTCCTGCGGCGCGAAAGCCTGGTCGCATTATCATCTCATTGCACAGGACTTAATCCGGCGGCAAGTTATTAAAGCGTAACGCAGCGTTCCTTGCCTCATTGTCATCATCGTCCTCGCTCTCGTCGCCATCGTCATCGTCCTTGTCGTCGCCTCCGTTTTATTGTTCGCGCTGCGCTTAACTTGTTTCGCATTGTATGGAGCGTGCCGGAGCCGACCAGAGAGCCAAGGCGAATGGAGGCGCTGCCTTAATGCTAAATGATCCAATATCCTGTTTCCTGCATTTGTCTGTGCAGCACCAGCACCAGCAGCAGCAGCAGCAGCAGCCGGCGTGGGAGCATCGCCAACCTTAAAAGGCCCTTTGTGGCCTGGCCTCAACTCCACTCGGTCCTGGCTATTATTTACCCGCTCTGTGCGAACTTAAAGATGCTGCCACTGAAAGCAACTTCTGTACAGTTATTTGCTCAGCAAGTAGACGAATTTATATGGGGAAAAGTAAGGCATACAAAAGGAAGAACTGATGTTGTATCTGATTCTTTGCGCACGGCAAGTTAAATAGCAAAATGTAAAGTTTTAATTATGCAACTCGTCGTCCTCCTCCGATTGTTAGTCTATGCACTAAGTCTCCTTATTTCATCTGCTAAAAATGCGACGCCAAAAGTTAAAGTACACATAATTAGCAGTAGTTTTTCAGCCGTTTGCACAGCGCACAATGTTTTCCTCCTCTTTTTTTATATTTGGCACAGCTGCCAATTTTGTCATTCATTGTAGATGTCTGTGTATTTTTGGGATATGCCTGGCCACCTAGTGTCCAAAAACTAGGCCAGCAGCTCCTATAAGTACTTGCTGTTTAGTTAAGCGCACAACTGTTGACAATCGACGAGGCTTTGGCTAATTAAATGAAAATATTAATTATAACAAAGGCATAAAATACACTTTGAACAGTTTTAGAATAGACCAACAGTGAAGTGATTAGGGTAGGCAGTTATATATTGTAAATATAAATTAACTGTAATGCATACAGTTTGGCCAAATTGTAATTAGCTGCAAATTAATGAAATGAACTTATCATATCCTTCCAGTTGATGCACCGCTGCTTTAAATAATTAAAAAACATATCTAAATATGTTTTTAATTTATTTAAAATACCATTCAAAGAAAAAAAGAGACTCATGTTCTGTCCAGAACATTAGCCACGCAATGACTTTTTTACAAAACCATCATTCCCAGAGGCAATAAACTTGAGCAACGCCTTCAAGTATGCTTTACAAAAAGCAAAAAGTTTCACTTTCGCCGGCAACTTTTAACGCCGTTGCCTTTTGTGACGATGTTTTTTGGCACCAAATGTGACAAAAATGTATAATGGGGGAAGGAGTCTTGCTCGGGGCAAGGCATGCGCATAAATGTTACATGTCGTAATATTCACCAATAACAACAAAATGAAAACAAAAACAAAAAAAGAAAAATACACCGAAAACATGCCACAAACATGAACATTGAAAGCCGTTGCCAAAAACCAGCGAAGGACGGAAACAATGAATGAAAAGGAATTTTTTTTGTTTTTGTTTTTTTTTTTTTTGGCCTAGCGCAACATAATCTTGTTAACAATTTGTGTGTGGATTGTATGTGTCTGTGAATATGACACATGCGACAACAAACAAAATAACAACAATTTCGAGAAAATATGCTAAAAAGAAAATGAATTCTTCAAGTCAATGGCAAAACATGCAGCTTTTGTTGTGTTCTACATAATCCTGTAGGTGTGACATTTGTATGTATAAATTTCAGCTTTGATCCTTTAAGGATAACTCCCAGGCCTGTGGGACTGCCAGAGCAACAGAGCCAATTGCCGACTGAAACGCAGTACAAATAAACAACAACACAAATTTGTAATAAAATATAAACGGAAATGTGGCCACGACTTCTCATGTTGTGTATGCTTCGAGGGTGCAACACTTGAGGCATTTGCCATGCCCCTCAGCCGCCACTCCAGAGTTCTCCTACTGCCAACTTAAGTTGTCAAAATCAGCAACGGTTTTCTTTTCTTTTCGCCGGCCTCATGCTATTTTATTTTTATTTAAATGTCATTTTCTTTGTACACTTTCACAACATTTACCTTCTGCTATTTGCCAACACATTTTGCATATTTTCGGGTATGTAGGTGTGGTGCTAGGTATTGTGACATTTGACCGTGTGCACAACATCAAAGAAATTGTTTGACAAGGTGCCTCTGGCATGTTATAATCGCACCTACATGTGTACAACATGTATCACAATTTGATATGACAATTAGCCTACAAAATGGAATTATATTATTATAATAGGACACGTGTAATAAGAACTGAAGTTGATAAATCTCTAGAATGCTAAGAAACAAAAAGTTTTAAGTTTTTTAAAGCCTGAAAACCCACAGAAAATAGTCGTTAGTTCTGTTCATGAGTCTGGAGTTCTATTCCCAACTTAGTTTTCTACATCTATCAACCCAATTCTCATTTTGGATTAGTAACATATTTAAATATAATGAAACAAATTAATTTTGCCTATATTAAAACTTATCAGTTTTTACTATTGTTTTCTTTGAATTATGAATTTAATATTAACAATTTTGGGCCGGATGTCGTTAAAAATTTGTTTTAAGGCAATCCATTTTTTTAAAAACGGTTCGCTTTATTGAATTTTACTGCATGCATCATCTGTTTAAAAATATAATATTATATATTTATCCGATTTTTCTATATGTGAAGTATAATTTAAAAACGTGTAATTTAATTGTATTACATTTTCTATTCTGAGTTTTACTTTCTCAACACAAATGGATTTTACCTGATAATCCTTGCGCTTGCACAAGCTGTTTAGCCAAACCACAACCACATCAACACCTACTAACTGACCTACCCGCATTTTAGATAAGTAGCGCAGCTGGAACTATCAAAACCAACCCCAAATCAAAGAGTGCTCAGACCCCTTAATAACAGAACTAAACAAACAAACAAACAAGAGTATCATGACAACCCAAAAAAGAAAACAGAATAAAAATAAAAAAAACAACTACACAACTACACAACAGCAGCAAAAACAAATACAACCCCTCAAATGCACTTGAACTGTCCGCAACACATGCAGTTTCGGTTTTATTTAGTTTCGCCATGGACGGATATAATATTTTTTGCAATGTGTGGCAAATTTTTGCCTATGGCCACGTACTGAAATATCTAAATTATGAACTATGACAAATATTATATTGCATTGGGCTCGGCAGTCCTGTCGGGAAGTGTGTAACAAAAAATGGTACAGAAAATGGGCGCGTCCTCTGCAGACCTTCGGTGATTAATCATTGTGGTAAATTGAAATAAAAAAAAATAAAAAAAATTGGAAAATGGAAAAATAGGGGCTGTTGCTGCCTGGCCTTGCTCTTGCTCGCGCTCGCTCTGGCTCCTGCATCGTGTGGCAACTGTTGCCAGTAGTTCCATTTTGCTGGCAAATGTTGCATTTTGTTGGTCATTTTGTCAACTTAGTTGCCACCAACGGCAATGCGCGTCCACACGGTCGTGCCACGAAAGATGTATTGCCCTAAGCCGATTACGATGTAGTCGCCCGTCAGTGGTCTGTAGTCGCCATCGTTGCACAAAGTAGCAACATTTTCCGGGCTCTGACTTGGGTTGGTGGAATGGCAGCCAACTCGATGTTGACACCGCTCAAAGTGGTCACATTAAGTAAGCTTAGGTCTTAGTAGTTTTAAGACTTTGTTGATAGTCTCGCCTCTGCCAGTTATGGCCACAAGTTGGAATAGGTTTTGAGAAAGTCTGTGTAAAGAATGAAGTGTTAGAAACAGCTATTAAATCGAAGCTTTCATGAATTGAAAATGATATAAGCGGGTCAAGGTAATTAACATTTGTTGAATCAATGCAGTTTGTGTGGAGTAGCATTGTGGGGGAAAAATTCTTTCACTTTCCATGGATACTCAGATTTTAGGAAAATCAATGTCGTACCCAGACTGAACTTCAGAATTCAATTGTGGATGAATTCATAGTATTATTTTCCAAAAATATATGATAAATTTAATATAATATATAATACAAAACAATATGCAGGGCTCAGTGCAGAACAACAATCAGTTATCAATCATTTAGACGGTAAGGCACTTCCTTCTCGGGATATTTTCGAGACGATTTAAAATTGGTCATGCAGGATCCGTAATTTTCCTATGTCTTCCTTATTTGCATTATCACTCCTTTTTCTCTTTTCGTGATGGGTGTTTTTTCTAACAATTAATTATAGATTATTTTACATTTTGATACTCCCAGATTGATTATATCTTCATATTATATTACTTTTAATTTAATACCATTTCATTTGAAACTTTAATTTCAATTTTGAATTCTTAAAATAACATTTTAATAATTGTGGACTGTTTTTAGTTCACAATAAACAAAGTAAATAAAATAAAAAATACAAAAACTCAGTATTTGGCAGGCATTTGTCTGTTTTCGACAAAAGACGCTGATGCCAATCAGAAATATTTGTATTTTATTTATGGATTCGAAGAGATGTTTTCTGTTTCGTTGCTCGTTTCGTGACATAATTTTAATATTGCCTGCAAGGACACACACATTTTTGCCATATCCAAAATTCCACTGATAGAATACAGAAGACAGGAAATGTTGGACAAATCGAAACAATAAATTTTCAAGTGACCCTCTGAATTACTCTGGCCGATGGCTAGGATACTATTAGCCACCATAACAACAGAGAAGTGGACCAAAGTGCCCAGCAACGAAACAATAATAATTGCAAATGCAGTAAAAATCGACAACGCTAATGCTTTCCTGCAATTGATGGCAGACGGGGAGCTCATAAATTTGCACTCGAATGCACTTGAAAACGAATCCAAATAGAACTGACCGAAGTTGACTGATATCGATAAGTGCCTCCATGCGGGACACATAAAATGTCGAGCAACTGGCATTTCGAGTACTTTAGGGCGAATCGTAGATACGCAGTTGGAAAAGTGCGCAATATAATGGAAAGTGAAAAATTATTAAAGCGCATTTAATGCAGTTTGACGCATGCGTCGACGCGATGTTTGCCCCTCGGAACTGCGCAGTGGCAGCTGCTACCGTGGCACACCCTAAAGAGGAACCACCACCACCCTTGCTGCAAGCAATCGCATCGCATCGCTGGCAGTCACCCCAGCATCATTATCCTTTTTTGCCGAGGCAAACACGCAAATGTGTTAATTCCGCGTGTGTTCGCTTATCAATCTGCCACTTTATCTGCCTCTCGACTTTTCCCCGAACATTTGCTTGCCACATGGTGGGCCAAAGGCGAGGGAGACCCTTTGCCTCTCCATTATGAGTTTGTAATTTATGCCAGAAATGCTCGCATCCATTATGGTAACATCAACACACGTTGTGCAAATCAAGTAATTATCATTAGAGACGTTCTACATAATTATCGGGCGTTCGGTTGGATTTCTGGGTGAGTCTTGATGGGTTTGTCAGCATGTTGAATTATTTTGATTTATGGGTAGCTAGGGAAATGCAACTGGCAGTCTTCTGTAATGCATGTGGTGGCTAAGCTCTGTGAGAAATTTGAGACCTATTACCTATTCAGTATTAATTTTGAAAATCGTTGGATAGAATTTAAGGATTATATTATTTGATATAACGATACGTGACACACTCCATCAACAACATAAAAAACACAAAACTTGATTCCTTGAACGCTTGCAAATGGTATTATAAACTTGCCGCGATATGTGTAACGCTTAAGGGAGATATCACTTTCCTTAAGACGATTTAGAATTAATTTAGCCAGGTTTGATCAGTCTTTGACTGCAGACGGATTCTGTTGGATCGGATCACTATATCAAATTAGTCATTGAGTTGTTTATGATTTTTTTTATTAACGATTTCTTGCCTACCACTCTTAGTATACAAATAATTTTATTGGTGAATTTGTTTCAGATACGTTGGTAAGCAAGAGTTTGTTCCCGATATTTAATACTTTGCCCAAAAATTACGAACAAAGGAATCTTATAATCCTTTAACTAAATTTAAAATTGATTTATTGAATTTAAAATTGTTGCTTAAACAAACCATGAAATAAACATACAAATAAAAATCGTTATGTTTTTATTATACCATAAAACCATTGATAATTCATACATGCTACTATGTACAATTTATGCCCATTTTTCAACAAGTTGGTTTGAATAAGTAAGAGTTAGAATTGGGTTACAGATATCTCCTAGATGAGCTCTGACTAATACGTATTAATTTTTGCTTGTTAGACATACAGCTAAGCCGTTCAGAAACTAGCTCTCTTAATATACTACAATAAAATCATCCCAGTTCCATTAGTGTGTGAAATTCAGCGTTTTGTAATGTATGTAATAAAGTCGCTCTCACAGCGTTGATTTCTACATGGGCGAACCCTCATAAAATTTAACAAAACTAAAGCAGTTTTCACATCATTTTCATTTGCTTTTATAAGCTTTCTCCGAATACCTTAAACTCTCTCACGAGCCATCATAATAATCTGGTGAAAAACCCAGAATGCCAAATTAAAATCATTCAAAATACCAAAACTGCATATATTAACTTTAACCTTGAAAATTTGCTCAATGAATAATTTGCTTAGATAGGTTTATGGAGCAACTGCAATTTCAAATATTATGCAGAACTCTATATGTCCATGACGACTCTATTTTGGTTTTGACAAAATTCCATTAAGATATCTGCGTGAAAGTACTAAAACTTTCCAGGATTTTTAGAGTGACCTTGAAGACTTCTCTATGTCTTTATTATCAGCGCACGCCCAGCGTTCGCCCATTGGAAGGTCGACTACACTTTGCGCATGCGTGGCGCGTGTTAAAATAAACAGGCAAGTCAAGCGGCGGAGGATAATGGGCAGGATGCTCTATAATGGCCCAAGGCTACAATTAGACCTTGACTCGCCGAGCGGACAGTTGTTTTTTTCTGGGATGGGCGATTGCCCGGCTAACCCATTGTGGACTAATTATGCGCAAGGTCAGCGTATATCCTTGGGTCATTTGCTGGTCGCGTGTATTCGTGTGTGTCCAAAAGTCGCAATTGTTTGAGATTAATTGCCCTTTTCCAGCTGAGTGCGTGTCCTTGGAAGCCAATTGCTCAGCTGGGATAAGTCAAATTAATGTTTGACTGGCCCAAGGACAGCCAATGAACTGCTAGCAGTTGGTGCGAAAAGTGACAGTGTGTGCGTGTGGGTGCAATCGCTTCCAGGAAGGTCCCCTAGCTCATATCGCATTGCAAAAAAAAAGTAAAAAACTCACACACGAACACACTGCGAGTGTACTGATGTGGACCAAAGGACCCTTGCCTGCTGCGCGTTTATATTAGATAAAAATTTAATTTTATTTTTCTTTGTTTATTTTGTCTTCTTCTTTTCCTATGTCCTTGGTGTGAACTGCCAATAGAAGAGTTTTTGTTCTTGGATACCCTCTTGGCCGTTGTAAAAATGCAATTATGATTGTATTATGGTCGCCTTTGTGTTTACTTTAAAGCCGTTTGCCAGTTTGCCCATTGTTTGTTTATAGTGCAGCCCGCATCGTTGCAATGCCAAAGCCGTCGCATATCCAGCCATATCCTTATCCTCAAGCATCCTCAGCTGCACACTTCTGCAATTGTCATTCGCGCCTGCACTCGTCATCCACGTCCAGTCAGCAATGCTGGTCGATAGCTAATAAATAATGTCCGCATTATCCTTCCATGCAAGTTGCCTTTTGTGAGCTCTTAACAATATGTTTGCCGTATTTGTGTGTGTTTCTTTATCTTCATCAGTCCGCCTACAGCTATCTCTATCTGTATCTCTACCTCAGCATTTAACTCGCTGTTATTTCTCTATGGCTTCTGGTGAATGTTTTATTCACCTCGACAATCTCTGTGTGTGGCATAATCGCGATGCTCCCACACTCCCGACCATTATGATGGCATGCAATAATATTAACTTAGGTGAATACATAAAATCTAATATTTTATGTTTCAGAAAGTTGAAGAATCCAAGATTTTAAATGTAGCTCTTCATATAATCTTCACAGTACTGATTCTTCAAAAAATATTTATGTATTTTAATTTAAATGGAAAAGTACGAAAAAGTATCGAAAAAATATTAGCAAAACTTACCTATTCTTTATAGAAATCGTTTCCTTTTATTGATATTATTTATCTTATTATTTTGTTATCTTTTATTATTTTGGATTTACATTTTGAAAAAATTTGGAATTATCAAAAAGTTATATTGGATGAAAAATTCTATAGAGCATGGATTACGTGATCGCACAAACTATAAGGAAACGTCGTAAAAACCTGGCTGCAAAAGAGCCGTCGACCTAGTTTTACGTCAAAATATTCATCCACGAGAGCACAAGTAATCCTTTCAAGACTTTCAGCTTAACTACGCAAGTGCAAACAGTTTGGTCAT
Organism: Drosophila macrothrix; assembly: GCA_035042055.1. Taxonomy (NCBI): domain Eukaryota; kingdom Metazoa; phylum Arthropoda; class Insecta; order Diptera; family Drosophilidae; genus Drosophila; species Drosophila macrothrix. Next base: position 337,706 of record JAWNLX010000260.1, read on the forward strand.
GTCTCACATAACTTAAATTAAAAACCTGCAATTTTGTTTAAATTTTCAAAACATTGCCGTAGACCACAATTATTTTCACCGCTGCTCAACATATATGCAAAAATGTTGTAGACACGCTCCGGTGATTCGGTATTATGAATGAAAAACATGAGATTCCCTAGTTTTTGTAACCTTCAGTACATATGCCGGCCATAAGAAATGAAAGCACTTGCACACCTGCTTACATCAGAGTAACCAAGGCCTTTTAAGAGAAAATTTGACAATGAAACCGGAACGTGTATTTTAATCAATTTAAACTATTTAACAGCTGCCTATCGATGCTCCTATTCGAGATTTGTCGACTGGAGAATTCTCACTTATTTCTATTTTTTAGATACAAATCGACACTAAATGCAGATAAATAAAATATTCAATGTGCATTCAAGAAAGTGGAATAAACGAATACCTATTAACAAAAAACATATGTATAAATTTTTGATTGAAGTATACAACTATGATTACCAATTGGGCTTGATACCCTTTTTCTTTGGATCTACAAATGGGCAATCTTCGCTAGGGAAAACTTCAGCATATGTTAATTCAGGAATCACTTGCCAGCGTTTCATATCAACCCTAAGAAGGGTCTTTAATTTGACTTCTACCTGTGAACTGTTGGCTACCGTCTTAAAGCTTATTGGCTTTGGGCAAAACCCTCATAATTTATTTTTAATGATGCACTTTTCCTGCCTTTAATAGACATTTAAATTGTCTGCGCAAGTCAAATGATATGATAAGCTGATTGACGTGCTCAAAAATCGATGAGACTGCTTAGTTCTGAGTGTAGGTTCTTCATTTTATTAATTGATGAGTGCCAGCAACCGCATTTATATGTCTAGACAACGATGACAACATTTGCTACAGGTCAAAGAAAAAAAAAGGAATATAAAAACAAAAACAAAAAACCGATGCTAACCCTGGAATGCTTTTAATTTGTACGCTGAGCCGTTGAAATCATAAATCAAAATGTGTGCTGCGCAAACTGAGCTATGGAAGACAAGTGCCGCTGTGGTCTCCATCTGATAATCAGCATTTTGTATCTGACGGATCGCGCGGCTAATCGAACATATCACTGAGCTCTCGGACCGCGGCTTGGGCATCATCCGCATAAATTACACAAATTGCATTTCCATGTCTACAGTTCTGATGGATCATCGCCCGCGACGTCTCTGTTCCTTGCTGCTCGACGTTCAATGCTCAATGCTCGACGCTGGATGGTCAATGCTCGATGCTCATCAGCATAATCGTTAAAATAACAGCGCAATGCACTTCGATTTTGTTGACGACGGAGACCGGCTACCGTTGCCCCTAGGACCCCGTTTCAGTGGCAGTGGCAGTCGTCAATGGCCCGCAGCGGCCCCAAAAAAACATAAAAGCCTCTGTGTGTGCGTGTGTGAGTGTTTTGCGGGGAAAGGGAAGAAAAAATAAAACTGGGCGCCTCTGGATAGGCCAATGCTTTGGCCGTTTGGCGTTTGTTTATTGTGTCGGTAAATTCGGAGGCATGTTTAAACAGCGAAATGAACTTGTGGATAAACACCATTATGGTTATTTGGCATCCACTTTGGTTGCCACTACACTTATTTGTTTGCCCACCAGCTGCATTGCCCCGAGTCCGAACAAACATTTTGGACCTACTTGCACTACCTACCAGAGGCTTCTTTCCCGATAATCGTTGAGTCGGCTGCCCATGTGGGCGTCTTGTTTGAGCTGGATTTAGTTATTTAATGCAAAATTGACATGAGTACTCGAATGTTGGCGGCAAGCTGTGACTCTGGCCTCTCTCAAGTGTGCATCTGAGCCGTATCAGCCATGAGAAGGTTGTGAGTGTTGTCAGATGGTGCGATTGTGAATGTTGTTTGTGGGTGGCAAAAAGCACTGCACTTATCGCACACTTCGCCCTTTTGACTTTGTGCCTGCAGCTCTGGGGAATAGGGGAATAGTAGCACTTGACTTGTTTTGGAGACTGGCAAGTGGTTTTTGTTTGTTGTGGAATTAAGTAGTTCAGACTTCAAGTATACAAATGCATTGGATAAGATAATTCACAAAGCTACAAATAAAGTTAATAGAAATCCGCAAGTTCCAAAAAGCACACACATATATCTGTTCGTCTATACTTACTTTTATTTTAAATTTCTAAGTTTAATTTATTTTTAATGATGCATGCTTAAAATACGTATGACTTGATCTTACGCAATTGTATAACATACAATTCTTTTTTAATTAAAAGCCTACATTTTCAATGGATTATCTCCCTAGCAATCTGATTAATTCTTTTTTATAATTGGAGTTTTTTATCTTAAGCAAGTGACAGTAAATAGGTCGTCTTATAAACTACGAGTATATGCACAATTTCGAACTAATTAACACTATCAAAAGAAAAGAAATTTGTACCGATATAAAGTAAAATCATGGTCAAAATCCCGAAATAGAACACAGTTCCTAAATTTATAAGAACTTTAATTCTAATTTCTTAATGTCGCCGCCATACAACACATATTTCTGTAATCAATAACTTATATACTTGGAATATGATATTTACATCTTATATTTGGAATACGAGGTACAGATCTTATTTCAAGCATTTAAGCAATCACAGCCTTTTTCTTTGAGTTTAAAAAAAGCTAAACAAATCATCAGCAATTAATCATAGCAAAATTTAACGCAAATGCAGGCACATCTGACTTCTGCACAAACCACGATTGATTTTTGCCAGTCGAACAGTTAGTCCCCACACTAAAATCCTTGGCACATCCTTGCCAGCTGCTGCTGCGCGCAAGTCTGTGAAATATTTGCGAACACACAAAAAAAAATGACTGCACCGAAAAGCAGAAAAGTAAAAATACAAATAAAACAGGGGAAAACAGGCGAGCCAAGGCAAAAAGGGTGCGACGCTGCAGTAAACTTCCGGCTGACCAAAAATGCAACAGGACCTGCACGAAGGACCTGATCCATCGCCTTCTCCATGCAGCATTGTTTTTGCCGATTTGACGCTCCTGCTACTGCCGCTGCTGCTGTTTCGTTTGTTTATTGCCACGCCATGGCAATGCCATACAATGTTCTTCCGGTCATTTATTAACGTCAATGAAATGGGTCCAGTCCACTGCAACTATGAGACGTTCTGATTTTTTGACCATGTTTGCTGCGGACTGACGCTCGACTTGCCAACGATTTGTCGCATAGTCAACACAATTTTCACTCACTACGTTAACGTTGCAACAGTCGAAGGTTGAGACCATCTGATGCACCCCATTCACGTTCGTATCCGCATAGATCCAAATTATTGTATGCTATAGTATAACTTATAAGCAAAAAAGAAAGTTGGACAGTTGAACTTTACATTTTGCGTTAGTTATAAAGTGTTGTGAAGAGTGTGTTTTTATTCCAAATCCAAAAGTCACAAAGCAACAGTGAATGTGTTAGAAGTTATATATAGTATTTGTCCAACCACATAAAATAAATCTCGTGACTTATTTTAATTATTATATGGTATGGCATCGAAAGTTTTTAATGTCTGTTGAATTTATAATATTAGGTATTTTTATCATTTAAATTTCAAGTTCATTCAACACTTAAAGCATTATATAATATGGTAATGTAATCCTTATCTTTAATAAATAAAAATGCTCCTGTCGAGACAGCTCGGAGATAGCATTTGGCATACATATAATAAATCGAACCATCAGATATTCAAACCTAAAAGTTGAATAAAGTTCAAAAGTTGGATGATTTGAATACACAATTTCTTGCTACGAAAAACGAAAGCTCTAATTGAAAATCAAAGACTCGAATTGCAATCGCATATCGATTTTAATCGATTTTAAGAAAACCGGAACATTTGTTTCAAATTTATCACTTTAGGTTTTATAGTATATAAGCTGGCCGTAAATATATACAGACACTGTCGAATGTACTGGCATTATTGCTATGTGTTTTTTAAATAAGGAAATACTTTTATTAGGTATATCAAATTGGATAACCTTGCGACTTGTTTGCTTAGTTTCTCTATTGTTACTTCTGTACATCCTTACATTTGTCTTGTCCACTTCCTGTCTTTTGGACTCAATAGTCTTCCGAAAGACATTAGGCACACTTATTAGATATTTCTACCTGTATATAGAAAGGAGGTAACATCTAACCAAGATACAGCCACAAAATCCATTTCGTATGGCAAACCGTATCACAATTGCAATTGCATTACAATGCTTTGCTTATTGTTATACAATTTCATGACAATTTTTCAGCATCCGATCGACGGGGGAGTGGGAAATGGGAAAATCCCCTCAGGGTAGCTAGGAAAACAAACAGCAAAGTCACAGCGCACTTTTGTTTCTTATTTAGTTGATGAAGCAGAGAGATAGAAACCTCGAAACAGCTGTGCAATTGGATTTGTTGCTGCTGCTGTCAACCATCAATGTCATGCATACAATTGTGAATGACACATAAATATTGGCACAATGGCCAAGATGAAAAGGGACAAGGATTACATACACAGAGAGCAGGGGCAGAGGCTGTCTGAGATTCATGCTTAGAGCCACTTCCTTACATTGTTGGTGTTGGCCTGGCCAATCTAGCGGCATTTCCGTTTCCTTGTGCAATATTTGTCTTTGAGTGAGTGACACTTTTAGCCAGAACTGTGGAAGCGGCAGAGCACAAAGCCAAATGGTTGGCTAATCCTCATGTTTACGGGGCTATTTACAGCGTGCCCCTGACAATTTCAACAATAACCAAAAATCGACAACGTATACGAATTCGAATACCCAAAATGCCATTACAAATTTTTGTTGGCCACCGTTTGCTTATCTTTTTTGCAGTGGTGACAACGAAAAGAAAAACTACTTTGCGAAATTGCTTTAGAATAAAATTTAATTGAGGATTACGACAACATGGGACGCTTACACTTCGAAGGTGCGTTCACATGTATGTGTTTGTGTGCGTGTGTGTGTGAGTGTGAGTGTGTGTATTTGGCAGTGTCTGTGTCACATATAATGCCTGTTATCCCGCCTTAAGGCTACTTAGGGACTGTCTCACATATTAAACATATTACATTAGTTGCTGCTCTGGTCTGGTCTGGTCTCGCCTCCTGAAATGGCTCTGGCTCCATGGCCGAGGTCCTTTGGCTGCTTGCACTACCAGCTGCCATTTGAACATGTGTAATCATCGTACGTGTCGGCAATTGACAATTATTATTACGCAGTTTGTTGCCATTAACAGGAAGTGCTGATAATTTTACCAGCAGCTGCTGAAATCTAAGGAGCTCCTCCTAAAATCGGGTTGGATTGACAATTACAACTTTGTATCCGATCTGTTGGCTAAATGTGTAAGTATTATATTTAATTTATAAAATTGAGTATATATATTTTAGTGCAAAACAACTGCTCTCGATTCCTTTTAAAATAAAAAAAGCCGTTAAGCCATGCAAAGTAAAGATTACAGAAAATATAACATAATCGAATGATTTGAAAAGCAAAAAATGTTTATTTTATAAATATAAAAATGATAATCATAAAATTAAAACTGTATCTAAGTTACAATTCAATCAAAATATAATCCTAGCACGGCTATAAAAGCTGTAGTAAAATAATTGCAGTTAAAACAATATATACCGAAGTTTTGGAACTTCTCACAAATTCTCTAGCCGAGCCAACACGATATTTTTATAAGATTCTGCATTGAAATATGAAGCAAATACGAAAATAAATGCAAGGCATATTCGCTTCAGATAGTTAAACACTGTTCTTGGCAGCCAAATCAAACTCCAATTATATTTAAATGCCATGAAATGCTATTTGATTTCTTTGCCTAAAACCCATAATTACAAACAATTGTCAGTTGCTTGTGCACTCTCAAGGCCGATTATTACGGCTGCGTGATGGAAAATTATACGTTAACAACGAGGCCCAGTAAATTCCAATAACATTTGGAGTGGTCGCCTGCTGGCATTTGAGGGTATCGAAATTCAAATGACATTTGTCACGCGAGGCTTTCGATTTCAAATGCAGGCGACTATTATATTTGATTTCATATTGAAGTTCTTAAGAATTATTTGCTTGCCGCTTAATTATACCCAAAAGTTTTGAGTTTTGAGTTTTTTAGACAACGGTTCGTTGATTTTAATAGCTTTCAACATTCCTTTTTTTTGCGACTTCTTTTTCGATGCGTTGCATTTTATGCGCTTAAGGTAAAGTTTTTAGCGGTCTTAGCTCATTAATCACACGGCACAAAGATGAAGAAAAATTCCAAATGGAACTTTAGAGCAAGGCAAATAACAGAGCGAGTCGCTTGTAGTCAAGTCTAACAAATCGACGTGCAATTTGCTCATTGAACTATGATCGCTTCCAAAATTAAAGTTGAAAGTCTTTTCTTGGCTGCGACTTGCCAAACTTGATGACATAAAACTTACGCTGTAAAGTTAGCCGCGGTGCTTTTCAAAAACTTTGCGTGATTTATAACGCATGCGAAACGGCATAGACTAAACGAACTGCGACTGCGAATGAGCCCGGAACTGAGCACTGAGCACTGAGCACGGAGCACTGAGCACTGAGCACTGAGATCTGGAAATGCCACAGGGGTACTGGAGACACGTTTTCAATAAACTTTTCGCCGAGACGTATTCATATTTTATGCATAAATTTATACAAATGGCATTTAAAATTCCCGTCGAAAGCTGCAATTGAAATGTAAAGCGACTTTATAAATGCTTTTAATGTAGTAAAATTATGAAATTGGTGTAGGGCAACTAAGCACCTAAAATTAAATGAAGCAGCTTAGCTTTAGCTTAGTAGCCAATAAAATACAAAGGTATACGTAAACAAAAAGTAATAAACTCTAGAAAAAATTTGTGAGTAACGAAAATGAAATGCGACAGCTTAAAATTTCATACTGAATTAATAAAAAAAAAGCATGCGATTTTTATGGTCAACAATTCACCAACTATATTTGGTGACTGTAGCTTTAAAATTGTTCAGTTTCATATCACTAAGCGAATTTATACCCCATTTTTTAACTTATTCCAAGTATAAAGTATATGGCTTTAAGCGCATTGCTTTCATACAGACAGAGAGACACACAGACATGACGGACATTCCACAAATCCGATATACAATATATATTGTACCTTCCGTTTAAGATTTTACCAATATTTTTTGAAGTATAGAGATATTGGCAAATATATAGATGCTTGGCAATCTTGTCAAGCCTTTTGACCGGCGCTCGCTTAAAATTGACACACACGCCTTAAAAATACAAACGAACCTTTCTTTTCTGTTTGTTTCTTCAAAATCAGTTTCCACCTGCATCCTTTCAGGCGAAGCAGTCAAACGAGCGGCAATTGTATCTCTTCCCGGGTCTACCTTTTGAGGCAGGTATAAAACGCGTGCCCTTTTCCAGAGGTAGTATATATTTCTACCTTTCGTACGATTAGCATTTGAAATCATTAGCCCGTTGCTGGTTATGGTTCTGGTTCTGGTGCTGGTGCTGGTGTTGTTGCTGTTGTTGGTAATCGGCTGCAAGGTGCATTCTGGAACCACATTCGTGGTCGACCAACATCATCATCATCATCATCATTATTTTATCTGGCAATGTGCATCTTTTTTCATTTTTTTGTTTTATTCTTTCTTTTGGCCTGTTTTGCTTTCGAAAGCCAACGGCGTCAAATTTGTAAATGCACCTGGATTTTATTCCTTTGTCTGTCTCGGACGATATTTGTTTTGTTTTTCTTTTTGTTGTTGGTGTTTTGTTTGATATATGTATGTGAGCATTACTCCACGTCTTGTTGGTTATCCTTTGACATTGTGGACGTGCAGCCGTTCGGGAATCATCATCCATCAAAAATGATTGCCGCAAGATGCTTCATGTGATTTGAAATTCAAAAACGAGCATTCAATTAGTTTAATTGCAGTTATTTTGTACTCATTCTGAGCAACCCAGCAGGTGAAGTCGGTTTTAGCAAATAGAGTCTATCGCTAGTTATTTGCAAGATTTGGGCACCCAGTCTATTTGGGTGGGCACGGCCTATCAGTGAAGTAAATAACAATTGAAATAACACAGTCCTAATCAATCCAATCTCTCAAAGAGAACATAAATTTTCATTTAAATTATCTCCTATATGCAAGAATTGAAAAACTCACAGATTGTAATTTATATTCCCTAACAATTCCACTTATTGGTATTCCTACTGTCTTTTCAGAAAATTAAGATTGTATAATATTAAAATACCATATTCTAAATTATTTGATTTGTTTATACCAAATACAAATCCGAAAACTTTATGCAATACAAATTTAAAATTGAATGAATTAAAAGCTTCGATTCTAATTTGTAGAAAATTTTCATTTGAATAAGATATTATCAGCTATTCTTTCAGTCTTTCAACGCAGCTATACAAGATTTTGCTGCCTTTTTAACTCATATCATTTTGATAGTACCGCCTCCCGTAACTCAGCATCTCTATACTGAATCTGATCAAAAATTCGAAAATAAAAAAATTGAAAACAACAATCCAACTGTGCCGCCTCAACATAAATTTAATATGGAAAGCTCATGTTTTGCCGTTGACGGTACAACCTGTTCCTGCTATCAGAAATCACATTATTAATGTCGCTCGCATCGCGACTAACTGAATTTGGTCAATCCACTGACATTGTACGGTCGTATTTCAATGATAGCATAAGTATATTAAGCATATGCTACCCACCAAATGAAAAATCAGAGCGCCGAAAATGTCGATAATGTGAGGCCTGGCACCACTTGCGCCGCTCTATCTAGTCGCGCTTATCTAAACTAAAGTTTCTTTTAATTAAAAGCAAAGCAGAGCCAAAGCAATCGACGTGAGAGAGACTGTGCCAATGACCCGCATCAGTATCTCTGGTCTCCGGTCTCTCGACTCTGCCGACTCTGGTCTCTGGCAAGCAGCCGAGGTCCGTGAGGCGGCCAAGAAAAACGCAGTAATGCACCGGCACATTATTCATGGCGTTATCAGTGGAATGGTCTTCAACGTGGCCCGGCCGACACATGCAGCTTGACGTAGAAATATGTGCTACATATATATATATATATATATATGTATATAAATGTATATGTATGTCTATGTATGTATGTATGCCGACTCGAACTCTTTAAAAATGTTAAGCTGCCTACATCTATTGGTTTTTAGTTTTCCGTTTTCGATTTTTCCAATTGGACACCAGCCAATTCGATTTGCAGCATTTATAAGGCCCCCATGCACTTGGGCCAATTTGAAAAGTGGACGTTGAGTGAGCGATAAGCGTTCCAAGCGTTCGAAACGTGCCCAAGTTGTAGAAACGTTGGGCTCGTCTTGGCATACATAATTTCGTGGCGGGAAAAACACTTTCCCATTCGTTTTCGTTGAAATGCACCTGCATACGTCACAGCGCTAGGATAAGTATCTGGAAATATCTTCACGCATTGTCTGAGTCCTGACTGCTCTCCGTTTTAATGACGGCACAGGACTCCGTTTGCCTTTCTCCTACCCCCCATCTTAGGAACCCTATAATTTGTGCCATCGCTTGCGTGTGCGTAGCAACATTAAAACCTGTATTTAATAACGGTCAGCAACATTTAATTTATAGGCGTGACTCCGCTCCATGTTATCCTTGAAGGTAGCCTCTACCTGTATACCTGTCGCCCAGCCATAAAAAATGAATCGACGTTCCACGACGTTCACTACAGAAATGTATTAATTAAAGCAAAATGCGGAGCAGCTACAGGTCTTAGTGTTGATTGCCGTTCGCCAAGGCGACTGACTGCAGGTGATTCTTTTGAGATCTGTTAAGAAAATTGCTTCTATAATTGCAGTGATTTCTCTGCACTCATTGTTACAATTTCCTTGTGATGAGTAGCTGTCAATCGGAGTGGCTGACAATGATGGTCGAGTTGTTAAGTGTTTACGTTTATCTGCAGTTTGTGTAGTGCGAGCATTGACAAGAAAATGAATTACAACAGGAAAATGTGTTCAAGTCAACAAATTATAATTGGAAAAATAACATTGGAAAGTAACATGTGGTAAAGCAGATTGAATAGTTGACAGGATTTGGACTGTGATAAAACACGGAACCAATAGATTGAACTATCTAAATGCTAGGACTTATGTATATTCTTCAGATATACAATATTAAAGGCTAGCATATTAATTCCCTAATATTTGGTATTTCTATAATTTTATTATTTTTATTTTTTTTCCGTTGGTAAATTCGTTTCTCGTGCTAAGTTGTTAAGCTTATAAAATTCGGTAGAATATTTCAACGTTTTAAGCTGTAATCATGATCGTAAAAAACGCAAGACTTCTGTTCCCTAGGCCATTTCACAGCTTCGTTTTATGACCAAAAAGCTAAGCCAAACAGAAAACGTTGTATTTAGGCACGAAATCAATAACAATTTTTCACAACTTTAAGAAAATTTCTTCACACCCAACAACACAAGTCCGAAACAACGAACAACCGAATGCCTTTTATAACGTCACACAAAGGAGTCCTAAATGATATTTATGTTGGCATTTATGTAAAAACCACAAAAAATACCATAAAGCATATGAGAAAAGACCAAAAACCCGATGCGCCTAACATGCGTGTAAATAAATGCGAATAAGTAAAGGGGCCCCCTTTGGATTTTCGTGTCTAAGCCTTTGAGTGACGCGTAAATTAAATAATTTCTTTGTCCGCTTCAGAAAAGGAAATTTACATAACACTAAAGAAAAATTGTTGAGCCCTGCGTCAGCGGGAGACCTCAAGCTGTACCCTCTGATTACCATACAGAGAGAGCCGCAGACTTTCTGACGACCTATTGAACCACAGCCGAGAGCTCGGCTCAGTCGTAATTTAAATTTCATTAGTGTCCACTACTGTTGACCTCAGGCCCAAAATACTTACAAATGCATTGAAAATGCTAATAGAAATCTCAGCCGGTCCAAAGACAAATGCACATTTCTGGCACCTGCCTCAGACTCTTGTAGCACTTCAACGCCGTCAAAGACAACTGCAGGACGATGCACGTGAATTTGTAATTAGCCTCTTTCATCACTGCACTCCCTTTGATTCCCAATTAAATGTTAATAAGTACTTGAGTCGCTCAACTCTTTGGAGCCTCCCGAAATTGTTTACCTACGTTTGTCTCAGACAATGCGACGCTTCAAACCAGAGCGGAAATGTGACGTCCATTTAAATGCTAAGCAGCGCCCTCTGGTGTCGGTCGCATAAATTAAACTTAAATGTGCACTCTACGATTTCCGGCGCCCATACAGATAACACTCGGCTTGTGTCCAAATTCAAGACCGTTTTCTCATTTGAGTGCGTTGCCGTGTTTTGTGCCTCTTAATGTTATATATTTGTAATATTGTCAAAATGTTTTCGTTTGAGTTTCTTTCAGTCATTTGCTTATTAGACTTAAGTAACTCAAAGAGTTAACAAATTCAGATTTCGTATTTAACCTGCGGCAATTTCCAATGTAAATATGTGGAATGTGTGGCATGTGTGGCACATTTCTTGGAGTTGTTGCTGACTGAAAATACACAGCAATACTCGGAAGACAAATGTACGAGTACGGATTGTGATAGGTAAAGATTTTCTAGTAGATATATCCCCTCTGGAGTAATCTTGCTTAATTTGTTATAATCAGTTGAATATCTATAGAATTTAAATAAATAAACAAAATAAATTAATTATAATAAACATTAATTTATACAGAGTAGATTTTAAGTTATCGAAATCGATACTATTTGTAAACTAACGTGGTCGAAAAATATAAGCAATCTAAAGATACTGCTGCAACTTATTAAATAATTAATTCCAGAGATAGTAGAGTGAGCAACTATAAATATTTGTACAAAGGCTCGTTGAAGTATCAATATGTAAATAAATGGGCGTATTAAAAAAAATAAAAACAAATTATCAAACATTACTTGAAAAACATATTCATTTATTAATAAGAATAATAAGAATCTTGATTACTTAAGGCCCGCATTTCCATATACAAAATAGAATTCCCACTTTACAGTTGAAGTGAAATGCATATAAATAACAATCTTTTCAGAATTAGCTTTAAGTTTAAGAAGAGGCTGATATTCCGCATGGAGATTGCTCATTTCTGCATCCCTCACCATGCTCCTAGAAACTGAAGGCCTGGAGCCTGTTGATATTCCCGACATGCCCGACATTTATCACAGGCACAGCTGCTTGAACTCTCACAGTGCAGGAATTCAAAACAAAAGTTGGCTTAAATTAATGCTCAGAGCCGGGCTATCAGCTGCCTGTCGCCGTGTGACACATCAAAATAATCCCGACAGCTTAATTATGTACGGTTTAATGTGCGGCTCATTGCCAGGAACAAACAATGACCGAGCGGCAAGCACATCCTTTGCAACATTTCTCTTATTTTTGTATTTTTTGTTCATTGCCTGGAATGTTTGTGTGAAAGGATTTATGCACAAAACGCCACCCGCATCGCCAAGGATAACCAGGCACATCACATCCCAAATATATGCAGGCGTAGCGTCAGATAGGCAGGGGTGGAGGGGCGGTTTTTATGAATTTCCATAACGCTCGGCTGAGTGGTTTAAGCGACGGTCCGTCGGCATGTGAATTTCGAGGTAATTATTTGCAAACAAAAAAATGGAAAAAAAAAATTAAAAACCCGTCAGCACATAGCAATAATTTTCCGGCTGGGCCTCAACTTTTTAATGAGAAAAATTGAAGCAAAAACAAGTAAAAAGAGGAAGGCTTCAAAAAAAAGAGAAAAAATGTAAATAATTCTTATCACTTAAATGAGAGACAACTGTCAAATATCACACCCCAGTTGGAACCGCAACAAAACGCTGCGCAGAGTGTCGAAACTAACACCTCGGGCGTTTGTGCAAACGGTTCTTATCTGGGGCCCAGGACACAGAGCAACACACGCAGCATCAATCAGTAGGGGCAGGAAGTTGCTTATCGTCGCACAAATAATCACACTTTAAATATATCAAACGAGGCTGAAAAATGAAAGCAAAAGCCCGACACGACACATGTGTAGATGTTGTCTGTTGTTTTCTTGGCTGCCACTCGTAGGTGTTGTACAAATGTTTGTTGGGGGATTTTCGGTTAGTTTGGCTCTGACAAACAGCGCATCTGATTCGAGCTAATCCCAAGCGATAATTTTGTATGTGCCCCTCGAGACGCGAGTGAAATAATAATAATAATAATAGCTGGCATTGACATTGCGCAGCCAGCGATAAGTTTCAAGGTAACACATGCCGGTAATGATTCTGGTTGATGCACGACGCTTGATGCTGATGAATGTGCCGAGTGGAAACTTGAACAGCCACTCGTGACATATGCCCATGAAATTGTCGGTTAAAAACTGAGTCTGGTTAATGGGTGTGGTGGGGTGCAGCCGCTAATACGACATCAGATAACCGAGTTACTTGACTTTGGCGTGGGTGGTTTCAACGGGGGATCAGGCCCCAAACTCAACTGTACGTGATAAGTGCGGTAAGAACTGAGCTAATTAAGATGGTTTAAAGGGTTACTCATGGGCATCAGCTTTAATCAAATACGTTGGGATTGTCTTTTTCAGCTTCAAGACACACATCATATGTAATGTAATGTCTGTCGAAATTTGAACCTAAAGAAAATTTACGAACTTACAAAATGAAGTACTTACTTTGCCATTACTCTTTCCATTTGTCTTCTAATTAATGAAATAATAAAAAAAATAAGAAGCACATAAGATAATAAGACATAAAAATAAGAAGGACCTGACATATACATTTAATTTCGAATTTCGAAATATTTTGCTTTTGCATGTCTTGGGCAAAATTATTTTACAACTTGAGTTTACATTTTTTAAAGTTAATATTTGTTAAGAATATTTTATATTAAACTAATATTCTTTTATAAGACCCTTTTCAGGTCTACTTATAAGCTGAATATTCCTCATTTGTGTAGTTAAATGGTACATATATGTTTAAAGCAACGGCTAGTTAAACATATTACAAATTTCGAGCTAATTCTATGAGTAGTTTTAGTTGAGGACATGTGTTCTACAAAATTTGGTTTACATTCCAAAAAGTTTTATCATACATTTAATTTATGTACGCTTAATTTTTATATTTTACAATTAGATATTTAGCACCGCTTCCAATCTGTGGCAGATTCATGTCTGTTCAGCGTTCCACCCTTAACACATTTCTTATAAATATGTCGTTGTTTTTATATCGCCGCCCTCGCCATTAATATCAGCATAATTTATAAGAAATCTGTTATAGTCTTATTAACGCTCTGCCTTCAACTGTAGCGCCATCTGGCATCAGCTGCTTAACAAATTGAGATCTCTGGCCCCCGGGCGCAGGATGCATGTGCTCGTGGATGAGTTGGCACCTTCTCGTAAACCGCATCGCGACATGAACATAAATAAACGAAATGAAAAGCGCATCGAATGTGCCACAGCTGTGGCAGTCAAGCAATTTGCAATGCTTCGCGCCACGCCCTGACGGCCACCCGCCCATCAAAATTTGTATTGCACAATCAGCGCACAAGTGTTGCACTCGAGGCGCCTCTGATATGAAGGGCAATGCCAATGCCGCACACATGCAGCCACACCCACTTCACACACACACACACACACACATATATATATATATATTTGAGTGTGTAAGCCCACTACACAGTATCGAATTGGAATCGGTGCGATCGCCCACCTTTTTGGAAATGTGCTGCACTTCACACCCGGTCTACAAATAGACCTGAGTTGGGTGTTTGGATCAGGGAATCATTCTGGAATGGCTGAGGGAATGACTGTGCCTAATGCGCTTGCACTTGAGCGCTGTTTGCTCAAGTCGCAGCTGATGATGACTACGCAGCATAGACTGCTGTCTGAATTCCAGCCAGCAACACAAATAAATTAAGAATTTTAATGCGGACAAAAAACAAAGGGACTTTGTGCATGGGCTAAGACCGTAGACCGGTCCGGCGGCGTCGACACGACTTCATGCTTAATCAAAATGTGTTGTGGGCTCGCCGGCTCTGATCCTTTTGAACTGCCGCTGCCACTGTAATATTTAAACCAGATCAGTTCCATGCCGCCAATGCCGCCGCCGACGTCGCCGTTGAGGTTGCCGTTGCCGTGTGCTGGGACTGGGAACAGCCATTGAGAGAGTTGGGATCAGCTTATTCTTCTGGGGAAAATTACCACAGCTTTGCTAATGAAAGGCAAACGAATGAAATTTTAACGAGCCCACAAAAATCGTAGGGTAAAGAATGCCTCAGACCGACTCCAGGACCTCCTGTGTTGTTTGTCCTTAAAAGGTGATAACGCCGCCGTTTTGTGTTTCCATCCCTTTTCTTTTGTTATGTAACGAATTTACAATTTATGTTGTGCTCAATTGTCTTACTTCGATTATTAATATCTCTTTAGCGCAAATGACAGAGAGACTCATTTTTTTTGCTAGGATCTGCAGTCTGTTCACGCCTTACAAAGTGCGTTTTCTGTTTTGTTATGGGAAAATTTATTAACAGTAGCTAAGAAATGAGGAAATGCTATAGGTAATAAATAAAACTCAGAGGCAAACTTATTTCCGGCTTGATTGTTTATTATTAGATATGGATCTCAGAGCTGCAAATCTGTATATTGGCTAGAAATATGTATGAATATGGGTCTAAAATGTGTTAAGTTAAGCCAAATAAAACAGAACAAGCTCTAGTGCGAATGTAAGCAATCTACAACCTTTTCTGGAGGGACGATTACATATACAGGCTTATAATTTTGAAAAAGGATATTTAATTACTTTTAATTTCACGAAATATTTCTGGCCATTTTTAATTCGAACGACACTCAATTGGCCTGTGCTAATTATAGCTTATAGTTTAATCAAATTAATTTAATTTTCTGGTGTTGGGGAGTCCCCAAAAGCAGCTTGCTTTTCATGATTGCTCGCAAGTTTTATTTTACTTTTATTCCTCTAAACCGCAAAGGGCTGCCATTAATGAAATACGAAACAACAGATTAAATTAACAAGCAGAACCGAGTCATACATATATATACATATATTCAAGGGGCTTTATACATATGCCAAAGAAAATAGCTAAAAAGTAAATATGCGAAACTCAAACATAGGTGAATATGAACGAAAGGGGAACTAAAGGGTAGACAAATGTTTGCATGTGCTTACAAAATGCACTGAAGTATGCACACAGGCTGGTTACTGAATGCCAATGACAAATTTATGTATAAACTTTAGCGCTAAAGTGCCACTAACTAACCCATACAAAGACACACACACACACATTCGAGTGCAATGGCACGACGAGGCGCCTGTGTGTATACTTTATGAATAGGGCATAGAAAATGCAGTTCTATGAATAGAGAGGACGCCCTCAGCGCAGAGCGCAGAGCGAAGAGCGAAGAGAATGCCTCAGGCTCGCCTGAGCACTTACAATAAGCACTCCCGCGATGAATATTATTAAAGGAGACCCATTTGAAAAGAGCGGCGGCGCCCTGACAATGTCAATGTGCTGACTTCTCTGGTTGACTGGGGAGCAGCTTTTAATGATTTATTTGAGAAAATTTACACGTGAACAAAAAACACACACACAAGATGAATAGAATGCAGACACACACACAGACTTACACACACGGGTGCATGAAAATGGAAGGAAGACTGGCACGGGCGCATTTTCGGATAGAAGACACAGATACGAAAACGCCTGTATTAAGTTGCCAGACCATGAAATGCTTTGGCACGTACGTAGCGCCAATTTTGCGAATCTTTTTGCATAAACAAAAGGCAGGTGAGAGGCAGCTGCGCCGCCCTCAGCCTCAGCCCATTTTATACTCTTCTGTCTCTTTATCACCATATTTGTGTGTGTGGCTGTGTGTGTGTGTGCGATTTCAGTTACAATTCGCGCTTTTTCATATTTTTTTTTTAACAATTTATCATGCGAAAATTGTCTGGGCGAGGGTTACGCTCACTTTGCATATGCAAACCAACATTGCTATTATTATTTTACTGCCCGGTTTCCTCGCATTTCCTATTGTTATTTTTTGTTGCTTGCCCTGTGGCACTACGTAAATTTAGTCACGTTGTTTAAATAATAAACTGCAGCATAAGCACACAAACAAACACACAAACACACTCACGCACATCCACTCGCGAAATTATGCAAAAATATCATCAGATTCGGAGAATGGCAAACTTATGGTGGCAATGCGCATACGACATGTGGCTTGGCAAAAGTCTCTCACGGCTAGAAGGCGAAAAGTGATGCCACAACAGATACAACTTAATCAGTGAATCGTTAAGTAAGTTACGGGACAGGTGAATAACTTTTGTTGTATTCAGCTTGGATAAGATAAGACAAAAATTAAACACAATTATTTATTCCGTATCGCGAAGTGAATATCTTTGACTTCTAATTAGCATGAAATATACACAAATACACCGAGTCATCGATAAGATGTGTAATTTAATGACAATAATCAAAACTTTGAGTATGGAAAATGAGTCTGATGAACCGTTAAAGCCGAACCGAGATATGTATCTACTTTTGCGCATTAAAAAACGGGTAGTCCCAGGCAGCAAGTCGTACAAATTTATATCTGTCTTTATGGCTTAATGCCATCCATAAAATAGTAAACATATTTAACGATGCCTTGGAATTGTGCAGAAAAGTAGCGACGCGATCTGAGCTGAGCTCGATGGCTAATGACTTAATAGATGACGGTATCTCTCGTATTTGCTTTGAAATTTTCTTGAAAGCAGATATGTAAAATCTTTATATTTGTAACATCTTTATATATGTAAGCAAATTAAAAATGTATTATGTTTGAGTTAAAACTTCTGCTAGAATTTACTTACATTTTATGCACTTTGTGAAAACTTCAACTTTATTTGCAATTATATTTTACGCTGTGAAGTTTTAAAAACTTCCTCTGACTAAACAGCTGTTTTAACTCACATAATTAGCATTTTCAGGGAGCCAGTTGTTAATTTACCATAAATAACTTAACGTTGTGCATAAAGTCAAGAAAGCAAGGGGCGGGGGAACTGCTGCCCACCTCAATCGCCGACCTCGACCTACAGCAATTTGTTACATTTTAGCCCGAGCGAACACAAAATTATTACACCCGTTTGCCAACTTTTGGCAATAATAAACGAAACTCAAGTCCCGAATTGGGGACCTACTTTCGCTGGAGCCAAATAAAAGGGGTTACCAAAAATAGCCAAACACCATATAAAGAAGCGCAGAGCAGACAGCATCAGCTGCACCCTTCCCTCGTCCTCCCACTCACATATAAGGTCATAAAATAGTTGTCGCAACCTGGCGGGATAAGAATCTGACTCTGTCCCAGACTCTTCCTAGAGCGCTTGCCTGCACAAACAGACACACACACACACACACACACACGCACACACACATATATATATATATATACAGGCACACACTGTGATTACTTCGTTAAGTTGCATGTTGGTACAAATTGTTTCCAAAGAAAGGCAATGGAAATAAAAATTATTGCCCCAAAACAAACAGGCAAGGGTTAAAGGTAATCACAACAGCATGAAACTTGTGAAAGGTGCCTGGGTTGTGGAAACTATAAAGCTACACTATATAAATAAATAAAAACAACAACTGCAACAGCAACAACAATATCTTGCTGTGATTATCTCGAGCAGAGATTCTAGTTTATAGTGCATCCTATGATCTAGTGGGAGAAGGGGCAACTCCTGTCAAATATGCAGCTGTTATCATACGTTGTCATCGTTTCAAATGATGCACAAGTGTACCAGAACCAGACAACAAATTAAAAGCCACTCGCTGGGAACTTCATTAGAGAAAGTCGCAGACGATGACCCGCAGATCCCAGATCCCAGACCCCAAACCCAAACCCAGACACAAGACCCAGACCCAGACCCACACCCTTTGTCTACTAATTTTTTAGTAGCTGTGTTGTTTTGTGTTTTGTCAAAGCTAATTAGTACGTAAAAACATTAACAATGGACCGCAGTGACGAATATATGATCGCCTCGGAGAGCCAGTTTGAGGCCCAAGTTCGACTGCATTTCAAGTGTGAAATGCATATTTTGTCTTAGCCAAGGGCAAGTTTTGGGCCAAGTCATTATTACAATGGCATTTGCATAATACGCGTATTATGCGTATTAATTACAGCGCAGACATTTGCATTTAAACGCCTATTTGCTGACCAGGCCAACAACAACAGACAAAACAGACCGGTGGCGGGTCTTTAGACCCAGTAGCTAATACCATCTATGGGCCCAACTATAATTATTAAATTAACAGACAATGCGTTGGGTTCGCCGTTGGCTAAAGACCTGCAAGATGCGTACATTTTGATAGGTTGAAAAAGCGACCACCCGAGCGTGGAGAAAGAGCTGAAGATCGAGCTACGAGATGGATTTGGAGTTGGAGTTGGACTTGGAGATGGAGATGAAGCTGAAGCTGCTCCCATATACAGAAAACAAAAAGAGTTATTATGTGCAAATTTGCATAAATTTCACGCTTGCCGGAGAAATGATACCAAGCGGAAGTTGTTAGAATGTCTGGAACTTGGCTTTCCCAGGCATCGCCAATGTGTGTTTAAAGTATGGAAAATTAATTTCTTAATCACTGTTTTCGAGTTCAATGTGGGTGTCCAGAGAGGGAAGTCGTTTATCTTCGGGAGAGCTGGGAAGGCAGCTGAAGAGTGATCTCTAGTGTTTAGTATTAAAAATGTATTTAAGAATGTCAGATATGTTAACACTGAACACGCGCTTTGCAACTGCAAAGCTGTTGATGGTAATAAATAAAGTTTAGATATTTGTATAATTTATATGCAATAACCTTTCACCCGGTACCTAGTAGGGCATACTTAGGGCAATTAGAAGATCAAAAGAAAAACAACTTTTATCACATAATTACTTATACTACATTTTCAGAGTACCTTACCGCTTACAAGAGTTTCAATCAATTATTATTTTTTAGCCCAACATCTTAAGAAATTCACTACCCAAATGATGCACATCAGAGAAATGCTCCAAAAGTGATTTCGGACACTTTACATAAACCTTATCACAATCGGCACCCGCGTGTCCCAAGCGTTCGGCCTGCAGATAATCGTTATCCGTGTGCTCCGACAGGGCATCTTTTGAGCTGGAAGGACTACAATAATATACATATAAGTTCAGTATGTGGCAAGTTCACTCGCTCTCGCTCCACTCACGTCAGCAATATGTGCAACAGATCCCCCAGCAGACCGTTGCGTTCATCAAATGGAGCCGCTGAGCTCTCGCAGATACTCTTTAAAATACACTGCCGTCCATTGAGATGCATGCGCAGAGCCATCGTCTCGAAACCTTTGTAAATGGACCAGCGATATCCGTTTAGCTCCTGTGCGGTGTCTTCCACATCTCTTGAGGCAAGACCCAGTTCCTCATCGGTTTTTTGCATGACGTGCTGAAATATTGTCGCATTATCCATGAGCATTCGATCTGTTATGTCCTGGAACTCCTTAGTGCGAAGGTGCTTGGCCCTATTGGGCAACAAATAGTGAGCCTTGAACACATAGCCAGTTGTAATGGACTCAATGTCGAGATCATCCACTGGTATACCAAAGCCAGCTATAAACTGTAATTAAATCGCATCAGCACTACAAAGACTGGAGTTAATGAAGGGATACCAACTTTGAATCTGGCGGGGCGGGAACGCGGATAGATGAGGGGCAGCCAGCGTGCCTTCCGCACCAGCAGCTCACTTTCATAGCTATGGCTTTCGTTGTAGGCCAAAATAACGGTCAAATGAGCCAAACTAAGTGATATTAGCCACATCAGCCGAATATGTGTCATATTTGTATCATTCGATTATCCTTTGCCCAATTTTCTTCAGGTATGCCAAACCACACTGACTCGCTGTTGCCGTTTAACTATACTAACAACTTTGGAAAAATCAACTTCTTACTTTCTTTTATAAAACGAAAGTGCCAACTGATAATTCAAATTAGGCACAATACCAACTTGAAGCCATTGAAACATGATAGCCATGTCCAATATTACTGACGACACTATCTGTTCATTTAGCTTATGGCTGTTAGAATCTATAAATTTCCCAAAAACTGCAGACATCGCGTTCTTTCAATTTACACCTTTACTATCTGCCAATAAATACACTAGATCAAACATAGATTATTAATTTGAGTAGATGAAAATTAACCTACATTTGAGAACAACTTTTATAGTTAAAAGTTAAAAGAGAATTTGGGCATACTTGATTTAAGTTGATGTACTCAATTAACACTAATATTAAAGTCAGATGAAAATAAGCAATACTCTTAAATAAGTTGAAATTCTTGTAATCTTCGAAATTCACTTTGCTAGAATACAAAATTCTGCGTATTATTGCCAAGAACTTAACATTTCCAGATTGTCGTGCAGTTCACTAAAGTGTTGCAACAAACTGCGACGACACTCTTTGAAGACACGCTCACAGCCTGCCCCCGTTTGTCCCACCTTCTCGGCGTAGTAGTACTCATTATCCGCATGCTCAGACAACTTATCCACCGATGAAGAGGGCCTATAAGCAGTTTAAGACTCAGGCCAGTTGCTGTTTCGAAGACAAAAGCTTTACTTACGTCAGCAGTATATGCAGTAGATCGGCAATGAGTCCATTGGTTTCATGAAAAGGTTCCTCGGCTACCTCGCAGATGCTCTTCAAGACACAGATGCGTCCCTGGTAGCCCAGACGTTTGGCCAGACCCTCCAGACCCCTGTACACCGTCCAGCGGTAACTGCTCAGCACCTGATTAGTTCTAGTTAGTAGCTTCCTTGTGCTCTTGCCCAAATCATCGACACCGACCAGAAAGTTCTCGAACATGGGTCGATGCCTCCGTGCTCCAACGGATCCCAACGTGGGCACCTGGTGAATGGGCAGAGCTGTCGGCGTTCGCAGCGAACTCGCCGTTTCGGGCAGCCAGTATTCTGCCTTGAGGACATAACCTGTCGTTACCGCCTCAGTTTCGAGGTCCTCTAGTGGTAAACCAATGCCACCTATAAACTGATTAAGAAATGGTTTTCTTTTTAATCTTCAGCCTGGAAATCTATTAGCTCTACACACCATAACACGAGTGGGAGATGTAGCTGGAAAGATGAGCCACGGTATAGCAGCCCTTCTGCTACGATCGTGTTTTGATAGGCTGCCATAAGCAGCAATTGTACTCGTACACAAATTACAGATCATATTTATATATAATAGTCTACTTATTCCCTTTTTCATTTTTTAATTATTTCGTAGTAATTTTAAATCACTTCACTTTTGCAGACGTTGTTAATGCTTTGCCCAGCAGCGAGTTACTGATTCTAACAGCATTTACACAAAAACAAAACTTGCTAAAGTTCTTGCTTGAGCATTTATTACCGAAACAGCATCAGTCTTAAGAACAACAGTCAGCAACACTGATAAATTGTTACAAATTCTATCAATTAGCACCAACCGATTAACGCTTTCCACTCAGCAGACAGAAAAGTTTGCTTGGATACTGTGTAAAACTTGCATTTTCTAGTTTTAACTCAGCTATTTGGGCTACTTGGTTGGCTACTCAGTCTTAATGCAATAATAGCTTTAAGAACAACTGCTAAGCCAGAGATGCGAGTTTATGAATATTTAAGACTTACTTTAATTATATTTCAATACTTTACTTATTAAACTGCTAGTTTTGTTTTTATTCTGATCTTGATTAAATGACTTGTTTAATTTAGACGAGGACAAGTTGACACCAGTCTACAAGAATATAGTTTTTTTTTATATATATTCATTTCATTCATTTATTTTACTTTAATTTGTACATAATAAAATTTATAGACAGTTTTAGTTAACATTAAATAAATAAAGAAATTGAAATAAATATAAAACAATGCCTATCCATTTCATTTAAATAGCATAGTCCAGCGAAAATCTGAACTTAGGAGCAATTCAACATTCTAGTCATCAGTTTATATATTCCTACTGAATACTATCTAACCGTCTGTATGAAGATATCGATCTCTGAGACTTCTAACAGCAGAAACTACAAATTTTGCAATACAATCTCTAAAATGCCATACGCCAATTATGCCTATTTCGTGGTACAGGTAAGTCCCCATTTTTTTATTACTTATTATTTTATTTTATTTTATTATTTTTCTGAATTTTTGAACTCATGGCTTTGAATATTTACCTCGTATAAGGTCTATAATGAACATGGGTATTTACTACTTAATATGTGGTCTGCCTTCCCAAAGGCTTTTAATTTAGTTTTTATAAAGAATTCCGATATATTATAAAGAAAAGGTTAATTTTTGAAGAATCTATACATAAAATAAAGTTCTTAATATATTTATATAAAAAGTGAATGCTTATTTTTGTGCGCAGTCGAATCTAAAATTCTATGCTTTCTTTTTTTTACTTCTAATATAAACTTATTTATTTGTTTTTATATTCACTAGATGTTTTATAATTTGGGGTTGAGGTTTAAATTCTACTTGCACAACATTCTGAATTTGAAATTCTTCGTACCACTTTAAGCAACGCCCTGTCTCACCCTGTAGTGACTATTTTCTTTGACACATATTTCTTTCTGCTCATGTGCAACTTGCAACTTGCAACTCGAAACTTCTAACAGTTCACTTAGCGCATTGTTCGCGATGGGTTCAAGTCGCTCCCATTTTTGTGGCAACCTCTTGGTTGAATTGGCTCTAATCCTGCTGACTGTAAAGCTGACCAGTGCAGTGCTGTTCTTTCCACGTGGCTCTTCAATAGGAGTAAGCGAATTAAATTTCAATAAAATCGCATTTTAGTAAATATGTCCTTTAGTTGTTGACCGCAGTTGCCATACCATTGGATCTGACATATCGCAATGTGTATATGGCCTTCAACTTTGAGTCCAACTACGGCTTGCCAACAAATAACTCCGTTAATGAGTGGATCGATAGGGTAAGTGCATATAGCTTGAATTCCCAATAGTCATCCTAAAATACGGCTTTACATATAGTGGGATCTCGATGAGCAATTTCTGGGCATTGGGAGCAATGTGACGCCCATCGATGGACGCAATCTGGAGAAACGTGCGATTTCACGTCACGACTTCTATCGCGCGATTGTTAACTATTTGGGTCAGTATGGCTACAATGGCAGCGCCTGTTTGCTGCGCGCCATCTGCGAGGTGAGCGCAGCTCCGCTGGATGCCGACAACGGCGTATGGGGCAGCATATTCAAAATACTATTCATGTAAGTCGTTGGGGTTAGCTACTCGAGTGACCCCATGTGAGGACAAGTTCCCAATCTAATTAGTGGCCTCACGCCATTCACAGGCCAACGACAAGCGCCGCCGAGTTGCGGCTCCAGCACGTGGACAGCCTCTACGATGCCTCACATTTTGGCACGCGCGGAATGGACTCGGACTGTGCTGATTACGTGGCTGGTTGTGCGCACAGCATGCTGGACATGATAAGCGTTCTGCTTTGAATCTGCGGCATGCGTAGGCACACTCAGAGTGCATTTTCATCATTAATTAAACAAACAATATCCCAGCATGCATATAAGATGTAGGCTTTAACCAACCTAAATTTAATGTTCTACTAACTAAACGTGTGCAGTAAACACAAATAAATTTTAAATTTAAAGCTAACTTAAATACAACATTAACATTCCTGATGGGCAGCTTTTCAAACAAAGACTTCACTTTCAAATAGAAATGGCAATGTATTTTAGGAACAATACCAAGTAAAAATGCTGTGTCAACTATGCGCTAGGCTAAATAAATATATTCTAGTTTGCCCTCATTTCTTATGATTGAGAATGCAAATGTTTGATAATAATAAGAGAATACTTATTCGAATCTAACCTGAGTATTTCTTATCAGATTTTCTTTGAATTTGTGGAATTGATGATAAATAAAATGAATAATAAAAAAAGCTGTGCATTTTCAATTGTTTCCATTATTGATATCGGAAAACGAAATATATCGATAGACGATAAAGGGGGCAGCTATTGATAAAATAAATTGAACATGCTGTGCGCGGGATATTCGCGAAATTATATTTCAGATTTGAAAATGTCTGCTTCTTACAATAGACACGGACAGATCCGGCTGATCAAGAATATATATGTATTAAGAGGTCGGAGGTGCTGCGTTCTGCGTGTTATAAGCTTTTGCACAAAACCAATATACCCTTGTAGCCATTTTTAATGGGAGAAGGGTATAAAAATGCGAAAATCTGTAGCAATGTTTGCATAACAAGCAGCCAACTAAAGTTGCTCGCCTGCTGCGTGAAATGTTTTAATTTCGCTTAAAGCGCTTAACACCGACCGCATCGCTCTGGCAACAAAATCCAGATAATGGTGATGAGTACCGGCCCTAAGCTGGCCGCAAAAGGAATCCGTAAACACGCACACAGACACACATACATATATACACATGGTGTCCCAGGGTATACGTATTTGCCGATGCCTCGCGTTTTGTTCAAGAGCAAGGCGCAGTCTTGAGCGTTGGTACCTTCTTTATTTCACTTACTTCATATTGTTTTTTTTTTGGCAGCTCTTCGCCTCTTTGATCGCTTTTTCCGCTCCTTTTGTGGGCTAACAAAAAGAGAACTCTTTTTGTTTGCGGTCTGAGCCTGTCAACAATGGCTTACATATGTACATACATGTGTTTTAGTTGCTGGGCCAGGTTTTGTTCTTTGGTTTTTTTATTTTTTTTTTATTTATTATTATTATTTTGGCTGTTTGTTATTCCTTTGATTTGATTTGCCGCCTTAAAGGGACCACGCCATTGTTCATAAGACGGTCGTTCTTTGACGGACTGGTGAGAGCGAATTACGCCTTCTTTGATTTCGCCAACCTATTGAAATCATAATTAGAAGACAAACGCTTCAAGTTGTTTTTAGCACAATAGCCGGGCAACAAAGCAGAAGTGCTTATTTGCGTCGTGCAGTTAAGAAAAGGATTCCTAAGCCCTAAGTGCTAATAAAGATAAGGAAGCGAGCACATTTTTGTTGAAAGTTGAGGAAGCTATTTGATTTCTTCTCCTTGCAGCTGGAAGTTGAATAAACATCAATATGTAGACAAAAATAAACATTTTAAAAGGGCATTTAACAATCATATGAATACATTCCTTTATTGGCTTGAAAATATCATCACCGAATTGAACTTAAATTTGCAAATATAAATAAAAAAGAAAAAACTTACAAGGTTATGCAAATATGAAAGTTCTAAACTTTCTTACATAATACAGATACGAGTTTTATGGTGCGCTACTGCCACATAATGGTACATAATGGTAATACACAAATTTGAAAATTAAGTGAGAACGAGTGTCTGCAATTGTATAATATCTTCTTCCCAAAATAGCCGTCTTTCGGTTCGTCCTTTTAAACTAAAAGATCTGAAAGATTATAAGACCTAGATACTTACAATTAAAGTTCTTGTAAATCAGTTTGAATACATACATACAACGGAAACGAGCAATTTGATGTTCCGAAATGAAGTTCTGGTTCCATTATTATATTTTCAGGACAAATATTATAAGTTGGCAAAAATATTGAATTGAGACTTCTATTCCGACACAGAATTTCAATCAGTACACATGCGGCTCCGATTCCGTTGCCAATTCCGCTTTGACACCCTGGTATTATGTATATCATTTTTAATTTACATGGAAGTGCACCCTAGAAGCATTATACTTGTGTATATTTTACACATTGAGGAGTACTAAAATCGATCTTTAAGTAGTTTTTTCGCTATTTATGACTGTGTTACTTCAAGTTACTTCAAGATGCACACATCCACTCCGCTGATTTATTGCCCATGGTTTCCATTTGCTATTTTAAATTACGCTCGAACTACACAAGCGTACTAAAACATTTTAATAGACTTGTCAAAAGGCGACCACATAAAATGGCAGGTGGTTGTGTCGACTAAGCCACATTCATTTCCTGTGGGGAATTGATTTGCCTTGGGTTTCTTCAGTGGGGCTGGCACAAATTGATTTGTAATTAGCTGCAGTTGCAGTCAACAATATGATTAACTTGGCATTTGGCGAGGCCCCCAGTCACCGCCTCTCAGTTGAGAACCATGTGCTGTCTAAGGTTACAAAAGAGAAGAAACACGGTCACAGATGTGCGCAGGCGTGGATGGGCCTCAAGGAATAACATATCCACTTGAAAGATGCAATGCATAAATTATTCTAAAGGAATGCATTATCCTTGGCAATTGACAGTTCCTTTAAGTAGCCAGACGGCACTCAACATGGGCATATGAGGGCGTTCTAGTGAGTTGTAAACGCGTCTGTTGAGGCTGCTGTGGTTTACCCCAAGTATTGAGCATGTGTCAACAAATGTTGGGCTGTCTACGGATCTGAGTATCCATAACATATCATATGAACTATTCCAATCCATGGCAGTTGACAGTTGTGTGCAGTCTGTGTCATGAATCAGTGCAGAGCATCAAATTACATTTCCATTTCAACGCTGTCTCTGATTGTTTTTTGTTTTTTTAATTTGTATTAAATCCATGTTTTTTGCACTTGGCAGTTATTAAATTAGACTTTAATCCACTTTGACACGCGCATATACACATTAATTGAATTCCGAAATGAGCAGTTTATTTGAAACTTGTAAATGAACATTGGTTTTATTTTGCCATTACCCACCTCAACAATTGGATTAAACGCATGAAATAAAATGGCATTTAACTGGCGCATTGTTGGTGGGACTTTGGGTTTATTTAATTTAGTTAATGGATTATTTTTGTGTAGGAATTTCAATGATTTGGCTAACCAATAAGATTAGGTCTGCAAAGAGATGCATTAATTAACAATAATTATTGTTTAACAGGCATTTTTACATAAAAAAAGCAAATATTAATTAATAAATATAATTGCCACAACTGTTAACGAGCTGCCAATAATATAACACCTTTGCAGTTCAATTTTCAATAAACTCTACTTAATTACCTTGCCGTCCTAAACAGAAATATACATATGCATTTTGAGCTTACAAACAAGAAGAAATTTGTATCATTCAGAAGCCGAAAACAATATACCCCAGCAGACCTTGTCTCTCTCAATTTACTTTTAGCTTTGTTGCAAAATGGTATTTCTAAAAAGTTTAAGTTCAGCTTTCTTCAAAACTTATATTCGAAATCCATGTTAATCATAAAAGTCTACCGCACATTTATGCCATGAATATTTTGATTAGATTCACTTGACTGACTTGTTCCGACTTCCCTATCTTAGAATCTTAACTATCTTTTGCACCTGAGCATGAGCGTATCAAATTGACGGGAAAGCAACTGAATCTAATCATTAGCTGTTGTCAATGTTCCCACCAAAACTGGCAACAGCCACCGCCTTATCGCTAACATCAACACCTAGTTTCCTGCTTAATCAAAAGTCATCATTTTCTTTGCATAATTCTAGTGAAAAGGTCATACAGTGATGGCCCAAGTCATCATCATTCATATTCATGTCTGCCATATGAAAACTGCCCCCTTTAATTCATTACACTAACCAAATCCCTCCAGACATTTTATAGCCTCCCCTCACTCCATGGCACTGCATTCATAATTTGATCGATTGCAGTGCTTCCAAACTACTTTGACATTAATTGACTCCAAATATGCACAAGCGCATGAAATTATGAAAATCTTATTAAAGTCAACCAGCCAGGCGAACGCTTCAATGAGCCTTTTGTTCGGAAAAGTTGAAAAAAACTTCACCAGGCAAACTTCATAAATGCTAATGTGCCTGGCTGCCTTGACGGGCTGGCTAAGAAATGATTGATGGTCTTAGTCAGGGCTAGGTAAAAATTCGGCTCCTATGGTTTGAGGTTTCTATTTAGTATTGAGTGCAAAATTATGCGGTGTGCACACCTACTGTCAAAAGAAAAAGGATCAACTTCCGAGAAGAAAAATTCCACCTTTTACGTTTGAGGCGGTTTTCGGCAACCCTCTGAGCCAATTTAATCCAATGGCTTAGACACAACGAGCTCATCTTAAGCGCCTTAACGCATGTTGCAACATGTTTACTAGGACCGAGCAAGGATTTAGTTATTGTTGCGATGGACAGCATTGCAAATATTTTGAGTTTGCCGCCTTTGTATACGATTCCGGTCGCAAGGGCGGGACTCTACAATGATCTTAGTTCATTTTAGACAACAGATCGCGAAAAAGAAGAGCAGAAATTGTAAAGGCATTACTTATTGGTGTGTCTTATTGACAAATGTTATTAGAATCCCTTAATTCCCTTGATTATTTCCATACATAGTTTCAAGCAATATATTGCGAGTATACCCAACATGCTCACCTAAACTTTTGATTTAGGAAGCGGTCTGCATTTATGTATTGCCCAAGCTATCCTTACATGCAAACCAATTTGCCAAGCCCAAAACTGCCTCAATTCACAGCCGACTCACATGAAATTTGAACAGAATAAATGTATTCTCAGCTCTTTTGTACATTATCAGACAAAACGTCTGAAATCCTGTTTTGTTTGGGGTCCTGTGCGTGTGGCGCCATAAAAAGCATTTTGTGTAACTGCGGCGCAAACAAGCTCGAGACTAATTACAGCAAAAGATAACGCCAGAAAGCAAACCGCACCAGGATAATAATCTAAGCAAATTTATCAACACACACATACACACAAAGATTCAAATGGAAATGTCCGTGTGGGTGTATGGGTGTGTACGAAGAGAGAAAAAAAGGCACACACAAATATATAAGCCTTGTGCTTTGCATGTGTGCAACACCAAGGAAGACATACACAAAAGGATACAAGTGAAAAATTATGCGATGGAGACTTTAGCAGACAAAAGCAAACAAACGCCAGCCTACGAATAGGCCAAGGGGCAGCCCCAGTATTCAGTTCAGTTGTTTGTTAAGTGTGAACTTGAAGTAAAAACATGCCACGTGCCGCAGGCCAACAATAAGGAGGCATGGAGCCCACAAGCTGAGATTCGCCTAGCAAAACGACAGCTTTAATTTTACCCAAAACGAAAATTGAATACACTTGCCAACTATTTACAGTACGCAAGTATTTTTGCGATTGGGAAAAGAATATTAATGAATGCAAACTCAATTAAACTGAAGCTAAGGCTTATTAAAGTCAAAAGTCCAAAAACTTGAATTCTAAATTACATATGGAATATAATAAAAAATAAATTAAATTATTAACCATTGTAAAAAGTTGGTTGATTGTTCTTTTTTGCGAGCTTCCCCAATAATTGCCATAATGTTAGACCAGATTTCATATATTTTATATTTTGCAATCAAAATTCTAATCCTCTAATTCATAAGTGACAATTAAAAAATAATAATTACATCCTTGGCCAGTATGAAATGAACATTAAATTTATCTAATGTTTTAAATTTATTATTGCATTTTCTAAAATTTAAAATAACAAAAATTTATAACATTTTACGTCTTAAATTTTAATTAATCTTGTTTTATTTGCAAAATTCATACGCTACAATAAGTCCAGCATAATAATTAATATAATAATAAAATATCCTTCGCATGTACTTGAAATTAAAAAAAAAGAGCCAAGTCACTCAGGTACATAGATCCAAAAATTGTTTTTTCTCCAAAAATAACCAAAAGGCAAAAGGCCTCCAAAACGTGTATCAAACCACCTTTAACCCCCATCAGCATTTTAACACCCCCCACCCCCCACACACACAGAGAGAGTCCTGCCTGAGTAACAGCTTTTTAGCATAAATTTCGAGTTACACGGCAGGAAGTCGTCGTGCGTCAGTTGCTTGCCACAATTTCCATTAGCGGCACAAGCGCCACATGTGACGTTGCCGCTGCCAGAGCGTTTGACATTTTAAGGAGCGCCAAGCGAGTGGCCCCACAGGTAAACCCCAGAAGTCGATGTCCTGCCCTGCCCTGCCCTGCCCTGACATGTCAACTGTGCAGCACGCACAATTTGAGGCGAAATTCTCAAAGGTAAAATAAATAGAGAAACGATGGACGAACGTTAAATACACATAAGTGAATAGCGTGGCCAAAGAGCCAACAAATGCGATGGAAATACATATACCTATAGCAATACCTGTACCTATACCTATACCTGTAGCGAGGCCAGTCACAGTTCCAACTCCCAGCCCTCAGTTCAGTTCAGTTCAGTTGGGTTCGGTTAGGTTAACATCTCCCTCGGTAGATCCCCAGTTGCCCAGCACACCTGTGTGGAGGGCTCGAATTTCAATGAAATGTTGAAATAGAAATTAAATGCCAGACCGCATTTTAGACTAACGCCAAAATTGCGCGCTCCCAATGTGCTCGTATCAGCTTACAGAAGCAACAGCATCCTTGCCCCGCCCTTCATAGTACAGGTATCCAGTGTGTATCCTGTGTGGCAGCCTGAATCAACCACAACATATACACCTACTTCCTCTGCACAGAGCTATTCTGTGTCACATGAGACGCTTTGCCAAATAAAAAAATATTGAATACCCACCGGGCCCAAACCACAATGCCAAGGAAAAGGTGGTGGCCCAGGAACAGGAACAACCAAACACTTAGTTTCGGAAATGGCTCCTAGCTGAGCTGAGCTGAGCTGAGCTGCCTCTGATGTTGCTGATAGATTGCAATAGTCGGTAATAGTCTGTGGTCTGGGCCCAGTTAAGTGTTTTGAATTTGCCTTGCACAAAGCATCCTTTCCATGTGCAAAATTCAGATGGATTCCTCGATAAATTTTAAGCGATTATAAACGATTCGTCGATATTGTCAAAGGCAAATGGTAAATTGAGTGCATTAAGCCTAAGCAAAGGAACCATTTGCAACCAAGGTATTATGCGACAAGGGCCAGTGATGAATTTCAGTTAAGAGATAGGGGGCATGACTTGTGTTAATAATGTTACATAAAGTCGAAATTGGAGTGCGCTCGAATTATTGAAAATGTGCTAAGAAATAAAGACGAACGGCTATCTTAGGCAGGCAATAAATTAAAAGCTGCAAAATATTAAGTCTGAGTAAATTGACGACTCTTCAATTTCACTATAGATTTAAGCAACCTACCAATTTTTCCAATGATATTTTACTCCAATCAAGGCTAATTCTGTTCACATCTGATTATTTTATATACTTTTTCTTATACTTTTTATACCGAATAGCTGATATTGGTTTTGTGCAATGTCCGCCAGGCTGTCTGCTCGTCTAGAGATGGAATCTTGAAAGTTGGAACATATACACGCCTGTGCCCGCGTCAGACAAAGTGTACAAATTTGGAGTGCTACGTCCACTAGGAGGCTGGGAAATCGATAAAAATTGATGTACCCTGCCCCTACAAATTGTAAATGGCTATATCTTCCGCAGTTATTGAGTATATAACTGGTGGCTCCCGTGGAAGGTAACTTGCTGGTAAGCAAAAATTTCCAAAAGCCCCATTTATCCCGCAATTTTAAATGCAAACTTTTGTGATAGATTACTAGGAACCTCGGTATTTATTGGCTACACCCACCCTGTTTGTGGCACCTATTATCAGATGTTATATCTTATGGTATCAGAGTATTCCGCAGTCGGTTACGTTCGACTGCAACGTTCTCTCTTGTTTATTTAGTTATTTAATGCCGACTAAAATCAGTCAACGCAAATAATTACAAGAAATATAAAATAAATTAACTGACATAAAATGTGATATTTAAGCATATTTAATTAAAATTAGCAAAATGTATTGTCAATTATCATTATCATTTTATTCAATTATCAAGGCAGCATGTAATGCTGCCGTAATTAGCATGCTTTTTATTCTGGAAAATATTGTTGCTCAGCATGTCGATTGCTTAAAAGTCGTTAATCAAACATCACGCAAAAAGTCGCATACAAACCAGAGTTTTCCACGTATTTTGAACTGTCAAATCATTCGCAGCCGCACAAATCAAATGGCAAAAGTACTTGAGAACTACTTTTTGGCAGCGGCCGACCAACATTAATAACGCTTCAGTAGAAACGCACAATTGACAATACGTAGAAGCAGGCCTACTCTACTACTCGATATGCTTTTCAATAAAAGTTCCGACAAAGGCCGCAAAACAATTGGGCAACAACAGACAAAAGAGTCACAAAATTACAGCGCACTTTGAGGTCCTGCATTTGATTACGCAGAACCAGTGCGAAACCTTGAAGCTGGCAGTCCGAGTCCTGCCCAGTGCATTTGTCATTGGCCAAAGAGAGTGTGCTGCATGAGGCAAGTCGAATGTTGGACCGGGTCGAACAATTAGTCCACGCCCTGGGCATTTTTACACCTGGTAATTGCTCCACAAAACGTCGTGTAATTTTTCTTTAACGAATCTCAAATGACTTTTGTCCTTTGTTCAGCAATCTGGACCGCAAGGATTCATTTGTTTTGTTTTCAGCTGCAGGCAGCAAAACATTCGGATTGCGTACTTTATTAAAGCGTTGGAGACATTTATGACCTTGGTCAAAAATACTTACATATATGCGAGCTGCATCTTGGGTGCATGATTAATGCTTCAACCTTGGCACAATGCTGGCAATTTGGTTTTGTGACTGTGTGCAACTGTTTCTATTGAGGCATTGTGCATCTGTAGGCGTTTTGAGCCGGACTCTTTGTCGGCACAGCAGCATTCCTCACACCTCGAGAGACGGCTGCTTCTTTCTTGGACTTAATGCGTTTACAATGAGACCCAGAGATGACTTTTGAGTTATTGTTCCAAGGAATCGAACCTTTACAATATTTCGCCAGCTGAAAATGGTTGAATTTGGGTTACACACACACTGACACACGCTGACACACACATACACACATCCATGCGTGAGATACAGTATTAAAATAATAAGCAGTGTGCAAAACTTTTACATATTGAATTGATGACTTTTCGCTCGGCCAAATCGCTGGGTCACCAGGTTGATGATGAGAATGGCTCATTACGGACCACTTTCCCGGGGCCAATTATTGGGAGTGGAGTTGCGCGTGGACTTAAATTCAATTTAAAATGCATCAGACTGTTTACCGTAATAATATAAACACATTTATGAATGCCTGCCCACTGTCTTATCTTATAAATATCCACAATATCGCCCTCAAGCGTCCAACCGATTTCTGGCTCTGCCATTTGCGCAGGCGCACAGATCAGGACCAGTTTCAGTTTCAAATTCGGTTTGCGCTCTCTTCTCCCAGATGCACCAGGTGCAATACTTTAATGAGCTTTTGTTGTTTTTTTCCATTGCTTTTGCTGTTGCCTCTGTCGATCTTAACCAGTCGCCGACTTCGTCAGCGCTTGCGGCTGCTGCGTTTTTATGTTTATATGTCTTTTTTTTGTTGCTTGGCTGACGTTAAATAAATTTAAACCTGGCATTTTTTGTTGCAGTGCTGTCTGCAAGATTTGTTAAGGAGCAACAGCTGTTTATACCCTTTGTAATTTGCATGAGAGGGTATACACATGTACACTGTTTTGTGTACATTGCAATCTATTAATTTAACCCTAGCACGAATCTTGTGTGTGGATTCCAAAATATCCGATTCACAAATCAGATGGGAATCTGTGCAAAAGAAATGCACACTTTTTGCTCTTCGTCGGGTGCGTTGCCTCCGTAAAACGATAGATTCATCGTTGACCCTCTACCCCTAACTAACGTTATGCAATTTTACCACATTCTCTTAACCGGTGAACTAGTAAATATTCTTTGCATTTTCTATTCTCTAGCAATTTTATGCTTTTCCTTTTTTTTGGGCATTTTAACTAATTCTTGTTAACTCTTTCTCATGCCTGGTCTTTTTAGGTTTTTTCTTCCCCAACCCATTCAATTTTGCAATTAAATGCCACCAGAACATTTATATTTCAATATTTTTCATATATTTCAAATTTAATTTAATTTAAAAAATAAAAATATTACATTTTATTTTTAATTTTAATATGCTTAATACGAATATATATGAATTCAAAATATATCGGAGCTTATAATAAACAATAAAATATTTGACCTGCAACCACTGAAAATATATTAAATTATGAAAATATGTTATCAAACCATAAACCAATTTTAATTTCATTTAATTTAATTTATTTGTACATTTTAATGACTATTTGTTGCAATAATAAATAATTCACTTTAAGAAGGTAAACAATTTTAAAAATAATAATTAAACTACATAGTTGTATACCGTTTAGGAGCCTGACAAAGCCGTATTAGTTGTGAGACTAGACAATTATACAAACTGCAGGGTAATTAGCAGTCCAGCCATGCGTTTTTCGTCTCTGTCTCTCTTTCTCTGGTTTCCATATCATTTGTGTTAAGTTTTTACTGGCATGTTTCTTGTAGCTGTTCCGCATCGCGCTGCTTATGCAGTTAACTGATATTTTTGCATGCCAGATAAAAATTCTGTGTGCTGTACCAGTGCGCATCTGTTATCCTGACAGCAGGCAGGTGAGGCGAGGACTCTACCCGCCTCTCCCCCGCTGCTGTCGCCGTCGCCTCTGTTGCCGCTGCCCGCACGCTGGGGAGGTAATCGATCTCTTGTGGTTTATTTACATCCGTTATTGAAATTCGCTTGTTGCCTTTGGTTGTTTTTGTTGTTGTCGCTGGCCTTTGTTTTTGTGAATTGGCTTTGTAGTCCTTGCTGTTATTGTTGTTGCTGATGGTGTATTGATGACAATTGCAGTTCGGCATACAGCTGGACCTTCATTTACATCCGGTTAACGTTTTTTGCACCAGATTTTTTCTTCCGTTTTTAGTTTAAATGGCAGCCGGCGGAAGTAAAAAGCATCCCAGTTCTTTAATATTTATTTCCACATTAGTTTACTGATTTTTATATAAAACGCAAATTTAGGAAATTGTAATGCAATAAATCAATACAATGAATGCTAAATGCAACAAATCAAATAGACATAATCCTTTACCTTTGTTGAGAAAAGCAGCTTTTATTGGTAAGTAGTATTTATTTGTTTCAAATTTGTATTTTATAGCATTATTATAGCAATCCTTTTTATCCTTTTTAATATAGCCTTTAATTTATTTTATTACTTTTTAATTTTAAATTTTAATTCAATTAATCACTTGTAATTTTAAATGGTTCTTCTTAAACTGTGGAATGTTTTAATGCACAATAATTATATTAAATACAAAAAATAAAATGTAGTTATTGAAATAAAGTGACCACTTAACGGTAAATAAATAATTACAAGCAAAGTTGGTATTAATGTTTTGAACACACAACATTTAATTTCTATTTCAATTAGAATGTTTTGAGTAATGTTGGTTATTTTATTTTGTCGGAAATGAGATAAAAAATCCATTAGCAATCGAAAAAATGTCAATAATATTTTGCCATAATGAACTCATTTTCATTGCTTATAAATGTTTAGAATATTAAGTTTATTATATTAAGTCTTACATTTTATTTATAATTCAATTACAACAGAGTTTCAAGCAACATTCCTTAATATAAGTTATTCTATTTAAATCAACAAGATATATCGAATATATTTTGCAAAAATTGTTAACAACAATATTTAATTGAATCCTAAATGAGACAGGAAATCAAAAAGAAATTTCAATAATATTTGCCATAATAAATTCAGCATCTCTGACAAACTTTTTCCCACATTCCCATGAGCTGCATTCCCAGGCGTCATTCCACTGAATTTCCCTCACCTGTCCTTTAGTTGCTACAAGCATTCATAATCAGCAATTTCACTAGCAATACGAAATTATACATTTGTGTAGCCTGACTGAAACAAAAGTAAGTATCCAATAAGCAGGGGCAGGCAAATTCACCTGTCCACACGGATTTCTAACTTGTAATACATAAATTAATGCTTTAAGAAAAACACAAAGCAATCCAAGTCATTAAAAAGATAAAGACCCGATCACAAACAGACACAGACACAGACACACACACACAGGTATATTGAGATTCCACCTGCAGTTCAACATTCAAGAACAACATATAATAATCCCATCAACATTTTTGGATACGCTTTGCAAATGAATTGTATCGCGGCCGGCAAAGTCGAACAACCTGACCAGACAGGGACAGAGACCGGGCCACAAAGCGTGGATAATAATAATGTGGAACCGAAAATGAGCTGGGATCGGTCAGGACTGACGACTGGCAAAGTGGCGTCTGCCGGTGCGGACTCTGAAGTTTTGTATTTGCACCTGCAACACTCGATGCAGAAATTTTGATGAGCCATGCGCGGCTTATAATTAAATTGAAGTTGTAGATACAGTTTGATATCAGCACCGTTGCGCTCCATAAAACATATGTGCATAAAAATTACATAATGGCTAAGCGTGCGTTTTAGAAGCCTTGGCATTTTAAATTGTTTGGTGGGTAAATGTGTGAAAGGGAATAACACCGAAGGAAACCCAACGAAAAAGTCGCATATATAAGCTAACTTGAAAATGTGCAAATGCAAAGCACGTTGTCCGAGACTTGGCTTTCGAATCTATCTTTGTTCATTTAAATACCCTTGCAATGGGTATATTATTTTGTGGTAAAGTATGCAACGCATTGAAGAAGGAATCTCAGTTTTAAGGATAGTGCGACTTGGGAGTTATCAATTTTCTCCTATTTTTATTGAAAAGAATGGATTCTAAGGAAATATATTTTCCAAGATCAAACTAACTAGTAACTAGTAAGATTTTGGTAAGGCATTATCATCATCGGAGTAAGTTATCATATGGCTGCCATATCTTTTTTTGCCATGTTTATTCCGGTATTTTTTGGCCTATTAGAATTTGTTGGCACAAACAAAAGTTCGTAGCCTGAGTCGAGATTCATCCATAGCCACTTTATAAACCGATCCTTTTCAGCATTCCCAAACAATTGAACCGAATCCACTTCTATAGTAGAGTCCGTTTGACAGCTTATTTTCATGCCACACATTTGCATTTATCGAATGAGAAAAACTGCAAATTTAATGTAGGCCTTAACCGAAAATAAAGCTGAAAACTATGCATTGTATACGTATTGTCATTGTCGAATAAATCAAAATTCACACACAGGTCGCTTGGCCAGGTTGCAATTGTATGCAAAAAGAAAAAAAAAGTGAAAAAAACGAAATAAATAAATGCCGCAGGTGGCCACAAACTGTCGTCCGTTTGTCCGATTGTCTTTCAACGTTTCAAGTGTTTGTCTTTGCATCCAGTTGGACAAATTTACATGCGCGCCCCGCGCACAATGAGGCAGCCACAGGTAGGCACGGCTGGACATTCCATTCTTGCCACTGCACAATGGCCACACGTCGATATTCAAATATATACATTTTTTCCATTTTTTTTTTGTTGTTTTTTGTTTTGTTTTTGCGCTGCCTGCTCAAGGTACACATTTGAGCATTAATCGCACCGGTCAAATATGTTTTAAATGGAAAAACTTGTGAGGGATGCTTGGTCGTGTCATTTCCGCTTTTGTAATGCTCGTTATCCTTTGACAGTGTGTGTGACAAACGTACAGCTGTGCGGGCGTCCAATTATAGAAAATATTTGTAATTAAAGTGCAACTCTTAAGCTGTGTGGGAGTCCAGCGAGCCTAAATCCATCAATCATTTTTTTAGTAATCTTCGATTTTATATATAAAATATTAGTTTTTGACAACTCTCCATTTTATACCTTTGTGTAAAGCTGATGAATCCGGATGATATATGTATAAGTCACCTCAATCGATCTGTCATCTGAACATCTTGCGATTTTCAAAATGTAGGCTTCAGATTCATTACATCCTCAACTGTGATTATCTGCCCTCTAGTTATAAATCCATCAATTAATTTTTAGTAATATGTGATTTTATATCTATAATTTTAATTCTTTTAATTTGGGAAAAACTAGTCCTTAAACCTCAATTAGAAAATATCCTAAATAAACGTATTTCCCTGTTACAAGGCATACACGTCTTAGATATTTAAAATAACACACGTTTTTAATTGTACAACTGTGAGTAATTTTCGTAAATATGAATATACAATTTCCTGCTGTATTTCTTAACCGATCTTGATTTTTGCGGATGCTCAGTTGTATGCCAAGTTACATAATATTGATATTGGTAATCGATTCGCGGAGACTGTGGATGCTAGACAAACTTAATCTGATTCAATTGGTAGATACTCTGCACTGAGGCCACCACTGTATAAACATATCTATTAAGGTTCACATTGATTTGAGATCTTGTTTGCCTACTATCTCAGATCGTTAGTCAGAGTCAAGACGATTTGCTGGTAAAAATTACAGTAGTACAACTTTTTAGGGCGTCAGATTTTTCATATGCAGTTGGCTTTTGTTTTTAGTAAGGATTAAGAGAAGTCGAGGAAGTCTAGGAAAAGATAACCCACACATAAAGGAACTGTAGCTAAAGCAGTGATCGCAATATCCAATATAAAAAAACGATGTCTGGATGGACACTTGTCCTGCAGGGAG
The DNA here is from genome assembly GCA_035042055.1 of Drosophila macrothrix. Classification (NCBI taxonomy): domain Eukaryota; kingdom Metazoa; phylum Arthropoda; class Insecta; order Diptera; family Drosophilidae; genus Drosophila; species Drosophila macrothrix. The sequence continues at coordinate 377,123 of JAWNLX010000260.1, forward strand.
TCAATCTTAATGAAGATTTCAACAGGGCTTTTTCTTGGGTTAAGATCCACAGTTTGATGAGCAATTTACTTGAAATTCCATTACATGAATATATAAATATTATTTGTTAATATCAAACAAAATATAAGAATCTTATATGGATTTCAAAGACCAATTTCGCCAAGAAATTGAGGTGAAGCCTCCTTGGAACCATCCAACCCATATAGTCACATCAACAATCTTTTGGCTTAACACTAGACAAATCACTAATTTTAGACAAAGATCTAGACAGTAAGACAGACTTCTTGCTTTAGACAGTTTCCACTAAAAAGTCTCAAATCTACAACGTTCCCCGGATGAAATCAAGTTTTCGAATTCGGCAGAGTGTTTCTTAATAATGAGAGCTGTTCCTCTGGATTCTTAAAATGAATACATATATAAAATAAAGTTTTAACAAAAAGAAGGGAACGTTTTGTGGTGACCAAGTATAAAAGCAACAAGAACAGTAAAAGTAATAATATTAATAAGGGCGAGCAACATGCAACTTTGGCATTTGCATTGTTTACGGCTGCCGGAATGTCGAAGCCGAAGGAATGTTCCCGAAATTAGTAAGTCATTTTTCTACTTATCGCAATTAGTTTGTGTTTGTTTAATTATAAAAATAGTTTGCCAACAAAGTTTTGTGCGCTGACATTTATTTGGCGTGTAGCCTCCCCGGCCCAGCCCAGTACCCCACCTTCCGCTCCACTGCACACTCAACTCATCAAATAAAAACTTATTCGACATTGGCAGGATGAAAAGTGAAAAGAAAAAATGAAAATGAAAATGAAAATTAAAATGAAAATGTGAAACTAACAAATTTTATTTAATTTTTGCTGCGTTTCGTTTCGTTTGCTATGCAAATTTGGCGCTTTTGATGCGCTTTTAATTAGTCCGCTCTCTCCCCACATGGAATAACGCGAAAATCCGCTGTCAATCGGATTTTTGTCTTTGTTTTTCTATGCTGATTCGTATTGCACTTTGATTCCGACCCCCTTCCCCCTCCCCCTCCCCATCCACTCACTCACTGCCTGTCAATCGCATGCAAATGAGCTCGTTCGTTCCCTCACACGACAACAGCAGCCAGGTGTGACCAGGTGCACTGTTTGGGTGTTTGGGTATTTGGATGTTTGGGTGCGGCGGGCTGTCAACGTTTTACGTTTTACGTTTTTAGTTTTATGTTGCGAAAATTGAAGTGTCCTTTGCATATTCAGCAGCATGCAAATGCATTGCACTCAGCCAGCAATTACAACGCCACTCGATTCGAGGGGACGCTTTTCACATGCCCCTGCTCCTTATTATACCCGGCACCCATTAAAAATGCCACCAAAATAAGGGTATTACCGAAGACTATACAAATATATCTAAAATCTTTGTCATAGCAAAGATGTATGTGATAAAAAATCGCAGTAAATTATATTAAACCGCCCCAAAAAAGAATTAAGTTTTGAATGTTTTTAGAAATAATTTCTAAATATTAGGAAAAATAGTTCAATTTCATAAGAAATAAGAAAAGCATTTCCAAAAATAACATTTTAAAAAAAATCATTCTGAAATTCAGAAACAAGTAATGGCTCGGCTTTCATATTAGAATTCTTCCAAGTTAAGTATATGAATTTTATAAACTGTGTATATGTAAAATCTTAAAATATTAATGTTTAATAATAATTTAAGTAACAAAAAATATAATATACGAATTTTTAAATGTTACATACTATTTTTTCTAAATTTTTAGGAAAATCCACCCCGAAATTTTAAAATGTAAAACATAGTTTTTAAAAAGCCACAAACATGAATTTTAGAAATTTACCTTCTGAATAATATGGAGACCAATCATCCATTAAAAATAAAGGAACTAACGCTTATGGTAATGAACAAGTCAATTTTATAGTTATTTTACATATGTTTTATTATCAAACATATTGCTTTTAATTGTAACTTTAACTTAATTTTTAACACCTCCACAATCAAATGGTCTTGTAATAAACAAAAATAATATTATTTGTTCATATGTAATATAGCTGGAATTTTAAAGTCTAAGATTAAATCCTTTTGATATTACAAAAGTGAAAACTCTTCCATTCCATCGATGCTCATTTTTGAACAGACACATTTTACTTTAAGAAAACTATTGAAAGCTTACACAAGCATTGTACAACGATATGAAAGAGGAGGAAGATTATATAATAAAAGTTTACTACGGTAAGTAGGTAAGCTAATATTAGTACTCCAATTAAAATCTCGAAGGACAAACAAAATAAATTGTTTTTGTACTGATTCAATCTTATCCTGATGAATCTTATAATTGGAAGACCATATACAAATAAGACACAGAAGTGAAATATAAAGTGTTTTAGTAATACAAGGATCGACCTTTTTTTTTATCAGCGCTTGATTAATCCCAGGATTCCAAATTCTCGATTAACAGAAGAAGAAACATGTTTGTCAAACTTAAGCTTGGGATATAAAAGAATATCCAAATTGTCAATCAATATTCAATCAAGCGGTTAATTGGTTTGCCATTAATTATTAAAAAATATTAATTTGCATTTATCACAATTAAGATTTAATAAATTTACTGTATATCCCAATATGATTCTATATGATTCTTACAGGCACAATAAAAGACTTAACCCCAGGAATCAGCTTTGGGAATGCCTTCTTACAACATTATTTAATTATAAGGAATTTAAACTAAGTCAGACTAAGTAAGAGTTATTGCCCAGTTTTGCTGGTGCTGGCGGCTGCTGCTGCCGCTGCCTGTGTTGCATGATGTTTGGCGACGGCTTCCTGGGCTTTGCTGAGCTGTATGTATCCTTCGTGGGCACGCGAACGGAGCTCGCTTTCGACACTTTTGTTAACCGATTTTGAAATGACCGCCTTGATTTTTTGCGTTTCATTGAATTTGCCTTTCTTCGCTTGGATGGGAGCATCTGTAAAATACAAGCAAAATGTAATTAAATAGTTTTTTACATTATTGTTGATCTACTCACTTGATCGGCGTGTGAAGGCTGCTTGTTTCTGTTGTTTCTTCTTGTTTTGTATAGCAGCCGGTAACTTAGCTTTCTTAAATTTACCTTGTGGCATTTTGCTGATAATAAACAATAACGCTATACGCAATACGCTAAAAGCACGTTTTTGTATGATTGTTTTTATTTTGCACAGCTGATGGCCGATTCGCTGTGTGGTGGTCAGCCGATAACGGTTAGCGCAAAATAGAACATGTTAACGCATTTAAACCTCTGTTAAACTTCTGTTATATACCTTATGCTTTAACGAAAAAACGCATTTTAAAATTCCCCCTCGTAGTAAATATTTAAGCTTATCGAAAATAATATGTTATCTTTTAATTCCTTAAACAAACAGAAACGAAAACAAAGCGATTATTCATCGAATATTATCTTTTGCTACTACAAAAACAATTTCTACATTCAATGCAAAACGCAAATTATTATTGTGATATTTGTTTTAACAGATAATAATTTAACATTTAAAAGCGCTAAATATTGTAAGTTGTTATATAATTTTAAATGATTTTTTTTTTGTTTTGTTGTACATATATGTATATTTATAGCTATAATTATTATTTTCATACACATAACTAAAATCTACAACGCGCTTCCGATTTAAACTCGTATTTGTATTTAATGTTTGCTGTTTTGTCTTTGCTCGCTTGGCGCGCGCTTTTCCTCACTTTGTGATTAATGCATTATTTTGTTTTTTTTTTGTATTATTTTTTATAAAAATAGTTTTAGAAAACTTTAATGAATTATTAAATATGTGTGTGTTTGTAGATGTTTATGTTTCTAGTGTGAAACGTATGTGAAACAATTAACTCAATTTTCCGACTATAATGCCAGTTACGACTAATCCTATTATCACAGCAATCACTAGAAGTATTAGTATCTTACGGCGGTGGCTATAACGACTGGCAGCCGCTTTCTCCAATTCGCTGCGCCCCTCTTCCACATTAACGGTCGTATGTTCAATGGTTTCCTCGATGGTGCCTGCAAATTATAAATTTCAAGAAGGTAAAAATATTCATATGGTAATAATATTTTGATATGAATTTTGATTTTTGCGGTTGGGTTTAACAACTCATTGGTATTTTTTGTTGGGTTTTCCCCAATCAATTCAACAAATTCTGGACCATTTCCAATTTAAATACCCCCGGAAACCTTATAAAACGTATAAATATTTCTTATTTCTTTAATTTAAATTTAATGCATTTTATTTTTTATATAAACTAGCTTCAACTTTTTGCATTTAAATAGCCCCAGACATTTTATAATTTTTTTTTTTTTTTTTAAATTTGAAATGTAATATTCAATTTTTTTTTTAATTTAGTCTTAATTATTTTTTACTTTTGTATTTGAATATTTATTTAATTTATATTTGAAATTAAATTATATTTTTAGTTTAATTTCAACTATTTTATACTTCTTGGAGTTTGTAAATAAATAAACTATTGACAGCTGATCGAACAGCTGCCTCATAGAAAAATCAAACCAGAATCGTTATCGAAACAGGAAATCGATATGACAACATATTCCGAATTTGAAAAGATCTTTAATCTTTGGGGATTGATTGTACTCACCGACCACCGCTCCCTGCTCAGCGACCAAGTTGCTCAGCTTGTTCATGATGACATTCACATCGATGATGTCCGCCTCGATTTGTTCGACTTGGCGCTGACGCTCCACGAGCATATCGTGTTGGCGCTCAAGGCCCGCCTGCTCCTCCCGCTGCTCCTGCAGCAGCTGCGATCTGGCACCGATCTCCGATTCCTGCTCGGCGGCGGCAGCCTGATAGCTAAGCCGGGTGGCCTGCGAAATTCGCTTCTGCTGCGTTGAGTATTTCTCGACAACGTTCTGAAACTCATGAGTCAGTTTATCCAGCTGCAATTTCTGCTGGCGATCGCCATGACGCACAACGGCTTGGAGCCGTTGCAAGTCGCTGCTGGTTGCCTGGACACGGGTATTGGTCTTTTTATTGATGCCATGTATTTTCTCGCGCAACGCCTTCAAATCCTTGGGCGTGCCAATCATTTTAAGTTGCTTCTCCAGCTGCTTGGTGCTGCTGTTGATCGCCGTGATATTGTGGCCAATATCCTCGCTCAGCGAGACAAACTCCGTGGGACTGAAACCGGAATTGCCCGAATTGGAGGCAGCCGCAAAGCTAACCTCGGGTGTGGCACTCGATGTGGCACCATAATCACGATGTGAACTGCCTCCTCCAGTGGAATTATTGAGTGCCTGTGACATGATAGCAGCCCTACTCTCTGTCTGTGGTTCCTCTTTACAAATTTAATCACTCCAGATCTGTGTCTCTGATTTGTCTTGATTTTCCTCTTTTTTTTGTGGGTGGTGTGTTCTGTCTGCGAATACAAAGAACCTGAATTTGAGTTATACTGTGTTGAGGGCCTCCAAGCATACCGCAACTATCTACAAGCTAATGCACCTCGCATTACACAAGCAAACAAACTCGAACTGCTAGCTAAACAAATGATTCACTTTAAGCACAGAAAGTTTATCAGACAAGCTAACATATGACCAATATACACACACACACGCACACTAACACATATATACAAACATATGTACGTCGTATGTATGCGGGTGCACAACAGACCAACACACACACAGACACATGTTCACAGTGGTTAACAGCATTTATATGGCTTCGAATTATTAGTATTAGTTACCTAGGATTTACTTCAGTGGGTAAGTTGATGGCCAAGTTTCTTTTTAACTAATTTGTCCAGTGCGCAAGCCTTTCACTGCATTACACACAAAGACACAACTTATTATCGATAAGTACAATACTTTTACTAGCTTTGCAGCCCTGCACTCAATACATTTGACAACACTGAACACTGATAAGCCAAAGAAATTGCGCGCCAAACTGAAAAGCCTGAATTAATACAGACAAATAAATTATGTTCACGTCTCATGATTTCTAAAAACATGACGTTTTCCAAATTTTTTCTTAAACATTAAAACAACAAACTTTTTGCCAAAATTCAATTGCAACTTTAAAATTGCTCTCGATAAAACACGCGCGACGGCGATTATTTAGAGCAACTTTGTATCGATAACTATTGAGAGCTGTTAGAACTGTGTTGCTAAATGCACCATACATTTGCAAAAATTGTCAATCCATAATAAAGACAAATACTTTTTCTTTACGTTGTTTTTGTAATTCCGTAGCTTTAACGTACAGAGTTATGCTAAAAAGTAAAAATCCTCATTACTCTTGTCCCTCTGGCTGTCTCGCTGGCTGACATGTTACTTATTTAGTGGGTCTTGGCGGCCAAACGCTTGTCGCGCTCCTCCGAGATGCTCAGCTTGACACCCTTGCCCTTTGGCAGGGAGATGTAGGGTTTATTGCCCTTGCCAATGATGAAGACGTTGGTCAGCCGAGTGGCAAACACATGTCCCTGCGAATCCTTAATGTGCACAATATCGAAAGAGCCGGGATGACGCTCACGGTTAACGACGGTGCCAACACGTCCCAAATTCCTGCCTCCGGTGATCATGCACAGATTGCCTGCGAATTTAAATATGTTTATTATTTTAGTCAATCTATTTTGGTTTTGCTTCAAATGTAATTGCACGTAAAAGTTACTGAAATGGCTGATAAAATGCACAAATCAGAGACCGTCGTATCAAAAATTGCTTTGGGCTTTGTTTTTGAACCACGCAACTTGAATTTGAATGCGTTTTGTGGTCTTCGAACCAGCCAAGAATAATCATCAAAAGTCTCTTTAGCACCTACCCGAATCGAACTTGATGTAGTCGGTGATCTTGCCGGATGCAATGTCCACTTGCACCGTATCGTTGGCGTGCACCAGCGGATCGGGATAGCGGATGGTGCGTCCATCGTGCGTAACCAGAAAGGGGACACCCTTGGCACCCAATTGTGTCTTGCGCACCTTGCACAGCTTGTACTGCAGTAGCCAGAAAATAGTATTTAATAATATATATACAAATATTGAATATCTAATAAAGAAATCTCTTAAATGTAGCCTAGTTTATAATTGAATTAGGTTGATTTGTAATTGCACGTAAAAGTTACTGAAACGGCTGACAAAATGCTCAAGAATCAGAGACCGTCGTATCAAAAATTGCTTTCGGCTTCATTTTGAACCAATTAGTGTATGAGTAAAAAAAATAAACACTAAACGGTCTTCGATAAAGCCCACGATAAACTAATTCCAAGTGATGCTCTTCCCGAATTCCCTTTCTTCTTACCTTGGCCTCCTCAGCGGAAATGCGATGAATGGTGAAACGACCCTTGACATCATAGACCAGGCGGAAGAATTCACCCGTCTTCTCAATGGTGATGACATCTACAAAAATTATATTATAGAATAAATAAATAATATAAATGAATCATATACATTTAAATATAAATATTAAAGAAATAATTAAATATAAATAATAAATTAAATAAATGCCAATTGCAAATTGGACTTCTCTTCGACGACTCACCCATGAATCCCGCTGGATAGGTGGGATCGGTGCGCACCTTGCCGTCGACCTTGATGAGACGCTGCATGACAATTTTGGTCACCTCGGCGCCATTCAAAGCGTACTTGAGGCGATTTCTCAGGAAGATCAACAGCGGCAGCGATTCGCGCAGCTTATGTGGACCGGTCGAGGGACGGGGGGCGAAGGCGCCTCCCAATTTGTCCAACATCCATGCCTTGGGTGCCGCTAAGCGCTTCAAATGTTTCTTAGGTCCACGAGCCTAAAAAAAAATGTTACTTAAATTAAATCGAATTTTTTTTCGTTGACTGCAACAACAAACAAAAACTCGTAGATTATTTCATTTAAACGAACGCACTTTCACATAAATGCTCACATATTCAACAATCGCATAGTTTTTAGCGTTATTTTTGTTATATTTCACTGCGTTTTTGTTTGTATTGCGCGTCGATGTCAGCGTATTTAAATTGCATTTATGTTTTTAGTCTTACCATCTCGTACGATACGTAAAAAAGGAAAGGAAGTTGGTGCGCTGTCAAAGCATTTGACAACTGTTGGCAGCGTTGCCATCACGCTTCACTTAGTGTGACCAACGCCGATGAAAACAATGTTGCATAACGTATGCACGATTAGGGTTGTAAGGAGCGCGCCCGAATTTTTTCGAAATTCAAAATGCCAATGATTTCTTTTACAATTGTTTATTTTTGTTGTTGTATGTATTATAATAATTAATAATGCTTTCAAACGCACATAATTTTCGTTTTAGGTATTATTAATTACATTCTGTAAAACCTACTTAGACATTAAACAGTAGTGTTCTAAGCAAACATTGTTGCCAATTAACTGCAGCAACTTGCATTTTGCCAAACGTTTTGCGTTTGCTTTATGTATTTTTTTCTCTCTTTTTGTTTTTGTATCCAAAGCACATTGGCTTTTTTTTTATTTATATGTTTGTTTTTCTGGTTTTGTTTTTTTTTTTGAGAAATATTTTGTTTTTCATTTTTGTACATAATACAAAAAATGTACTTATCATGCACGAAGTCCTCTTATATTAGTTCTGACGCGCAATGAGACTTAAAGTGTATGAAATAAATTGTTAGAAATAGTAATTAATGTGTAGTATGCAAATATGAATGTTACGTTAGTATTTAAATGGCTACGCATTTCTGTCCGACTGTCTGTCCGTCTCTCAGCTTGTCTGTCCGTCCATATGCATATGTATCTTTTTTATGAGGGAGTTCGCATTAATGTTAACGTTATTTCATTTCTCTTTTTAGTTTAGTCAGTTTATTGTAGCTGTTCTTCTTCTTCTCCTTCTTCCTCTTCTTGATCTTCTTTTTGTTGTTGTTGTTGTTCTTTCAATCCAACTTCTTCATGGATTTGAGTGCACGCTCACGCAGCTGTTTCTCCAGATCCTCATTGATGCCGTGATTGCCAGTGATGAGCAACGGCAACTTTCCATTCCGCTTGGCAGCCTTCGTGGAAAGCTCCTCGTCGTCGTCATCGCCACCGCCGCTGCTGGCGTCTGAGCTGCTTGCGTCTTGCCGATGCTTGGCGCTGCTGCTGCTCTTTCGCTTATGCTTCTTATGCTTCTTGCTCTTCTTGCTGTGCTTCTTATGCTTCTTATGTTTCTTCTTCTGCTTCGATGACGACTCAGCCTCCGACGCAGAGTCGCTTTCACTTGTATCGGCCGCTTTCTTTGATTTCTTACGTTTCTTTTTGGGCAAACGTTCATCCTCCGATTCGCTGGCCTCACCTCCCCCTCCAACACCACCCCCGCCGCCACCACCGCTTCGCGATTTTTTATGACTTCGCTTGCGGCTTCTGTCGGAGCTTTTCTGCTTGCTGTCCGCCATTAACGCATCCGTTGGCAGCAATTCATTTGACGTGCTGCGCTGCAGTTTCTTGTCCCCGCTGCGGCGCTGCTTCTCCGACGACGCCGCAGTCGTTGTTGTTTCCTCTTTACGCTTCTGGTTCGCCACCAGCTGTTGCTGCTTCTTCTTTGTCGCCTGACGATCATCGCTGCTGTCGTCATCGTCACTGCGCTGTTCACTGCTGCTGCTGCTGCTGGCAGAGCTGCGCGGCACTTTAGCCTTGTTACTTGACGACTTCGCCGACGCTGACGCAGGCTTTGACTTTGACGTTTTGGCGCTGCGACGCGCCTGTTGACGCTGCTGCTGCTGCTTCTTGTGCAGCTGCTGCTGCTGATGCTGCTGGTCGTCGTCGTCGCTGTCCTCGCTGTCGTCGGCGCTGCTGTCGGAGCTGCTGCTTTGACTTTTGTTGTCGCCGCTGCGAACTTTCTTTGGTGCCGACGCCGCCGCCGCTGCCGACGCAGCGCTGCGCTCATGCGATTTAAGGAACGGCGACGGTGTGCGCGACAAACTGGCAAGACTGCGGCTTCGCTGCAGCTGCGACGGCGGCTGCGACGGCGGCGGCTGCTGCTGCAGAGACTCTGATTTGCGCAGCGACTGCGACAGCTGCTGCTGCTGCGACTGTGGCTGTTGCTGCGACTGTGGCTGCTGCTGCTCCTCGCGACAGAGATCGATGGTGTTGACAGAGGGACCGGCAAATTCCACAGAACGACGTCGGCGCTGCTGCTGCGGCTGCCTTGAAGTGGAACGACTGCGACTGCGTCGCTGACTGCGACTGCGACTATGCTGACTGCGACTGCGCGAGCGACTGCGACGGCGCGGCGGCAGTGGACTGACGCTGCGCTGCTGCTGTTGGCGACGCGGCGGCGGCGGACTAACGCTGCCAGAACTGGAGCGACCCATGCGCTGCTGCTGCTGTTGACTGCGCAGCGGCTGACGCTGCTGATCCCAGCGATTAAAGTTCGCTGGCGGCGAACCACGACGCTCGAAGCGACGCCCAGGCGAAAACTGCTTGCGGAACTGCTGCTGCTGACCCGACGGCAGCTGCTGCTGCTGCGGCGACTGGCGACGATCGCGTGAGTAGCGATGCTGCTGCTGCTGCGACGACGGCGGCGGCGGCGACTGACGTCGATCGACAAAGCGACGTCCGCCGCCATTGGGACTATTCTGCCTGGCCTGCCAGTGGATGCGACCGCCGCCGCCGCCTCCCCGATGATTGTTGGGACTGTTGCCACGGTGGAGCTGCTGCTGCTGCTGCTGTTGCTGCCACATGTTGCGCGGATTACCGCCACGTCCACGTCCACCGCCGCCGCCGCGAAAATGCAACGGCGACGATCGTCGCCGATTATTAAATCTGTATGCAGAAAAAATAGGAAAATTGTACATTAGAAAAACGAGTTGAAAAACAACTGAACAAATGTCAAGTGTCGAGTATCGACTAAAGAGTATTGTTAATTGAAGTCCTGATTTTGACAAATCGAATTGACACTTTTAACATACTCTCCATAAAACAGAAAGCTTACTATTTAAAAATAACAATTAATAAGTCTAATAACAAAATTAATTTCTTGGCCGATACAGTTCAGGATATATATATACATACATTACAGGATTATTGGATACCTTCAAATGCATTAATTTCCTATACATTTTTCATTCGGGTTTCTTATTCTCTTTTTAATGTAACTTTCAGTTTCCTGATTGATTGATTGAGATAGTTTTAATTTCCAATATTCCTTATTGTCATTTCAGGGGGGTTTTTGATACAAAAGTTATCAAAATAAATCGCTTATCAACATTTTGGACAAAAGTTATCAAAACAATTGCCTTTCAAGATTTTAGACAAAAGTTATCGAAATTTTAGCCTAAAATGATCACGTTGAACAAGTTGCTTCAAATGTAATTCTTTTCAATAATTATTGCTAATTTAGTTTAATTTTTGTTTAAAATGCTTATCGAAATTACAAACTTTTTAATTATAATTTAGTTTTGAATGCTCATAAAGAAGACTAAGACTAAGTTGCTGTTATTCTTCGTTCTTTCTCAAATTAATGTTATATAATCTTTCAATTGGTTGATCAAAGTTTACAATATATATGCTACATATAATTTGCTTCAAACAGAATTTAAGATACATTTTAATATCTTTATCTATCTATTTTTGCTAATCAAGTTTTTTGCGTGCCTATAATTCTCATAAATATTTCTTATTATTTTTTAATAATAATATTAAATTTAAATTTATAGTTAATTTAATTGAATCTATTTTTCACTGAGTTTAGATTGCATTAAATAAATAAATAAATACTGTACATTTGAATTGCTTAATTATTTAACCTATGTTTTACTTTTTGTATTTTGACTGACTTTAGTTTTAGTTAACTAAATAGATTATTTAATAAATTAGATTATGGATAATAAATTTAGATTATGGATTCTTACCGCCTGGGTGATCTGGAGTAGCGCATGGGCGATCTGGATAGCATGCGGGAGCGCGAGCGACGTCGCGAATTGGAGCGCTGGAAACGTCCACCGCCGCCATTATCCTGGCGAATGGGACTGCGTCCACGTGGCGAGAAGCGTCTGCCATGCGGCGGCGGTCGACGTCCACCGCCACCACCTCCTCCAGCTCCACCAAATTGGCGGGCACGAGCATCGCCACGCTCCAGGGAGCTGGCGGAATCATCTCGGTTATTGCGATACTGTCGCTTGTTCTGCACGCTGTTCTTATTGCGCCGATGCTCAAACTGTTGATCCTGCTGGCGCTCGGGCGAGAGCGAGATGCTGCTGGCCCGGGAACGGGAGCTGCGTCGGCGACGATTGCTCCGCACCGAGGAGCGGGATGAGCTGCGGGAACGGGAACGCGCCGCTGCAGAGCCTTTGCCTCCTGCCGAGCCTTTGCCTCCTGCTTTGCCTCCACTGCGTGATCTAAAAGACAAATAAAAGTTATCAATTGCCATGGAAACAGAATTGTTACTGGTTAAACTTCATTTTCAACAACGAACATTGATTGACACTTCTTTGTCCGATTTAACAGATAACATAATATATATTAATAGATATTACAATGTTGCCTAATAAATCATATATTAGTTTAGAGGGAATTAAAAAAAACACTGCTTCTGAATAATTTAAAATTTATAAATGTTGCAATACCCAATTGAATAAGTAGTTTGAAATATTTAAATATCTCAGGACACAAATATATATATATGTATATAAGAATCTACATCTAAGTCTACATCGTTGATAATGTCGAAATACATTTATAATTATATATATATATATATCGAATAATGTCATTGTCAAGCTGCCTCTTTAGTGGAATGTGTGCGATATTAAAATAGTTCACAAAATGTTGCTTAATAAATCAAATTTAAATTTAGACTAGAGAAATAAAAAATGCAATTTCTGCGTAATTTAGATTTTGAAAAGTTGCAATTTTCAATTCACAAAATAAATATATATATATATATGTTTACAGTTGCGAAAAATATAATAACAGCACTCTTATAAGAAATATGTTCAAAGAGAGAAATATGTTTTGAGAAGTGGAAGAAGAATCTTAATTAAGTGAGAAACAAAAAATCCTCATTTTATTTGGATTTTTCAACTTAAGAAATTCTATAAAAATGGAAGAGAAAACGAACAAAATAAATAATAATTGTATATATAATAATAATAATTGTGTTGCCATAATTTGGTTCCCTAAAAGAATCTTTATCGAGCATCGTTTTAATTAATTTAATTTATATTGCAACCAGTAAGTTGAGTCAATCAGAAGTTTGGAGTCGTTTTGTACCTGGTGCGACTGCGCGATGAGCGCGAACGTGAACGGGATTTGGCCTTGGATTTGGTTTTGGAGGCGGTTGCCGACGACGGCGGCGACGACTTCTTTGCCACAGAGTGTCGTCCATTTAGAGTCTTTGCTGGGCCACCAGCCGCATCCGCTGAGCGATTGGATCGTGAGCGGGAATGTGAGCGACGGCGACTCGAACGCCGCTCTTTGGATGTGCTCGACGGAGGAGCTGCTGCTCCTGCTCCTGCTGCTGAAGTTGTTGTTGCTGCACCCGATGCTGCCCCAGTTGATGCAACTGGTGAGGCACCACCACCCGCACCTCGTTTGCGTAGACGTGCCGCTGCATTTGCGGCAGCTTCGCGTGCTGCACTGTTAATGGGCGGCGGTGCCGCAGTGTTGTTGCTGTTGTTGTTGTTGTTGGACGAGGCAGCCAACATTTTGGACGAGATGGAGCGACTGCGTGAGCGAGACTTGGATCTGTCGTGGCGTCGCTGCTTGTCCCTCGTGCGTGACTGCGAACGTGACCGGGAACGGGAGCGTGTCGAGTCACGTTGACGCTGCTGCTGCTGATGATGCTGGCGTTGCTTTTGCTGCTGCTGCTGTTGTTGCTGCTGCTGCTGTTGTTGCTCTTCCTCGCGCTTGAGTATCTCATCCTTCTTCTGCTGTATGAATTCGGCAGGAATGCCACTGTCGCTGTCCTGGGCGGAGAGCAGCAGCGACCAGAGTTCACCCATAAATTGGCGCGCATTGCGTCCATTGAGGAAGCCAGTCATATTGATTTGCATCTTTTTGGGGCACGGATATTTCTCCTCCTCCAGCTGATTGTAGACAAATTCAACGACAACATCGTCCTCGATATGCAGAATATCGGTGATTTTCTTGCTTATCCAGGGACGCAGCACATCCAACTTGACCTTGGACATGTCCACGCGCTTGTTGAGACAATCCCCAAATTTCATTTGCTTCATTAGCTTCTTTTCCTTGTCGCTGAAGCGCGTGTCCTGCTGCTGATTGGTGCCCTAAACGAATAAAAAACACAGAACATTTATATTTCATTTTCCAACACTAGATTACTTGAGTGTGCATAACGACAACATTATTCGCCTATTTACACACACACACACACACACCCACACACACAAAACATAAGCAGAGCATAACAAGAGCTGCTGCTGATCTTAAAAAAAAAAACACTCAAATTTTTGCGGCTCTCTCTTCTTCTTCTTCTTTTTCGTGTGCAGTTCTGCAGCACCGCAGTTTATCGATTGTATTGGAAGCATCGGCTGCTGTATATGTATGATAAGCACCCCTCTGCTCAACTCAGCAGAACTCAGCACAAGGCGTAACAACAACGTACCGTGAACATCATTTTGAGATGAGAGCCACTTGCACACAGCTAGCTAGCGTTACGTGGTTTTTGACTGCGGCACCGGCCAACAATTTGCGTTGTTTTTATTTCTGCGTGTGTTTTTTATATCATGCCACACAATCGATGCGCGCGCTTCGCAAATCAACAACAAAAATAATATTGTAATATTTGTAGCTGTAACCCGGCACCACGCAACAAAAATTGTCACCTATACACACACACACACACACGCACACACTCGGCGTGTGTGTGTTAGTGCAAGTGCGGGGCGACTAAGCTTGCGGTACGGTAAATGCACACGAAAACAAAACACCTTTGCAATAAGTGCAATAATCACACAATGTTATTTCGTTGCCAAACACAAGATTGCACTTGCTATAAATTTGGCCAGCTTTTGGTTGGCCTTTTTTCTAATTTTTCGCTAAAAATTTATGCGTGTAGCTAGTGCTGGCACCAAGCAAAACGATACACGGCAACCGAGAGATGAGACGATAGTTGCGGCGGCAGCGCATGCACTTTAACCGCAAAAAAAAATATCGATAGTGGTGAGCTTTAGTGGGCCTTGGTAACTCACCTCAAGCTGCCCAAATATATCGTACTCGATAAGTTTTCATTTAAAAAAGAGAAGCAATTTCAGTAAACGGCGCTTTTTGGCGGCAATATTTTATTGTTGTGTTATGAATACTTGCGTATGGGTCTAAATTAAATTCGCTGCGGCAACAGCCAAGGTTTATTTAAAATAATTTAATTCGTTTAAAATTAGTACATACAAATATATTTTAACAAAACGTTAAAAAAGGCGTGTTATAATTAATTTACTATTTGTAAATATAAACTAAATTTGTTTGTTTTGCCATGTAAATTGTTCATTTCATTTGTCGGTTTTGCTTTCTTTTTTTTTCTGACTACAAATCTAATAATTTGTATTGCAGCTGATGGTGCGCGCATTTAATGATATTAAGTTTAAATGCATTAATTTTAATTTAAAACTTAATACTAGCATTATTTTTTGAGCAAAAATCTATTCCATTTTTACAGCGACAGGGAGAGATAAAGAGAGACAAACTAGAAACGAATAATAAATAACATTGAACATTTGATTTTGCTACAAAAAATAAATCCACATTTAAGCACATTCTGCGGCTCCACCCCATCATACGTAACCTCGCTCAGTTCTTTTGGTTGCTGTTGTGTACCAGTAAGGATCACACTTTCGAATCCCACCATTCCACATCCCACCTGCCATCACCCACTCCCTCCCTCTACGGTATCATGTTCGGCTCCTGAGCGGCGCCCGTCGAATACTTCGGCTTGCAAACGCATCCACTCTCAACCAGCACATAATCCTGTCCGGTTAGCGTTACGGGGCCAAGTGGTATAACCAGGAACAAATACGGCACATATGTCTGCGTGCACTCGCCGCGCACCACGTCGCATTCGGAGGATCTGCAAAGAGCAAAGATATATTGTTATTTATAATCACTATTATAATTTATATATGAATATTTATTTCTTACATTCTAGCCTTAAAGTTATACAAGAATAGATTAGCAAGCCAAACAAATCCAATAATAAATGAATTGTTTTGCCAAACGTTATCATTTGTTTGATCACACATATAAATATCTGATCACAATATTACCGTTACAATTTGGTATGCTTTTATTCAAATCATGCCTGACCGCTTTGATCGTTCCCTTAAAAGAAACACAGCATAAAACCCGATTCCGATTCGTGAACGAACTTGAGTGAAAAAAGCTAACGATCGCTGAATTGGTTGATCGATAATGTGCGATCAGCAGATCTCTGATATACACTTATAAAGTTGCGAAATAAAAAAACCTTAGTTTTTAAATTTTGATTTTTAATACATTTTTTAGTATTAAATTTGTATTGCTCCTGAAAATCGATTCCGTATACATCTATATATATATATATAGAAATCGTTTATTTATTTGTAATTTGCATAAATATAAATGCACATTTGAATTCAGCTAAATATATTGAAGGGTTAAATGGTCAAAGAAATCGAAGGGATTGAGAAAGTAGCTGTGCGTGCTACTGTTGAGTATTGGCAGGATGTTTTTTCTTTATCACGTTTTTTAGGCTTCTTCCACTTCTAAAATCGAATTCGTATGATATTCCTAAACTGACAAATTTATAAAAGACACTTTTGAAAACATTTCTTTTGAGAGTGGTGACATTATTTTTTTTTCGCCAGTGTGTGTATTTATTCACATATGTATGTATGTATATGCAATATATTTGCACAAACATTAATTATGGTTTTTTTTCGTTTTATTATTGATTACTCACTCGCACACCTCGAAGACGACCTGCTGCAGCAGATCGGGAAACTTTTGCACAATGGTCACGGGCTGACCCGAGGTCAAGCTAACGCCATACATGGGCGCCGTGGTGTTGTAGCGCGTCTTGCAGAGTCTCGCCGGCGTATCGCTTTTGCACTGTTGCGCCGGCGTAGCGTTCTTTAGCGAGCGACCTAAGCGAATCGCAAAGAAATACAAAAATGAAGAAAAACAACCAGTTAAGCAATCATCAATCAAACAGAGTCAGTCAATCAATCAATCAATCAAACGATAAAATCAATTGCGGCCACGCCACGATTATCATTAGCGTATTTGCGGCTGACCGACTTACCATAACGATTGCTTCCGATAGCCTCATTGTTCACCTCATCGTAGGCCCTCAACAATGCACTCGTCGTTATTGCTGGATCCAACGTGCTGGGCAATTTACTTTGGCGTCCACGTCGCGAATTTCCGTTCCAATTGGAGAATGTGCGCGCAACGGCCGCACTGCAATACATAAGTAGATGACCGGAGCAGAGGCGTTAGAAAAGAAAGTTTTGCATACTTGACAACACTGACTCATACAAGGCACACTCACACCACACACACACATATACACAAATGCATACCTGGGATAAGGCGCATTATTCGGACCCAGGCAGTCTAGTGAATCTGTCAACGCATCGCCCGACAAATATTTAAGTCCACGCGCACCGACGCATTTGCTGGGCGGCGGCGCATCGTCAGCGCTGCTGCTGCTGCTGCTGAAGCTCGGCCACAGCGCCGCGTTAGCGCATCTGAGTGCAATGCTGATGACGCAGAGTGCCGTTAGCTGCTGTAAATCGAGAGAGAGAGAGAGAGAGAGAGCAAAAAAACAAAAAATAAATAACCGTTTGCATGCATATCTCAATATATTATCTATGTATATTGTTAGCGGGCCAAGCCTCTTTCTTCGTGTAGTGTTGTGCTCATAACGGTAATTGCGAACATGCCAATAAGTGTCAGGTCAAAAACGGCTGCGTCATCCGTCATAAAGACAACAAATACAACAAATGCGTACTATACCCAGTAGGAAACCCAGATTACAGGTTAATCAGCCGTTTGGCATGAGTGTTTTTTAAACAACTCGCACAAATCTTATAAAATGCTTTTATTTCTTAAATTTAAATTTACGAATTTTTAATAATATTTAATCTATTTTTTACTTTTTTAAATTATCTTTTACTTAGTTCTTATTTCGCTTTAATTATCTAAAATATACTTAATGTCTTACTACAATATTACAGTAATGCTTTTTAGCAGCACCTGCAAAGCGTTGACTGAAAACCAATCTAAAAATTGTGCACATATTCTTAGGGAAAAATATTTTTAAAAAAAAGGTATTCCATCAAACAAAAACTCATTTGTAAATAAATATTAAATAAACACATATGCTCGGGTGTATGCCTTTCAGCAGGTTATCAGTTCTAAGACGATTACAGTCATTAATGCTAAAAATTGACAAATTTTATATTTTATATTTTTCATTTGACTCGTTATTCTTTATATTATAATTTATTTATTATTTATTCATTGGTTACATTTCATTGGTTTTTTTGTACATTTTTTAATATTGTGATCAACAATATTTTTCTAATTAACATTATGGAAAGATAGATTAAATGCGGGTAATTTTTTTAATAAAATATATACAAATATGATCATGAGTATTTGAACTTTACTTATTGCTTCATTAAAATCGTTTTATCTAAAGGCATAAGCAGTTAGCCTATTAGTGAAGTACTCTGTCTCTGTCCCTCTCTGTTCAGGCCTGGCCTGTGTGCTTGGGGTTGTAACTCCTAATATAAATTCCCAGTTCCCAGAAATTCAAGCAAGCTATTAAGTTATGTACATATGTAGGTAGATAAATGTTATGTATAAATACATAAAAAACATTTAGTAAATAATTTCGTTTTCATCATCAACAAACCACAAGCTCAATAATACAAATTTCTATTTTCTTTAAATAAAGGCGGGCGGTTACAGACTTGACCCGCTTCAACTTTTTTGTAGTAGTTGTTAAGCAAATTAGTAGAACTCATAAATAACCACAACAACATCAGCTACAAAAAACAACCGCAATCGCCCCCATAATCGTACGTGAAAGTAAAAACAAAAGAAGAAATTCCAATTGGCGCGTCCAAAAGCGGACAGCAACAGCAATAACAACAACAACAACCACAGCAGCAAGAAAGATGTGAATACATTTTTCAAACCACATGCAAAGTTGGCTTCTAATACGGTCTGAACTTTTTATTGCCGCTACTTTTAGTTTTATGTATATCGTTGGCTTGATTTTTTTTTCTTCTTTTTTTGGTATTTTCTTTCACTTTCTCTGTGCAGATTTTTGTTGATCAAGTGTTGGCCTAACCAAAAAAAAAAAAAATACAAAGGCAAGAGGCCAACGCCGAAAAACCAGTTAAGATTGAATCAAATTGCAGCAGCACAAAAAAAATAGATTCCCGCTGAGAAAATCATTTCACGTATGCCACTAAAATGATAATAAGCTCAAGTCTGATCGTCGCCGTCCCCCGACAAGTTGTAACGTGCACTGGCCCGCCACCACTACCTGACCAGCATTTGATGTTTATCAATAATAAATAAGAAAAATTTAAAAAAAAATAATAATTGCAATGGCAATGCGAAGTTATTTTGAAATTGATTTAAAACATTTCTTTTATTATTCGCATTACACATGCCTGTCTATTATTACCGTTGTCTGCGTCTTGCGTGATAAAATTGTTCATTTCATGCGAAAGCATTAAAAAATAACGACAAAACTAAACTAAACTTTCTTTTCAATTGCACATTTGACAAAATGTTTGAAGTGACAAGCTAACTCATTATGGCCCATTGCGTGTTTGCCGCTTGTGGGAAGTGAATGAAAGCGAAATTCTATTATTTAATTCTTTTCACAATTCACATTACATGAAATTAATGAACGGGCTTTTGTTGCTCTTTTCAGGCAGGTCTGGTCTGGTGTGGCCTGGTCTGGTCTGGTCTCACAGTCGGGGCTTCCTTCATTCGCACTGGGGCCACTCTCACCTGAACTCGAAACTCAACGCTCAACGCTCGACACTCGTAGCTCGAACTTTGGCTGGCCCTTTTGTCAAATTCTTCTGGTAGTTGTCATTAAATGCGTCCATTGTCAATGCCGGTTTTTAACTTTCTGTTTTTCGACAATTTCATTTAATAATCATCATAAATATATATGTGTACAGCAATGTATGTGTGTATGCGTGTGTGTATGAAGCTTAGTTACTCCTCGAACTAATTTCACATTAATGACATTTTGAAGCATTCCAAGTTTCGTTTGTCGTCGTGTGAATGGCAATTGATGGTCGCCGCCTGCCTCCAAGGCGAATTTTTATGAAAAGGCGAAAAGTCTAATGAGGGGTAATATATTCGTAACAAGCCAGCCACTGACTGTTTGTCATTGAAATTGACTGGACTTGGAGACTGTACACAAAAAGATGCAAATAATTATCATAATTATGATACGCGATTTTTTTCCTTCTCATAATTGGGTTAGAAATTGTAAAATCATGCATTAATCAAAAAGCCATTGAAGGCGCTTACGGCGACAATTTGAACTTTTTCGGACTAATGCGGCGTCATTAAGCGACGACAAAAGAGCGCTTACATAACAGAAACAGCAACAGCAGCAACAACAAAAATAACAGCGAACGTAAAACAGCACCGGCAAACGCACTAAATGTCATAGTATGTATGTAAGTATTTATGCTGTGTGTGTGTATGTTTTTGTCGTTGATGACTTAACGCGTAACAACAAATAAAAAACAAAGTAGACAAGGTGAGAAAGAATAAGAACTAAAACTACAGCAAAAGAAACAGCAAACTATAAAGAGCACACACACACATACATTTATAAATATTCACATATACATATACATATGTGCAGACATATAAGGTGCCGTTATAACGAGGTTAACGACCCACATTCATCCATCTATCTCTGTCTCTATTTCTCAATCTATCTGTCGCAGATGTCGCACTCTTGGTATTTGTATTATTACCTGGCAGATCTTAGAAAAGCATGAGCATTTAATAAAGAATATTTAATTCTCAAACACAAAGCAACAATTGGCTCCGATAATGTGGGGCGCTCCCAGCAATAGTTCAAGTGAAAATTTGTTTCTGAAAGCAATGGGGCGACGACAGATTAAATTGACAGCCAGCAAACAAACAAACAAACAGCGAGCAACTCGCAACTGGTTTATTGATAAGCAGCTGTTGGCACGCAGAGAGCAGAGTTCCACATTTCATCCTCATTCACATTCACATTCACACTCGCATTCACATTCACAATGGAAGTCAGTGGTGGTAATCTCTATTGATTGAAATAAATTACTATTCGCTTTGCTTTGGCTTGCTTTGCTTTGCTCTGCTCTGCTCGGCTTGGCTTGGCACAATTTTCAAGGTCTTTGTTGCTGCAGGATCCGAGTTGTTTCAATCTGTTGTACAACTTGTCGTGCATGTTGAACATTTGTCGAACTGTTCTCAGCCTAGCTTTGATTTTAAACCGTTGTTTTTTTTTTCTTCTCTCTTTTCATTTTCTGCGCTTTGGCGTGATAACCCCAAGCGACAAAACTTTCAATATGCGGTTTCTTTTTTTATTTTCGGTTTTTCGCTTTGTATTTATAGAGGTATGCAAAGCACGTTTTCTCAGACACTGAAACCACGGTGCGCACGAGGATTGCCATTTGTCTCTGTAGCTTTAGCAGTGCTGCTGCTGCTGCTGGTGTGCGACAGAGATAGACGCTGACAAGTGCAATGGCTGCGGTTGTTGGCGCTTCTCTCTTCCTCCCACACGCCGTATGACGACAGCTTTCATTTTGGGCTGCTTCGCATGCTGCGTGCGTTCTTTGGCCATTTGGCCATTGTCCGGCTGAAGTTGGCGGTTCGCGCGTGGAAACGAGGTTAAGAGCAAATAAAACAAAAAATTTCGCTGCCCCCGAGTAGAACCGAAATAATAACAATAATAATTAGATACAGTCGCTGACACTTTTACTCATTACGCCTTTTTTTTTTGATTCGGGCAGCCCCATAAAAATTTCACTAAGCAATTCTACACGCTTTTTTTTTATATTTGCTGGAGGCAGGCACGACTCATCAATTATGGGCTAAGAGCCAAGTACTGTTAGTTCTTGGCGCTACATTAAATAAGCCAGTTAACACAAACTTATAACAATTATCATATATATGTATAGAAGCAGACATAATTTTTATTTCCAAACGGCAATCAGAATCAGAAACGGCAACAATGGCAACAACATTTTGACCTAAATAGAATGAAAAGACTTCTTTGTTTTACAGTTTCAGTTTTTCATGCCGCTTATGCACCGTTTTGCAAATATTCAGATTGGTTGATTCTAAGGTTGGGTTCCTCTGCTTCCTCTTTTAGTCACACTCAAGAGGAGGAATGAGGAATAAGAATAAGAACAAAACTGGCCACGCATGAATGAGATTTTCACGCTCAAAATATGAACACACACATATACATATCTGTGTGTGAGTGTGTCAAAAGACCGGCTCCAAACATTCACACACACACATACACACACACACTAAAAATAACAAAAAAAATAAATAAATAAAAAAGCAACAACAACAATCACGGGACATAAAAATCAAAGTATGAATATGTTTAGCCTACTTTTTATAAAAACTTTGCTTTCTGCCTGCGGCTCTTTGAATCAGTCTGGGAATTTGTTTTGAATCATCTTCATCACGGCTACTGAACACGTCTCTAACAGTCTTCAGGCGGAACGGGATTGCATCAACATAGTGTTAGTGTCAAAGGTTTGCAGATCGATGAGCTCAACTATATTAAGCTTAAGCAATCGCATAAAAAGAGGTTGAGTAAATAAATATCTGCAGAATATTTCATTCGAAGTATTACTCAATCCGAAACGTGCTGATCTCTCAAGAATTGATCTTAGTTGTTTTTTTAGGCTATTAATATTATAATTTTTACAAGATATGTATGTTTTATAGTTACGCTCAATTTTTTAATTATTGTTATTATTTGTAAAAACTTATGAAAGCTGCTAAGTGAATGTTTCTTAATAATTGATGCTGATTATTTTTTAAAATTATTATTAATAATATTATTTGTATGAGATATGTATGTTTTATAGTTATGCCCATTTTTCTTTTTATTATTCATATTATATGATATATTTTTTTATTTTATAGATTCCAGCTCACCAATCAATTTAATTTTCAATGATTTTAAATCAGTTTCAATGATCAAGCAAAAATGCAAAAATTAATATGTGCGAAAAATGATCAATTTGGTTATATTTATAAAATCTATTTAAGGGAAATCCCATAAGTGTATAATTGAATCGTGACACGACTGGCAAAAAGTGCCTAGTAAAAGTTATTTGAGTACGGCAAATTCATTAAAAATTCGTTGCGATAAGGCTGTAACTGAGAGTGTGTGTTTGGTGTGTGCGTGTGTGTGTGTGTTTGTGTGCGTGTTTGTGTGCGTGTGTGTGAGCACAGCAGGCAAAAAGAAAGTCAATGAAAGGTGCTAATTTCAACAAGTGATTGGCTGACAACACAAATAGGTCGTCGGCATCGTCGTTGACATGCCACAGAGCCAAGCAGAGGCAAGCAGCATAAATTCCTGATGAAGCGAAGAAGTAGAAGAAGATGAAAAAAGCCTAGCAGCCAAACCCAAAATCGTTTAATCTTTAATGGACCCACCAAGGTGTTTCTGTGACTCTGTGACTCTGCCAGGCAGGCTGCACATACACATTGTACTTACAGATTTATGTACACATGTACACACATATTTTTAGAGTTTTATGGCATACAGGTTTGCATCGTTAAAAGGAATACAGACACAACGACGACAACAACGACAACGACAACGACAAGAGAACAACAACTGAGAACAATGCCAAGAGCCAAAGAGAGTTTGCAGCCTGAGAGAAAACTTCAACTTGAAGCTGAAGCTGAAGCTTCCTTTGCAGGCGCTTTATTGGCTGCTGCTGCTTACTGTCTGTCTTCATACCCTGTACTAAAGCTAAAAACTAACGGTAAACACAATTCTTTCAAGTGTTGAGTAATTCCCTTTGCTCAGCTCTTCAGTTTAGTTGATAAATCGAAAATATTCACTACTATTCAGGATTTTATTTTATATTTTAGCAAAGATTATTTTACAGCCGATACAGTACAGAGTATCGGGCGATCGAGACCAAAAGAACTTTTTAGTTATTTTTTCTTCTTATTTTTCTTTTTTTTTTAGCTTATTGAGGTCACTTACTTTGACAGAACTTCTACTTAAGCACCGGTATTCCATTTTTAAAGTGTGTTGAGTTGTTTATTGATCTGCTGTACTTGGGAGCAGCTCTGTTGTTTTGTATGTTTAACGTTTTTTCTTCTTCTTTTTTGTTGTTGTTGTTTGTGTGTATACAAATTTGATTTGCTTTCTTCACAGCACTCGATCGAAACACGTAACGGACACACGAGTCACAAAAGAATTTCAATTTCCACAGCTCAGCGTCTTTTTGGTCTTTTTAAAGGAGGAGTGTTGAGAAAACAACGCGGTGCAGATGATGGCAAAAACAGCGAACCGAACAGCACGAGCGCTCACCTTGGACTGACGTGCACAGGTAACGTTTACCATTCCTTAAGCACTTGGCCGCCCCTCTGACGTTAGCTGCGCTTGCGACTGCGCGACTGCGCGACATCGCGACTGCGCAGCGACAGCGACGCATTGCTCGTAACCTGTTGCCGCCGTCGTCGTTGCTGTTGTTGTAGTTGTCGCTTACTCTGGAATTGGTCTTGGTCTCTGTTTCGGTGTCGGTGTCGGTCTCGCTGTCTGTCTTCGTATTGGCCACGGTCTAGGCCGATGTATGCCTGCGCGAGCATCGCAAAACTGCAGCAAAAGCAGCGACAGGCGAACGCCAAAACACGCATGCAGCACTGGAATGGAATGGAGAACGCACAATTCTGACGCAAAGCTGCGCATAAATCCCAAATGCAGCATGTACGTCATTTTATTGTTGTAGAACCAACCATTTGCCAACCATTTGTCAGCTGTCAGTTGACAG
Source organism: Drosophila macrothrix (assembly GCA_035042055.1). NCBI lineage: Eukaryota > Metazoa > Arthropoda > Insecta > Diptera > Drosophilidae > Drosophila > Drosophila macrothrix. The sequence goes on from JAWNLX010000260.1 coordinate 402,105, forward strand.
CTTCAGTTTACTACAGTTGACAAAAAGAATCTGCGTCATTTCAGGGATAATAATAACAATAATATTGATTAAAGAATCTCAAATAGAAACTGGCTTTTAACGACAGTTTCTTTTGTACTAATTGATTCATAACCATAATCAAGTGTAATAATTGGAGTGCTATCAGATGGCATAACTTATGGCACCAGAGTATTTAGCAGTCGGTTACGCCCGACTGCAACGTTCTCACTTGTAGTAATTTAAAAATATATATATTTTTTATTGTATTGCACTTTTTTAAATACTCGGATATATTCATTAATCCTTTAAATGTTGTTAGTGTAGTTTTGAAACTTCCATAGGTCAACCATTTATAGGTCAACCTTTGAAGGACACACTCAGCGATCTACCTTCCATAATTGGCAGTCGACGTAGATCCAGGATTTGAGCACTTTGCATATGTTTATCAAGTTTCAAGTCTCTAGCTTCGGGATTGTTGAAATAAGTTGGAAAAATTGGACACAGCATGAAACCAATACATGTCCAAATGATGCAGTTCCTCATATATCATTATTATTGTCACTATTCGAAAATTTGTACAAATTGATTGTGTTTGTAATCGAGTTTATAAATTCTGGGAGATGATATTTAGAATTAATCACTGCATTCCAATTCAACAAATCAATATTGGTTTTTTGCATAATCAAGTTAAATATGTCTTTGGGATGTTGCCAGTCCTAATAAGAAGTACACCTAAACTAACAGTAAGTCTTTAAATAAAGTGTATTTTGTGTTTGTAACAAAGTGTGCGGTTATTTAGTAATCCCAAAGCTGAATCAAAATGAGTTGGCTTACTGAAAACAATCAAACTATGTGTATTAAGAATAAAAGGAAATAACTTTTAATGGCCAACTAAATGACGAGTTCCCATTTTAACAGAATTTTGTTTTTGCCTAGTTGATGTAACAGGTAACAGCTAGTAACAAATTAATCGTTAATTTTGCATTTCTTCATTAGTGCGTTTCAAGAGCAAACACAATGAATAAGTCCGCAGAGCCGTTGACTAGAGACACCGAAGATCAGCAGGGAGGATCGATGATTCTTTTTGTTATAATTGGCTGCACTGTGTTCTTAGTGCTGTTGTGTCTCTTTTGTGTTTTCATGATAGTTTGCGCTCCTTGTTTAGCCGTAATGTGTTGTTGTGGGGATTGTATGGGCCAAGCCGAAGATGGCGATGAATAAATTGCTCAGCCCCTTGATATGAAAATACGTTTGGATACCAAGTAAAACCTGCAAGCGAGAAAGAGTGAATCCAAATTGAATACAGTTTGCAAACTATTTCTCACATAAATTGTAATTAAAATGAAAACGAACTCAAAATGAAACAAATGCGGAGTATTTTGCAATAATTTGGTTAAAATTAAGTTGTGCAAAATTAGTTAGTAAAGGACTTTCGAACTCGAACTCAAACAAATTAGTAAGCTGAAGTTTTGACTAAAGCTTCCATTTCAACATTGAGCTTTAAACTTATATTTAAAACAAGAGCGAACGTTGCAGACGGGCTTAGCCGACTGTGAAATACTCTAATACCAAGAAGTCATACCATCTGGTAGCAGAACTGGGGATGAAGCCAAATCTCAAATTGCGGAATATATAGGCTTACATCATTTTTGGGGACGGGAATGGATGTTGCCCAATTTTTTCCGGATTTTTGAAGGATGTCACTAGCAATATACCGTTCAAATTTCGTGGGTCAAGCTTTCAAATTGTATGACATAAATGGCCACACAAAGTTTGGGTCGATTCTGTGGCTACCTCCCAAATTGGATGGTTCTATCTCAAAATCAGCGGAAAATGTAGCCATTTCAATAGGCGATGGACCTGGGGAGGCGGAGCTGGGCGCGGCACATCCGATCTTTGAAGGACATCGCAAACAACATACCAACCAAATTAGGTGACTGTAACCTTAAAATTGTGGGGCATATGTGGCCTTACCGATTTGCAATTATCCAATTTATCGATTTCCTAGCCTTCTAGTGGACGTAGCACTCAAATTTTGACACTTTGTCTGACGCGGGCACAGACCCGTATATGTTCTAACTGTTCAATTCTCTATCTGTAAAGGTATCGAAAAAAGTTGCGTTCATTCAGACGGAAAGATGGATGGACGGACAGACAGCATGACGGACATTGAACAGAACCCATATACGATGATACCTTTGGCATCAGAGTATAAGTACATCTTTGACTGATAATATCTCAGCTATATGATATTTGGATTCTGGCATGATTTCTGCCTTAAACATATTGTAATGTTTTTAACGATCCAACAAAAAAAGAAAGAGCACATTTTCTTTCTCAATGAATAGTAAATGAATAGTAGAAAATAAAAATTAAATTAACTATAAAATTTATAATATGGACAATCTTTTAATTTTTCCTTTATGATCCACTTAATTATAAATATCCTAAATATAAAAAGGTAGTACACTCAATTTAGCTGCGTTTGACTCTGCCTAGATCACATAAGAACTGAGGCAATATTTTGTTCAACTAGTTTTAAAAACCATAAAGAATAGTCGAAAATATTAAATAAAATAATAAGCGTATGATATATAAATTTGATTGCAAAAGAAATAGGTAGATATGAATGTTTTTCATTGGGATCGATACAATTATAATTTATTATATGTGTTAAATAATAAAATACATTCAGTTGCCTGTGGCACTGACTAATGTAGTATGTCTGTCTGTCTGACTATAGCTACAAATGTGCAGAGATGCCACTGAAGTTTTCACCTGCATGAATAGAAACTGAAAGCATTGCAAAATGGCTGAGCCACGTACTGCATTTAATTGAATTACAATTAATATTATTGCATAACAGCATATTCTGTAAAAATCTGTAAACACATATGGATGGATGTATGTAGTTATGTGTGTATGTATGTGCGTCGATACTAAAGGCGCTTTTCATTTTGGGAAAGTTGCCGTTGGCAAGCGATATTAGTTTTAATTTGTGATGGTTATTATCAAAAGATGAAATAAAAAAATAACACGCACATACGCACACACTCAGTTACCAAACTTTCAAAGTTGCGCTTGTGTTCACATTTCTCTTTGGTAAAATACAAGAAATTTCAAGTCAATTGTCGTCGTTGTCGCCGTGCAGAAAAAGTGTTTCGGCTCATGGCTCGGAGTATAAATAATATTAAATTAATAGTAACAATTGAAACAAATGTCACACTCGCAGCGCGCAACAATAAAAACATCGTCAAGCTGAAACATGAGTGGCCATTATATGTTGATATGGTTGTTGATAGTTGTTGTTGTTTGTTGTTGTTGTTGCTTGTTGTTGTTGTTGTACTAGCTGTCCACACGGGTGTCATCGACGCGTCGAATCGTCTGTCATTATCACACATTGGTCCCCAGCACTTGACATAGTCTCAAAGTGCCTCATTAAATGATATCTTACTAAATTTCTTTTGGTTTACCCATTTCAATTTGTGCCCAAATATCCTGTTATGATTTCATTTGAAGGGTTATTTGAATGACTCTAAATATTTGTATTTGAGACCACTGTGCGGCTGTCGTTGTTTGGTCATAATATTCAGCGAAAGTAACTGAACAAGTTCCAATGCCAATTGTGCGGTACTTTTATTTTTATTTTTTGTTTTTGTGCTTACCAACTAAACGTGAACTGTCGTAATATGGTTGCCAAAAAGCCAAAAACGAAAACTCTGACTTTGCGTATAGAATTTAAGATGGAGAGAAAGTAAAATCAGGTTTGCAGATACATTTTTCCAGAATTTTTCAAAGTATGCCTTGAGAATAATATAATTCTTTAGTCTAAAAATGTTTAAAATTCATGTAGAGCTTTGAAATTTCCTTGCAGTTTTTGAATACGTTTTGGTTGATGTTCGTTTTACGCGCGCCAAATCCATGTTGCATTAGCGTTATCGACTACAATAACAATACAACCGTGCGTACACAAACAACTGTTTACCAGCACTATCGCCAGCGACCGTGTGTGTGTGTGCGTGTGTGAGCGATTGAAGACAATGGCAGCGGCTGCGGACGGTGTTGTTCCTACCCTTGCAAGTAAATATCCAACAATTAAAACACATTTAATTCCATGCACATCGATTGCTGTACAGGCGAACTATATTAGACAAATGTTTGCGTCAGCCCAAAACGCTGACAGTGCATGTTAAAAAGGCTTTCGTCTAAGCGCCTTAACCTCGTGTAAATACATATATACATACGTGTATACGTATATATAGCATATAATATATATGTGTTGGGTTACAACGTTTAATATTTTTTCTTCGTATATGTAGTTCGCTCTAGCGTGGCTGTTGAACTGTGGTCGTCAGCTGGTGCAAAGCAGCCATATGAACACAAGCCAAATTTGCCGCGAGAGGAGACGAAAAGTTCGCGTTCGATCTGCTTCAGTCCGGATGGCCGTTATTTTGCCTACTCGAATGGCGTTGTGGTGAAGGTGTTACACGTGCCCCCCACCACTGCCAACACTGATGGCAATAACACTGCTGTTGGTTGGCCAGTGCAATGCACGTTGCCTCGCCCGAAGGCCTTTCATCTGAAGTTCTCGCCGCGTGGCAATTATCTGTGCACCTGGGAGAATTATGCCATTACCAAGGATCGTCCCGAAGGCGCTCCCAATTTGCTCGTCTATGATGTTGCCACGGGCACGGAGGTCTTTGCCACTGTGCAAAAGAATCAAATGGACTGGCAGCCCTCGTGGTCAGCGGATGAATCGATCTTTGCATTGGTTGTGGGCGGCGAGGCGCTCTTTTATGATCTGGCCGCGAGTCCAGCTGAGGGATTTGCGCAGACTTCTCGCAAAATTGGCGGCAGTCGTGGCGGCATGTTGTCCCTCGGTCCGGGCAATAGTCCGCCGTATTTGGCATTTATTACGCCCGGTGCGAAGGGCGCACCGTCCATGTGCAAGCTCTACAAGTATCCGGCCCTGGGCCAGAATCAGACAGTCGCCTGCAAGAGCTTCTTTCAAGCGGATCGCGTCGAGATGCTGTGGAACAAGCGTGGCAGCGGCCTGCTCCTGTTAACCAGCACCGAGGTGGACAAAAGCGGTGCCTCCTACTATGGCAATCAGGCCGTTCATTTTATGGCCACCAAGGGTGACACGTGCTCTGTACCGTTGTCCAAGGAGGGACCCGTGCACAGCGTCAAATGGAGCCCAAAGGCCAATGAATTTGTTGTCGTCTACGGTTTCATGCCCTCCAAGGCGGCCCTGTACAATCTTAAGTGTGATGTTGTCTTTGACTTTGGCGAGGGTCCGCGCAATTGTGCCTACTTCAATCCGTTTGGCAATCTGTTGGTGCTCGCCGGTTTCGGCAATCTGCCCGGCGCCGTCGAAGTCTGGGACGTTAGCAAGCGGGAGAGGATCGCCAATCTGAAGTGTGCGGACACCACGCACTTCGAGTGGCATCCTAATGGAGAGTGGTTCGTCACGGCGACAACTGCGCCCCGGCTGCGTATTAGCAATGGGTAAGTCAGTCTGAGATCAAAGATTGTCTAATTAATATTTCAAAATGATTATTTTGTGATTAGCTTCAAGATCTATCATTATTCGGGTGCCTTACTGCACGAGACATTTTGGCCGCAGGGGCAGGAGCTGCTCGGCATTGAGTGGCAGCAGTATGCGGATAATACGTTCGCCGAGCCCAAAATAACGAAGGCCAAGCACGAGGGTATCAAGTCCAGTCAGCCTGAGGCTAGCAAGAAGGCGTACACACCGCCCCATTTGCGTTTGCTAAAGGAGGGCAAGAATCCGGAAAAGTATTTGCCGCAGCCGACGCCGACGGTGCCGGGACTTCCAGCAGCAGCACCAGGTAATAGCAGCAGGAAATTTTGGCATAGACAATATGACTTGGATAATCCCATAATGAGGCGATACCAGGGCGAGCAGCAACAGGGCCAGGGCCAGGGCTCAAATGCCGCCAGCTCAATACGATCCAATCGGCGCTATCGACCCTACCAGCATAGGCGCTACTAAATTGTTGTAAAGACACATCATCCATCATTCCATTCCACATTCTCCATACAAACCCTCCCAAATGTAGGATTTTAGAGCAACGTTGGCTGTAAGTAAATAAATATCGCATTGCTTACAACATATCTAATGGTTATTTAGGTAAATTGTAGTCGGCTCTCTTTTTCCGACTTATCGATCATATTTGGCAAAACAAGATTATATATTTTTTTGTAGGCTCTTTAAGGGTTAGCCTTTCTTAACCTCCTCTACACTGCTCCTCCCCATACCTCATCAGTGTATATATATAAATATCCTACTCTAAAACGATTTAACCTCTTTTAAATAATAACTTAAATATATTTAATAAAAATGGACTGTCTTGTTATAAGCATATATTTAAATTTGTATGTAATATTTTGTATAGTGTTCGGTCTGAGAATCAAATAATTTTTTAAGTAGGTCTTAATTTTTTCTACTTTTTTTTATTTTATTCTTTTTGGGTCATCAAATCATTTTCCGAACTATTAACAGGCAATCGCTAATTGCTCTCAATATTTTTGTTCTCTTTGTCATCTGCAGGTTCGGGCAAGAATAAGAAGAAGAATAACAGTCGCATCAACAAAGCCAGGGGCAGCAATTCCATGAACAATAAGCAGCGTGAGACTACTGGGGATGCTGCTGCCACACCGCAAGATGCAGCTGCAGCTGATGCAGTTCCAACTGATGGTGTGGAGCAGCAGCAGCAACTGCCTGCAAGCGGATCAGGATCCACTGCTGCAACCACCTTTGGTGAATCGCCGCGCAGAATTGCGCCGCCAAGACAGCGACAGCAGCCCCGGCAACAACAGCAACAGAATAATCATCCACATCAACAGGTGCAACAAAGTGAGCCCTATGGCACACCACGTCATCCTGGCAATGACAATGGCAATAACAACAATAGCGACAAGGATCGCAAGATTCGTAGTGTTGCCAAGAAATTGTCCGACATTAAGAAGCTCAAGTCGCGTCAGGGTCAAGGGGAAACCCTGGAATTGAATCAATTGAATAAAATTGAAATGGAAGCCAAATATCTGGAGGAGCTCAAGGCGCTCAAATTGACCGTCTAAGATCGACATATGCTACATGCCACCAACTGTTAAATGTGTGATACAACTACAACAACAACAAGAAAAACAAAAGTTTACTGCAACTGCAACAAGAATAAGAATAAGAATGAGAATGAGAATGAGAACAACACGAAACACTCCGGAAGTTCGTTTTTTAGGGTATCGACCATGTTATGTACTTCCGTACTTCTTGTATTTTTCTTTACTTTACGTGCGCAAATTTTTCAAAGTTAAAAAAAAGAACAAAAACAAAAACATTTTTCTACCATTGTGATTTTTTGAAAATATATATATTTTTTGGCAATAACAATAATAGCAACAACAGCAACAGCAAACTCATGTATATGTACCAAATTGTGCAAAACAGTAAATAAATAGTTTCCAGATGCAAAAACATTCACATTCATGTTTCCCAATTGGACTTCTTTTTTACGAACTCCTCGCGGCCATCTTCCTTGACGGCCACATAATAGCCGAGAGCTTGGTATTTATGGCGCATATACGCAATGTAACCAAAAACTCCAGCAACTGCCGCCAGTCCCAGGCCCATTATGATTTTATTCTATAAAAATAATTTTTACAAATCATTGATTTAGTATTGAGTCAGTTTCAATTTGGCTGTGCGATGCGCTTACCGGTTTCGCGTACAGTTCAAAGTTGATGAGTCTGAAAGCAGTTGTGCTGCGCATGGAGCGTATTCCTTCTCCAGGCTTCGCTTCTGGTTTGTTGTCACTCATTGTAGATTAATTATATATTTTAAACAATTCTCAAGACGCATTGCACAATTCCGGTAAACAACTACAATACATGTGTGCTTCTATCGATAGTTGTGCGCAGTTGTTGAGTACAATTATCGATGAATATAAAAGTATCGCAAGTTTGCGGCAAATTAGGGTTCTCCATTTATTTTCATTACCTCTTTGCTTAACCGTTAACAAAATAGTCAACATACGTCATAATTAATTCAAAGGACTTGGCAAAATTAATATTAAGTGAATATTAAAAATAAGTAACTAACCATCACTAAATCAATTTTTAATATTTAGCTTATATTGATACACGCTGCAAACTCATAATGAATTTGAAAGCGGAAACAATAAGAAATGACAGCCAGCTATAATTCCCAATTGGATTTCTTTTTAATGAACTCTGTGCGTCCATCTTCCCTTAGTGCCATATAATATCCGAGCCGTTCGTATCTGCGCCGCACGTAGGTTATATAGCCAAAAACGCCAGCTGCTGCAACTAGACCCAGACCTACTAAAACTTTGTTCTACGAAAACAAGACTTCAGTTTCATTCAAATTATATTTAAATGCCTTTACCTGTGTTGAATTAATTTCGGCGTTGATCGCCTTAAATATATTTGTGGTTTGGGTGGGGCGTATACCCTCACCGGAGTTTATGATTTTCTTATCGCTCATAGTACTAAATTTTTCGAATATGTGTAAAATTTTGACAGAAAATAGAAACAACTGAATGAGTACATCGCCTAACGATAACAGTGAGCATTGAGCTACAGAAATCGAGTTCTATCGATAACGGAACGATAAGAAGCAAACTGACGAAATACGAAATCTGCGATGGGATTAATTGTTGGGTTTATGTAAACTTAATAAATTTTACATATAACTTTATGTACAGATTTGGGAGTTTTGTGTGTTCATTCGTAGCACAAAAATAAATTTACAAAATATATGTTTCATATATAAATTGTGTTATATACAAGAGAATTTTGCGCCCCGGCTGCTCTACTCAAAGTCGAACTGATAGCCGCGATCCACGAAGCTAAGGCCCCGCTCAGAGCTAACGGGAAAATCATCCATAAACACAATGTAATCTTTGTAATCTGCTGAATGTTTCAGTTCCTGCAATTAATGAAATCAAATAAAATATTTTAAAATATTTATCTAATACCAATCACTCACATTGACATCTACATAATCCTCGAAGCCACAGAGAATATAATAAATGAGCAGTGGTCGAGTGCGAGTAAATTTACTATGCTGTTTATTCGGCTCGCGCTGCTTTAAAATGTTCAATGCACGCTGTAGAAAATTGGGTGTCAGCTCTCGACAATAGGACACATCCAGATGATGCAGTTGCGGGCACAGCTCAATGAATTTCAGTAGCATATCATCGCACAAATATGTCCAATTGCGTAGGCACAGCAGCTGCAGGCTCGTCATACAGGTGTAGCGCTCCAGGAAGCCAATGGCATGTGTCCAACTGCAGATGGCCAGGCGCTGTAGCTTGCGATGTGACCAAATGGGCAAATTGGCATCCCAACCCGGCTCCAGTGGCATGTAATAACCATCGACGGCCACGCCAACAATATCCGGAGCCTTGCGTTCCATTATCTCAAAGAATTCGTGCACCTCGCGTATCTTGTGATCATAGCTATCCACACTAGCCAATGGTGGTATGCACCACTCAGTGTCCAGGAGAACAATCAACTGTTTGAGAGCTGGCAGTTTGAGAACATCGGTTAAAACTGATTTCAGCGTGGCCAAATTAAGCTTTAAGATGCTGAGATTCTTAAGGTAGTCAACGCAGTTATTGAGACGCAGTTTGCTATTAACATCATACATACGTATGTCCAGCACTTGCAGATTAAGCAATTGACTGAAATTTGAAAGTAAATGAATGGTTATGTTCTAATATATAAAATGTATACAAAATACCTGCATATTTCATCTAGATATTCCTGCTGCAGTTCGTATTCCTTGTGCTGATCCTCGTACAAGTGCAGCTCTTGCAGGTGTCGAAAGTTCGACAGATATCGGCCCTGAATTGGTGTCGTTAGACGAAGTCGCTGCAAATTCGGCATCATTTCAGCCATCTTGCTTATGCTGCGATCCGATGGATAGCAGTCCATTTCCTCCGGATCGTAGTAGAAGCTGGTCACATTGGGCAGCACATACACTTGCATCTCATCCAAATCCTTCAGCAAGGCGCACAGACAGGTCGACACATGCATGTGGCGTATAAAGGGGCGCATTTCTTTTATGAAATAGCACAGATCCTCATAGTTGGGCAACAATTCGCGCCACTTTTCCATGTCCAGCTTATCGTATAAATGAGAACTGCGCCATCGGTTCAGGCATATCCACTGAAAGCGCTGGCAGACTCTGGCGAATGCCACTTCACTGCGTAAATCCTGCAGACGCTCAAATATACATTCCAGACAATCGTTGTTCAGCTTAAATATATCCGCCGTTTGTCCGCCAGGCGTCGGCGGCGTTGCAAGTGCATTTGACGGCGCTTCGGCCATAATTGTAAGATTTAAATATTCTTGTTTTTACTTTACAATATGTTTTTGGCCACAACTGCGCTCTAATTTGTTAAGTATATTTAATTGACTGTTTCTTTTGGCCAAGAGTAAAACGAATTTACAAAAACTTGTCTCATAACAAACAAAATTGTACCACAGCTGTTTGATGGCAGTGTTGACAAATAGAGCTGTGCTGTTTATTTCGGAACGAGTTCGCACGAACTGGTCCTCGAAAAATGAACTATTTTGATAGTGTTGATTTGGTTGGTTATTCACGGTTTTTGAAAAATGTTCATATATATATATTTTCTAAAAACCGTTCTCGCAGAAAAAAAGTGGCTTACATCTTGATATATATTTTTGTGTATTATTTCAATTTGTTGAAAAATGTTATTTAGTAAATATTAATAAGATATAGTAAATCAAATGAGCAAGGGATTAAATATTAATACAATGTGGAAAATCAAATGAGTAAATTTTAATACCATATGATAAATAAAATGAGCAATATGCTCGATTAATAAGCTGCTTTGTAAAATATTCGAATTGTACAGCACCACTTAAAAGTGCTGTAAAACTAGTGGTCGATTACGAATATATCGAATATATCGAAACAACACGTGTGTGTGCGCCGTTCTGTCTTATGCCTTTTATTGTGACTGCAGCGAACAAGACGTTGCTTAAAGTTTTAAGTGTCAAGCAAAAAAAAAGGATTTAGTCAATTACAATGGCGGAACTGCAAAAATTAGCCGATGCCATAGTGCTCGAATATCTGAAAACCAAGGATAAAAATATGTCTAAAGTGTTCGAAGTTAAAACCAAAGCGGTAAGTTTGCTACGCTGCTCCTACTTCATTTTTTCTCCCAAGCTGCATGTCAATTTGTATGCTTTTTGTGTGCAATGCGGCGTCGACTGTGTCGGCAAATGTGACTTTTGTGCGAGTGTGTGTGTGCAATCGATACAATTGAAAATAGTTGAAAATGACTGGTTTGGATATTCTGAGCACTATTCAATGATTTCCGACCATGCTGACAAACACGTGTTTCCACTAACCAACAACTTTTCTTACATGCTTGTGTATTTTTCTTGGCGTCTTTAGGCCCCCGTTGGAAAGAATACACCGAAATTGACAGAGATCTTGGCCTTTTATCAGAGCACAAAAAAAATACCGCCATTGAAGAAAGCTGGCACAGATAGTGACGACAGTGATTCCAGCGATTCAGATGAGGTAGCGGCACCGAAAACAAACGGCGGAACGAATGGAAAGACAGCAGCGCCAGCTAAACCAGCTGCCAGCTCAAGCAGTGAGGATAGCGACGAGGATGAGCAGCCAGCGAAAATGTCGTCACCTGCAAAGCCAGCAGGGCCAGCAAAGAAAGCAGCTGCTGCTGCATCCTCAAGCAGTGAAGAGGACAGCTCGGATGACGAACAGCCTCCGGCGAAGAAGGTAGCTCCAGCTGCTGCTGCAAAGCAGGCGACAAAACCCGCATATACCAGCGATAGCAGTGACTCGGAGGAGGAGAAGCCAAAGCAGAAGAAACCGGCAGCAGCTGCTGCTGCGGCGAAGGCACCAGCTGAAAAAGCAGCTGCATCCTCTTCCAGCGAAGAATCCTCCGATGATGAGCCACCTAAAAAAACAACTACGGCCGCTAAGCCAGCACCTAAGGCTGCTGCCAAGAAGGTAGCCGAGTCCAGTAGCGAGGAGGACAGTGATGATGAAGTGCCAGCTGCAACTGCGAAACCTGCAGCTAAACCTGCCGCATCCAGCAGCAGCAGCGAAGACAGCGACTCGGAGGAGGAGCAAAAGAAACCAGTAGCTGCTGCTGCCAAGGCAGCGCCTGCAAAAAAGGCAGCCTCCTCTAGCAGCGAGGATTCTTCCGATGAGGATGAAGCCCCCAAAAAGGCAACACCGATTAAAGCCGCCACCCCGGCCAAGAAAGCCGCAAAGTCCAGTTCGGACTCCTCCTCGGACGATGATGAGGAACCGCCCAAGAAAGCAGCTGTCAAGGCCGTAGCGCCAGCCAAGAAGCCAGCGGCGAAGGCTGACTCTGAAGACTCGTCCTCAGACAGTGATAGCTCGGAGGGTGAGAAACCTGCAGTGAAGCCGGCTGTCAAGAAAAACGCAGCTGCTGCTGCCAAAAACGAGGAATCCTCATCATCTGAAGATTCTTCCGAAGACGAGAAGCCGGCCAAGGCAGCTGCCAAGCCAGCCGCTAAGAAGGATGACAGCTCCTCTTCTGACAGTGAAGAAGAGTCGGGAGAGGTGAAGGCCCCGCCCAAGCCAGTGGAAAATGGAAAGAAACGCAAGTTCAGCGGTGCTGATGTGGAGGAGGAAACACCAAACAAAAAATACAACAATTTTGTCAAGTCGGGCGAGCAGCAGGTGAGTTATCAAGAAGCATTAATTACAATCTAAGGGAAAGGGCAGAGCAGCCTTCAAAATGTGACCAAATTTAGTTTTCCAATATACAGTTGCGGAAAAAATAATAGAACCACTTACAAAAAATGTTTTCAAAGGTGTCGTTTTGAAATTTTCAAGTTTAAGAAACGTTTTCCGTAATTGGAATCTAGAATAGAACTTGTTGAACGCAATCAAAGCAAAAGTTATGTTCAATGGAGTCAGATGTATTGTTGTAAGCAGCAAACGTCACTTTGTAGGAGCATTGTCAAGATTCACGATGAAAGGTTTGAAGTTGCTGTTGCTGTTGCTGCCCATTCCCAAAAGATATTCAGTGGATGACCTAAACTAATTGACAATGTGTGCAATAGCGAAACAGTTTCACATCCACGCCCAACAACAATAGTAATAATAATGCCAACAACAAAAGTGGTGCTGGTGGTGGTGGAAGTGGTCGTCGAAGATCGCCTTTCCGGCGTGTGCGCACCGAGGAGGTGCTCATCGATTCACGCGTCCAGGACATGTCCTTCGAGGCGAAGGTGAGTGCCACAAAATGCATTTGAGAGGCGACACGCGCTGTCTGTGTGTGTGTGTGTGAGTCTGGTGTGGGGCATTTGTAGTGCTATGTGTTTGGGGCAGTTCCGGGTGGGGGTTAGGAAGCGAAATTGGGGTTACACACAAATTAGCTAAAGCGCCTTTCGAACTCAAATCATTTGTGGCACTTGCGTTTAGATTATTTCAATTTGTATTTGCCATTTGCCATTTGCTTGCACTGCTTGGCTAATTTGTGTTTAACCATTTTTTGCGTTGCTCTCTTTAAGGATGGTTTCAAGAAGTTTAACAATGGACCACGTGGACGCGGACGAGGCGGCGGCTCTGGCTTTGCCGGCCGTCCGGATCGTAGCACTTGGGAGACTAACAATGAAAACGGCGAGGATGGCGGCGATGGTGGCTTCAAGAAGAGCTTTGGCGATCGCAAGAGCTTTGGTGGTTTCGAGCGCAAGTCCTTCGATGGTGGACGTGGCGGCGGCCGAGGTGGTGGTTTCGGTCGTGGCGGCGGCGGCGATCGTGGTGGACGCGGTGGATTTAGCCGTGGTCGTGGCGGTGGCGGCGGCGATCGTGGCGGTCGCGGTGGATTTGGACGAGGCGGCGGCGGCGGTGGTGGTGGATTTGGACGAGGCGGCGGCGGCGGTGGTGGTGGATTTGGACGAGGCGGCGGCGGTGGTGGTCGCGGTGGCGGTGGGGGCTTTGGCAATAAATCTTTTGATGCGGCGCCAAAGCAAAATAAGAAAATTACCTTTGACAATTGATATGTAAACTAGCTTGGACATAGACATAGACATCAATCATAGACACTACGCAAAAGCAGAACGAAAAAATGCAACCCCAAATGAAATAATCACCATAATGCGGATCTTTTTTATTCCCATTATTATGGTGTGTAATTATTTAATTTGGTGTTTTATTTTATAGCGCCCCTGAACAGACACACACAAACACACACGCACGCAAGTCAAATATAATACATATTTGTTGTATACATAATAATATTAACTAACTTTTATATACGGTATATAAAAAAAATATAGAAAAACGCTGCCGGCTCCTGGGGAGAGCGCGCCAGTCTCGATTTGAGACACACGCGCGGCAAATCCTTCAAGCACGAGAAGACCAAAAAGAAGCGCGGCAGCTATCGGGGCGGTCAAATTGACACTGGCGTCAATTCAATAAAATTTGACTAGATTTATGTTAGCACATAACATATATGCGTACATATTTTAATACATAAACTTAAATATTTAGTTTGTAAACATGCCAATCACCGACATACCCGTGCAAGGCAGACCTTGGACCATCAATTTCTATGGCCAAGTATCGATATAATGTTTATTGTGACTACATATGAACTGTTGTTCAGCAGCCAGCATATTGTATACATAACTCCAACCTAAGATCTGGCGAATAAAACGTGTACATTTCATGTTGTAAGCTCAATTTGAATTTCGCTGCAAAATGTTGTTTTTATTTTGTTACTGCGTTGCTGAACGACAGTGCATAAAACTATAGAGTGGCATCACTAGCCATTCAACAACTTCAATATTCAATAATTTTGAGTAGCTCTTGTCTTCTACATGAAACTTCAATATATAATATTTAAGATCAATCGCTAGGAACGACTATCAAACATTTTGTTGATGGCGAGTGAAACATACATGTGTAATAAACTTATGAAACAAACCTTGCATTGTTTTCTGATAGTTCTTTGAGATTCAAATCCAAGGAGGCATTTCATTTAATACATGTTATTTAAATCACAAAATTTGGATGCATTGATTGATTGCCATTGAATCTAGATTTACCAGCAACATAATATATATATATATATATATATATATACTTTATAATTATGCCAATGGAGCCACGAGCTAAACACAATGGGATGGTAATATTTATGTGGGGGAATCTTAAGAGCACTTATAACCAGCCGGGTGGCTTCTGGTCGGTCGCAAAACTGCTCGGATAGGTGCCATAGCATGATGGTAATTGCCCGGATATGGCCAGGTGGCATATGAATTGAGTGAATTGGTAGGTCGGATATGTAATTTGCATCTGCGCCGGATACGGCATATTTCCTGTGGCGGTAGCGGCGGCTGTTGTGGCTGGAGCGTCTGCAGGCGGCATAGTTGGAATATCGCTGCCACTGCCGATGTGGATGCATAGTGTGATAGCTCTGTGGTCAGATCCGGGAGCAGCTCCTGTTTAGTATTGTGTGAAAAAACTAAATCTTTGATCTTATTCTAAAATACGACGAGCAACTGCGTCATATCATTGTGGAACTTGGTGCCCTCCTGCAGATTGCCATAGAATAATATCTCACCTTAAAAACAATATGTCGATCAGAGAAATGAAAAACATGATGTCAAACAAATGCATATATTCCAATTGGTAGAAGTCCGTTTACCTTGAGGAAATTATGGTTCGTACCTTGGTGCAACATGGACTCCAATGATTGATGGGTTATCGGTCGACTATCTGAAGAGTGCTAAGCTGAAACTGTGTTACAATGGTCAAGTAAGTTATTTCAGATATCCGAAAGAAAAGCAAACAACTTTATTTCTTCAGAAGGTCTGATATGATGTGTTCATTTTGTACCGTTTGGATATAGTTATATTTAAATAATTATAATGTAAAAATCAACATTAACACTATACTATTCAAAACATCCAAAGCAAAGAATAGTCAAAATGTTCACAATAAAATTAATCTCATAGCTGTTAATAATTACTTAATTCCAAACGTTCAATTTCTAATTTCACGATAATTTCCTAAATATATTATATGACAATAGTAATTTCCCAAAAAATTAAAATTTAGCACTCTTTACGCTGATTGCGAAATTTAGCTCAATTTTAAAACAAATCTGCTTTCGCAAGTATTTTTCCAAGAATACTCACCTTAGGCAAATCAATTAAGTTCTTCATTAATTTTGAATTTATAATTTTATTTTGCTGAATTTCAATATTGTGTTTATGTAACTTCGTATCGATTTTGTTCATATGTTTCATTTTTCCGTATTATATTCACATTTAGTATTGAAAATGTATTGTCAAGTTGTTTGCTTGTATGTTTAGGGTATGTGAATGTTGCCATTTATATACATATATATGTGCATATATAGTTTATAGCAATAGTAACTAGGTGTAACTTTATTGCGTTGGCCATGACGGCAAAGCAGAATAACGGAAAATAATTATAAATTATATAATTAAATAATCACAATTGGTTGTACAACTTTACTTTATATAATTTAGTAGGTATTATAATATTCGAGCTACATTTTATTTGTGTGTAGTGTAAGTGAGGTTTTAAAATGTAATCAGCATATCAATTTACAACTTCATCGGGCATTTGCTTGTTCGAGGCGATAAAAATACAGCAGAGATTCGATATAACATTTAACTACATACAAATGTATCGGTTATATAAGGGCATAGTGGGATGAAGGTGCGTGTGTTTTAAAAATATATCAACAAAATACATATACAATCCCTTTATATAAAGCATATATATGAGTTAGTAGTTTATATGAGATTCCTGTTTTTTTTTTTGCTTTTGCTTTTGTTTTTGTAACTCTTTCTCGTTCACTCCTATTCGGACATGTAGGGATAGTTGATGTCACGCAAGGGCACAAATGTCTCCTTAATCGACTGCGGCGATGACCAGCGCAGTATATAATGTGGCCCACCTGCCTTGTCATTGGTGCCCGACTTGCGGCCGCCTCCAAATGGCTGTTGTCCCACCACAGATCCCGTACACTTGTCATTGATATAGAAATTGCCAGCTGCTATTTTAAATTCTTCCAGAGCGCATCTGATAAAGCCTCTGTAAGACATAGTTTTGTTATAAATATATATATTTAGATATATTGACTTGCGCTGGCTGCACTTACTCATCCTGTCCAAAGACAGCGCCGGTCAGAGCGAATGGTGTTGAGGTATGCACCAGTTTCATGGTCTCCTGCAGATCTGAATCCTTATATACGTAAATAGTAACCACGGGTCCAAAGATTTCCTCAGTCATAATGCGATCTTTGGGATCTTTGCTTTGCACTATGGTTGGATTTATAAAGTAGCCCTTGCTATCGGAATACGTGCCGCCAGCAAGAATCTCCAAATTGGGACTCTTTTTGGCATGCTCAATGTAGCTGGTAATGCGTTTAAATGCTTTGTCATCGATAACAGCCGATGTGAAAGTGCTCATATCCTGCACATCGTCAATCTTTAGTTTGCCCACTTCGCTCAGCAATCCAGCCTTGATCTGCATCCAAATCAAATGTTCTTATTACTTGCATTCTGCATTTTGGAAACCAGCAGCAACGCTTACCTGTGGCCACAGCGACTCGGGCACATACATGCGGGAACATGCCGAACACTTCTGGCCGCTGTACTCAAAGGCCGAGCGTATTGTCGAGGTGACCACGGACTCAACATCCGCTGACGCGTGCACAAAGTGGAAATTTTTGCCGCCACATTCGCCAATGAGGCGCGGGAAGTTAACATATGTATCCAGATTATTGCCCACTTGCTTCCACAGTCGATTGAACGTGCTGCGTATCAGTTATGAAATTCAATGAAGTGTGGCACACTAAACAAAAACAAACAAAACTACTTACGGCACAGAGCCGGTGAAATTGATGCCCGCCAAGTGAGGCGAGGCGGTTATTGTGTCACCAAACACTGGGCCATCTGCAGGCACAAAGTTCACGACACCATCGGGCACACCAGCCTCGCGCATAATGTTGAAAATCCGCCAATTGGACAATAGAGCCGTGTCCGAGGGCTTCCACAGCACAGCATTGCCCTACAACAGACAGAAGACAGCAATAGACGTTGAAGTGGGTCGTTGAATACAGATTGTGAATACCCCATCCCTCCACTCATACCATCAATGCGGGCGTGTAGGCCAAGTTGCCACCAATGGCGGTAAAGTTGAATGGACTGACGGCGGCTATAAATCCATCAATGCCCCGATATCGCATCGAGTTCTTCGTGACCTTTATGTTCTCGCTGATGGGCTCGTATTTGACGCACTCCTTGAGAAAATAGGCGTGAATGCTGTGAATAAGGAAGATGTTTATTATTCAAATAGATGACATGTATAAATCGGGATAAATTGCAAAATGCACATCGAAAAACGATTTATAAAATGATTATGAAATAGAAAAATTGTATTTTCAAACCGTATAAAATCGATGAGCTCAGCGGACGAATCGATTTCCGCTTGAATGGCCGTCTTAGCCTGTCCCAACATGGTGGCTGCATTCAACTCCTGACGATATTTGCCCGCCATTAAGTCAGCGGCACGTTCCCAAATCTGTAACCGATCCTCCAGCGGTACACGGTCCCATTTTGTCTGCGTTTCCACGGCCGTTTTAATGGCCTTCTCCAATAGCTTCTTATCGGCATAGTAGAACTGCGCCAGTTTGTGCGCATGATTGTGTGGCATCACCTGATGCATCACCTTGTCCGTTTTGTACTCCTTGCCGCCAATGACAATGGGCACCTCCTCACATTTGGCGGCGGTGCTCTTTAGTGCCTGTTGCAAGGCTTTGCGTTCCTCGGAGTTTTTTCGATAACTCAATATGGGCTCATTCATAACACCGACATCCTTCAGCTTTGGTTGTGCAACAACGCTGCCCAAACTGCGTACATAGCTGTTTGCGATTGGAGAATTGCAATATTATTAAAGATATGCTTATTCAATTGGATTAAATCATACGTTTGAGCAATGCTTTGCGGCATGGAGGAGGAGCCGATGGCTGGAGAACGCATCAATCGTAACATCTTGTTTGCTGGGAATGATGGTTTGGGTTCGTGTGTCGACTCTGATTCACTTGTCTCGTTATGCAAGCGCTAGAATTTTGTCGCTCTGCGAGATAACATAGAAAAAAATACAAACAAAAAAAAAGAAAAAAAAACGTCATTAATTCCATTTATAGCGGCAGCGTTTTTATCAGTAACCTTGAACGTTCATTGGGGGTCTGACTCTGGCAGCCGGCGCAGCGTCGCGTGATTTTTACTTGATAAGCAGCCAAACGTGCGACAGCCACACGCCCACTGTCAATGTTACCGATAACAAAGTACTGTTAAAATACTTTAATTTACGTTTACATATATTTACAATCAAATCAAATGTCTCGTGCGAAAGCCAATGCCAACTGGGCAAGTGTTGTGTAAACGTGAGAGTTTCTTTCTCAAAGCTCACACAGAACGTGCACACATGCATACACACAGACGCACACACACACACATGCATACATATATATACAAACACAGGTATCGGCAAGTTTTAACAAGTATCAGCTGTTCTCGCTATGCTGAGACTGTGGAAATTTCCCACTGTCAAAACTTTTGCATGAAAGAGGGAAAGGGATTCCTTTTCTGGTTTTTATTTTAGATATATTAAATATTATGAGGGTAGCTCGAGCAAGAAAGAGCGCACGAAAGCACCCCAGTTCAGTCTATACACATACATAAGTGTTAAGTCAGCTATTTTTTTTATATTTTTGTTGTATTAATTTCAGCAAATATGCATGTATATGAATTTATTAGTTGTGTTCTTATTCTGTTATATTGATGATTTTTATATGTATAGCATAAGATACATATTTATATATATACATATTTATATATATATATATATATATATATATACAGTGGCTCACAGTTCATTTCAGGCAGTGTCTAGCAAAAATTTTAAAGTGCTATAAAGTTTAAACAAAGAAACAAACGCAAAATGTTTAAATGCCAATTTGTTTTATGTTATATCACATTTGAAAAGGAAACTTCAGTTTTTATTAAAATATTAATTAATTAACTAAAATTAGTCAAAAACTGAAAACATATCCAAAATACAGGTCAACGCTCATTTCGGGCAGTCTTAGAAAAGTAACATATTAGGCGTATAAAAGCTTAAATAAGGATATTAATACTTAGTATGATATCACCCAGCCTTAATAACTTCCCTTAACCTTTTATTCATGGAAGATACCAGCTTCCGGGTAGTTTCTGGACTGATTTTACTCCATTCATCCAGCAGAGCATTTTTGAGATCGGATCTGTGATTCTGGATGTTATTTTCCAGTAGATCCCACAAATTTTAAATAACATTTAAATCTGGAGACCGGGCCTGTGGAATTAGCATGTGGGGGCAGTTCCAGATAAGCCAGGACTGTACTAATCCGGACTTATGCTTGGCTGTTGTCCTGGTCGTTGTCGTGGTAGAACCGGAAAGATCGCCGGATTCCTAGCTTTTCGGCAGTTTGGAGTAAATTTTCCTTTAATATATTGAAATACACATTCTTGTCCATTGTTGTTTCAATAAACACCAAATTTCCACCGCCGGCTTCCGAGATACATGCCCATACCATGACACTTCCTCCGCAGTGCTTGACTGTTGCCTTTAGGATTTTGGGATTTAGCTCAGTATTGGACTGTCGCCACACATAATCCGTCCGTCTAAGCCAAAAATGTTAAATTTGGGCTCATCTTCAAATATGAAAGTGTTCCAGAACTCCAAATCCTTGTCCAAGTGGGTTTTGACGAATGTCATCCTAGTACCTTTATTTTTTGCGCTTATAAAGGGCTTCTTCCGTGGTACTCGGGCATTAAAGTCATGGTTGCGCAGAACCCGGCGCACAGTTTCCACACTGCACTTTTTCCCCATTTCATCCTCCACCTGTTGAGTCAGTTTTGGAGCCGATAGCTTGGGATTTGCCCTTATTTTCCTGATGATCCCCCGCTCCTCCTGTTCGGTGAAAATCTTGTTTGGTGCCTTTCTGCCCTTGTCCTCTATCCGATCTTCGTCGACGAAGCGACGAATGATGCTGTTTACAGTTGATTTGCTTAGATTTACCATTTTAGCTATTTGGCGATGTGAATATCCGATCTTGGAGTGTTCCAGGACGAGATTCCGTTGTTCAATGGTAGTCCGTTTGTCCATAGTCCTGGTTGGCTGGTTGCACCCAAATTGCAGGATATAACTAAACTAACTACGAAGGATTGGTATATTGATACCGAAAATAATCAACCCGACGTAAAAAACCCGGGTTTTATGGCACCCAGGTGTCCATAATGCCACTGCCCGAAATGATATGTGACCATAAATTAAGGTACTTTTTTACATAACCCGACCTAGCAGGTGGGGAAACCCCAGTTTATGGGGGTCATATATTCATTATGGTGGTTAATATATGTACCTGCCATCGGTCTTTGGAATTTTTGAAAAATATTGGTTAATTAGTTTATGGCAGGCAATTAAAATTTTTGCTAGACACTGCCTGAAATGAACTGTGAGCCACTGTATATCTGTATGTAGTGTAATAAATGGTCACAAGTTTTTGAGGCCAAGTAAAACATGCGCACAAATACAACGTTACTCAGCTGCAAGCTAGATATACACAGATTCTGACAGATACACACACACACATGTACGTATGTATATGTTTACGTACAGGCGCAAATTGAATGCACTTCGTTTTGTTGTATGGGGGCCGCATTACGCAATGTTTTGATTTTGCTCTGCCATTTCACTTTAGATATATATATTTCAAAATTTTCATTGGGGTGCCAGCATTATTGATTGCTACATTTTTTTTAAGTCTATCGTTATTTTAAATTAATTACAGCTTACTGTGTGTGTGTTTTATTTTGCGAACGATGTGGAGGGAGTGACACGAGAAGTCTTAATGATTGTTTGGCCTTTGCCTACGTATGTATGTATTCATCCGTTAGAACAGAATGCCTGTATGTGTGCAGGTGTGCTCAATTTTTAAATTTGATTTTCATTTCACAGCTGATGCCTATCGATAGTTTTGCCGCTTTCCAGTCACTTCAAGGTTTATTACTCTAATCCTGTTTGAGTACAAGAAATTCAAGCAAGGAAATAAATTGTTTTTGTTATATTTTATGAACAAACAGACTAAGAAGATTTCAATATTTTAATAATCGTATCTATGCCATTATATATGATCTTTGTGTATTTGCCTTTTTGTCTTACTATTGACATATGCATTTCAAAAATTGATGACTCTGAAGAATGTATCGATTAATTTTGCGTGCGTAACATATCGCTTAATTTGGGCAGCGCGCCAAACCTGTGCACCACTAATGCACTAATGCTAACGTTTTGCAGCACTTGAATGTGTTATCGATTTTGGCGGGACATTTCTCGTAATTTAATTTCGCTTTGTATTTTCCTTTTAACAAATTATGTGAATTGGAAGATTAATCATATTTTAAATATATAACTATATATATATGTATATAGTTGGGTAGCACATAACAGACTTATTTATTTTTATATTAAAATCATTTAATAGTACAACAAAATCAACTATAGTTCAATACTTAATCGCTATGTGTATGATGTAAGTGTTTAATTAACTTAAGTATTTGTCCAATGCTTAACCTAACCATAGTAGCCTCCACCGCTACTTGCACTTGCGCTGGCAAATCCTCCGCTGCTGCTCGCAAAGGCTGTGTCTATAACAGAAAACAAGTCCAGAACACTGACATATATATACAATGCAAATGCAGAATCTTGGAGAATTTGTTAGAAATGGTGCATTTTACTCACTCATCCCACTCCCACTATATGGATAACCATATCCATAGCCCGGGTATCCATAGCTTGGATAACCATAACCATAGTTTCCTCCGCCGCCACCGCTGCCGCCTCCTCCGTAGCCGTAGCCGGGATATGTGTACCCATAGCCGGGATATGAATAGTACGATGGATAGCCGTATCCATATCCATAGCCATTACCATAACCACCATAGCCACCTCCATATCCGCCACCCGCACCCGCACCCGCACCAGTGCCCAATCCTCCAAAGTATGGATACCCACTGTATTGCGATTGCACCAGTTGGCTCTGTAGCAGGACGGCTAACAAAGCTAATAAGCATAGCCGAAAACAGCGACTTGTTGAAATTCGCTGATATGCCATATTTGTGGTTTATTTCCCGGGTTTAATCTCACTGGAATTCTTGTGAACACTGCTTGGCAAACTCAGAGCGTTTGCTCTTTTTATACGCCATAAATGTATTTTAATTTTTCCAATTTCGACTCTGAAACGATTTTTAATAGCGCCTAATCATTCACCATTTGATCATCAATTGCTGAATGTTTACGTTGCTGTCGTTTTTTTTATTTTATTATTATTATTTTTTTTTTTTTGGCTAGCGTATTGTTTGTTTATTGGAGTGTGTCGAAAATTGCGTTTGCACAGTTTTTACAAATGTAAAGACCTTCATTACATTATCATGAGATTATTATAATTTGGTTGACAACAAATAAAGGGTATTAACGCAAACTATAACAAAATACTATGAATATGTAAATAAGTATGATGCACATGAAGTTACCCTGTCAATTGCGACAATACAGAATCAGAATCATTTGTTAACTTTTGCATATTTAAAAAAATAAAAAAGTATCTACAATAAAAAATATGAATGATGGGCATACTTTCAAATATGGTTTCAGAGAAGGTTAGGTTGAAGATTTTGCAACAATTGCTAAAAATAAATTTTATTTATGTAAGTTGGAAGACAAAACTAATATTATACGGGGTAATCAACGAGGGAAAATTAATAGAAGCCAAAAGGAATATGATGACAAATGAAGGTTGGAATCCCATTTAAAACTATTTCAGAAGGAAATGCTACTAAATGGAGACGAAACGCTAACATCCTTGAAGGATACACAATAATGCGCATATGTGCGCATATTTTGTTCGTAGTAGATTGCAGGGTATCAAATTGAAATAAGTAGTAATCATATGACTCAGAACAACAGTTTTGTTTACTTTATAGGCATTTAAAATATTTCATTTTTTTGTTGTATTTTAGGGGTTTACCAGTTCCTACTTCTGATTTAATGCATAAGCACTGTCATTAACCTTACAATTTGATGACATGACATTAAAATATCAACTGGGGTGATTTTTGGTTTAAGTCCGATTTTCAACTCTTTGAGGTTCAATGGTCCGGGTGGTCAATGCTCATAAACGCCCTTCAATTGAGGTCAGCTGCGAGCGATTAATATTAATATTAACCACACTGTGAGCAGAAATATAATTATAAATGTTTTTCTGGTATTTTCAATGCAATACAAGTTCATTGTGAAGGATTATGTTTGGATTGTTTGAGTTCGATCGCCGCGCATGCTAGATATTATTATTATTGCTGTTACCTTGGTAAGTTTAGATAGTTAGAGTCATAAAGTTAATGACATAGTTCTAATAACGATAATATATTTATACATTATTACTTGGAAAATGTTTCCTAATGTGAGCCACATAAATTCTGCTGTTTTTTAATCCAAGTAAAATATTTTCACAAAGATAATCCATTAGATAAAAGATTAATGAGCTATTGTTGTGATAAATATTGTTTTGAATGAAATGATGTACATTTTAATTGTGTTTACATCAAAAAAAGCATAAAAGCCTTAATGTGCTGATGGAAAATTCAATGAGTGATGTTGCTGCTCTAAATGTGGGAATATTCCGAGCAGAAATTATTATATATCAACTGAATAGTAATTCCGTGGAACTAACTGCCGCCAGTCCATTACCCGACCATTTGTTATGGCTGGCCTTATTATTGCTGTGTATCTATGTGTGTATGTTACAGGGCCAATTTGCACAGTTATTTTTTCCTAGACTGCCATCTGTTATTCTACTTGGATTGGTTGATATTATTGAAAATTACGCTGCACTGAATCTTGAGCACTTGCCCTGGCAAACGTGAACAATTTGCGCTTAAAAATACAAGTCACAAAACTTGGGAAACTTTTGTTGCATGACACACACACACACACCCACACACACACACACACATTACATACATTTGCAATTGCATACACAAATTGTGCACAAAATTTCATTCATTAATTTTTAAATCCAGCGCAGCCCGCTGTGTGTAGGTGTGTCGTGTCTATTTACACTGCCCGAAAACGTTATGGCGACAATTTTGTTCCGTTTCTAGTGTTGTTTCTGCGTTGCCGTTGTATTTGTTGGTTAGCATACCATTTCACTCCAATTCCGCTTTGTGCCATGGGCTGTAAGTGTTGTAAGCAGCTGACGTTTGCTACTTTTTTCTTTTTTATATTTTTAGCCTCCTCCTTGCTGGCATTTGTTGTTGCTGCATTATAGGGCTCCAGGTGTTTTATTGCATTGTTGTTATTTCTGTTGTTGTTGTTGTTCCTGTTGCGAGTGGGTTTCTGAGTGATTTTACTTTGAGCTGCAGTTGTTTTGCGCATGCCTCATCTCAAATCTTGTTGGCTCCTACATGGCACCCTGTATTGCTAGTTGTAATATAATTACTGCGTCGGAAGGCAGCGATTTTGGTATTTGTTGTTATATTTATAAAAGATCTGTTTGCTGCACAGCTGATAGATTCGCACATACAAATGTTTATAGTTTCAACTTTTAAATATTTCTAGTAGAATATATATGAATTTGAAACTGCATAATTTAACTTTCGAGATCAATTCGATATTTTGTCTCTAACATCAAATTATACTTTCGAGTCTCCAAATCGATCTCTCCTGCGCTGAAATACAGTATTAAATAAGGTTTGGTATTCATAGCTCGAATTTTACAAAATTTACATAATAATGAATTTTGTAAGTGTGTTTTTTTTAAATAAATCTGGCAACGATTATTAAATGGTAATGTGAGTTTTAGAAGTTCGCCTGAACACACTTGTAGAACTGGTTATGTCCAGTTTGTTATTAATATATAATATTATATAAAATATAATATAACTTAATATAATAATATTACATAATATATAATAAATGTATATATAATATATAATAAATATGAGTATTTGATTTACAACGTTATGCTCGCCTTTATAAAACAACGACTTATTTACTCAACGCAATTGAATTTAATTCAGTTTCGAAATTCCTTATCAAAATTGTTCTGAAATACAAACAAATAATTCTTGATGCATGATGTGTTACTACCAGTCAAACCGAGATTAGGCTGCGATTGTGGTATGTAAAGTATAAGAATTCCTATTGACATGTTACCTACATGGACCCAATACAAAAGCTTGCAATAGGTGGGAACGTTCTAGTCGGGCGTAACTATTTGTGGAGTATTCTGATACATTTGAGCAAAAAAATAAATGATTGGAAAAACACATAATTATCAGTGGGTTTTTTAAATTAATGATTTTGAAATTGAATTTTAGTGTCAGTAGGGGAAATGAGGCTGCAAGGTATACCGAGCATAAGGTATATTTGTTTTTGGTCAGGATCGACTGCCGAGTCGATCTATCTTCCCGTCTATATAAATACACTGATGTATTGTTACTGTGCTTTGGATCCTATAATTTTTATTTGAGTTTCTGATTCAGAGTCTGAATATCATTATATTCCGGTTTGCCATCATACTCACGACAATTATGGATAAATAAAAAGTCTAATTAAATGATTTTGAAGTTGCATTATTCCCAGTCTAATTCAGTGAAACATTTACCTTTGTTCATTTACTGAAGATTGTATATAATAGTCTAAAGTACACTTTATAGTGACCGCATACTAATATTATTAAGCTTCTTTGTTCGCTTGATTTAGTTTTAAATTTCGAATTAAATTTAGTTTGTTGATAGCTAAATACATTCGTCCCTTTTATGTTCCGTAATTACATTAATTGCATTACATTAAATTTACATTTTTATTACTTAAAATAAGTCTGCCTCCATTTTGGGGACGCATTTCGACAATGAATCTATATTTTTGAATAATATGTTTTTTTGCAAACGCGACTTGAAAACTTATAATCTATGATGAATGAGGGAAGGACTCACTCTCAAAATTAAAGTACTTTGTTATATAATATGTTTTCGAAGAAACCGACTTCTACTTGTAGAGGGAGTGGTACGCATTCAGTTGTTGTTTTTTTTAAAGGATTTATTGGCTAACACCACAATCTGCAGTAGCATATTCTGGTAGACAAGACATCATTTGTCCATTATGCTAT
The DNA here is from genome assembly GCA_035042055.1 of Drosophila macrothrix. Classification (NCBI taxonomy): domain Eukaryota; kingdom Metazoa; phylum Arthropoda; class Insecta; order Diptera; family Drosophilidae; genus Drosophila; species Drosophila macrothrix. The sequence continues at coordinate 429,443 of JAWNLX010000260.1, forward strand.
TCCGAAACCGGCTCAGTGAACCAACTGCCTAAAGTTGACACCAATTTTTGTTTGTAGGTAAAAAAATGAATGGAAATTTGAGCTTAAATGGGTTTTCTTTTTACCCAGTCCTGTGTGAAGTACTGCTCACCTTTCAAATATTGCACCCCCTTGAACACACTTTACATATTAAAAAAACGTTGTCTATATGGGTAAGAGGAGCACAGAAGACAAGGAGCATCCTTCAGCAACTTCATTACACAATTTTCGTCTGGCAAAATATGCAAATTGTTTGACCAGCTCGACACTCAAGCGTCGGCTACTCATTTTTGTTTGGATTTTTTCGTGTAATTAATTAAAAATTTGTTTCCACAGCAAGTTTATTCAGTTTTGGTTATATTTTTTCTTTTCATTTTGGCCTGTTGCCGGTTGCCTGTTGAAATTGAAAATATAAAGCGGTAATTAAAACTTGGAAAATATGAGACCAACAACATTAATTGACCTAGAAGGGGACGACGCGTCGAGGAGATCGCAAAATGTCGACAAGAAAAGAAAAAAAGAAACGAAAAGAAAAGAAAAGAAAAACTCACTCACCAACAAGCCGAAACTCACTCAAAGTCAGGTGCGTGCCAAATGCAACTGCAAATGTTACGCATACGCCGCATGTAACAAACGAGGCAAGGCACACGGATTTCGCTCTCGCTCTTTCACTCTTTCGCTCAGTGACAATAAGTTCATGCGAGAAAAACAAAATCAATTAAAATGCACTCGAGTGCATTTTCAGCTGTGTGTGTGTGTGTGTGTGTGTGTGTGTCTTTGTGTGTGTGTGTGTGTTCTCTTGTAAGAAACGTATTCTTTCATTATTTAGCGTGCATGCTGCCAAAAATAAGCAAAAGGCAAAATTGTTGCCGCTAAACCCCAAAATATACCCCCATTCCCCCTGCTCCTCCCCTCCGTAGACCATAGTGATTCGCTCTCCCACGCTGTGCCCTTACTCAAAGCTGCTCGCTGCGGCAAAATTTCAATTCAGTTATTTGTGCAGTTTCGCTCAGTCAAGTTGTGTGTGTCCTGTGTGCGCTTCACATCACCAGATCAACCGACAACCGACAACCGACAAACGACAACGGACAATCTGACAATCGACAACCAACAGCCAACCAAACTCAACTCTAGCCGCACAGCAGCTAAATAAATAAAAAGACCAACGTTTGTATTGCCCATGCTGCGCCTCTCTCAATCCAATAAGCGTCGCCAAACAAACAAACTGCATTTGCAACCTGCCCCAGTGGCAATCGCCAGACGCCGCCAAAACCGCAACAAACGTCATCATAATAAACAGTCAGTGTGTGTGTCCGTGTGTCCGTGTGTGTAGGCGTAGGTGTGAGTGAAAGAGAGGGCGAGAGAGTGCCACTGTGTGCGTGTGTGTGCGAGTGTGTGCGTATTTTCTAACTGTACTTTGGCGCCCAAATTATCAAACGGGATAATAACGAAACCAATTAACAATAACCAGAAACCAATCAGTGAACCAAACCAAAGAATTTATAATTAAACGCAAAACTCATTGATTCGATTAGCGTCGCCATTTACAGAGCAATGCCCATAAATAAATAAATCCATCTACAATTTTGACGGGTGAGTTAATGGACTGTTTTATTTGCCAACTCGTATATGTATTAAAATTTATATTTGTATAGTCTCATATGTCTCATTTGTTGTTCGTTGTCTGAAATGAAACATTTCAATTGATGATTATGCCCATGATTGGACTACCTGCATCGATAAGCCATCGATAACGATTACAAGAGTTACGTCTCTGCGGTGATTCCTACATCCAATTATAATGTATTATATTAACTTATTCTCAGTTGCTGCGGATATTCCTAATTCGATTTCGAAGCGGAAAATATGTATGCAGATAATCCAATTAATTCCATGAGATATCCGTTCCTCTCAATATACTTGCTGGGTATTCGAATAAATCATGTGAAGAATTGGAGAACCGTCTTCAACCCGGCTTATATTTTATTGACTAGTGATGATGCCAGCCAAGTCGATATAGCCATGTCTGTCTGTATGTCTGTTTCTATCCGAACTAGTCTCTCACCTTTAAAGCTATCACTGAGATCCATTTTCTCAGGTTTTTTATATTATTATAATATTGTGTCTGTATTTCTGTAATTATTCATTATTTATATTCATATTTGATTTTTAATCTATTTTCTATATATTTACCCATCTCTCTAAATTTTCTATTTTTTTCCATTTTTCTATTTTAATTCTTAATTATGAGCTAGTTCCTATCACTACTCCCATTTCGTTTTTAATTTCATTGACAAGCAATTTCTATTTGTAGACATTATCCCACAGTGTCGTTTTATAAGAACTATCATCCCAATGATAATCGGCTGACAGTGGTTGCTGCTCATCACCCTTAACTTTGAGCAGCTTCTACTTTCAATGGCCCCAGTTACTTGCGATAGAGTCCAGGGGCCGGGGCAATGTAATTAAAAGCAATTCGGTGGGTAAATCCCATTAAATGTTTAAGAAATTTGCTCGGCTCTCGCTACGTCAGAGCACATTGTTCTCGGGCGAGGACAATGGTGCAGGCAGGCAGGACTAATTATAACTCCACTAGAAACTAGCAAATATGGAAATGAGCTAAAAATGAACTCAGCGAGACAAAAAGCAAATGAAGTAACTAATGATTTTAAGGGCACCAAATTAGAGTACAAAATTTAACCAGTAGAACACTTTAAAAAAGAGACGAGCGGCAAAAAGTTGCACAGCGAAAATATCAAAAGTATAAATTTGAAAAAAAAAATAGAAAAAAAATGAATGAAACTATAGAATACAGAATACGTGCACAGTAATGAAAGGCCTGGAGCATAAGTTTTAAATAAATATTTGACTGTGTTTATGTGCATGTAATTTAACAAAAAACAAAAAGCAAAAAGAGAAATAGAAAAAAATGCATATAAAAAAGCAGAACGAAAGCCAACCAAAGAAACGGACAAGAGTTGTTTTGAGCAAGGAGGCTGGGGATTGTGTGGAGGAACTGCAGCACATGAAAATTATGACGAATTATATTTAACTATGGGCGACAAGGAAGTCTAAATACTCTAGGCGAGATACTACAGACACTAAAATTTAATTTTTGTTTACACAAATTAAGCATTTATAATTTAACAATTGCAACAATGACGACATACCATATATGTAATATGGTTAAGGTCTAAGTATGCACGAAGACTAGCGATTTAGTTATTATACCCTCTCTTTGGAATTAAATGCTGCTGCTGATGTGGACTGCTGCTGAAGAGTGGGCTAGGTAAACATGCAGAACAACAAAACTACCTAGCCTGACTGACTGCCTCACTGTTGACTGGATGCACGTTGCGTGGGTGGAGTGCGGACAGAGGACAGAGGACAGGGTACGGAGATGGTGGTGGGGTGGTGGTGGGTAGGGGTGGGTTGCTTTGCTGCATGAGGGATTGGGGGTATGCACTATTAAGGTCTTAACAACGGCGACGACGACGACGACGACGCAGTCTGGCCCCAAAAGTAGGTTGAGGTAGCCGCCAAGCGCCGCCATGTTTAGAATATGCACACAAAGCGTAAGGCCAACAAAAGCTGCTAAAAAGGGTTGCCAGATGATTGCGGGGCATATCTGTGAACGCGTGAGTGGAGGATGGGTTGCGAAGTGGGGCATGGGGCGGTCGGTTGTTTGGCGGTGCAAGCGACTGGTTGGCTTAAGGACGGGCAGCCTTGTTGCTGTAGACAGTGTAACAAAAGATTTGCTTAGCTTTCATGTAAAGCGTAAAATACAAACAATTATGCAGCTGGTTGGTATGATATAAACCGTACCCCTTACCATGAACCTGCCACCTCCCACCTCTCACCTCCCACCATCTAACGGCAACGAGCCCGCATTTCCTATTTAGTAGGCCGTCGAGCCACTTGAGCCCGAGACTTTGCTACTTGAAAATTTGGACAAAGGCACCTCGCCTCAGTGTAGGCGAGCGTTGCTTGCCTGCTGACGTTCTGGCAATCTGCCGTTCTGCCGCTCTGCCGCTCTGGCGTTCTGACGTGAGTCGAGGCCCACAAAATATGACAAATTACAAAATAATTGTGCGCACAGTTCAAATGTGATGTCCTCGTTGTTGTTGTTGTTGTTGTTGTTATTTTTGTTGTTGCTGCTGCTTCTGTTGCCGTTGTCGTTGCCGTTGTCGTTGCTGCTGTCGCCCGTCCAACTTGCAATATTAATGAACTCTTTTACATCGTCTGTCATTTCCACCGCATTCGTCGGCTAACGCAACCGCAATGTTGCGATGAGTTCCCCATTACCCCGTTGCTCAAGCTTACCCGATAACGGTAACCCGTCTGTGCCTAACTATTTGCCTTGCTGCGGCGTGGGCGTACACTCCGCCACAAGGCGGACAGAGACAGAGGCAGCACCACCAACTCGTATTTGCTTGGAACCGCCGCATGCCACCACCCACCACCCACCTCCCAACTGCGCTTATGCGTCTTCTTATTGACATAATACGTCTATATTCGAATGACTTTTACTTTAACTTTGTGATTAACTTCTGGTCACGAAATTTATGAATGCAACTTTCCATCGATACTTTTGTTTAACTTATCAACTGAAAATCTATTCAGAGAGGGTTGAAAAATACGTTGCAGACGCAAAAGTTAAGCTTCAGTCATAAAAATAACATTAATGTTTTTTAACTGAAATGCGTGGAATTTATTCATTCGAACCTATTTTCCTGTAATTTTCGAATTGCAAGTCTCATTTTAAATGAAAAAGCAAAGCTTCGAACTGTTACCATTGGCTAGCCGAATTAAAAGTCCTTGTTAATCTACTGACATTTAAATTGTAATTCGTTTTCAAAAAATTTGATTCATATTCACATTTGCATTTGAAACTTTCCTTTTTCGTTTTATTAAATATATTTTCAATGAACAATTTTCGTTTCTTATTTTGTTTGTTGTACTTTTCAAGTCTGGCTTTGAACTAAATATTCCAAAGCTTACACAAGATTCTAAAACGAAGTTGATATATGACACTTATTACTGATCCTTCGACCCAGAGGTCATACAGATATAGATACATATAGATATAGAGGTTCAGTCCAGTCATCTTTAGCAGAAAGATTTTTGGCTGAGGCAGTTCTGAGGACCGAGGGACTAGGCTAGTGAAGCTAATCAAGAACAAGAACATACTTTATGAGGTCGGAGAGGTCTGCCTTGATGCGTTTCAAACTTGATCACAAAATTATAACACATGGAAATAAGGACGTACAATGTGAGTCCTGAGCATGAGCTGCTTATTACCGTAACGCACGAGCTTGTGATAATAAAGCGACTTACCCGCACGGAACGGTTTAAATCATTAACAATATTTTCGTCATAATTCGCCGCAGCTGTAGCTGCTAGTGCATCCTGCCACTGGGGATGCCCACGGGGCTGGGGGTGGGGTGGAAGGGCGGAATGGCATGCGGGCTGGCATCTATTTGGCTCCCAAGTGAACGTGGACGTGCTCGCTGCGCTTAAAGCTAGTTACTCAAATGCATTTTATATGGCCCTCTGGCCGTTAAAATTTTGTTTGCATTGCCCCGCGGGCATTCATAAAAGCTTGAGGATATGCATCGATGCTTTAAGCTGACAGTTTTGTCGTTGTCGGGCAGCAGAGCAGAAGAAGAGCGGAGAGGAGCTGGCATTGTCGTGACGAGCTAGTTGGCGTTGAAACTAAAAAGGAAATTAAAGGAAAATGTGCGTTGCTGTGCGAGTTTGAGTAATGGAACTTTATTCGGTCTATACAAACAGTTGCCAGGACTTGCTGCTGGCATGACAGACAGGCAGACAGACAGGAATGCCAGTTGGACTTACAACATGCCATCATTCCGGCATACTATGCTTGTGTGTGTGTGTGTGTGTGTGTGCTGTGTGTTGCTAGCCAAGAACTTATTAGACAGACGGAAATTGAATATTGTTCTTGTAAAATTGTTAAATGCTTTTTTCGCTCACAGCGATTCGTTCCCATCCTGGCTGCCGTTGACGTGTCCTTTTTTTTCACTAGACTAAATTTTTTTTCCTTTTTTTATTGTTGTTGTTGTGTTTGTCAAGTGTGTGGTTTTCACTCTTTGTATGACTTTTAAATTGTTTGTTACAAATACGACATGTAATTAGCAAAAAGTTATCTTTTTTTAAAGAGTTTATTACACAGTTCGCTCTAAAAACGGTCAAGTAAAAATAAAGTTTCTACTTGACAATTTCAAAACTTTATTTATCAAGTAATTAGAGCTAAAATACATTTATATGCTAGTTAAAAGCATCAGAAGTTGAATTGAACATTTTCATCCAATAAGGACATCGTCCTTAAAGAAAATGGAATGAAATGTTATAATTGTTGTTGTTTTTTCCAAAAAATGGTTTCAAATAATTTGCTGAACTCATTAATATTAAAACATCTTCTCTTTTGTACTCTCGTTCAAGAATGTTAGCTTCATTGGCATCGATCATTAATTTAGTATCTATAAGTCATTACACTGAGGAAAAATGATTACTACCGATTCAACTATCAATTGAAAGTTGTGAAAATTGAGCTGAAAACCCATCAAATAATCTTCAACTGTCGGCCTTAAAATTTATTTCGTCAAAATAAGCAGCTAAACATAGCAAGTTCTCTTAATCGTTTTCAGAATTTTTACCAATTTCAGGCAAGACATTTTGCAATTTGGGTTTTGATTCACTAAGCATATGGATTGCTCAGAAAAAAGGCCACGCATCTATTCTAGAAGGGAACACAATAATCCCTTCGAAAAGAGATTACTCCGTGTGTGTTTTTCAGGCTGCAGGCAATGTCAAAATATGTATATTGTTATCGATTAGATATCGATATCGGCAACAAGCTGCACGAGGTGGCTAAGCCTGATCTTGGCCTGGTCACCAGGACATTGAAGGCAACTGCAAGGCTGATGAGCTAGCTAGGAAAGGAACTCTATTACCCTTCCTGAAGGATAAGAAATGTATATGCATGCTTCTAGCTACCTGCAAGTTCAGTATCAACAAAGTAGACGCAGGTCGAATGATAAATGGCGAAACGCAAACTGCGGTCACAAAGAACACCAAACATGGCCCAATATTAAGACAATACACAGCAACTGGCTGGTCTAGTCTTTGATCTTAGGTTTGACACGAGTGTAGGAGAGATCCGTTCCAATCGTGACCGTTTAACCTAACCCAACCTAACCCAAAGATATACAAATCGTCGAAGAATGTATTGCAGATTTTAAACTCAGCACTGTCATTTAAGTATTGAGTGCCTTGACGAGTTTCCACAAAACTGATGAATTCAGTGTAACTGCTGACGCTGAGCGGGAAATCAAGATTTGTTTGTTTTCCTGCATTCTAATTAAGCTTTATTGACCCGCATCTGGTTTCGTTGGTTGAATGCGTTCTATTTATTTCCGTTTTCGTTCTTCTATGCATTTCGATTAATTCGGAAAAGTTCTTGTATTGGTGAGTTCTGCAAATTATAAATATTATTGAAATAAATTGTAAGAAAATGTAATATTCTCAACTAGTCAACAGAAGTTGAGCACTACGAAACGACTATTTAAGAATCACAAACAGGCCAAGAAAAAACATTTTTTCTTTTTCAAATAATTCTTTGCATCAAAGCTTTACTCGACGCTTGACTTCGTTTCAGACGCACTTCCCGCAAAACTAACAGCATTAAGTGGTTAATTACCTGAAGAGAACTCGCTTCACACATACGACCCGTTTGTTATCCTGGTGAGTAAGTCAAGCGCCTCCGGCGCAACACATAAAACATTTCAGCTCACGTCATCGTTAGTTAGTTTTCGTACCGTACAAAATGGCATTAAGCTCAGAGATGTAAGTAAACGCTTTTAAATTGTAAATAAGCCGACGGAACTTGTACCTGTTCCGCAGACTCTGCTGATTATTAAAGCAGCTTTTGAATCGTTGTCTGCGGCATCCATTCCATCTTTCTCTATATATATATATATATATATATATATATCTCACTCTATCTCTGCCTATCTTTCTCTCTCTCTCTCTCTCTCTCTCTGTCTCTCTATCTTTTAATGCCACTTTAGTGTGCCGCTTGGCTGGGCTTATACTCTTTGCTGGCATTTGAGCAGCAGCTGCACAACTGTAGTAACTGCAATATCTGCAATGCCACTTTGCATAGTCGTCGAGGCCACACACACACACACACACACAGATATTCACATACAGATACAGATACATATACAACTTTGAACTCAGAATTGAAGTTCAATCCTCCGTTTCGTCTTGGCTAACAAAAAACACAAACGCATGTAAATTGGCCAATTTTGTGCTGTCCCTGGCAGGCCAAACCCCCTCAATCCACACTCCAAAGTGGGAATCCTTTTCTTTTCATTTGTCTTTTTACTATATTTGCTTTCTTTTTCGTTTTTTTTTCGGCGTGCACATCTTTTGATTTGCAACTTGCGCACTTTCGTTGCTTTGCTTTTTCATTTTATTTGTTGGTAATTTGGCTATCGCCGAAAACCATTCGCAACTGCAGACAGAGAGAAATGCATCTCCGGGAAAACTTGGCTGACGTTGCCCTGTCAAAATGCTGGAAAATTAAAATTGAAGCTAATGGCATTGTACAGTTTATATGCATATTCATTTCCTCTTACAAACGAAAAAGCGAATGAGAGACTATTAAGGTCCTGACTACTGCCTCAGTAGGAGCTGGTTTGTAATTCAACTTACGACTTAAAGCTGACGCTAATCCTGACCTTTTAAATGATTTCAGCACTTAAATGGTAATTGAAATACTCAACTGTCATTTATACAAATTCGAGAAATAAATATCATTTCGATATATTACCAATCATTTTGTCCAAGTGCAAAGCAAAGTGAAATCAAATATATACCTTAAATCGTTATAAATCCCTGGAATCAAGCAACACACGCATGGTTTTTTCTTTTTAAGAAATAAAACTTTCATCAGTGAGCTCTGTTGTTCCTTGAGATAACTCGTATAATACATATATAATGGCCATATAGGGAGCACATCCTACTTCCTCCGAAGTAAACGGTTTTGACTGCACCTTCTGCTGACTCTAGACAACCCCTCTTCCCTCTCTCTGGCAGCTCAAGTTACATCAATCAAGTGGCGTCTTGCCAGCAAGTGCAGCGGTAAAGTATGCTACAGTTTTTGCACTTAAGTAGCTTCTGCTGCTGGTGCAGCATGCGTTTGTGGTATTTATTGCTGCTGCTGCACACCACACAAGCTGGCAATATATTGTGGCACGGTAGCATATCTGCGATTTGTCTTGGCAACCAGAGCAGCAGCAACCCATTTTGACTTCTGTCGTCTGCTCGTTAAATTTTCAAATAAATATCATGCTCAAGCAAGAGCGCCAAATAATTAATGCCTTCGTCAAACTTTGGCTGACCGCAAAAGCAGCTCGCTGTTAATATCCACTCAAGGTGTGTAGTCACTGAGGAATTCTAATTTGATTAGCATTCAAGCCGTCCTTGCTGCACTTGCTCCCATCGCTCCACTTGGCATCTCAGATTGATGTCTGGCAATCGCTTACAGGCGAGCTTCATTAAAAGTTTAGAGGCAGCGATTGGTTGCGGTCTTTGCTGAGATAGAGTTTCAGCTCGAGGTAAACTACCCGCAACATTTCATTAAAACTTAGGTCGCCAACTTGCCTAGAATGCGGGAAAAGGTTGCTCTCGACAAATATGTGGCTAAGGAATGATTTATAGTGGAATAAGCGCCGAACAATTGCGACAAACTAATCGTATTCAAATGAGTTCGTTAACAACCTGGTCTGGGTATTTATTTTTGGTGATATTTTCACTAAAACAGAGAACCAACATGATTGTCTGAAAATATCAAGTCTGGGATTAGTTGGAGAAATTTGATTACGGGCAATACAATAAATTGAACAAACTTTGCTACACTAAATATGAATGCCAATTAATGTACAGTTAAACTGAATGGAATACGTGTTATATGCCATGTAATTGCACTGGAATAAATATAGATTTCAACAAATTGTATTTCTACATCGAGGAAAGTGTGTGCGGCAAGTGGCAAGAACTGAGCAGTATTAAATATTTAATATGAAACTTTAATTGAAGTCCATAAGAAAAGGAAAAGTGGAGACTGCTGCATGATTATCTAATGCTGAGGAAACCAAAGTGGGTAATCATTATATAATCAGTATATGGTAATCATTTTAAAATCATTACTAAGTGCCTGAAACACACAAAAACATGTAATTAACATGGATTTAATTGAATAATAAATAAATGACATAATGCCCAAGAATTGTTGTCATGCATATTCCAATGCCCAATTAGCCCATTTCACATTGAGATAGGAGCATGTTGTAAATACATTTACAGATCTCGCTTGCTGTCCCTGTACAATTAAATTAACAATCTTTTATGCATTTCTAAATGTTGGTCGCTGCACATTTTCAAAATCAAAAATAATTACAGCAAATATTTCAGTTTATTCTTGTTGTTATTGTTGTTGTCGTTGCTGCTGTTGTTTCGCTTGCCGCTGCTGCCGCTGCTGCTGCTGCTGCTGCTGCTGCTGCTGTCTCTGTTGCCATTTCGCATACTTTTGCGTAGCATTGTAAGCAAAATAGAGGGAAAAGTGCAGCTATAAATAGAAGACATCAGTGGCGAGTGGCAACGACGCTGGCACTGCAAGTGCCTCCTCATCGGCTGGGAACGAGACGAGTGCCTCGGCCAGTGGATTCTCATCGCATTGCCAAATGCATTCGCTGGCTGACAGCCGACGCCTCGCCTCGGTTGAAAGAGAGGAGGACGAGCAGGAGGACAAGAACGGGGATGGACATGATAGAGATGGGGATGGGAATGGGGATGGGGATGGGGATGGGGGCTTCTGGCACTCAAGATGTCACAGGGCTGGCAGTAAAATCTTGAAAACTTTCGCTCTTCGAGTGCGCGCATAAGACCCAAAGTTTATTCAGCTCGATAAGTGGGTCCTTAAGCAACGAATCGAATGACGAAATAGAAATATACTATTATAAGTGAGAATAAGGCGTTTAATTAGTGTAATAACATCAACATTTTTAAAACGCCTCTGCAATTGGCTTGTCTTGTTATGCAATATAAATTCGACAAATCAGAAGTTGACTTTAGCATATTAATTGGCAATTAGGTTGGTTTTAGACTTAATTTTAAGTTTGAGTGTTTCAATATGAAAAAATGAAAAGGTAACAAATTTTCAACAAATATCTAAGAAGAAGTAAGAAATTGTGCATTTTGTAAATGATTAACCACACTTAACCACTAACGACTCGAATGAAATGATCTTTAATCAGAAAAGTTTTAAATACTAATAATAAATCGAATAAGTTGTATTATATAAATATAAACTACCTTTTATACTAAAACTATTATTATTATTATTATTGTGTGTCTCCTGCTGAGCGTGTAGTTCTTCTATCAATCCTAATTGCTGCAGGAGTGTAAGAATCTTTGTCTGCCGGTTTTCTATGTCATTCGAGCTTAAAAAATGGTGCCTAGTTTGATATTATGTGCTCTGATGAGGATTCTTTCTCATTAGGTAGGTGACTTAAATTTGGTTCTAACAACAGAAAGCCATGCCCCATAATATCATTGTTAAGTGCGGCTGCATTGCAGCCCTAGCGAATGGCATCACTTGTCTATTAGTTTGCGTATATGTTGTCTATATATTATGTACTAAATCTGTCGTTTTCCTTCAATATGTCAACGGTGTTGGCCGTTGACGCCGCTGCTGCGATGCCATCGCCACCGCCATCGCAGCAGGTCTCTTTTTTGGGCTTTGCTCTCGGCTGGCTGGGTGGCTGGGTGGCTGAGTTGCGTTGTGTGTGTTGTCGTCGTTGCGAAAATTTAATTAATGTGAAAATTTGCACAGACTGCGTCTATTTATAAGTTGTTGTAAGTGCTCGCCATTGCGTGCCCCTAGCCGCCACTCCCCCCGCTATTGGCCCCTCAGCATGTGCTATGTATGCCATGTGCAACGTAATTGAAATTTGTGCCGTATACAGCCCAGGAACTATTCGAATACTTTGAATACTGGAACTTTGTTTGAATAAGCTAATTTCCCTCTGACGTGGCGTTTTATTACACGCCAAAGTAACCTTGTTCTTCTTGCTCGTTTTGTATGAATGTGCCTTGTTGCCGCTTTAATATGCAAATGTGACATGCTGGTGATTTTCATGTTTGCATGTCAAACAATTTGACGCGTTGCGAATGCTCCATTTTGGGCGGATCACGGGTGGGTGTTGGAGGGGCGTGTCCAGGCGCCAGAGAGTATCCCGAAAGCATCCCGATGACGACCACTGCAAACAAAAGCACTCGAAAAGCTGAACAAGCTGACAACTGTAAACTGAACTCAATGTCAACAGGCTGAACCCTTGACACGCTTTTGTTATACCCTAGCTAGAGCTGGAGTCGCAATGGCCATGCCAAACCCCATCCTTCTGACCATATCATCCCTTTAATAATTAATAATATATAAGAAAACATTTTCTTACAATATATTAATACGTATTTATAACAAAATATTCCAGTCCAGTAATAAATATATTTGTATATATTTTTTACATCCATTTATAAGTTGGAAGTTAAATTTGTATCGTTGGAATTAAAATTTATATTGATGATTTTTGATTGTATTCAAGAAAATGTAACCATTTCCAGTCACATACTTTAAGTTGCCAGCAGTGTATTTGAAAGCAAATTTATATTTTAAATTGCCAACAGGGTATTTCATTGCCTTTTAGCTGTAATTGGGGAATGGTGGAACGGTTTTTGTGTTGTTGAGTTACTACAAACACTATCACACACAGGTGAACTCTCATGCAGTTTCCCTTTCGCAGCGGGAGGCGGACGTACCTGCTTGGAGAGTCTTGAGAGCATCGGTGAAAAGTGTAATTGAGTTTTGATTTAAAGTCCTTTGATATCTGACACAAGACCATAGACCAGCATACCACCTGTGTCGCCACCTGGTTAGGCAACTACTTTAACTTGGCTGGCTGTTCGTGTGATATGCTTGACGTGCTTTTGTTAACTTATCGGAAAAGTCAATCGATAAGCTGCCGTCCTTGTATGCTTGTGAATTGGTCGGCAATGGCCAGACTTCTGGCCAAATAACAAATAAAAATAGTTGCAAGCACAATAGAAAGTTTTTTGCAAATTGATTTGTTGCAGATGCTTTTGGGTTTTGGGTTTTGCGCTGCCATTGTCAGGCAATGCCAGTCATGTGGTCTCCATTCTCGAATTTGGTCTGATACTTTAATTACTTAGACTAATTGAAAAGTTTTTTCTCGTCTTATTTTTTGTGGCTACCAACTGCAAACTACAGATTCAATTTTAATTAAACCCTATAGTTAAAATGGAAGTTCAATTCCAATTGATTTTTATGCATTGCCCACAGGGCTGAGCAAAAATGGATGAATATTTTATATGTTTCACCAAATTTAGAAGAATACTTGTTTTGTGCTTCTAAAAATTCCCGATTTAGTTTTAATTAAAAATGGATAAATTAGCGTGTAAATATGTGCTTTGCAATGGAAATTTGAACTGAAGTTTCCATTTAGAACGAAAGTGTGATTTGAAACAGACGATCGACAAGATAAGTAGTAGGCAACAGGAGGGGATGCGACAGGAGGGAATGGACAATTTTAATTACGTTCATCAAATATTCATTTAGTGTTTTAGAAAATTTGATGCTTTCGAACACGAATACTTAGGAAAACGCAGGATAGTCGAGATTTATGGTTGACCCTGAGTGGGAAAGGACTCCTCGCTTGTGTTTTCTCATCTTCCTTGTCAGAACTCAGAGGAAGCCTCACAACTGGGCTGGCTAATCGTGAGACAGAAATCGTACTGAATATTCAGCTACACAAGATTGATAGCATCAGATATGTAAACTGTTGAAGGCAACAAATCAAATCAAATATTATTCTTCAATTAGTTTGTAATAATATGCATTTTAAATTTGACAACTTTGCAGTTGAGTTCAACATACAAATTGGGGAAGGCAAAATATTTTAGACACAAATTGTGTATTCAAATTCTATGAAGTTATGTCCGAAATGCTACTTTAATTGCTATGATGTTAGTTATTAAAAATTAACTACCACCAATAGTACGTAGCACACTTAACGTGAGCATAACATGTGTCTAGCTAGATGTAATAGCAAAATTAGTAATAAATAACCATAACTAAAATTGTCCACTATTGTCGCAACATGAAAACTTTGAAATTTAGTTATTTAATTGGTTCTAAAGTAACGTGTAAGAAGTATAAGAAAAACATAAGAAAAACTATAAGAAAAACATAAGACAAACTTCAAATAAAAATAAAAATGTTTAATAAAGTTGAAAAGAACGGCATTAAAATGAAGTAACTTCTTGTGTTCGTGTTTTCTACTCAATTTCTTCTTTTTTTTATATTTTGCATTTATATTTTAAGCATACGGATTTGTTACTCGTTTCCTTTTAAGTTAGGATTCTTTTCTCATGAGACTGTGGAAATTACAATTTATTCTGCAAGTCTGTCGATATTCTTTCAAAGAGTTGCTTATCGATTCGCAACTTTATTTGTAAATGTTTCTTCCCATCTTGAAAGTTCGATAAGCCACGAAAATTGTTTCTTTTATTAAGTGTGTTGAAGCTTTCAGTTCTCTTTGCCTGCCCCTCTTCTCTTCATTGGCACAATAATCATAAAAATTTTGTACCCTGGCAATTATGCTTAAGTGTTCAGTTAGGGATTTCGTTAAACTAATATCCACTGTTCTCCTACATAATGAGCTCTTAATCCTCATCACAATTACAGGCGCTATCCACGCAACAGCGGCAACAGCAACCTGCACCTTCGTGGCCCAAACTCATTACAGCCTCATTAAAGCGTAGCCTTTTGGAAGGCAGCGAAAAAAATATTACAACGAAGCTTAAATTTGTGGACCCGTCGCTCCTTTAAACAGTCAAACTGTGCAGACCCCTTTATAATTGCCGCATATCGTCGCCAAAAGCAACTCTAACGGAAAATATTTTGTAATTTAAAACGCAAGCGCGCCAAACCCAAAAAACCAGCCGCACACCTTTGTGGCAAAGGAGTTACCTCAAATGTCAGCGGCATTGCGGGGGGGGGGGGGGGGCAGCCAGTTGCAATGTAGCGCTAATAGATCCCAAAGCAAAAGCCCACTGGGTCCCACTCTTCGCACTGCGCCCCCTGTCTGTGTGTGTGTGCGTTGGTGGAAGTGGGCGGAACTGGTACTGGAAAATGAATAACGTTTCGCTCAGGTTTCTGCGTTGGGGCAAGAGCAGCCACACGAAGTCAGCCAAAAATGTGTTTTCAAAACGAGCTAAAACCCAAAAGCAGTGCACAGTTATTTTAATTAGAAACGAAGCAATTTGCATATTAAGTGCGAAAGAGAGAGAGAGAGAGAGAGAGAGAGAGAGTGACACCGAGAGAGAGAGAGAGGGAGAGAGCGGGAGAAAAAGAGCAAACGTCATGCAAAATTTAAATTTTTTTCAATTTAGTCGAGGGCGTTTTTGGACTCTGGGGATCAAACAAACAATAAGTTAACTTTAGTGCACTTTGAATAAGTGATGAGGCTGTTTTTAGCAACAAATTAGAGAAATGGCTTTGAAACAAAATGCAAACATATTAAAATTCCCCACTTTGAAATGCATTGCCTGGGTTTGCAAATAAACTGAGCCAACTTAAGGAGCAAACCATATTTTTACCAATGTAGAAAAATCAAAAACAAAAATAGATTTGATAGGAATGTTAAATTAATAGCAGTAATTTAGAAATGAATTAAAGTAGCTTAAAATTGTTTGGCTTCCCACATAAATAGAGCATCTCATTAATTATGAATTTAGCGTGAGGTAAACTTAAACTTGATGCAATCCTCGAGTTTCAACATTTTCCAAGTAGATTTCCCAACCCAACACGATTTAAGTGACCTTTATATTCACATCTTGATTGTGATGACCCACTTAGCTGAGTTTTCTAGATTAAAATTGACATATAACTGTGATTATCACAAAAGCTTTTTACTCGACCTTCTCTCCACAACCACAACAGGAAATTGTTGTTTAGATGTACATATTGCTTGTGAGAGAAAGATAGAGGGAGCGAGAGTGAGTGATAGAGAGAGAGAGAGTGAGAGGGGGGGAATGGTCGCAACTTGACAGCCAGAAGAGAGAACTCAGGCAATCAGTCAATCAGTAAACAACTAACCGAGTCAGTAAGTCAGTCAATCAAATGCAGAAAGTCAGAAATCTCAAGCAATACCAATTGATGAGAGTTGGTGGATTGGAGAGGTGTCCTTAAACGTCTTAGGAGTATTCTCCTGATTTGTTTGTTTGCTTGTTTCATGTAAAAAGGTCTTCAAAGTGTCTTCCCCACTTTGCCGGCAGAAACCCAAATTCAATTTCTTTTTTGTTATGCACCAGAGGACATGCAAACAAAACTGATTTGAAATGCAGCAAGCGGTGGCCATCGCCAGGGGCATAACATTTGGACATTCTATTCACCCCCATCCCATCATAAGACGTGATGGCATGTAAGCTGCTTCCCAGCAAGCAGAAGGCACGAAACGAGAAAAAAGGGAGACAGAGAGACAAAGGGAGAGACAGAGAGAGAGAGAGAGAGAGAGAGTGAGACAGATGTATGGCAAATGGACATTGAGACTTTGTTGGTGTTAACAATTTTAAAGTGACAGAAAGTGTCAGCTGCTGTCAGCACTAAGGAAATTTGAATAGGCAAATAGTAAAGTCAAGACGAGGCAGAGGATGATATTCTACTATTATATGATAATGGGTAACGAGGGTTGTTCATTGAATAATGCACTATTTCCACATCACACACAATTCAATTTTGCTTATATACTCGTATGTACCCCAAATGAAATGATGGACTTGCCCAGAGTTATGCAACAATAGTTTTCGCTAGTAATTTTGTTTTGAGCTTGTATTATCGCAATTAAAATAAAATTACATTTGAAGCTGATCAGCGAAATTAAGTCATATCAGATTTGATGTATTTATTCATTATAAGCCCATTAAAAATTGGAAAACCGCTGAAGCGACTTAGTCTGTCTGTCTATCTGTATAAACAAGCATTCTCGACTAGAGCATTCTAACTGGTTTTGTTTTTTCCTTCTTCTTTCAATTTGTGCAGATTCAAAAATAACGAAAATTAATTTGAAAGCAACTTTCAGCTAATAAATCAAAATATTTCTTTCAAGCTTGTAATTTGACTGAAAGTTTAAAATCTCAATAGTGTTTTTACAAGAGAAGCTGGCTGAGCTTCTCCAAATGCGGATAATTGAATTTTCTAATAAGCACCGTAAATCTACTAGAATAAACGAATATAAGCCAAGTTAAGCTTCAATCTTTAAGATACTGCTTATGTCCAAGTACTTTTACCTTGCTTAGCTTGTCAATTGCCCAGCTAAAAGCCCATAAAAATAATGCCACTGCAAATCTGCTCCGCAGCCTATTTCGTATTCAGGGCAGCACACACGCAAAAGCATCTTCGCGACTTGAGAGCCTTCATAAACTTTGACGATTTTTAATTGCCCTCTTTGAGATGGCCTAGGCCAAGCATGTCATGGATCAAATAAGTTAAAAATATGTAAATCACCACGTCGCTGGCCTGCTCGCTCGCTTGCAGAAAAACACACAAAACTCGACCAAAAAAAAAGGAAGAATATAATAAATAAATAAATAATAATAAAAGAAGGAAAAGTGGAAAAACAAACCCATGAAATTTGCACATCATCATTATCAACACAACAGTGAAAATTATCTGCTGAAGTGAAGTGAAGTTGGGGCTCAGAAGCCTGTCCAAAGGTACTAACAATGTCGCAGCCACAGACTGTGTGCCTGCCACCACCACCCCAACCCCTCCCGTAAAAGCATTTAGGTGGCTGCGATGACGACGACGCGTCAAATGCCTCACGGCGACTTCAACTTTGTTGCTGTTGCTGCTCGGCTGTAACACGGCAAATAAAAATTGAAAGCAAATGAGACAGCAGAGACTCAGAACAAGGAGGCGGATGTGAATGCAGACACGGGGACATGCGGATGTCGTTCTCTGCTGTCCCGGTCCAGAAACCGAACCATAGACCACTCCACTCCACTCCGCTCCGCTCCACGCCACTCCACTCCAAGCCCCAACGTTCTCGACTCTGACAGACAGCTAAAACGCCGAGTGTCGAGTGTCGGCCTCGGTCTCGGTCTCGGGTTGGCTTTTCGAGTGGTTGATAATGCGTGACAGGACCAGGCCAGACCGTCAGCAGCACCACCCACAAAAGAACACCCCTCTCACCCGTTCTGCACGATTTCTGAATTCAAATTTGATGGCGGCTGTGTGCGGTACAAGAGCGCACAACGTTCTGCCACCACAACTCCCGTTTCCCGTTTTCCCATTTTCCTGGCCGGATGTGAGACGACAGCGGCGTTTGTCTATTTCGTCTGTCCCATCTCATTCTGTCTGTGTCTCTACGTCATCCGACATCCCTCTTCCTCTTCCCCTTCATCACTGCTATTCCCGTGCTCCTTGCGAAAGTTTAAGCGAATTAAATTATTTGCTTTTTAGATTTCAATATTTCCGCAGTGGAGATTTTTAGTCGATATCAGTGGGCCGTAAAGTGGTTTGTCCCTGCGTGAGTTTGGTTAGGAGGGTATCTAAATTGAGTTTGATGATGCGCTCTAATCATAAAGTGCTTTGGGGCTGAAAATATCTTAGCCTGGGTTGGCTCAGGTAACTCAAAAGCGATAGACTTGCACACTTACTCGTATCCTTATGTCTGCAAATCGTTTCTTAGCTCCACTTTGGAGAAAGTGATGTAAGAATATGGTTTTACATGCATACTAAACATATGTATGTCTACTGGACTTCCTCATACTGAACTGGCGATGATGCTGAGAGTAAGATTATGTTTTTTAATACTTTAAATTCCCCACTCAAGCTTTACTGTCACTGCCTTTAAAATGTTATTGGTGGTTATAAGGAAGAGAAATGTACACTTCACATTATTTATATCACAAAACTTCGCTGCTTCTTTGGTTTTTGAATTTAACCTGCACAAATTTAAATAAATATAATTATAAATGAAAATATAATCCTCAAACTAGAGCACTAAAAGAAAAAAAATAAGGAAAATGGGCGGATTGTAGAAGCATAAATAGGGGAAAGAGTATTTCTTTGTGATAAATCGTACTTCATATTAAAGTCAAATTGAAAAGACTTGTAAATTCTTATTTGTTTTATTTTTAGCGTCGTTTGCGCTTGAGGTAAGTTTGAAATCATTAAAATGTATAATTTATGCTAACACACAAGAGCAAGCAACAAAAATGGGAAAAAAGCTACCAGACTGCCAAACTGCTTTCAAGGTTTTCTTTTCTATTTAAATTCCAACTCTAATTCAATTTTCCCGCTGACTTTGCCTTTTTGCCGCGTTTAGGCGGCAAAATTACGTAGGAAAAATCTGTGTATATATATATATATTTATTTTTTGGTATATATATGATTATTATAGCACAGCTAAAATTTTTTATTTGATTTTTTGCTGTCTCGCAGGCACAAATATTGAGCCTGGCAGAGATATATACATATATATAGGGAGAGAAGTGGGAGAGTAATGCGTTTGAGTTTGAGTTTGAGTTTACTTTGCATGGCCAAAGTTTGCCCGGCTTGAGACCAACTTGACGCATACCCGCTGCCCGCTGCCCGCTGCCCGCTGCCCGGTGCCGTGTTGCCCGAGCATGCGGTTGGACTGTGCACGAGGTGGTGGTGGAGGGTTCCAAAACTATTGAAGCGCACACAGCGCGAAGCGCATTCATTTACTCGGTGTGGGCGACAGGTACCGCACTACGCCTCCCTGCCACATGCCTGCCCCCTCTTGCCGGAGTGAGCGAGTCCATTGCACACTTGAATGGTCGCGCAAAACATGCCATCATCATCATCAAAGGGAAATTAACCTAAACGGCCATGAAGCTGCTTTGCTGGGCGTTACTGCCACTGAGGTTCTTGTTACTGTTATTGCTGTTATTGTTGTTATCGTTGTTGCTCTTGTTGTTGTAGTTGTCGTTGTTGCTTTAGCTCTGCGGCTGCTTTGCACAGGTTACAACAAGCCAGAGCAGCGAGGGATTGTAACTGGAACGCTGACTGTGAATGGCCATCATCAACTCCTTCTGACTCTTCGCCCACATTTTTGCTGATTATGAGGTTGAGCAAACTGCAAAATGTGTTAACCTCCGGTTTTGGTCGCTCCGTTTTGATTGCCGTTGCTTCTTCCTCCATCCGTTGCACACACGGACAGTTGAGCCAGTGCGTCGTTGAAAGCTTCTCTCTGCTCTCTGCATCCGAGCTTCGAAGTGAGCCATTCTGTGTGGCATGCAAAAAACATCCAACTCGTCTTCCGTTATTTGGTGCTAATTGTGGCTGATTTAGCTGGTTAACTGCGCTAATTGAACTCCTTGTTGAGTCGGTTTGTGGGTTTATCGATACGCCCACTCAGCTATGTGATTTTAGGGGCAACATTATGCACTTGGCTCACTTGAATTGCCCCGAGAAATGTGTACTTCGCACCGGATTGAAAGTTTGTCGGATGTGCGCCTTGTACACAGGATATTGTCAAACTTAGTATTTCCGCTTACTTACTTTTGCTTTCTTAGTTGAAAGTAATTTTTCTTACACATAAAAATATTTAATTTAAGAAACAGTGACAACTAAACTTTTGTTAAGCCCATAGGATATTGTCAAACTTGGCATTTCCATTTCCGTACTTTTGCTTCTTAGTTGAAAGTAATTTTTTTACACAAACTTTTACATATAATAATCTAAGAAAGAATGCCATTTAAAGGGTTGGGGTTTTTCTAAACGAACTAACAATTTAAGCATGGTTGTTACTTTACTTATAACCTTCTAGAGGATAGTTAATATAATTCTTATTGGTGTAAGGAATATGCTGTTCGGAACAATGTGGCTGTGATGTGTGTAATGCTTCAAAGGAGACATCTTCGACCTCAGATGGTATACATATACATATAGTCTTGATCAACATCAATAACAGATATATAGCGATCTGTTTCTATACAAACTATTTTCTCGGTTTTTCAGCAGTCTTATAAATATCATATATCATTCCTTGGAAATTATAGAACGTATATAACCAGGTGGACTTTGGTCAGTCAGGGTATATATTCTTCGGCGTGCTTAAGATAGCTGTTCATCGCAGACATTATCAGTCCATTACCGATTGAAATGCGGATGAGATTTAACAACTTTATCTTTTTAAAGACTTGCGACAGTTTGGCTACGTAATTTATGGGATTTAGTTAGATTTCGCTTGGCTCTTACATAATTTTCTTGAGCAAACTTCACACCGCAATCCCATCTGGCAATTCGAAAGATCTGTTCACCCCTTAGCAGTTTAGACAGCACTTTTCATAATTACCCCTGCCGTGCCGCATGTCCTCTGTGCCACAGTGTGGCACTGTGACGAAAACTCGGAAATTCTGTGGCGGCTTTGGCCAAAGGACTCTGGCAGCTGTTGTGGTCCACACTTACAGCGTGTGACAAATGAAAATACATGACACTGTGCCCTTGTTGTTGATGTTGCCTTTGTTGTTATTGTTGTTATTGTTGTTGTTGTTGTACTAAATGAAGCAAGTGCACAAAAAGGCTAAGCAAGCATATTCTTATTAGAGGACTCTCTGCCAGGTAATCCACATTTATAAAAATAGTCATTAAAAGGGATGCTTACTTGCTTCTGTGACAACACAGAACACACAACACACAACACACAACACAGCACCCAACACTCCCCACTGACCCGCCCAGCTTTATAAATACGTTTTAATTTAGCTTTGTGCATTGAAACATATTTAAATTAAAGAGCAACGGCTTGTGAAATGCGCTCGCTCGCTCACCATATGTGAAGTTGGTCGTGTCCTTTGCCATTTTTAATACAGTTTATCAATGTCCAATGGGTAATACGCCTTTGCCCCACACTGTATCGAACTTATTTGCGCTTCGAAGCGTGCTCAATTGTGAGAAACCGCTCGCTGCTTTTGCTCCCTGGCAGTTACATATGGGTGTGTGTGTTTGTGTGTTAGTGTGTGTGTGTGTGTGTGTGTGTGTCCGGTTCAGTGCTGCCCACAAAACCGCTATTTACATATACTTTCATCATATGGATTTGTAAAGTATTTGTAGATAATATTTTCATTAAAATTACGATTCGCTTCACTGATGCCCATGAGTAGGAATTATGTTGTTGTGTGTCTTATGATAAAATCTTATCTATATTTAATATCTATATATTATTCATATCATCTGTTTAACTGTTATAAAACGGATTATTCTTGCAGCTTGTAGCACTGGGGAAACCAATATCAATAAATAAACCCAAATCAGTCTGATTTTAATTTTCTATTTTTAGTTTGTGTTTTAATAATATTATCCTGAATAAAAATCCCCTGTCGAAATAAAAATAATACAGTGTGTAAGGTAATATATGCTGGCAATATTATAAATATTTCTTATTTTCTAATATATATATTTATATATATATATATATATATATATTTCTTTTTTTACATTTTATCAAACATTTAATTTAATTTGAATTTTTCTTACTTTATGTATTTTTTGTGTCGATTGACTTTAAATAAAATTAAATATAAATATAAATATTTGATTACGTAATTGTTTCGTCAACTTATTTAAGTATATATACATTTTCTGGCGGTTAACCTGGTCTTTTATAATTCAAAGTAAATAATAATATTTGATTAACAGAGTCACCAACTGTTCAACTATGAATACAATTTTCAGCAGGACAAAAAAAGTAGGTGGTGGTTAAAAAAGAATCTTCCTAGTGGGTCCAGGAACCTCAGAAGGGACTGCTTAAAATTCAACACGCGTGTTAGTAATAATAACACCAAAATTTACGATTTTTCAATAACTCTTGTAAATAATTTTAGAGAAATTATAAAAAAAAGGATTACACATCAGAATATTGACTAAGGGCTGTTTTCAAACATTTCCCTAAAAAAGTCCAGATGTGGCAGGAAAAACGGTAAAGTGGCAACACTGGGCGTGTTTCTTCTGCTGTCCGGTTGTCCTGCTGCCCTTCTGTCATGCCTGTCATCCGTTCGATAAAATTAAAACGTCTGCTCATGTGCAAACCTCAGACCAGAGCAGACCAGAGCAGCCCGCCCAGACCAAGTTTGCTTTGTTTATTAACTTGGCAATGTTCTCATATCCAGACGCTGTGGCCAGTTTTTCCCACTCGGTCGGTAGCCGACAGTTCCTCTTTCATCTCTTCGAAATGGTACATTCAACTTTGCCGTGCAGTTTGAAATGCAAGTGGGAGGCACGTAAACAGTAAATATCCGTTGATAGTTATTTAAATTGATATTGGAATAGTTGAAGTTGGCAAATTGCCAGATTTGCAAAATATGGTTGGACAAAGTAGATTTATTTATTCGTTAACATTTTTTGATTGACTTTGCGGATAGAAGCAATTGGACTTAGGCGTAGTTTGATTATAATAAAAACACATACGTGAATCCGTTGGAATTTTTATATTGGGCATTAAATGGTCATCATCTAGATATGATTTTTATTGCTCCTTTCATTCAACTATCATATCAATGATATGAGAGCTTTTCGACATTTTTAAAGCTAATAGATGGAAACTCGAAACAAATTCTTCTATTAAGATTGCAGCGGTTTTTCTCGGTTTTAAAACTGGAGTGTCACAAAAATGTTATTTTCAACATCTTTTTTAGAGCATTGCGTTGTCGGATTTATCCACTGCAATTTTCTTATTGCCATTTCTCTTTTTAATTCGACCGCCCAGCGATGCACAGTTGCTGATTTTACAAGTTTTGTACGACGGTGAATAGCAACAGACACAGAGAGAGAGTGAGAGAGAGAGAGCGAGAGAGAGAGAGAGAGAGAGGCAGAACACTGGGGGATCAATGGCCATTTTGCCAACTCTTCACTTTACTTATTTATCGATAATTGGAAATTGCAAACCTGTTGTGAGGCACCTTTTGCCGCACCCATTTGCATACATTCAGTGACAATTTGCCATTCTTAGCCATATTATCGGATAACCAGCAGCATAGTGGCGAGGACGAGTGAACCCAGCCATTGATACATTGATTCATTAGCTTGACAATGCCACTGAATGCCATTATTGAGGTTTTGCATAGGGAAAGGGTTGATTATTCATAAAACTGAGCCCTTCACTAGCACAATATAGGTGCCTGTTTCTCATATGGGAGTGAAGACCGACTGGCAATGCCTGCATGTTTGAGATAAATGTCAATCCCCGCCTCCCATCAGGCTCCTCTCTTTGTCCGCCTGGCTGCCGTCTTCCCAGGCAGCGAGTTGCAGTGGCTAATGAGTTGCTAATTAGAACTGCGTGTTTAAAATGTGACTTTAAATTACAATGAGCTACAGCAAATTGGTGCAAGAGGATGCTAATTGGTTCACTTTGCAATTTGACTCTCAGCTAAATATAACCATCGAACTGGAACGGGTTTAGGGGAAAGATTGTGGATTATCGATTTTGAATTACCTCTAATATATAAATATGCAAAAATATAAATATATATATATATATATATATTATTATATAATAAACTAAAAGTTATATGCATGAAATATAAAATTTGAGATAGTCTTTTTATTGAGATATAAAATAAATATATATGAAAAACGCCCTTTTGGCTATAACTTTTTTAACCTATGCCAAACCACAACTTTTTAGTTTTTATTTATCAATGTATATTGTAAATATTTTATATTAAAATTTACCTGCAGCCAGCAGGAATAATTTAAAATACATATATAAAAGTGTATATTAATTATAAAAAAAAAGAATCTGTCTAGTAGAAGAAAACACTTGTAAAAAAAAAATATTTGGTTTAAGCTTATATAAAAAATGGCTAAATATACAAATTTTTTCAAGATTTTCGAATTATTATATTAATTATTTATATTTATATTTATTTATTAATATTTATATTTATAGTAATAAAATCTAAGCTTACTGTTAAAATACAAAATAAATGTTTATAATAACTTATTTTATTCAACGAAAAGCAATCGAATTTATTGAAATTTATATAAAATTATATATATATTTATAAATATATATATATATATATTATATAACATATTATATAATAAAATTATAGTTTATAACTAAATACATTTTTGTGTTAACTATTAAATTATTCATAAAAAATCAATTAAAAATATATTTGGAAGCTTAAATTGAAAACCTATTTAAATAATTTTCACTAAAACCAGAGACCCACGTTCAATATAATATTAGCTAACTTTATTTTGTTTTTCTTTTTTAATATTAGCCTATTTTTAAACTTTGCTTATAAACATTACTCGGTTGACACCTAATGGGAACTGATTGTATGTATTTGTTATGATATTCACATAAATCAATAAAAGTGAAGTTTCTACAAAACTGGAAATGACAGCGCTTATTGGACACAGATAACAAAAGCCATTGACAGCATTATTATAAAGTGTCTTTAACATTTGCATATGCCAATGGGCTATCGTCGTTTATCACAAGCTCTGACAACTCTGGATATCTGCTCAAGTGATTTCAACTAGTTCGCTTTGCACAGCTGCTTAACAACAAGCTACAACCTTGTTCCAAACAGCCTCAGGGCAACTTCCACTTGCAGTTCAAGCTCATTTGGATTTGTGCTTCGGCTGCGTACCACAACTTAAACAGCTCAAAGGCTTTTCATCAAGCGCCTTAATGCCATTCAGGGCAGCTTTTGACGACAAATTTCTGTTTGGCAAATTTGTTTTGATTTTTTTTGCTTGTGTTTTTTTTTCCATTACATGCGACATACAACATTTTCTACACCATTGGCCAGACAGATGGAACTCTAAGCATTATCCTTGCCGAACATGTAATTAAAATATGCGCAATTAAAATGAAGCAAAGGAACCCCACAATGCGCCTAATTCGAGTTTGAAAAATGCAGAGACGACACTTCATAAATGTAATTTACATATCACATTTTCCAGCAGATGTGAGCCAGCCATATAAATTGAAATTTCATTAAGAAAGTTCTCGCTTTCGCTTATCGCGCAGCATGCGAAAGAGATGAGACGCTCTCAGTGCGCTCATCTGCTCTCCTTCCACTCTCCTCTGTTCCTGTCTCTCTCTCTCTCTCTGTCTCTCTCGCACTCTCATGTCACTTCAAAATTGAAATGTATAATGGCTTTCGCATGTATGCACATACATATTTTCATGTCTATACATAGATATATGAGTGCGTATGTGTGTGTGTGTGTGTGTGTGTGTGTGTGTGTGTGTGTGTAGGCGCACTTGAGCGACTTAATTGTGTCGTGTTAACGTCAAACACATGCAACAAACATGTGCAAACAAATGTTGTGAGTGTGTAAGTAAATGTGTGTGTGTGTGTGTGAGTGTGTCTGTGCCTGTGTGTGTGTGTGTGTGTGTGTGGGTGGAACTCTTCGGCACGTTTATGTCAGCGCCGTGTTGACAGATTCAACCACCCAGCAAAAAACCCGTTACAAGCCTACCTTTTGCTCGCACACATACACACATACATATATGTAAAGCCACTCTTTTATTTTATAAAAACACATACAGGTAGAAACATTCACTCAAGCGGCAAAACATATCCGTACACATCCGTTATGCCGCCAACGACCCCCAAAGAACACACCATCCTTTCTGTTCGCCATCGCCTTCTCCCGCCTCCTTTACCGCCCCGACCCGCACAGTGCCTGCCAGGCAGCCATTGCCACCTGTCATAAATTTCCATATACGCGAGAGGCTGAGCAATTTCTTTTTTTACTGCAGCGCACAGGAAATGAAATACTCTTTCATCTTTTCACATAGAGCATGTGGCATGTCGAACTGCACAGGATTGAGAATTATAGCTTTCCAATAAAATATATAGGCTTAAAACTTTTAATTTTTCCCTTGCTTATAATCTCAGAAATAAATAAAAGAGAGAATACTACTATAAAAGAAAAACGACTCTTTCCGGATTATTGACAAAAAACTGTAGGCTGAAAAGTCATCTAATCAAGCGGGGCATCGCCAGCAGCAGAATTCTTACATCTAGATTAGAGAATTAGAAGTCGGCTGATTGGGAAGTATATTTTAGAAATAGAAGAAATAAATACACTTAACCAAAAGAAAATTCCTATAATTCCAAAAGAAGTTGGGCTGATCGGCGATATGCCAATTCTTTAATGAACAACTAAATTATAGCCCATTATAAAGATACAACAACTAAATATATTCTTTACTTAATTTTCTAAAAAAAAACACTAATTTAATTGCATATAACTATAACAATAATATAAATAAGAATATAATATTTAAGAATACGATTACTCTATTTAGACTTACTTAAATAATTAATGTGGAGCTGAAGGCTCTAGCTAGCAAATGATCTAGTAAGTTTCAGACTTTAAGCTAGGCTCTGTAAGTAAATAAATAAATATCTAACTAATTTGTAGCAGATAACATCGATATGTTGTAACTAATCAAATTTATTAATTGGAACTCAAAAAATAACTATATCAATTTAATAACTAATGTGAAGAAATTAATACGAATACAAAAAAATGTTTTGCTTCTATAGAATATTTGGCAATGCTTAAATGCTTTAAATATTGTCTTAGCATTTAATATATAGAACAATAGCCATTAGCATTAAATGCATTAAATGTTTACTTTGTAAATTCATTTAAATTGTAAGCGAGTTTTCTTTATTGTTTTCGGCATTTACTTTTGCACAATTACTGTTCGAAGTAAAACTAATTAATTTCGCTGTCGAGTCAGTGGCCCACAAGCACAAATTGACTTTGGAATTTATGCTGTTTCATCTGGTTTCATATTTCAATGGGGCCCCACCTGCGGGTAGGGCATGATGCGAACTTTTTGGCTGAGTACTACGGCATAAAAGCAGCTGTTCCGTTATGATTGGGGCTGCTCGGGGAGCTGGCGGCTTATGCATAATAGACATGCTATATGTGAATGGCTGGAAAAACCATTTCCATAACTGACTCAACGATTCTGCGTCCGCATTTCGATTATGACAATGCTAAAAATATCGCGAGTTAAATTCATATGAATTTTTTTCAATCACCGGATGCCCATTTGACTGACCATCCATTTTCCTCTTTCATATGTAGTTTTTTCCCTTCCAACCATTGTCTGCGAAAATTCAATTTTCAATTTCACAATAGGTCGCTTTCGAACCTGTGGACGGACATATGCGAGAGTTGGCCAAAACTGGCGCCGTGCTGATAAGTTTTAAGCCTTGAGTGCTGATCAAATGCTGGCGGGCCAATCAATTTGGTCTCGATGTCTGCTAATGAACGCTTTCGCAATGATGCAAGACTGCCCGCCTGTTGCTGATCCAGTGTCTCAGTGTCTCCCTTCCCCTCTTTATTGAAAAGTGAAAGGCAACTGAAGTGCAACAACAACACCCAGTTAGCAGTTAGCCAGCAAATCCATGTGCCTTTAAGCCCCTGGGACTGTATTGTGGCCAGTTGACAGTTTCATTAGTTGGTTAACATGCAGAAGGTGCCAGTTGCTGTTGCTGTTGCTGTTGCCTGTTTGTTTCCATTGTATTGCCATGTTGTACAGGATATTGGCTGGCTTGTCCAGCTTGCCTGCTTGCTGGCTTCCTTGCTTACTTTCGTGGTGTGGGCGGCACCCTGTCTGTGCCTTGTCTTGTTGTGGCGTACACCGGAAATCGCCTGATAAGTTTACGTTCACATGATGCCACACTCTCTCTCTCTGTCTCTCTCTCCCTCCCTCTATGCCTCTGTCTCTGTCTCAACCCCTTTTTGTCTCCAACTCTCTCACTCATTCACTCTCTCCTTTCTGTTACTGAGCGTGCTTGTGTTCGCAGCTGAAAGCTTTCATAACTTGATTTAAATCTTAACTTTTGACCATTTCCATGTGACATCCTCTTTGGTCACTAACTTAATTGTGGCTTTACTTTTTAGGTTCGCTAAAGTTTTCAATTGATTCTCAATGGCAACATATGTTTATGACAATTTTCATAAATGTAATAAATTCGACTTGATTTTATTGTTGGAGTACAATCTTATATAGTTCTATTAAATAGAATACAAAAAATAAATAACATGTTAAATAAATGCGTTGTTAAAAAATAAAAAAATAAAGTTCGATTCCATCTTCTTTACAAGAAGGAATAATTTCTACGATAATATTATTATTTATGATTTGTTTTTGAATTATTGTAGGCGATAGTAGCAATGACAGAAAACGATAATTGCTTTTAATATAATATATATTTCAAAATTGCATTTATTTAAAGTTATTATGTAACTACTACGCATTTTTTATAGTCATGTATTATTGCTAGGCTTGAAACTAAATTTCTTTGTTTTATCTATTTTTTCTTAGCTTGTTGATCTTTTTTGTTTTCTTTCCTCAATATTTATATTTTTGAACGAACACCTGCATTTTGGCAGCACATCATTATTTTTCTGGAGATGTAAGTCGTATGCAGGAAGTAGAAATGGGGACGAAAATGTGTGTTGAAAAAGTCTTTTGAAGTCGCATGAATTTAAAATGTGGTCCACTTACTAAATATTATTTCTGATTGATATAAAAATTAAATGTTTACAAAAGCCGCTTAACGATTACAAAAAATTTGGTGAAAATCCAACAAGAGTTTTAACCAATTATGAAGTATGACTTGATTTATAATATGCATAGAAATTAAAAGTTATAAATAATATAAAAACCAGAATATAAGTTTTAATAATTTTGAAATTATGCGAAAAAAATGATTAAAATTAATAAGAGAACATTTTTATAAAAAGTTGAAACACCAACGCCTTAATTTATAGTCTCATTATTTCTCTTCCGGCTATTATCAGACTAATCATCATCATCAAAATTAGACATAATTTTTCCAATTTTTAAAGGAAATTCTCTGGTTCTAAAACACATAACTCTCCGTTTTAAAAATATATTTTCTGAATTATAAGGCGAGCAACCTTTGTCGCCAAAAGTAAGTAAGTGAAAAATTGATCTTAAACAAGCTCTGTGCAATAAGCACAAACAACATAAAAGCTTGAGAGCACAATTTGTTATTAAAACCTTTGCAAAATAATATAAATTTGAGTTGTTTTACCTCCAAAAAGATAAGTCACTCTGTTAAATATTCTCTCTACAATTATATTTATTGTATATTCATTTTATTTCGTACTTCTAATGAATATTGATGAGAATAAAAATGTGTATAGAATATATATATATATATAGAAAAAAACACTCTAAACGGAGGAGATAGTTAAGATTTACAAGAATACTGGAATGAACAACAGACAAATTTCAATGAAAATATGTGGATCGGCATCGGCAATTGATGACATGTTAATTTTAAAAGAAAACTACAACAAATGATGCTAAAAAACCAACATCAAAAAATGACCACACAGGCATAAATCTGCAATCTTATGGGCAGAGCTGGATAAAAATGCTACGGCACATAAAATACTATTTGATTCAAGTTTAAAATTTGATCTGAGCTGCATTCAGTCATTACAACAGGACCTCGCTTTGTAAAATTTCAGGCCGCATGACCTTGGAGGGTCATATAAACCTGTTGGACAAAGTTTTGGTCAACTTTAGAGCCCATCAAGCAGTCCAAAATGCCTTATTCCAGCAGGATAATGCTCCAACAAATGTGCCGCGAGCCTGTCGTGGGATTTTAAACTTTTAGAATGGTCAGCAAAATGACCCGACCTAAATCCCATAGAGAGCATGGGGAGATACCTGTTCCGTCGAGTTTAAGTGGACAATCGACAGTTTGAGGCAGTTGAGCAGCTACGAAAATCCCAATATCTGAGTTCTAAAAAGTTGTTAAGTCGATGTCAAATCGCATTTATTTACCTATACACAAATCTGGAGGCTGAACACAATATTAATTTGTTTTTCTATTTCATTTCCACATATTGTATTAATTTTATTAGCACTTAACCTTAACCTCACTTTAAACAAAACAAAAATGAACATTTAATTTAATTACAAATTTAATTCCTTTTTTATTTGACGTCTATTTAAAACAGCTAATAAAAAAAATGTATAACATTTTAATTCAAATTGTATAAGGACAAATCAAGTGCGTTTAATCGAATTTCGCGGAATTTCTTTTACATTTACACAACTTCGTAATAAACATTTTACGCGTATTTAAATGGTTCTATTGGTTATAAAAATTGGCTGTTTTAAATGAGAGAATATTATATATATGTGCAATGAAATAATGTTATGAAAACGATGCTTGCTCAGCATAGATGTATGTACATGTATATAAAATTTCATTCACAAACAGTACAGTGCTGAGAAAATGACTCAATGCTGTTAGTCTATTACATACATCGCTGAGCAGCAGTGTCCAATCATAGCCCTTTTCATGGGAAGTGGGGAAAAACCATTTAAATCCGGCATCAGCTCAAATCGCCTTGCAAAATCGAACACGTATACACCTTTTAAGCAACTCTCACATCTGACCCCCAGCAACAGCCTCCGCCCCCCACAAGCACCCTGCATGCCTTTCAAAAACGGGAAAATGAATACGCACACACAACAACAATTGGTTGTCGTTTTGTGCCGTTGACCCATAAAAACAATAAAGGCAGCAGCGTCATATGTCCAGCAAACTGCGCAGGACAGTGCGGGGAGCAATTCCAATGCAAAACTGAACAAACTGTCAGTTGCAAGGGCAGATCCACAGACCTATACCCATCAGAGCAAAACACAACCCAAACATAACACTACACGTCACCAGCAAGCATTTCTTTTGTTCCCGTTCTCCATTCTCCGTTCTCCAATCTCCTTTCTAATTCTCCTTGTGCGTCACATTGCCTCCTGGACCTGCCAAAGGACATACATAGCTGAAAAACAAACACGTTACACTCTGAGAATTCGATAACGTTTAAATGATGCACAAAAATTCCAAAACATAAAAGATTCCGCAAAGTCATTTTTATCAAAACAAGCAAAATATTATTTAATTAATTCTCTTGATCGTAATTGATCAATCAAAACATTTTCGAATATAACAAGATGGAAGATATACAGATATATATATATATATATATATATATATATATATACCCCTATTAAAATTCCGTATAAAAACAATATAAGCAATTTTGTTAACTACAATTTTAATAATTTGTGTCTCTTCTTAGCTTGTGCCCATAACAATAAATAAAAAAATAAATAAAAATAAATATATTTAAATAGGCGAAGGTTTATGGAATCAAATTGGCTAGTGCTGGTAAGGTTTCAAGTAAAACTCTAGAAAAAAGAATGCTATCAAATTTTGAGCAAATAATTATCTATTTCATGTTAAAAATAAATACTATATTTAAGAAAATATTTATGCACATGAATTCGGATTGTTCTTTTAAGAAATACTGTTTATTTGTTATTATTATTTGTAGGATATAATCGATATTTCTTTCAGATTTACACATATTTTCAGTGGCAATTTCAATATGTCAAGTTAGTCATCAATTTATTTTCGTGTCTCAATCGGATGTGCTCTCAGTGTATGCATAGGCTGACCAACTGCGGTTTAGCTCTCCGTTGTTTCTGTAACTTTGTTGGCCAACACGCCGATATACATACGAGCACCCATACACTCACAGACATGTGTAAGCACGGGGACACATGGTGCTGCTGTTGCATGATAATGGGCTTTTGGACGTGGTGTCGATGCTGGACATCATGGGGCTTTTGCCATATGGGGGTATGGTTGTTTGGTTGTTTGGTTGTATGGGCATTTGTTTATTTGCCTGCGCCTATAAAAGTGAACGGAAGTTAATACGTTTACCTGGGATTTTGCTATACAGCTCACGCAGGTGGCATTGTTTAATGTTTGATGTTTGTGTTTTTGTTGCTGCCACGCAAACAGAGAAAATTGAATTGCGCTAATGCGCTTATGGCATATATCGTATAACATAAAGCACGACTGTTGGCTCCATTGCAACACTAAATGATCAAAATAAAAATGCATGTGAATATGTACATACTTCTGCACCTATAATAAAAATAGCCAACAAATTGACTTCAAGTGCACAGGACCTTCACATATACAGGCCAGCTCTGCTCTGCTCTGCTGTGGGGCCTGGGATTTATAAATATGTTATAGCATATTGTTTTATGTTGGCTTAAATGTAATTGTTATATGAAAGTGGGCGGAATAAGAGTGCCACCAGCACTAAATGGAGTGCCATAAACACATTCCACTACACCACGAGTATACATATTGACTGCGTGTCAGTTGTAATAATCATTTCTTTGAACTGGACAGAGACGGAGGCCGCAGTGGCAGAGAGGCAAAGCTGACCTGCTTCGACACATAAAATTAGTCAGGTAAACAACATCGATGGAAAATTTGTTAAAGGCGTATTACAAATTTACTCAAGCAGAACTTCACTATTGAGAAGTCGAGGGGTAACTAAATGTAACTAAATGTTGCTACTTAGTTTTAGCCAATAGCTAGAACGGAAGGACTCTAGACTCAAGAACTAGAACGTTTAGGAGTAACTGAATGTGGCACATCTACGTAGAATATACAAGGAGTAGTTTAACTACCACAGATGAAAGGTTAATTCAAATAAGTCTGCTCAGTTTTGATCACAAAATATGTACTTATGAAGAGAAATGTAAGAAAGCTGTGTCACACAGTATTATATATAGTATATATATATCTGATGGCGAAACAAGTATTTAAAACATAAAACTTAGTTTGTGACATGCTTGATTTATAGATGAAGTTAAATTGAGATTTCCTCAATCTGTAAATGTATTTTTAAAACAAAACAAAAATGCTAATACAAAAACTAATATGTTTTGTTACATTTTAATATTTTAATAAATTTAAATTAATAATAAAATAATAAAATAAATAAATAAATACACAATGCGCACAGGTGTAATTTGATTTTGTATTCCTTGAACCCATTAAAAATGGATAAAACGTATATAATAAAATGGTGTAAATGTATGTGATCAGCAGAAGGGAGCATATGCGAGTCCAGAAATCATAGAATAGCCGAGTCAATCTATCCACATCCATCAGAGACTATAGGAACTAGGGAATATAACTTATTTAATTTATTTCATTTTATCGATGACTTGCTCCGTTATTTAAATATCGACAAGTATGTATGAGAAATATATATATATACAGCTGTATAAATTTACTCAAGATCGATTGAGCAACATCGCATTAAATATGGGATCTGCTAGTCGAGCTCTCTTGACTTGGGTCTGTTCCTCGTTTAACTTTAAGCAACATTGTGCTAAGCCGAAGTGCGTCTTAGTTGCAACATCTATCTGTCCATTAACGCATTCTTATTTCATCATTGTCCGATTCTGGTCTTTACTTAAGCCAAGTGAGTGCCTTGTTGCTTGTCGTTAGTGTTGTGTGTGTTAGTGTGTATTATAGCAGCAGCAGCAGGTTGCTGGCTATTTGCTGCAACTGTGTATTTTCTTCGACAATTTTAGACTTTTGCTAATACATTAAAAGCCATAGTCGGAGGGGAAAGGGGAAAGTCGACGTCACATTATCAACGTCGAATGCAGTCAGCGGCGCTTTCCATTTTATTTTTATAATATTTTCACTTTGATTTAATATCTTAATACCTTTAAGTGAACATCCGCTTTGCCGGTTGCCTTCAGCGTTCGCTTCCGTTTGGCGTTTCGCGAGTGTGTGTGTGTGTGTGTGTGTGTGTGTGCTGGAGTGTGTGTGTGAGTCTTCTGAGTCTTCCGTTGCGAGTGCCGAGTTCTGTCAGCGCTGGCATTATCCCCGCAATCAGCGTAACAGTAAATCACACACACTCACATGTAGTTCACGTGAATATATATATATATATATATATATATATATGTATAGTTATATATAACTACTGGAATAGTTGACACAGACAGCGACTAAAAGTGGCGTAGGAAATGATGCTGTGATGGCTGCCAAGTCCCGTATGCTTTTGTATTATGAATGTAACTGTAACACGCAAGCAAACAACGAACACGCAGTCATCACAGGCAGACACAGAGAGGGAGACAGGGCGCGAGAGATAGAGAGAGAGAGAGAGGAGGGGGTGGGGGGGACAGTTTGTGCAGGACATTTTTCTAAACTGAACTCGACTCGGGGAAGTTTCAGTGTCTGTTGGCCGGACTGGCGCATCGTTCGCATCGTCGCCAAACTGACGGATATTCCGGTGCTTCTGTCAAACGCTTGTCATTTTATTTACCATTCACACACTGACACACTCGTCCACACACACACACACACACACATATACCCAGCACACACAACACAGCACAACACAACTGAGCACCGGTCGAAGGCTCTTGTGTCCTGTTTAGCATCTTATCGGCTTAAAATGCGAAACTTGCAAATAAATGCGAAAAAGTTTCGCTTCTAAATTATTAACTTGGATTTTATTTAACGTTAAACGGTCGAGAGCAGCACAGCAGCAAGTTGTATGCTCCTGCAGCATGTAGCCAGTATTCCGTATCTTGTATCTGTTGGATACTTTCGATAGTTGACCCAACGCTTGAGTTGGGTACTAAACGTTATCTTTAACTGGCCACTCAATGTGTACTGGAATTCAACTGGTTCAACTTGTTCATTTCGTGTGCCTTTCAATTGCCGTTCAAATAACGCCCATCCACAACTCGTCAGATTCCGGCAAGTGGGAATTGACATTTGGATGCATTTGGATGTGTACCAACTGACAGCTATTGTTTGCTTGTCAATATTTGTGTATGTTGCTTGTATTGCGAAACACACTGATTAAGTTATACTAATTATTAGAGGAGCACACATACAACACTATTATGTATCGATATCTCAAAATATGTAATACACTTGACTCGAATCCCGAAAGAGTCTCATCCGCGAGCTGTAATATTTAGTTGGGGAATCAAATTTATCGGATGATAGTTGTGCTATTTGCGTTGCATATATTGTATAATTAGAAGAGACTGCGATTAATTGACTTTATGGTACTAACTCAATTATGTTAAAAAGCTGGCTTCAATTTCACCAACCAGATTTGAAAGACCAGTTATAATTCATGGCTAGCCAGCAAATCCATAGGGGATTCAACTTGCCTGCCCAACTTTAAATAACCCAGCAGAAATGTGCCCAAAAACAATTTGGCAATTTTCCACTTTTTATGCAATTAATCAAAGGCAAACAGAAACCTTAGAACAACGTTCAACGTTTCCAACTCATGAATATTTCTACAGGTATACACACACATATATATATATAGATATAGATATATATATATATATATATTTATAGATATGACTGCAAATCGTCTGTCAGCCTGGAACGCCGTTGTCTATGGGTAGGAACTCAAAAGTAAATTCAATTAACCCTACGGACCGTTGAGAGCATAATCAAATACACTCAGCCAATACAAATAAATGTGGACGCTGACGACGGACCGTCTGCAGCGTACTAAACCAAAACTAAGCCGGAACCGTAGTACGGACTACGGACTGCGGACTGCGGACTACGGGAACGAGGCACGCGCACGGTTTGAGGCAGTCCACTACAAATCAAGCAGACTCGCAGACGAAAGGTGCTGAGGAGATGGAGACAATGCCAATGCTGATGCTGATGTTGATTTTTACGGAGAGTGAGATGGAGCAGAGGGGGGTGGGGGGGGGGGGGGGGTTGGGGCAGAACGCTTAAACCACAACGACGCAAAGTAACTAATTATCTCGCCTTATCCCCCACAAACGGGCTCTTCATGTTTACCCAAGTCCACAGCTCTCTCTCTCTGTCTCTCTCTCTCTCTAAGTATCTCGCTCTGTCTGTAAGCACTCGAATAGGCAACATTTGTAATATGTGCGCCGAGAGATGTTAGTTCCAGGCCTGAAGATTCCAACCAACCACTACCCTATCTGGATTGCGAGAACACAAACACACACGTGGCGCACCACGCAACCACGCAGAAATTGAATGCAAACTCGATGCTTGTATCTATCCATCTATCCATCTATCTATCTATCTATATATATATATATATATGTGTCTGTGTGTGTGTTTATATATGTTCACATTTGAGTGGACAATGGACGGATTGCCCCAAGGGGCAGTTGGGCTGCTGAGATCTCGAGAAAAACTTCAAATGAAATGTGTCAAATACTCCGACACATTCTGCACTCAACTGGTTACCCTTGGCAACGACCAGCTGCAAATACTCAACTAATGGGTATTCACGCATCTACCTACTTTCTGAACTCTTCTAGTGTTTTTGTATACCCTTCACTGGTTATCTAAATTCAATTACGAGCATCAGCAGCCAAATAGTAATGTCTGTTTTGATGCTAACTTCATGAAACTTGAGTAATTTAATATATTTTAGACAACATTCGAGTTTTTGTTACTTCTTACATATAAGGGAACTATTGTAACTATAGGACGAAAAAAACAAACAGAAAAACTTAGTTCGTATAATCAAACTTGCGAATTCCGAAAGCTATTTATACTATAAGTGATATAAAAATATTGATTACAAATGGGAATAAATAAATATTGAAACATTTTTGAAAACTATGCTTTTCTTCTTCCTATCAGCGCTATTAATTTTATATATATAAGTATAAGTAAATCAATTTATTTGGCAATAGTTTCTACTTTTTCAAAAATTATTTTTATTATTTTTATTGCGTATCTTGTATTTCAGAATAAATTAAATGGTAATTAGTGCGATCTTCTTCATCCTAGGCATATTTTTTCTGAGTACATTATATCCTAGAGCCTTCGTAGAAATCGCTCGTCAATAATAATAATAATAATTAATTTTAAAATGTATATATCAAGTAAATGGGCAACTTGACTGTTGCTGCTCTGAAAGAGTATCTAGTCATCGGCCTGCGAGTTGTGCTTTTCTTTTTGCGTCTTTTTTTTGCAGAACAGAAAAGCGAAAAATATGAAACAGTTATTGTGAGTAGTTGGCAGTTGTAGCATTGTAGTATTGGGCATTGTTGGATTTTTGGGTTCCGTGTTCAGTTTGGTTGTCTGATTGCTGGATTGCTGGATTGCCGGATTGCTGGATTGCACGGAGCTCGCTACTTCGCTCGTTCATTTGATTAGTGCGATTTTCTTTTTGAGTTTGTGTGCTGATCGTTGTTTGGGCACCAAGGCTTCGTGCCATGTTTGTCATTTTTTTGCCATGCTCAGGAAATTGGCATTGGCAGCTTGTTGCCGGCGTTTGACAGTGAAGCCAGAACAGACATTTAATTCAGAGTTATTGGAGAGCCATGAACAGGGTTAGAATGCTACAATAATTGTTCACTTCATTCACACTGCTTGATAAGTGATTTTGGCATTAAATCATTCACATTTTTGTTTTGTCTACGAATAAAGAAAATATAATCAAAAATTATAAGTGAAAGAATTATTAAGGCTTTGAAAAAGGGATATAAAATGTGATTTTAAATTTTATTTTTAATACTCAGTCTTTGCGCTATCACAGTTTTTAATAGCTTTATTTTCCAATTAATAAAGCTATTTCAAATAAAGTTATAAAGTTTATTCAAATATATATTGACACTAAAAGCCAACGCATAGCATTTTATTCACAACAATTGTTTATTTATTGCTGAACCTGCTCACAACGAGAGTAACTAATAACAAGTAAGAATGCTGTAGTCGAGTCAGCTCGCATACGATATACCCTGAATACAGCTGTTAAATATATTTGAAAATTAATGGCAAATTTCTCTTTACAAATTTTGCACCCAAATGTGAGCAGGTCTGCAAGTACACTCATTTCTTATAGCAAGCACAGGCACAGAAGAGTGGTCGAGTCAGCTCGCCTACGATGTACCTCGAACCCTGTTCTTGAACATATTCCAGTTTTATTGGAAAATTTCCCATTCAAAACTTTTTGCACCAAAATGTGAGCAAGTGCGGATATATTATTATATTATATAATAAACTATACGCAATCGTAACGGGGCTCTTATCAGATCTTGATGAAATTCGGGCAGTTGATCAATAATAAGCACTTGAATATTATGTATTGATTAGAAGATTCTACCTTTAAAAGTGTAGCATTTGTTGCTATCGGAAATTTAAATGTATCGATAATCGAGAAACGGATGCAGTTATCGATAAATTAAAGAAATCTTCCAAATTTGAAGTCTTCAGCTCTTATAGTCTCTGAGATCTAAGACGGAAAAAAGACGGACAGACGGACGGACGGACGGACAGACGGAAATGGCTATATCGAGTCGTCTGTTGAAACTGATCAAGAATATATACTCTTTATGGGGTCGGAGATGCTTCCTTCTGCCTGATACATATATTTGCACAAATCCTTTTTACAATTTTTATCCATTTTTAATGGGTTCAGGGTATAAAAAGCGATCGATCAGCTACAGTTATGGGAAATCTGGTGATGAGCTGCAGCAGACGGCAGATCAGCGAACGCCCTTTATCGAGCAGGAGAGAGAGAGAGGTAGAGATAGAGAGTGAGAGAGATAGAGAGAGAGAGCGCTGACTAACAATAAGCCCCGCAGACCACCTCCAAATTCAAGCAGTTCATAAACCATTCATAATCGATTAAATGTTCATTGCTGCCAACACTCAGAAATATTAATTTTTATTTTTACTGCCTCACATTTTCCATTTGCATATCGATATTTTTAAAAACACCTAAAAATGTGGTAACTTTGCCCACTCCTCTGCAGTCAATCACCAATCAGTCAGTTGCTTTAGTTAGTTGTAGTTAAATAGGTATCAATCAGCATTCAATAATAATGAGCATCAGCACCAGGAATCAGATATTTTGTATTAGTAAGCATTTTTCGAAAGTAAGTTTATTTCTTTCTGGTTTTTATTACAAATATATTGATAAAACTTTATTTCCGAAATTGGCATGCTACATCCAAAAATATTTCAAGTTGAGCAGAATATGAGTTGTTGGAATATCTTGTGTTATAAATTTTTACAATTCTGCATTATTCAAAGGAAACTTTAAAATTTATAAGAGATTCTTTTATTGAATACGAAAATGTTTACAACATGTCATCAACTTATCATCTGCTTATGCAGCTGGTCATCAGCATTTTTGTAATAGTTTCAATTATAATATCTTTTTATTTCCCCCCTTTCTGCCATATTTATTTCTGTCGATATGGCCAAGTCCGCCTAGCTCTTTGCAAGCCTGTCCCTCAGTTTAAAAACTTGTTTGTCTCTTTTGGAGAATACATTTTTTTTTCTTTTTTCCTGCAGAGCATGTTTTTTGGGTTCTGGGCTTTTCCATACAAATTGTTGTTTGTATTTAAAAAGTGTGCACAATTGAAGCGTTAATTGAAGTCGTTT
Organism: Drosophila macrothrix; assembly: GCA_035042055.1. NCBI lineage: Eukaryota > Metazoa > Arthropoda > Insecta > Diptera > Drosophilidae > Drosophila > Drosophila macrothrix. Next base: position 469,940 of record JAWNLX010000260.1, read on the forward strand.
AATTGTGCGTGAGTTAAATTAAAAAAAAAACCAAAGCCAAATAAAAACTGTAGCCACAAGAACAGCAACAGAAACAACAAGTCCAACAAGTCCAACATTGGTGCTGTCAGTTCGCTTTTGGCAGTTGGGTCTGCATTATGGAGTGGAAAAAGTTTTTAATATGCTCTTACAGTATTTTTGGCTTGTTTTGTTTTTTTGGTTTGGTTTGGCTTTTACAGCGCCTCTTTTTTTTGTTTTGTGCATGAAATACAATTTTGTGGCAAATTAAATACACAAACGAAGCGTGCACCCCACACACACAACACACACACACAACACACACACACACTCAGCGTGCGCCGCACAGCATGCAACGAAAATTTGTCTAAAGCTGCGTGCGTGAAACACTTCCAGCAAAACTGTTCAGCTGGCGTCTGTTCCTGTGTTCCTGTGTGTGTGTGTGTGTGTGCAAGAATATGAAGAAAATACCTGAATATTATACATTATATATATATATATACAGGGGGGGAAATATGAAAGGGACGCTCAGTTCTTGATAAGATTTTGTGGGACTTCATTTAGCTTCATGCTCAAAGTTTCCCTCTTTTTTTTAAAATAAAATATCCAAAATATTTGGGGAACAAATTGTGTATTTTGAGCATTGATTACTGTTATGTAACCTGTTGCAATTTTCACGACAAAATTACATTTGACTTTAGTAATATTAATGCCAAGTAAATCATCATATTATTTACTTTATAAACTCTTTAAGAATTGAAAATGGGTAAGAACTTCTTTGCCAGTTGCTCAAAAGATTGCCACAGTCAGTCCTCAAGCATATATATTCTTGATCAGCATCAGCAGCCGAGTTGGTCTGGCCATGTCCGGGAGTCTATCCGGAATATAAGTTAACCAGATTCCATTCTTACATTCACATTCATTATGAGTCTCTCTTTAAATAAAAAAGATTATCGGCTTGTAACAATGAGTAATAGACAAATTATAAAAATATAAAACAGGCTAAGAAGAAACCGATTTTAAAATGAACTCGAAATTCGTTTCTAAATTGCTTTCAGCATTAAATTATAATCAATCAAAAAAGATTCATTAATTGATAATTGCATTTCAAAATAAATATCAGTTTTCTGTGGCATTGATATTGCCCTAAATTGCATAACATCGGCACAAAGTTCCATAAATCATCGCAGAAATAGAAAAAAAAATCGGAACGAATTTCTTTACAAATGTTGAATGTACAGAATATTGTGCCGCATGAGAAAATGTGAAAATACTGAAAATACATAATAGGAGGCAAGATACATATGTTGATAGTAGAATCAGACTATAAATTTCTTCCTTTCATTGATGAACGTCACCGTTTCCCCATATCGATATAAATCGATTAACGATAGCAACACAAGTTGCAATATTAAAGATGCTGTTTGCTAGTTTGGCTGGTTGGTTCCAGTACCTATGACTTGTACGACTGTTAAATATTTGGCCACTATTTACCAGAAATGTGCAAATTCAGCTTCGCATGCCAAGCCAGAGGTGAAGCATTAGTTCTAACCGAAATTGCAGCATTGCCCAAGGCGATATTTAATATTGTTAAAGCAAACTGAGTTATTATTATGGCAGATATTTATGTGCTTGCCTCCTGGTTTCCGCTTCACTTACTTCCCCCCTCTCTCTCTCACTCTAGACACTTCTTGTGGAGTTTTTTCTACTTATGTTGTTAGTTGAGCCCGAGGAAACTTTAGCTTTCAATTTACCTAATTAGCAGCAAGTCGCCAGGCGGCCCCTGCCAGTCGACTCTGCCACTCGTGAGTAAGTTAGTTGCCTAGACACATGTTTTTTGGGTGCCAGGATATCCCGGATGTCGATCCCAAATGCGGCCTGCTTATCGCATTATATCCTTTTGTGTGTGCTCGGATGCTGGGATGCCATTTAAGTTGTGACTGCTGCTAACTTCTTTCGATTCCCATTGTTCAGCACTGGAATGCTGGGCGTATTTAAACCAACCCAGCTTTGAGCCAAAACCTTTATCTTTGTTCCAACTTTAATAGCCTTTTTTGTTTTTGACCGCTGCAAAAAATACCATGGTATATTAGCATACCCTGTCGACTTGTATTTAAAGTCAGTGCATACATATATAATATATATATATATATATAGCTTTTACACACACACACACAAATTGAGCTCAGTTTGTCAGTATTTCAATATGGAGGCTGCTGCTGGTCATATTTTAAGAGATAGGCAAAACATTAAGCGGATTAGTTTCTTGAGGACTGTGGAGATTCTTGGGCTGCCTGTGGAAAGCTGTTCACCTTTTGCCAGTCGGTCAGGTGGGCAGCCATTAGTTCTCAGCCGTCCTCATCATCATCGTCATCGTCATCGACCCTCAGCTCCTGATGGGGATAAGACTGTGTAGCTAAATATTTCCTTGGGCTTGCACCACTCCAGCTAGTTATAAATTGTTGGCTATTAGTTTAATGAACTTGTAGATTCTTTGGCTCTTCTTAAGCACTCTTGGCCATTTCACTTTGCCCGGTTGCGTTGCCAGGGCAGTCCCCCCCCACCCCGGCATCAAGTGGTTTTCACAATTGGCTTGGCGCCCTGCTCGCTCTCAGGCTGAATTAAATGAGAAAACTATTTGAAATTGGCCTAATACGCATCCAACTTGACCACATATGTCATACAAACCGTTCGAATAATCGCACAAATGGCCTTAGCTTGATGGCTAGTCAGAGACAGTGGTTGTCCAGGCAAATTAATGACTATTGAAGCGTTTTTCAATTTATTTCCATAATATTTATATCGATCAAATCTGCTCAAGCTTATTTATTATTATTGAGTATTTCTCATTTCTATTCTCTTTAATATTTATATAAATATTATCTGCACTAGAAAATCAATTATTAACGATGCATTTCCCAATATATTTACTTATCTTTATTCTCGATGAGTATTGCTCTTCAGTTTAAAAGCTTTGCATTTTGTTTGGGTTCGGGTTTGGCTTAGATTGCACCCAAATATCTCGGACACATCAGATTAGAAGTAGGATTGAACTGGGCATGTGAAATCATCTACTTCTCTTTTTATATATTCCTAATGGTCTATGTCCAGTGGCTGCTCAGATCATCATGTGTCCAGCTTACAGAGATCCATTGGTCAAGTGGCAAGACTGCATCTATCCGTGATTTTCCGAGAGCGCTTTCCAGGAGATATTCCGAACCCAGTTTGTAAATGAATAATTATAGACAAACACACAAAAAGCTGCGCTGATCTTTAACCATGATCAATCCCTTGCAGATTGTAGATAATTATTCAAGCAATCAAGGCAAGTGAACCGTAAATTGCCTAAAACTGCCTAAATTGATAATGGAATACTTGCTAATTCTCCCGTTTGATTTACATAATTAAAGCCCACTTTAACGTCGTACATAATTGATTTATTTAAGCGCAGACTTGCTTCAATTTCGGCCAATAATTAAGAAACTGATTGAGCTTAAGAAATCGATGAATGCAGTTCAATAAATAATTGACGTGTTATCATTGCTGTTGATTACGATTAATTATGAATTTATAGTCAGCAAACCTGGAGTCCCTTTTGCCATCTGACTGAGTACGGGGCATAAGAACAAACAATTCAGCCTGATTACAAAAATTTCAACTGATTATTGGCATAAGTGAATTTTGGCAGCAAACTCAAATGAGGTATTTCAGGACAATTGACAATTTGCGTATTATACATTTTAGGATTTAGATAAAAGTCCAACTGTCTGTATTTCTCCACAGAGATAAACATATTGATTTACGCAGACCGCATTTGTGACAATTGGAGTTGATTCAAAATTCAGCAGGACCTAATTTTCAAAGAGTGTTCTGTCAGAATGTCCCCATCGATCCTTAAGCTCAAATCGCTGTGTGACCCACTTTTCCATACACTCTTCCACCCCCCAGCAATCGACAAAGCCACATGCATTTAACTTTCGCACACAAATGAAAAGTTATTGGTTGCGAATTTTGTGTATTGAACACGGGAAAAAAAATATAGATTTTTCTGGCTTTAAAGAAGAAGAACTTGTTAACTTGCAGTAAGTCGAGAGAGCTGGCCAGAATGGGAATACATTTAAGAATTGAAGTAGTTACTGACCAATTTAACGTTAAAAGTAGCTTTTCATTTCAAGAAATCATTTTACCAAGGGAATTTTTGATTGTAATTTGAAATTTATTATTTTTCTTTTTTAGATTACTATTTAATTATTAATTTATTTATTCACTTGTATAGTTCATGTTCATAATATGTCGACATTAAGGATTGAGGATTCGAATTTAGAATTACTTTCAATCGTTTTAAGATACTTGATTTTATATGTGTTGTATCTATTCATTTAGTTTGATTTAATTTAATTTAATTTCAGTCCTTGCAATAAATATTGATATTTATTTATTATTAATTTCTTCCTCTGCATTTTAAATAGTTTAATTCGCAACTTTCATTTTGATTCGTATTTAAATTTGTACATTTTAAAACGAAACAAAAACTTTGACAAATAATAAAGAGCAATGAACAGTAAAGACTCTTTCTAGCCAGCTGGCTGTGATTTTCTCTGAGTGTACCTATAAACTCACACATACCCTTTACTTTCTACATAGTTGTTTATATGTGTGTATGTGTAAAAGGGCTGCCCCCACAACCACAAGCAAAATGTGATTAAAATTTCACGAACATGTAAATACAGAATTGCTGTGCGTGTGTGTGTGTGTGTGTGTGTGTGTGTGTGTGTGTGTGTGTGTGTGTGTTACAATCATTTTTCTACCTTGAACCACCATTCTAGCCACTCAAATGAGTTTAATTATAATTTAATTAAATTCACGGCCATAATGCACTTCGCTTGTATCACATTTGAGGATATTTATTTTTCGTGGATTTTTCAACGTTTCCCCTGAATTTCTGTTGGTTTTTCCTTTCACTATTATTGATGATGGCAGGCATTCTTTTTGTGGCCGAGATATTTCCCCCTCGGTCTATGCACTTTGGATGCCATCGCAATTTAATTAAGCTCCACACTTATCGCAGTCCCAGCTGCAAATTTGAACCCTTTCCCCAAATAATATCTTTCCGCAATTCGTTTTATATTCCCCGACGCCATTAAGAAAGTGTAAAATGTGTTAAGTGTGTAAAAAGTGTAAAATGACGTTGTGAAGAGAAAGAAGCCTCTCCGATTGGATAAAGTATATATTATTTTCTTGATATGCACAATAAACAAATAGTCGACTCTTTAAGTTTCAAATATAAATTCCCGAATACCAAGTGTATATCAAGTGTATTACACGTTATCGATAACTCCCTCAATCGACGAAGATCGATTAACGGTCGCAGTAAAAGTCGCAATGCTCAAGATATGGCTTTAAAACCTTAAAGGAATATAGCTTGGTGTAGCATTAATTAACTGTACTAATACTATATCTCCCTAATACTATTCTACTCTTTGAATTTCAAATATAAATTCTTTTATCAATTACCGATAGCAAAAAATGATTAAAATACAACTTAAGCAATTTTCAGGAACTCTCAGGATCAATCAAATTTCATTAGGATCGACTAAGAATCATAGATGTGGTTGTGTCTAGGGTATCTCCTAGTCGGCTTCTCATATTTGCTTTCGCTTCATCTCGTTGCATTTTTATAATAACTTGACTGCTTCTGTCTCTTTCTCTCTCTCTCTCTCTCTCTCTCTCTCTCTCTGTCCGGCTCTCTGTTTGTGTGTGTTTATGCGTGTGACATTTAAATATGTGCCACGCCCACACACACACACAGCCCCCAATTAACCCACCGCTGACCAACGATATTTGTTCCGTAGGTTTTTCGCTTGCAATTTTTGTCATTTTTGTGTGGAGCACAAATAAATTTTTATTTTTATTTTGATTTTTATTTTTATTCAATTAATTGACTTTCGTGTTTATGTTTGCGCACGTCCTGCTGCAAGTAACAAAACGTTGAAGGGGCATGTGGCACAGGTAAATATATATAAATATATATATATATATATATAGTCAAACGACAGATGCGTACGGCATTTATCGCTTTTGCAACATTTTAATCTGATTTGTCCGTAGCATATGGAATAATATTCCACTTTGGGTTTATTTTGGCTCCTGCACAAACACAAATGTTTTTCTTTTCATTTGTACATACATATTTAGCAGTGTGTAATATTTGCTTCTTCTTTTTTTCAGTTGTTATTTGTGGCAAACAAAGGCGATTATTTTTTTTGCTGAAAAATACCCATGCAGAAAAGTTAATTTAATTAGACGAGGCAGTAAAAACTTTTCATCGTGGTATTGTATTCAGTTGAGATTAATATCTTTCGGCTAGGAGTTGAATTCGCTATAGTTAATATACAAAATAGTATTCTCTATGCTTCAGTCTAACAGTATATCTGTTGACCTATCCGTTTCTTCATCATCTACCTTGAACTTTGAACTTTGAATGAATCCTAATGGCAAAATACGATATTATTTCTTACGAATCACAAAACATTAATTTTGCAATTTTTTTATAAGTTGATTTTTAACATATTGTTATACATTAAAATTAGTTCAGCTCCTGGAATTCTTTTTAAATTACATATAAATATATTTTCGCCCTTAAAGAAAGGAATTCAAAATCATTTACTTATTTCTAATTATAAATTAAAAATGCATAATTATTGTGATATTATTTGTTCGATCAAGTTAATAGTTTTTCATAATATTTAATTTGATAATTTTAATATTAATTACATTTAAATTAGTGGGGAATGAATAAAATCAAGGTTTGTTTCTTTCTCCCTTTTTTAAGAGTCTTCTTTCACTTCTCGAAAAGTTTTCTCGCTTTAAAATCGACAACTTTGAAAACATTTCTTGTGTGCAGCTATTAGTTTCTTCGCAACTGTGTATTTCGAATCAATATCAGTATGTGTAGGTGTATTGGTACAAATGTGATTAAATATTCAGATTATTCAGTTCAAAGCAAGACTTTAACCCGGATTATCTAACGAGTATTTCCATCAACTGCTTGTAATGAAGGGAAATATCTGAATTCAATATATACAGTGTGGATATATTCCGATTGGAGCAGTCTAGTTAATTTCTAGATTGTTTGTGAATTTTAGCTTTTGCAAATATTTGAACAAATTTGTATTTCTTAACTTTATCAAACATTGCTTTTGCTTGCTTGGAGTACATAATGCAAATATATTACATGTTTTACTTTCCATATGCAGGCATATTTAATAGATTCTTTTCTTTTTTCATTTTTCGATCGCGATCGCTTCATATAAATTTAAACTCATATTTCATCAATTTGAAACTTGCTTGCTTGGAGTACATAATGCAAATATATTACATGTTTTACTTTCCATATGCAGGCATATTTAATAGATTCTTTTCTTTTTTCATTTTTCGATCGCGATCGCTTCATATAAATTTAAACTCATATTTCATCAATTTGAAACTTTTACTCATCCTGGCAATGCTGTCAGGCTACGTTTTCCTCGTGAATACATGTGGCAACGCTGCGCTGAGCGAGTAGCGATCAGCTGATGCTGATCAACACTGGATTGGTTTTTTTCTTGATGCACTTTGTTAAATAATTCGTTGCATATTTGCTGAGAATCGTTTCAATTTGAAAATGTAAATTACAATTTAGTGCAATAATATTTATTAAAAGACAGATTAAAGATTTCCATAAAAAAATAACATAAAAACCCCAAAGCTTTAAATTATGAATAATTTATGCAATGGAGTCTTTTATTTTCATTTTATTTAGGCTCTTTGATAAATAGTTTTCTTATTCGAAATAACATTTTGTGCTTATAAATTAAATTAAATTATATACTTAAAAGTGTAATATATCTTTAATTTAATAAATTGTACCTTTTTGCTATTGACTTTGGCAATACTCAATCAAATTTTCGCTGCTAATGCAATTATTAGAAATTAACTCAATGCAATTAGTTTTGCTGTGATTTAGTTTTTGAAATATGAATTCGATAAATTAAATTAAATTGCTTTGTTTATGGAAAATTGTGTGTTAAGCGTTTTCACAGTTAATTGCGATGCATTTGTATAGATAGAATTTCACAGGTATTTTTGAAATTCAATTCAATTTCAATTGAAAATATGTATAAATTAATCGACTTTCATTAATCCTTGTTTAATAAAAACAACATAAAACAAACAAATTTCTGTTAAATGCATTCGAGTTGCACTCAACTTGGCAGCACTTTTTTGTAATGCCACTCACACACAACACACTCACACAACTGCTGCAATTCATTTAAAATGTGCACTCAGAAATACACTCATCACTGTCGTATGCTGTGCGCAACAAGTGCAAGTGGGACAACTATAGTTTTGGCAGACACATAACGCACTCACGGGCTGTGAACAAACACACTCCTGGTTAACAGTCAGCTGTTATGTTAACATAGCGCGCATCCCCAAGCGTATGCAACGTTACTTTGAACCGCAGTCACCACACTCAATTTAGCGCTGAGTTAACAGTTTGAGTAGCATGTTAATTAACAGCACTGCGGGTGGCGTTAACACTCAAAAAGAGAGCCACAGAGACAGAGAGCGAGAGAGCGAGTGTTACAGCCCGTTTGGGTTGTGTTTGTTCTTATAAGAAATACTGAGCGCAAAACTGAGTCATTTATAAAAATTTAATGGTGGTGTACGGTTCGTTCAGCTCGCAGCGCGTTGCAACGTCTCGATTTGTTGGCCAGTGAAAAAATACAGAAAATTCAGAAAATACATAAGCAAGGCAGAGAGACCCAATAAAATTGTATTATGCATAGCAATTGTTGTCTCGCGTCCCCGTGCAATACACTGTGACTAAAAAATATTAAGAGAGAAAAACAACAAACAAAAATATAGCTCAAAATCAGCGCGTCGCGTCTAAAATTGCAAATTGCAATAAAGTCTGAAACGTGAAGCATACAAAGAGGAAGAGCGCAGTGTAAAAAACAGCAATATTTGAAAAAAGCGGCAAAAACACAAATCACAAAACTAAAACAGAAAACAACAAAACATACTACGACAGCAACAACAACAACTACAGCTACAATTGAGAAAATAATAAAAAACGTGAGCGCAATTTATTTTTTCTTCACATTTTGACTGCCCAACGCAATTTTTAACCCGCTTTTTGTTGTCTGCCGCGTTCTTTTAGTTCTCTCTCTCGCTCTCTTTTTCTCTCGTGTGCTGATGCAAAAGGTTTACAACGGTTTATTAAGTTTATTGTTTGTCAGTTTGATTAACAACAAATTAAGCATAATTAAGTGTTCCTTCTCCCTCTCTCTCTCGCTTTTATCACATATTTCGCCTTCTCGTTCTTCTCATCATCAGCCGGCAAAGCCGTCGCGTGTTGCGTGTCTGTGTGAGCATGTGTGTGTGTGTGGTGTATACAGTTTTTATGCCCTTTTCACCAGAGAAGTTTTTGGAGTTGTTCAAATCAAATGTTTAAATTGATTTTATTTTGCAAATGTCTCCATTTGAATGATTTGAATCAAAAAAAAAAGTTGCAACAATTTTTAAAAATTATTAAGTAAATATATTGCAAGAAAAAAGATGAATTAATTTTATTAAATTGTGCAAATTATAAGTCAATTTTTAATAGTCAATAATAGTCTGTTGTCTTATTTGAAAAGTGTTTTTAAATACAAATAAATTTAAAATTAAAAAAAATATAGCGTATTTGCAATTTGGTGTACAAAGCTTAACTCCACTCTTACAGTGCAAAAAAAGAAGCACAGCCAGCATCCACAAACCTACACAAATATATATATATATATATTTATATATATATATATATATATATATATACATTCACATCCCCACGCCGCTTTAAATTGATTTTTGTATGGCGGCGGCGGCGTCGCATTATTTTCTTATTTGCTTCTCACGTTTTGCGTTTGCTTGAGCGCTCTTTGTTTTTGCTTCTTCTTTTTGTTGTTATTTGCTTCCTTTTGTGCCTTGCATTTACGCGCCTTTGCGTTTGCCTCTTGCGCTCTTGCGCAAGCCGCTCTCTGTTCTCTTTCTCAAATGCTCAATGTATGAGTGTTTTTTCATTGTACAACACTGGCGTTTACCAGTTGGGATTTATGTATATTTTTCTAATTGGCGTGGGCAGCAATGCGCACGATTTTTTTTTTTTTAATAATTAACTTTTGGCAGCCCTTTTGCATTAATCACTCCCGTTTGTTAAACTTTGCGAGGCGTTGCTTGAGCATTATCTTATCGGGCAGAAATTCATTCACAACACCAACTGCATCAACTTTTGAGTAGTTGTTGCTGTTGTTATTTTCTCCTTCTGCCCCGCCGCCTATAAAATTCAATTGTGATTACTTTTAAGGCAACGTCGCCGTCGACGTCGTCGTCGTCGCTTCGCTGCACTTGAAAAGAGACAGATTTGAATTTACACCCGTGTCTCTCTCACCCTTTCTATTTCTCTCTCTCTCTCTCTCTACGTGTCTCTCTTCTAGTCTGTTGATTTCAAGCTGAGGCGTTTCTTTGTTGTTGGAATTTTTGCTACCTTGTCACTAAAATCATTTACACTTGGCATGCCGCTCACCAAATTCGGGTTTGGCTTGCTTAAATACGCAAATAAACAAAAAAAAATATATATTTACTCTTGCTCATTTATTGACTTTGACTTTGAAACCAGAAATCTTTAAGTTTGCTATTCGACTTATTTTAGGAATTCTCTACGGCAACAAGCTTTTGCAAATTTATATACATATATAAATAAATAAATATATATATATATATATATATATATATATATATATATATATATATGAATGCCGAATTTCACAAATTGTTCTCCTAATAACAATAATTATAATAATAATAAAACGTCTTGTGATTCAGCACTGTGAAGTAATGTCTATTTATGCAATAAATTGACTTATTATGCATGTGAATAATTGTACAGATGTATGTGCATATATTCCATTGTATTATTTTATTAGATTTGTTTGTGTGTAGGAGGTCGTTCGAGGCGGTACAAAGTAAAAGATTTAAGATATTCTGATTCTGATTGGCAAATTGTTTTAATATTTTGAATTACCATTTTTCTGCACAAGTTTCAAATATGCCTAGGTGTAATATTTTACAATTAATGTTTTGATGTTTAATATTTTTCTTGAAATAAAATATTTAAGTTTCACTTTTCAAGTTTATAAAATCTTGGTGAACAATTTAAATTCCAGATTTCTTAAAAAACAACTTCTATTTTTATATTTATTTTTTTTGTATTTATTTAAATGTAGTTTTGCAAAAAATTATATATTTGAAAGTGTATATTATTTTTTAAAATGTGCAATATTCACAATTAATTAAAAATGGTTGATTTTATAAATTTCTCGGCTAAACAGTTAAACAATTTGCTTTACAAAAATTTGAATATCATTCTCCACACATATGTATTTAATAATCGTTAAAATACTCAACAAATTAGTGAGTGAATCTCAAGGAATTTCAATTATTGTGCAGTCATATTTCAGACACTAGTTAACAGAAAAATATAGGAAAACTAGGTCATAAGTATCTAAGTATCTATTGTATAAATGTAATGCAATACATTCAAGATGTATATAATAGCTTTCTTTAACAAAATGATAAATAGATCTTAAATCGTTGAATAACCCATTTCTTTAATATTACTTTTATAACTTTTTGCAATGTGTGTGTGAATGATATGCAGCCACTTGTCTCGCCCCGTCCAGTCGCCTAGCGTACATTTTGAGTCGGGCTGGTGCTGCTGCATTTATTGCTCTTCTTCTTCGTGTGCTTCTTAGCGGTGCATTCAGTTGCAATTGCTTTGGCGTTTGCTTTATGATGCATTTTCTACTTTGCTGCTGCAGCTCATGTTGTTGTTGTTGTTGTTTCTGTTGCCTTTTGTACATTCTTCGCACTGTGCCTATTTTGTGTTTTTGTTTTTTCTTTTTGTCTGGCCTTTCATTTGTATAGCTGTTGTTGTTGCTATTGTTGTGTGCATATTTTCTTTGCTATTTTTTTTTCTGCATTTACTTTGCCTTGTCGCTTTGCTCGTTCTGCTGCGTTGAATTTCAACCTGCCAAGCGAGCATAAAACGTTTGAGGGGTGTGTGCGTGTGTATGTGTATGTGTATGTGTATGTGTGTGTGTATGTATGTATGTGTGTGTGTGTGTGTGTATGTGTGTGTGTGTGTGTATGTATGTATGTATGTGTGTGTGTATGTGTGTATGTATCAGATTGGTAGCTGTACTTTGTTGCATTTTTCTGCTGCAATTTCTAACTGGTTGAGCTTGAGCTTAGTCTCGTCTTGGTCTGCCCCCTCCACACCCCATTCTCCCTCCTTCTATCTGTGATTCTTCTTTGTTTTTTTTTTCTACTTATTGCCCATCGTCTGTAGGCCGTTGACTGCATTGAGTGCCGTTCCTCTCTGTCTGCCCCCTCTCCATCTACTCCTCCTCCTCATCCTCCTTCTTTCGTATTTTTTATTGTTGACCCTGCGCGCCACTTATTGCAGTTTCCTCTTGCTATTGCATTTCTTTTGCTTCGAAGCCCCACAGCGCAAAGTACTCAACCCGTTTTCAGCTCAGCTCAAAGCTAAAGTGCTGCTGGGGTTTGTGGGTGGGGTTGGGGGACGGTGGGTGGGGTGCAGTCCTCTGCCCGTTTTAGAAGTGGGCGTCGCCTTTTTGTTTATTGTTGCTGCTGCCGCCTTCGAGCACTTAACCGCCTTCCGTCTTTTGTTTTTTTTTTTATTTCGTATGTTTTGTTTGTGCTTGCTGCATTTTTCACACTCTCTCTCTCTCTCTCTCTCGGGCAAAGACCACCATCAAACCACCTGACCAAGCCAAGACTTGTCCCCCCACCCCTCCTTAGCGCTAGTCCCCACTTAAATGTCATTTAGACGGCGGGCAGAAACAAATCTTCGTGCCCCTTTTGGGCTGGTTAAATATGCAGCTCAAATGTAATCATTATTGATTTTGTGCTCAGCCTGCCTACCCAATTGCACCCGGTTTCGAGACCACTTCTACCACTCGCCGCCCCTCCCTCAACCCTTTCAGCCCACTTGCTACCTACACTGAACGTATTTTGATAAACTTTGCTTATTGCGAAAGATATCGAAATTAAATTAATTTTTTGTACTTGTTGCACCTTTTTTTTAATAATTGGTATTAATTAATAATTTTTTAAAAATCCGATGTTTTTTTAGTGTATTGAGATTCATTATACACTAAAATTCTTTATAAATAAAATAATCTCTGTTATCTTTGTGTTTCCTATTATTTACCTACACTTACCTTCGACTGCAGTTGTCAAATTGCTTTTATAATACTTTCTTGCTTAACTTGTTTTACTTATATCACCTTAAGTTTGATTACTTTAGTACCACTTCTCTGAACCAAAAATTCCAATTCGAAATCCACAATTGTTCATAAAATTAAATAAAAACCAAAGAACGATATTATGTTTTATGATTTTACAATAAAAATTGACATTTTGTTTCTTAATTGAGATTTATTTTTGTTTATTTAGCAAACCTATATTTTTACTTGTAGCAAATTTTGAAAATTTTGGAAAAATTAAAGTTTATTATAAATATTATATATAAATTAAAGTTTATTTATTAATATAATGAGAATATGCATATATCTTAAACTTACTTAATTTGAAACATTTTCTTCTTATTATTTTTTATGGATAAATAAGAGTCTTTTATATTGGTTTTTCCAATTTGACTACATTTAAATTTGACTTATTTTTGTCTTTTACAATACTTTGGTCTATAATCAAAATCTTCGCATATTTTTATATTTTAAATAATTGTTTTACTTTTTTAATTTAAATTTAAATATAACAAATTAGTTTCAATTTAATTTATTTAAACTCTGTCGGCTGATATTAGTTATTAAATAAATGGATATCTATTTAGCTTACTCTTCTAAACCCTGAAATTAATGCTATTCAACAGCAGCACATTTATTTCTTTCTGTGTGCAGTCGCATTCTGTTGAAGTTGAAGTAGACTTTTCCTCAGTCTGTTTCTGTTCCTGGTTCTGGTCACATTACTATGGCAGATTATCATCCAGGCTGTCAGGTCAGGTCGCTGCTGGTTACTTAAATATGCAAAACGTTGCTGCTTGTTGGCTATTTGCGGCCGGAAAAGCAACAACCTGAAACAGGTAGTGGGGTAAGGAGTATGTAAAAGGTCAAAGGGGGTAGAGAAAGCGGCGCTCCGTTTGCTGGGATAAATGCGGGCTCGGATGACAGGCTGGTTAGCTGCGTTGCTGCCTGGCTGCCTGTCCTGTAATGGTTGTGGTATAGGGGAGGGGGAGGGGTAGTGGGTAGCGAGAGGGTTTCACACAGGACACTCTTGACTCTTGTTGCATACACATTAGAAATTTAACAGGTTAATGTCCAGAGTCGTAAACGAAACCATTTATTTATGCCATTTGCACGACGCCATCTTTCGGCAAGGACTTGATCTGGTTGTTGCTGCTGTTGCTGCTGTTGAGCCGAATGTTTTCCATGTGCTCGTAATTTACATAATATATATGTATGTGTACCCCCTTTCCCAACCCCAACCTCAACACCAACTCCAGCTCCAGCTCCACCTCCCCTATCTCCACATCCATCTCTCTTTTTGGTTCCACTTAAAATAAAAATCTCCAAGACAGACGCCGGCTTTCTCTGGGCTGCTGCGAGTGTGAGAGAGACAGAAAAAGGACCTTGAAGGGCTTTGATAATGACTGCCCCCCTTTCTTTGGCTACACCCTACCCCTCCCCTACTCTTAAGTACGCTGTCGCGAACATCTGATGCGTGCCATAAGCTTAACATTAACATTAATGTATGTTGTGTGTGTGTGTGTGTGTGTTGGGGAGGGAGTGGGTGTGTCTGTGTGGCAGTGTGGGCTCCACAGCTGTCAGATTTGTCAGTCAGAACTGTATGGGAGCATACGGTGAAAAGAAGTTACTTGCGATACGAAAGGGCTTACAAGTTAGAAAAAAAAACAAGAAAACATATGTGCGAGGAATTATTGTAACAATATTGAAATACACTCAAAATATGAATATGTTAAACGAACATGATGGATTGGTGGGTCTGTAGCAAAAGTTATTTCATGTTCGTGCTTTCCGTAAGTGGGTCGAATTGCTTTTTTTTTCACCAACTTTAATCTAAATCATTCATTTTATTTTTTATTTAATTTAAGACTTTTTTTACTTTTTATATTTTATTGTGTCAACTGACATAAGTAAATAAATTGCGTATGCCCCTGATTGTGTATTAAACATGTCTTTCGCTGGCTCCACTTCAAGTGTTTTTCCCCCGGGAGAGATTAACAGCTTGCGTCCAATCAGGATGTTTCAAACTCCATTTAAAAACATTTAGTCTCAATTCAGGCTTATGAAATAAAAATGTGCATAAATCAATATAAACAAATATTTCTGATTGGTTCAAGGCTTAAACCCACAGTTTTTTTTTTTTAAATATGGGTATAAATTGAATATGGTTTTTATTTTAGTAATCTCTAATCATTAAAATGTTTTGGTCTGGTTTCGTTAATCTGGATTTCCCCAAGCTATAAAATCAATGGCATTATTTTAAATGTTGATACGCGAAAGTATTTTTGAATTTAATTTTTATAAAATGAATGATTTTTAATTGAATTATTTCATTATTTATTTTCTATTTTTTTTAAATCTTAATCTTTTTAATTTTATCGACTGCATTTAGTCTACATTAAATAAATTGTATATATTTCCAATTCACTTATTTATTGTTGATTACGCATATAAACTCAAAATAAAATACCAATATTTTTCAAGTTTTAATCTGCAATTTTGCAATTTTGCGGATTCTATTTTGTCTGGGTTAAATAAATACATTGTATATATGAACTTTATTTATATATTTATCTAGCCATAAATACTCAAATGCTTTTAGTTCATTGACAACTACAAAAAAAAAACAATAAACAAAAACTAGTATTTTGTATTTTTTGTTTTATTAAGTTGAAATTCATTTGATCTTTATTTGCTCCAAATATTTTGTGTTACTACTTCCTATCATAAAAATGCGAATTCCGATTTGAATCAGATTTCTGCTGAGAAGCATTAGGAAATGTGCTTGGCTATTTATAACTGGTCAAATGAAGCAAACTGAATTGAAGCTCATTTGTGACTTGCAATCATAATTGCGACTTATCATTTTGATCAATGCAGCTGCAAAAATTCCAGAAAAATTTCCATTAATTCTTGGACCTATTTGTACATTATTAGCCCAAGCCGCATCCGGCTGTTGCAAGCAGTTGCGCCTGCAACATAAGTCTCTGTCTATCTCTCTCTTCAATTCTTAACCAGTTGCATTGCATGACTATTTCTGGGAGTCTTCTGACCCAGCAAAGTTATCTGCTGCTAATTGCAGTGCAACAACAACTGAACCAATCCAAAATTGCCATCGATTTTTCCTTAGCCGTTTAAACAGCTTTTCCAAATTTGTCAGCGCCGCCTGCAGCTTGACCATATTTGGTGTAAAACTCGAAAGATTTTTCTTCCAATGAAAATCCATTTCGTCTTTACAAGGGTAGCAAAAACCATTTTGGGTTATTTATTTTATTTATTTACTTTATTTATCTATTATATTGATAAATCGTATGATAGTCAACTCGCATTTAGGCGAAACCCTTGTTTTTTTATACCCTTATAGAGGAATCATTGAGATCGGAGTATTATATCATATAGTTTGCAAATAATCAATTAGTATAAAGATTTTAAAAAAAAAATATTTCTGCTTATTAAGATTGTTGATGTGTTACTCATATTTTGACTACAAATCTGTAAGCAACATTTTTGATTGCAAAATTATTCTAGCCAAGCTCATCAGTTCTGCGTGTTTAAAATTTATTTATTTAATATCCACTTAAATCGGTCGATACACTATGCTCTTAATATTTGAACAAAATAGTATCAACATTGAATTACTCTGTAAAATAACTTTCATAAGAACAATTGTTTATTTGTTTAAATTTATAATTAGATTTAAATTGTTGCAGGGTATGCAGCCCTCGGCGTTCATGAAATAGCTTTAGTTCTTTCTTGTTTTTAATTCCCAAGCTCCCAAAACTCAAATGTCATCGTTAAAAATTTGATTCGCTTTTTTGTTGTTGCTACGAAATATGCTTTTACTCAGCAGTTTTTGGCGCGGGCAACCTGTTAATATTTATTACCCTACATTCGCTTTTGCTTATTGTAATTAGCTGACACGCCGATCTTGTTTGCATTTTTATTACAAGTTAATTGAATACACAATAACTTGATCGATATCCAACCTTCAAATAACACACATCGTATTAATTTCGATTTATGCTAGCACACAGCAGTTTAACTCATGAGGGTATTTAACTATTTGGCAAATTACAGCTATCAGTATATGGAGTTCACCGAAAGAGGCGATGTTATTCTCAACTACTTGTTTTGTTTTGGAACTTGAAGTATTACAGTTGGGATACTATGTCCATTGGGGTGCTGGAAAATCAATAGCATCGATACGGGCAAAGCGATCAAATTTCATATCTCGCACAATTTTAATGTTGAAGTCAAAAAGTTTGGAGGGTAGATTGCTGATGACTTACTTTAAATATTGACATAAGAGTAAATATCAAAGTATTGCAATTGGGTGCTGATGGGTTATCCATAAAAACCAATTTCTCACACAATTTAAAAGCTGCCAGCAATTTACCTTCAAGCATCAACAGATAAATAAATCAGTTGTTATATAATAAACTAACAGAGTATCGGCTAGTCTAGCACTCCTGCTCTTACATAAATATCTCGAGCTTAGAAATGCTTCAAAATATGGCGTATCAGTTTGTTAGCTTAACAACTTGCTGGGTAAGTGAGTGATTTGATAGCCACAAAGAGCTCTTCACACTTTGAGCTAAAAAAAAAAACTATCAACTTTAAACAACGAATTTATTGTTGGACAGAAATAATCATTACTAATTTTATACAAGAGTATACAAGAGATAACTGTACTGATTTTGAATCGCAACTATACACAAAAGTAAACAAAGATGTGCGCAAAATTTAGCACTTTGAGTGAGAAATGTGAAATTCGATTAAGATATATTGACGGCTTGTTGGCTTATTAAATTATAATTGCTGTAGTCTATAAATAGATTGTTATAAGTAATATAAATTACTACAACTACGTTCAATCAACTAAATTCGATATTTGCTCTGAGTGAATCTTTAATGTTTTTTCTCCTCCTTAATTTAAACATTTATTTTCCAATGAATTATCCAAAACGTGCAAGCTGCTGACGCACTGAAAGAAATCATTTAGCGATTCTGCTACCCACATAGACCCATTCTCTCTCTCTCTCCCGCTCTCTCTTTTGCTGTTAATCTCATTATTTCTAATACAATGGCTCTCTGAGTACTCCAGCATTCTTTCTCTCCCACTCTCTTGGTCTTCGTCTAGCTCTTGCTCTTGCTCTCTGTTTATATGGCTTTAACGATACAATTCTTTGTGTGTGTTTTGCTTCTTTTTTTTTTAAGTTTGATTAAACCAAATCGTGCCTCGGTGTTTGTGCAGTTGTTGTTGTTGTTCCTCGTTATTGTTATTGTTGTTGTAGTTAACCGTGGTGTAGGCATTTTCATTCATAGCCAAATGCTTTTCGTTGTTGCTGTCACATTTTTTTTTTTTTTTTTTTGTGTACATTTGTATATGTGTTATATTATTATCATTAGCTGGTGTTGTTTGCTTGCTCGCACTCTCTGCTCCCGCTCTGGCTGGCTAGCTGACTGGCCGGCAAGTTCATTAACTTTTGTTTGGAGCAGCCAACAGCAGCAGCAGCAGTAGAAGCATCCAGCAGCGGGAGCAACAATTTGTCAAAAAATTTTGTTAGACATGCGATTTTAAAATGATGCTTGTGTTTTGATATTTCAATTTTGCAGCGGTAAAAAAGGTGTTGTCTCTCCTCTGCTCTCCACTTCCCTCCTCTGTGTGCGTGCTTCTCTTGGTTATATTAACCTACTTGGATATGTAATTTTGTGCTGCTTGTTATATTTGGAGGCGAAATGCGTCCGGTTGCCAAGCAGCGCAAAGTTTGTTGAATTCGCTTTTGTACATGTGTAAGCCGTAAGCCTTGTTTTATTTTGATTAGCACTCAAAAGTCGATCTCCACCCAAGTTGTGGACGAACTGATTACCTGTTGTGCCGGTTTACTTATTTTGGGGCTACCAGCAGTTCCAGTTCCAGTTCCATTTCAGCATCGTTTAATAGTGTCTGACGTCAAAATGTCTCTTTCGAAATGATATTTAACGGACAAAAAATTGTACCGGTTTAATAATATTTGTCTTGCCTAGATATCGCACCGACCGACCGACTTATGCGATTCTATTTCCTTATTGAGGGGGGAGTGTCTTCATCACAGTGTGCACTTTTCAATTTCCTTGAGATTTTTGCCAATCAAAGTAAAATTTGTGCAAAACAAATGTTTATAGTAAATATACAGATTTTATAAGTAGTTTTTGGCGCTTTTATTCACTTGTCTTGCCACAATCATAATAAACAAACAAACAAAAAATACTTTGAGCTATTTGAATTGTGAAATAAGCTAAACATCTGTTGATCTATGTATGAGTGAATATTTCAATTTATATGCTTTATTCTATGCATTCGTTTTTAATTTTATTGAGTGCGTGCAGTCGATGAATGAATTTAATATGCATTTATTCACGTGACGTGAAGTTTGCCAAAAAAAAAAAAAAAAAAAAAAAACCAAACCTGTTCCAACTTTTTATGCAAAATAGTTGGAATATTTGCTTCCGTCATGATTTATTTCGGGGCTTGGCTTAAATCACTCAAACGTTCAAGATAATAAAATAATATTGACCTTTTAACAAACTAATGCTGTGTGCATATATTTTCTTCTATTTGCAGGTACGTGTTGCATGCATTAATTTCTCAATCCCATTAAGCAAGCTCACAACAAATATTTTTGCGTAAGTCTAAACAGAAACAGAAATATATTTATATTTTTTCGGCCCATAAAACTAGCTTAATAGGCTAGCCCTGCTGCGTGAATCCATTTTCAGGTAGCGATAAATATGTAAAAATTGTATTTCGCTGTCGAACAGATGTTTCAGCAATTAAACATTCATCAATCTGCTCGCTGGCTGGCTAACTAACTCACTTACTGGCTGGCTGCATTAAGTTATCAACAAGAGAGCAACAAAGAGAGATCGACCTAAATACAGCTAATGATGCTGATTGGCATTTGAGCCCTGCCAATATCAAACTGGAATTAATCACACATCTCACTTTAATTCTGTACTTATCTACAAGTATGGGGTCTGCCAATACGAACAAAATAAGAAGTTTAGAAGTCAAAATGCTTTGCAAAACTTGTATTTGCCACTTACAATTTAAATAAGATACGAGTAGCCGTGGCAATATTGGTTATTGAAAGTTGGAAATACATTGGTTGAGTGGCATCCAGAGATTCAGGAGAGATTTATCAAGCAATATTAAATCACATGATCTTGGTGTAATTGCCACTTAGAAGAGGAGTCGCCGCTGGCAATAATCGAGTCACGGAACTGGTTGTGCAACCAACAACCATGAGGCATGTTGCGCTTCAGTTCTTGGGCCAATCGAATCTTGCGGTATTCTTCTCTCTGCGAAATATCGCAAATTTTTTTTAAAAACTAGTTTTTGTTTTTTTTATCTTTGTCGACTTATATAGCTGGAATAAAAATAAATATAAAAAAATACTTCAAACTTATATATTACTATTCATAAAAAATGATGTGCTGTATACATATGTTTAAATTGGCACTCCATTAGCAGATAGTGGTCTTTATCAAACAATAATATTTTCAGTTCAGTGAACTCATGCTCAAATCGATTCTGAAAAGAACGCAAAAAGAATAATCTATCTCGAGTTTTGATAGTACGATCGAATGAGTTTCAAAGGTTGCGCAAGATTGAAATTGTTCATAACGAAATGATAAACCTTTTCGAGTACTCTGCAATCAATTCAGAGCCCTCTATTTCTATGGTTATTTTTGTATGCATTTGTGGTTGGGGGTCTAAAGTAACTCTTTCACTAACTCTCCCTTAAGAAACTCTTTTACTAACACTCTTTAATCGTATGTCTGATTGGGCCTTCTCCAATTTATTCCACAAATGTTGGACCCGTTTTGCAGTTTTGCAAACCCCGCATAAATTGTAGAAACATTTTTTAATTCAAATTTAAAAATTGTAAATGTTGTCGTTATATCTTTCTATTTGAATACAATTTGAATGGAATAATAACTAATTAAAATATATATTGGTAAAAATAAAAGTAGTAAAATGATGGCAGACTATCTTTAAAAATATATATGGGTGGCAGACATATCTTTAAATTTGCACTCCATTAGCAGACAGTGGTCTGCGTCACAGAATAGTATTGTAGTAGATTAGTTTTCAGTTTTCAGTTCAGTGAACCTCAAGCTCAATTCAATTCTAGGCCATTCAGTCAATTTGAACAGCTATCGGGCCTAAAAATAATAACTAGTTGCTGTAGCTACTAACAATTTCCGTTAAACGCGTTCGAGTCGATGCCACTTGTAAAAATGCTGCTGCTGTCAAGGAAGTCGCCTATTTTCAGTTATCCGCCCTCCTTTTCTCTCTCTCTTACTCTGTCTCTGTCCCTGTCTCTGTTTTTTATTTAGTCTATTTTTAATTCAATCAGTGGACTGCCCTTAGCTGTGTGGTCTGCCATTTGAAAGCGTATAAATTGTATCTGCAGCAAATGAAAAAAGAAAAATAAAACTATGAAACGTTGATAAGGCTTTAGAGTATCGCAAAATTCATCTGGTGACTTTCTTTTCAGCACACAGCTGAGCAAAGTAAGTCGAATACAATGGCAAAGAGCAGAAACTAGTTTTCGATATTTTCCAATAGTTACTGCAACATACTTGGGCCAAAAAAAAACTTTTCCTACTCTGCTGCTGCGGTTTCTGTGCAACACCAGCATCATCATCAGCACGGACCAAAACCGGGCAAACTCTCGTATCATTGTCAGTCAGTCTGTCTAAAAGTTTTCCATCATAATCTACTTAACTTTTGCTGCAATCAATTGCAGCCTTGTGTTGCAGTTGTCGTTGTTGTTGTTGCTTGTGTCGCCTCATTGCATTTGAGTTGCACAGCCTCTTCTCAGACTGTGGCTCTGCGGCTGCCTTCGTTCTGCTCTCAACCCATATTTATGCAATCTCTTTGTGTATAGATACAGATACAATAGTCAAGAGCCCAGAGTAATACTGATTCTTTCTGCGTTAATAGAAAAGTTGTCAATGTTTTTCAGTTGATGCTGCGAAAGCGGATGCGAATGTGAGTTCTTGTCTTTTCTATATATATATTTATATATTTCGCATGGAAGAAGAGGAAAAGATGTTGCATCTTGTCTGTCAGCTTGCCGTTTGCATAGATTTGTCTGTCAGTCCGTCCAGCTGCCAAGTTGTACCACTGTCAATCAGCTACAGCAACAGACTTCAATACAAGTTTTGCGTTTCTATTTTCTAAACCAGACACTCTCACAATACACACACAGAGAGACAATCTCAACTGCAGCAATACAGATACAATATCTTATGGATGCATTGAAGCGTAATTGCACTTGCCTCTCAAATCTCTTTCTCTCTTCTTCGCTGGCTCTCTCTTTTTTTTCTTCTTTTTTTTTTTAGTTTAGTTGTGTCTTTATCTCAGATTTTTGCTCTCATCGAGCTCATTTTTGAACTATGTGTATGTATATATATATATATATATATATATATATATATATGTATATGTATATGTTTATGTAGATACAGACAGTTGCGAAAAAAATAATAGCACCACTCTCACAAGAAATTTTTTTCAAATGTGTCTATTACATTTGTCAGTTTGAGGAACTTGTTAATAAGTTTTCTAAAGTGGTTGAAGCCTGTTAAAAAATAGTGAGAAAGAATAAAATATTTTTTTTTATATATATAATTATATATTTAAATAAATTAAAAAATTACATTTGATGAAGAACGAAGAATATGAACCAAAAAATAGCGTCAATATAAAAACTAAAAATAAATAATCTATTTCTATAAAGTGCGCAAGTGGAGCTATTATTATTATATATATTGAAAAGAATTCCAGGAACAGTAATAACCTTATTGTAAAAATATATTCAAAATCGATATTTGAAAAACTTGTTTTTTCATTCCTAAGGAAAAATGTCGTAGTGGTGCTATTATTGTTTTTCGCAACTTTGCAGGTCGTTGAAAGTGCAGCGAACATTCTTTACCCTTTGAAATGAATCTTGCTGTGCTCTGAGCAGCTTTTAAGCTCAAGTTGTTAGTAAATATTAATTAGCATTGCCTTTTCTTTAAGTTTAAGTGCTAGAAGCTTCACAGTTCATATTTCATTATGGCTCAACATTGTTTTGATTTATTTCCTAAACATCGTCGATATACACTCTCAATGTGCAACTTGTTTATTTTTGTAGTGCATTTACGAGTTCATTTTTAGTCAAGCTTAGCTTGAATTGGGGCTGGGCTATTGTTGCTTGGGTTATGCCTTGCTTTTTTTTTTGTATTTTGTTTTTTTTGCTGAGGCGTGGGACGAAGTGACCCGCTTTGCACTCACCTATTTGGCTATGTGTGTATATAGATATTTATCCGTATATGCAGCTGTAAATCTATGTGTGTGCTTTGCACATCTCGTTTCTTCAAATTGGCAAATGCTCTCTCTCGCTCTCCCTGTTTCTCTCGCTCTCACTGTTTGTCTCTCTTGTTCGTTGGATGTATCGCAAAGTGTATACGTTGAGATTTAGTATTGTGTTTGAGGCTTTGTCGTTTGCTTTGCTGCTTCAGCTAATTGTTTTGTATAGTCATAGTCATATCGAGTGCTGGTGAATATAACTCTATGTGTCTCTCTTGTGCACATAATCGTAATTGATAGTTTGACTTTTACACACAGACACACTCACACACACACACACACACACACACACACATACGCAAATCGAGTACAATGTGCATAAGTTAAGGGCTTGTTTACGTGTCGCTGTTATTGATGCTGTTTGCTGTTTGTTGTTGCCTTTTGTAATTTGATACTTAAAATGTGGCAGGCCAAGCCAAGACCTTCTCGCAAATATACACATACATTTATATGTGCATATGCATGTAACTGTGTGTGTGTGTGGCTTGAACTCTGATATTTTTGGTATTATAGGGCAAAGCCAGTTCAATGGAGGCAATGCGCATACGTATACGTAATATCCGCCTTACATTACTCATACGTCAAGTGATATCAAATACCAAATACGAAGTTCGAAATTATGCGCATCTGAAATAAGTGTAAATTTGTCCAAAAGTACGTAAAAAGTTCATTGTGCGTTTTTGTTGTTGTTGTCTTTGCTTGTTTCTATCGTTAACTCAATCAAATGTGTTTCACTTTTCTTCTCTCTCTCTCTATCTGTTTCTGTGTGTGTGCGAGCGAGTGTGCACCAGGAGCAGCAGCAGCGACGTCGCAGTCGACAGCTGCGTTGGCAGATTGCGTGTGCTTTTCGTTTCGTCGGCTACTTATTTTTTTTTTTTATGTTCTGTTTTTTGCTGCTTCGTTCGGTTTTTTTTTGCCTTTGCATTTTGCGTGTATCAAGCGTTCATTGCCTCTGCTCTGCGCCTCTGTTTTACAGCTGTGCTTCTTCTTTGGTTGCATTTTAATTTTGTTTTATTTTTAACGCGTCGCATACAAATGTTTAATCGCTTATTTTTGTGCTTTGATTCGCTTGGCATTTTGTGTGTGTGTTTTTTTTTGAGCGAAATGATTTACCCGCTTTTTCTTTCTATCTCTTCTTTGCGTGGGCGACTGCACTGTGAACTCTGGATCAGCTGTATGTGTGTGCTTGTGTTTCTGTGTGTGTGTGTATCTGTGACTCAAGGTCAAATAAAATGACCTTTCAGTGATTTATGTTTTGTTTGTATGCTGTAAGCTAATGTTTGATTTGATCCTATTTCAGTTCAATTCAAACACGTGCTATGCGAAAAATGTCTAGTTAATTTTATGTATAAACTCATTCGCTTATTGTATATATTTAGATAAGCGTTGAGGCGCTCGAGTTCTTTGTTCTACATCTTATATCGATTGTTGGCTTATCGAAGCAGTGAGTATTGACTCAGATAAGGCGTACAATACAGAGTACATTTTTAGTGTCACTCTGTAAATATGGATTTTATATAAATCATTTTTCACTTGACAAGCATATCTTTTAATTTAATTTAAATGAAATTAAATTTAAATTTTTATAATTTGTTGGTAAGCTTTACTTATTTCCTATCGCTGATGTCTAAAGTGCCCATAATACTTTTTATTGCCACATTTACGGCATATGACTAATAAATAATAATCATATAATAAATCACTTTCTTTTTGCTGACCTTTAACTTTAATCGGCTGTCAGTCAACAACGTAATTAGACACAAACAAATAAATTCATATGTGAAATATTAATACGAATTTATCGCAGCGTTAATCAGACTGTTAAGTAATTTACTCAAGCGCTTAACTCTAACAATCTCGTTTGTTGTTGTTTGCCATATAATATAACATTTAACGTAACTTCAACAGCCCTCCCTCCCTCCCCCTGCCCCCTGCCCCACTCTCTCTCTCTATCTCTGTATCTGTGTCTGTTAATCGAGCGAGCAGATTACTTATCAATATTATGGGCCTAGTCAAAGCAGTTGTTGTTGTTGTTGTTGTTGCTTATTGCCAATCGCAATGCATGCCATGCATTTAATCAGTTTAAAACAATGCTATAAAGCGTATATAGATAGATATGTGTGTGTGTGAGTGTGAGTGTGTAGGGCCATGCCCGCCCATACATACATATACATACACACATACACACACACGTTCGCTTAGTGTAAATACTTATGCACAGGCAGCGACACAGTGCTGCTTTTAAGCAGCTTTAATTTCATTTCAACCGGCCCTGCAATAATGATAACAACAACAACAACTAGAAAAAGCTGTTTAACATTTTATTTTGCGCTATTTTTATTTACTTATGCCTTGCATTTCGCATTGCCTTTGCTTTTCTTTTGTCTTTGCCATTGCCTTTGCCTTTGCCATTCTCATTGTTTCTCGCTTTGCTGCTGTTGTGCAGCCTGCTGTCTTTGCAGTCTTTTTGCATATTTTTACTTTGGCTTGCAAACTATTTTTGTTTACTATTTACTTTCGCGTCGCCGGCGGTTGGTTGTGTGGCGACTAGTGGGGGAGTGGGGTTGGGGGGAATTCTTTGCGCTTAGTGCGTTGATTTCCCGACCTAGCCGGCGACAATATTTGTTGTGCACTCAACAACAACGCAATGCCAACACAGGAAAAGCAGGCAGCTCACAGCACACAGTTCGCAGTTACAAGAGACAAAGGCCAATGGGGAAAGGCGCTACTCAATTTTCTCTCTCTCTCTCTCTCTCTGTCTCGCTCATTCTCTCGGGCGTAGCCCCTCTTGCCAACGCCACTGCTGCCTAGCTGCATAGTGCATTGCTGCCTAGGCATTTTGCGGCTATTGCACAGTGGAGTATGAATTTATTTATGAAATAACAAAAGCTAGCATGAACCAAAAACAGCAAATTATGAGATTACATTTGGGTTATTTATATATATTTTAAATTTCGAATGGAATTTTCTAGCAATAGAAATTTGTTTTAAAACGAAATTGTTTGTTTATTTATCTTTAAGATATTTAGTGGCCTTGGTTCAGAATGTTTTTTTTTGGCTTCCACTATTTAAAAAGTGAATAACTTATTATAATTGTTGGTTAGGTATTTTAAAAGGTTTCGTTACTTTACTTTATATTTAATGCTTTTCGTTCAGTTGACTACCAAACAGATAAAGTTTTTTTTTTTTTGTTTTTCGTTCTGATTTTTTTTATTACAAACTTTCCCACGCTGTTTTTTATGAATGTTGTTCCCCCAACGAGACCACTGTGCCATGTTTCGCTAGCTTTTGTGTGCCTGCTCTCCTTCACACTCCTCCCCACTCTCTTACTCTCACTGTATGTCTGCGTGCAGTGCCTCGCAGATAAGTTGTTGTTGATGTCGTTGCATGCCACACTCGCAATGGCGCAAAAGTTCCTAGACCACTCAAAAAACATAAAAAAAAGAACACAAAATTTATATGCGCCGTCGCGCATGCAGTCGCCGTCGCTGGCAGCGCAGCTGGCGTCGAATGTTGACACGTACAGCGGCAGCGTCGACGTCGCCGTCGTCGTTGGCGTCGTCGCGCCTTGTATGGCTTTCAATGGCAGCAGATTAATATTGCAAATGTGTGTGTGTGTGTGTGTGAGAGAGAGCGAAGAAGTGGGAGAGGGAGAGAGTGAAGTGCAGCGGCGAGTCTATAAATATGTTTTTGGCATTAGGCCTAGGCCCAGGCTTCAGTTAATCTTATGCACTGCTCATTTTGACACTCTTCGCAAAAGCGAACGAAATATTTGAAGTATTTATCTCAAGTGAATGCGGTTTACAGTTAGCCACATCTTCGAGATATATATTTTTATATTTACCTATTTATATTTAGATATGTTTACAATTGCATATTGTACATTTTTAAAAACATAACATTTTTAATCCCAATTTCCCCAAAATCCTAATCTTATAACTGTTTCTAATTTGTATACTCTGATCTATTCGTGTGTTCGTCCGTCCGTCTTTATAAACGTAACTTTTTTCGATACCTTTAAGCTAAAGCCTTGAAACATGGCACATATATTAGTCTGTGCCCGGGACAAAGTGTACAAATTGGAGTGCTACGTCCATTAGAAGGCTGGGAAATCAACTAAATCGATAGTCGCAAATCTAAAAGGCCACATATCTCCCAAATTTTAAGGCTACAGTCACCAAATTTGGTAGGTTGTTGGCGATGTCCTTCAACGATCGGCATATGTACCGCCCACTTCCGCCGCTACCATAATCGCCAAAGCTGATATTTCGGAAAATGTTAACCGATAAAACCGCATAGTCTTCTACAATTTTAATGATAACTCGCTGGTAACCTCCTTCAAAGATCGGCATATACATTTTCAGACCACGCCACGCCTCCAATAATCGATAACCCTGTTAGTGTAAATCAATGAAACCATATGTCTCACACAATTTGAAAAATATAGTCATCAAAATTCTCAAAAGCTTGGAAGGAAGATTGCTGAAGAACCTCCTTTAATATTTTTTTTCAGCCACGCCCACTACCGCCTCTAAAATTCCAATAGCCCATATCTCCCGCAATTTAAGAACTACAGTTTCCAAACTGGAAAGCAAGCTTACGAGGAAACTCTTGCAACATTTTACAACAAATCTATTGATAGATCTGTATTTCTTGGCTGCACCCACCCCATTCTGTGTCACGTGTTATCAGATGGTACTACTAATGTTATCAGAGTATTTCAACGTTGTTACTTATTTTTAATTTGTAATATTATCTTAAATTAGATATATTTTTTACTTTTTGTATTATTTTTGTGCCGACAGATTTTAGTTGACATTAAATAAATTATTAAAAAATAAAAAAAAGATGTAATACTCTAACAGACTAGTTTCTTGTCCAATTTTTAACAGTAATATTTATATTGAAAACCTGAAACTTATTCATACAATAGCATTTTGCATTTCGTGGCTAAAGCTAGAGCAGCTCAAAAGTAGATCTATGAAGATCGTTCAGAAAAATATACATTATCCAAATTATTTAAATGAGTATTCAAACGTCGGATTGGCGAGTTCAAATTTTCTTCTTTTTTGTTTTTGGGGGGAAATGTTTTTTTTTTTGTGGAAAACAAAATCTGTGTTGCCGTTGACTACTTGAAATAATTGCGAAAAACTGCGGCGGTTGTGTGGCAGCTGCTTACTCTCTAGCAAGCAACCTGTCTGGCTGCCGCAGGGCGGCAACATCATTATCAAACTTAATTATCATTGGTCTGTAAGGCAGCAGCAGCAACGCACATTGCACATTGCACTTTTCTCGGCCTATCAACATCATCATCATCATCATCATCATCATCGTGGTTGTTGGTTGCTCGACATGCGCGCTTTGTCTGTTGACTTCCACAGTGTGTGGATGCGACCATATCGTATGCTGACTATATATATATAAGTATATAATATATATATATATATATGTGAGTGTATATAACATGCTCCGTGCACACTCCACTTGGTACTGCATTTGCTTGTATGTGTGTGTGTGTGTGTGTGTGTGTGTGTGTGTGTGTGTGTATGTATGTAAATATGTATGTGCAGTCTGTGTATAGCAATTGAATATTTGCAAGAGATTTCCGTTCATTAAACCCGACAGCGAAAAGCAGAAAAACAGCTACAGCAACAACAGCAACAACAACAACAGCAACAACAACAATAGCAACGAATGAACGACGGCACAGAGCAACGACTGTAGGCGGCCTTTGAGTACCGATCCCCCCTCGCCCCGCTCCTATCCCTTTGTGTGTTGCGTTCCTGGTCTGGCCCTCTGTCGGACCGGGCTAGCTTCTGGGTGCACTGCTGATGATGATTTGTACTACGACGAGTGCTTCGCATTTAATTTTCTATTTTTTTTTCTCTTTTCTTTTTTTTTCTGTGTGATTTTTGTTTTGGGAGCTTCGCTATAATTAAATTCCTCTTTAAAGCTGCGAACGGTCCGCCTATCGTTGTTGTTATAGGCATACCCTGTACCTACTAGCAATGGTTAAATCGGGTATCACTAGAGTCGCCCTAATATACCCATAAAGTGTTTACACATATGCTTACTAGATCAGCATCAACAGTTCATTTATTACAGATAATATAGAAGATATAGACACCATAACTTGCCTCAATTGCTTAACAACAAGACGCAATAACAATATTTGTCGCATATTTTTATAAGCTCCTAAAATATCTACAAATATTTGGAGCTGTATTTATGATATCTCATAGCCATGCGCTGTAAACTGTTTCACTCCTTGTGATTTTGAGCGCTTGTGCAAAATTTTATTATTGTGGGCGCTGAATTTGGTGGCAGAAGAGTCTCAGCTGCCTACGCTTTGAGAAAAAAGTGTGCAAGTTTGTCTTATAAAGTGCAAACAAAGTTTGCCTGGAGTGGAATGAGTACTTATAAAGTTGATGTGGGTCGTAGCAGTCAATTTGAAAGTGATTGCAGGATTTTAATACCTTAAACTTCTTAAACATCGACCGGCAACAAAATAAAAGACTTGCAAAACTATAGTTTCTTATGCCCAAAGCAATTTTTTTCGAAATAGGTAAGCCTCACTGATTTAACGCGCAAATTCATTTCTTTATAGCATCCGAAAATTCAAGTTAAGTCCACGAACAACTTTAAAGATACATAATTGATGGTGAAATCTCTAATAGCCAAATTCAAGTTGAGAACGGCTCCAAATTTTCTACAATGTCCTCAATTGAATTGTCTTTGTTGTTCGCCCATTTTCAAAAGTCGTTGACTCTAAGCCCTTTCTAAGGAGAGGGACTATTTTCGTAGAAAATTGTAAAACCTGCTAGCGAATTGTATTGAGTTGGAAGTTTCAACATTGAAGTTTATTGAATTTTACAAATTTAATTGAATTTGTTATGTGTTAATAGCTATAATCATAAACTATTATGTTATTTAATAACTGCTCATAATTATTGGTGAAAGCCAATCTTTTGTATAAACTTGATATCAACTGGGATCTCAATCTCTAGTACAAACACAAGATTTATTTATAGTAATTTATTTATTTAATGTGGACTGTAATAAGTCGACAATTTTAAAAAAGTTTCAAAAATGTAAAATTAACATTACAATTAAAGTTAGAGTTAAAGAAACAAATTAAATTATAAACAGTCAAAAGAAAATAAAGGGATAATGAAATGAATTGCGCATCAAAATTCAATACAAGGATTGGTGAAGCCCAGAAAAACCAAATCAGACCTAAACTTTTGAATCGTTCGTAGTAAAACGTTAATAAGTGAGAAATAATGAGTGAGAACTTGAAGTGAAGATACTCAAATCCTTTTTGCTATTAGGCCATCTTAACTTTTCTGTTCCTAGGACAGAATTCGCTAAGCCAGGAAAGACTCTGCTCGTGCTTAAGTTTGGTGATTTTATCTTACCGCCACAGGTTCTGAGATTTTTCTATTTCTATTTGTTCCCTTTCTTTGTATCCTTCTTTGTATCTTATGTTTAATTTCCTGTTCATAACTATTACCGTTACTAAGTTTTGACATTTTAATAACCCAGTTATTTTATATTTTAAATCTAAAAAACTTTATTTTTATGAATTTGTTATATTTTGAAAATTTTATGGTTTATTGTCTGGTGACCGTTTTTTACAATTTAAATGTGTTTTTTGCTGGCTTCAGGTGGAGTATTTTTATATTTCGCTTCCCGACGGGGTTTTGAATATTTGTCAAATTTGTGGAGATAAATAAATCAATAAGTTTCCCACTTATTCCAGTTGAAGTCTGTAATTGGATTAGCATTCGATGAGCGCACAGGTGAGATCAATTGAACCACAGTGTTTCATTGAATCTCTTGGGCTTTTCCGGCTGCTTATCTAACAATAAGTTCTTTCGCTTTTTGCCGCTTGCTTTGTGGTCTTTTCCTCTTTTTTGTTGTTATTTGCTCAACGTTTTGTGGTGCATTTTGGCAAAACTTGAGTCTCGAAGTTCGCCCACAGCTAAGCTGGTCATGTGTGTGTTGGGAGCGGTTTAAGCCTAATACAACTACTATTATACGTGTCTACATGGTTGAGAATTCCTTGCACTCCGTCCTCCCTCTCTCTCTCTCTGTTTCTCTTTCTCTTACCCTGCTGACCTGTGGCAAAATGATTGCTGTTTCTAATTGCCGTGTTATTGTGTGTGAGTGTGTGTGCTCGCTCCAAGGGGCATGTGCATCATATGCTGCATGTAAGATATTTGCCCTGACTCGTAGTTTAATGCGCCCTCTTGGCTCTTAGCTCTTGGCTGAGTTTATCATAATACCTTTGAAGATATTTGCGGCAGGCAGCGAAGCAACTTCTAAGCAGACTTAAATGAATGACAGACTGACTAACTGAGTGAGTGAGAGAGCGACTGTCTGACTGACTGACGTGTGGTC
Organism: Drosophila macrothrix; assembly: GCA_035042055.1. Lineage (NCBI taxonomy): Eukaryota > Metazoa > Arthropoda > Insecta > Diptera > Drosophilidae > Drosophila > Drosophila macrothrix. The sequence continues at coordinate 502,109 of JAWNLX010000260.1, forward strand.
GGTCCAAACGGTGGATTGTATATCGTATGTACGCTTCTTTTTGGCTTGGTTTCGTTTCGTATTTGGCCATGTACAATTTGCAGTGCTGAAAAACATGTTTCCCTGTCGCTCAATCCATGATGTGGCAGTGAAAAACTGCTGAAGAAAAAACTACAAGCTGCATGCAGCATGCAGCAGTTCCCTTCACAGATGTTCATAATGATGATGATGTTGATGATGATGATAATGATGATGATGATTGCAAACAAGCACGCCAAGTTTTCTGCTTTTGTTACCCCTACCCGCTGCTACCCGATGCCCCTCCGACCATGCTGCTGATGTTGCCTGGGTCGTCGTCGTTATTCATAGAACATAGCGAACATGTTTGGCCATTTTCTTTTCTGTCGACTGGCTGGCGGCCTGTTTGTCCGCTTTTCTTTCTCTGTGTTTCTCATGTCTCGTGTCTCGTGTTGTCTTTGCCTTTTCCATTTTTCCTTTCTCAGCAGCAGCAGAAGCAGCAAAAGCAGCATTCATGCATTTTTCCTGCTAACAACCAGATGAGGCAGGCGAGTTGGGCTATAAGCCATAGGATGCAGTTGCTGCTGGCCGGTTTTTTGGGCTGGTTATAAGAGTTTTACCTGTGTTTGCCTGTGCACTAAATATGCACTAAATGTGGTTTACTTCGCTATGCGAACTCATATGTGCATTCAGTTGTTGTTTGGTCGGTTTCTGGCATTCTTCTTTAGCTGGCTGACTCTAGCTGATGAAAGTGGCACTTCAGCTTAACCTGCTCTCTTGCCAGCTGAGTACACGACAATACATAAATGGCTCTTGCATCAAATACAAATGCTACGTGTCACACTGTACTTTGTACTCAATAAGTATGGTCCATAAAATGTAATCTTCGCTTAAGCTCTGCCTCTGCCTCTGCCTCAAACCCATTTGCAGCAGCTAATGCCACCTGCTTGTGGCAGTTAAACTACAAAGTAGCGCTAAAAACAACGTGCAACAACACTCGCAGAGCACTTTTCCCCCACTTTGTACGAATTTGTTAGTTTCTCGAAATGTTTTTTTTTTTTTTTGCTGCGTAGTAATTTTTGAAATTCCGAGAGATTTGTTTTCCCAATGATTTGAAAAAAAAAAAATCTAATTTTTATGTTTATTTTTCCTTTCCCCAACTGACTCACTGTTTTCCGCTTACTCGCAAATAGTTTGTTTGTTTGTTTTGTTTTGTTTTTTACTGCTTTCTGTTGCAGTTAAAAGTAGCCGTTTTATGCCGTGTTTCTTTTGTTTTACAAGTTTCGGGAGAAGATTTTGCAATAAAGCTCCCAAAATTGATTTATGTGCTTTAAACTGTGTACAATTTAAGAAATGTTGTTTAGTAATCTTTCGGAATTGCAATAAAAGTGCTACTAAAAGTACATTGTAGTATGTTTAGACATAAGCCGATTCATCCTAGGGATGAAATGGCAGCTGAACACATGTTTTAGCAAATTTTCGCAGTTCAAATGTGTTGCAAAAGGGATGATTTTCAAGCAGCATTAAATACACTTATCAGTAAGAGAATAACTCCTAAAGTAGCTCGTGAGGCAAGGACCAAGCTAGACCAACTTGGATCCCGAATGAATAAACCCATAGGAGGCACCAGGACTCAGACAAGTCAAGTTAAAAATGAGTTAAACAAGGGGAAGAACAAAGAACAAAGGAAGAATACTTGGCGGTGTCTTGACAGGACATTGTAGACTAAGATGTAGATTTGCTGATCTTGAGGAAGAATTCTGAAGGCACATCATAGCAGATTCTGGCGCCATAGCCAGGAAAGGATGTATTATCTTAGGGAAGCATGTTTTACATTCTGAAAATATCGGAATTCTAACCCCGACAAATATTCTCGCATTCGTGCAGGAATTAAGGTTGATGGAAGAGGTATGGGTCCAGAAGGGGGCAATAATATGTGTAACAGATATAACAACAATGAAAATACATTGCTAAATTATTAATGGAATAGAAAAGAATAGAAAGTAGCTTGGAATTTAATTGTGTTGGAAATCGATTTTGTCCAACCCCCTCTGGGATTGTCAGTGAAGCTAAATTTATTTTCTAAATATATTTCGTATTCATTGTATTCGTTAAGTGTTTCCTACCATCATTTTAGATTATGCGGCAAGAAGACCATTAAAGAGGTCACTGCGACGGCATTTGGCATATTCGACATCCACTTTCGGCCATCATCAACTTTACTGCGGATGCGATCTTCGTTCTTATTTCAAGTTGTTTGCCATTTTGCAGGCAAATCATCAATCACACATTCAAGTTGAGCATCTTTCACCCCTAGCCCCAAAAGTATCTTTCACTCGGCGAACGCATCTCTGGACAGCTGTGGAAGCTTTTTCCAAAAGTGAAGTTCGCCCTCAGCTGAACCCAAACATGAAACAGGAAAATAATATAAAAAGAAGAGAAAAAATAGAATAGAACGCGGCGCGCCGGTCTCTTGTGTAGTTTGAACAAAGGCATTTCGTTAAGCGCTCGCTCAAGTTTCATTAACCAAAAGCAAACTTTTAACTGGCTAAAAGCAAGAGCAAAAATAAGCATCCCACGGCTATGCTTGCTGAACAAAAGTATAAGTCCAAAAAGTCCCAAAAGGCTTGTCCAGGCCAAAGGAAACGCGAAAGCGACGGCACCCGTGCGGCTTTTCATTATGACGTGGTAAAGGGAAAGGGGAAAGGGGAAAGGGGAAGGGGAAGGGCGCCTAAATTTGTGCTTTATTAAAATCTAATTTCTTATTTATGCAGCCAATTTCTGATGTTGTTGTTGCTGCTGCTTTTGTTGTCCCTGCTGCTGCTGCTGCTGCTGATGCTGCATGTAACTAAATGCCCTGCTTTTTAATTAAATTTTTAAAAATTTATTTCAAGCCGCAAATGTTGAGCTGAGCACACACACAAAATTCTATTTTATACCTTTTGCATTGCACTTCATGATTCCGACTTATTAGATGGCATTTAATATTCATATTGTTGTTGGCCATTTAATTGGAATTCCTCCGCTTGGCCTGTTCCTAATTATTTTTCTGGCCCCGCACAAATCCAATAAGCATTATGACTTCTTCTTCTGTGCCTTGCCAAAAATGTAATGTACTTGCTATATTTTCTAAACACACACACACACACACACACACTCACAGGCACACCATTTTGTTGACTCCCTTAAACTTTATGGCTCTAACGACTGTCGCGCTAAATATGCCCCCGAAAACGCCTCCATCCATCCCGCTTACCCTTGGGCGTCAGCTGCCCGCGCAGAGTGCCTTCAATAGGCAACAATTTTTGTTGCTTTATTGAATTAAAAATTGAAACTGACTGGCTGGCAGGCAGGCGGGGAGGAGGAGGAGGGGGGGGGGAGGAGTCGTCGACAGAGAGTCCTGCGACAACGTCGGTGCTGGCCTTTTGAGCGCACATTAAATTAATAAATTAAAATGGAAAGCACTTTGTTTTAGCACTCAGAGCTGCTCCTGGTTCTTGCAACCTCCCCCATACCACTTGCCGCCCTTCCACCTCTAGACTCACTTCATTCATCGACTCGGCTAAAATTATGAATTTATGTCATTTACGAATGTCATTTTTACTTTGCTTATGAACATTTTTAAATTAGCCCTCGCACATTCGATAAAAATGAAGTAAGTCCCGCCATAAGAAAAGCGATTTCAAACGCCTCATAATTGCACGAGGAGTGGGGCAGAGAGAGAGAGAGAGAGAGAGAGAGAGAGAGAGAGAGAGAGAGAGAGAGAAGGAGAGAGAATCTCCGAATACAGTTAAGTGGCATGCGCGTCACAATGCGAAAACTTTGTTGATCGAATTATTGAGTTTATCACTGTGTGGCCAACTTGTAAAAAGTTGCCTTTTTTATGGGTGATCATATTTTATATGATACTGCTGTCTTAACTTAATGTTGTTTTGAGTATGAAATAAACATTTTATGGGAATAAAAGTGCGAAGTGTTCGTATCTTACACGTATTTCACTCAACCTGAGTATGTGGATTTCTCAGATGCAAATAACAACAAATTAAATCACTACGCTGAGCGTAAAGTGTCATTCTGAAGTTGAATCGAGCGGATTTGGATTGTCCTAAATTGAGAATAGTATTGTTTTTATGTTGCTGGTCTGATTTTGGGTATTTCGCTAGGTTTTCGCCAATCCGTTCGAGAAATGTTGGACCAATTTGACAATTAAATACCCTCAAAAATTATATAAAATTGATTACTTGTTACTATTTCAATTTAAATATAAAATACAACAGTTCATTAAATAAATAAAAATGAAAATATTTATAATATAAATGTACTGAAAAAAACTAAAGTCGCTCACTAAAATCTTATTGTTCACCCACTGTGCAAGTATGAAAAGTACCTTTGGGCAGAGTTTTTGCCATCATCTTGTTCGTTCTGCGTTGGCTGATTCCTAATAGATTTTATATTTTGATTGATTGCCTCGCTTATTCAATTGTTGTACCACGCAAAATTTCCGCTTCGCTCCATTTAAGTTTCCTTGAATGTCTGCTCTGCCTGCTGTCAGCTCATCCCCGCCTCGTCCTCAGCCTGTTCGCCAACCATCGCCTGTGGGCTGGGTTTATGTAGCGTGTGATTGTTTTACTTAGGGCTGCTTATAACTTGGCTCACCCGCCCATCCCCCATCCAGCCTTATGTTCGCGCTCAGCTGTTCAGACGGGATTTAACTGCGTTATTAGGTAAATCCGAAGCATAAATTTCAATATCGATGCGGCTCCGCAGCGAGACAACCCAAATGAATTTTAATGCAATTTAAGGCGAGTCTCATAGGCTGACACCTTTCTTATTGTTGTTGCTGTTGTTGTTGTTGTTGCTCGCGTTTTTTATTTTTGCCTTTGTTGCTCTGACGCGAAGCCATACGAATGTGTGGAGGAGACTGTGTACAGTCGTCGAATACTATTGATGCGCACTGTTGCATGTGATCCGATCCATGTGTGCCCCAGAATGAGAAAGCCAAGCCATATCACTTCCTCTTCTCTCGCTCTCTTCCTCTCTATCTGTCTCTCTCTCTCTCTCTCTCTCTCTCTACACGCAGTTAGTTGCCATGTAAACTAATATGCCAAAGTTTAAACACGCTCCACGCCCACCAAGCAATGCCGCCCATCCAATGGCATTTGACCGAAAATCTATCGATGCCGGATACTACACACACACACATGCATGCATATACACACACACATACACGCAAATACACACACATACGTACAAATACACACACATACGTACAGTTGCGAAGAAAATATTATCATTACTATCACAAGAAATGCTCTCATTTGAGGAACTTATTCATATGTTCTTAGAAGTTGAAGAAGAAAATATCTTAAACTTATTCATCGTTTTTAACTTTTTAAATTTAAATATAAATTAAATTGGATGTTAAAGGAAGAAAATGAACGAAAAAAATACTGGCACAATTTTTCACTATTCCCTTCAAAGGAATAACAATTATATATGTATTGTAAAGAATTCCATTTTAGAATTAAGATTTCAAAAGATTGCAAAACTAATAGTTTTTTTTTTTTGTCGTAGATGTGCTATTATTTTATTTGCAAGATATATATATATATACGCATGCATATACATATATTTGGTCAGGTAAATGTGGTTAGATACCTTGTGAAGCTGTGGCTTCCGACGGTTGTTGCCAATTGCAGCTTTATGCGAATTGAACGTTGGAGGTTATAGCTTAAGTTACTAATTAAAGGAACCTTTATACATCTTTTTTTGTGTTAGGCTTCATGACCAATTTAATTATACCTTATTAACCAGAGCTTGGCCCAGCAGCTATATATACAGATGGAAAGTTTTTTGTTGCGTAGCGAATTGAAGGCATTTAGGCCATAAAAAATAGTTGAAATAATACGACTTATAAGAAATTGTAAGCGACTTGGCCTATAGAGTTGTTATACATAATTAATTTACTCATTTGTAACTCATGGTCGAAAATTATAATGCCTAAATCTAAATAATTCATTAGTAAATAATGGAAATCGTGCCATAATTAACTGTACAATATATGCCAAGCGGTAAACTTGTTGTTTGTTTATTTATTATTGTAATGGAACTATGTAATATAATTAAGATAATTATATTTATGCCCTCCGATTCGCATTATATGCAATGTAATGTTTTTCCATCATACTTCGCAGTACACTCGGATGTATTGAGAGATATGCTTCTGCAGACCCGCTCAGGCATTGCCAACACATCCCATCCTCAATGCTTACTTACTTGCTGTTGTTGTTGTTGGTTGGTGTCGTATCTTAACAACCTGTCTGTGAAATTAACGCCTAACAACTGCTTAGGGGGGCGTGGGCGGGGAGTGACGGGGCGTATAGTTTTGATGATGATGTTGATGGCAATGCCTCGGCATATCGCATTTCATGCTTCGGCTTCAGCAGCGCTGGGTGCTAAAAAGGCGAATGCCCGCCAACTAGAGAAGCGAATAGGCATTAGGTGAAAAAAAGGTGAGAATGGAGAGAACGATGGATGAGTGGGAGCGGGGAGAGGAGTGGAGTGGAGTGGGGGATAGACGCTTGCTGGCCGTAATTTATGCGATTGCTGCAACGGTGACTGCCGCTACTGCAGCAACAACAACAACAAGCAACCAACAACGAGAAGAAGCAGAAGCAAACAACAACAAACAAACATGTCCGACCATATTTTCACTCAGTGTGTATTTTTTAATAAGATTTCTTCAAGCAGACAACAACGATGACGACGACGTCTCAAGACAGATGTGTGTGTTTGCGAATGTGTGTGTGTGTGTGTGTGTGCGAATGTGTGTGAGTGTGTGTGAGTGAGTGTGCATCAACATTTGTAATGTTTCGTTGCAGTGTTTGCAACGCGTCGTTGATGTCGGTGTTAATAAAGATTCACCCAGCTGCTTACCAGGCGGTTGGTGTTTAAGGGGATGGGAGAGGGGGGGGGGGGGCAACCCACTGGGCTGCTGCTGCAACTGCACCTGCACTAGTGGATGGGGGAAGAGGGGGTGCACCGCTGTCTGTCTATGGGTGGCCTACTTAATTTATGAGACGCGAGAATTTGCAGTGCTGGCTGCAAACTGGCGAGCAGCAGCACAAAGACGGTGCAGGAGGCGTGGAGTGGGTAAGGGTGGGGGGGGGGCAATAGCAAGTGTAGCATAGCGCAATTTGTAATTAGTGTTGGAACACGGCACAAAATCTGCTGCTTCTGCTTCGGCTTCTGCTTGTGAAGCAAATGCATCCAACAGATACTTAACGCTCTAAGGCGGCAATGACGCTGACAACAACACCAACAACAACAGCAGAACAACGACAACTACAAGAAAAGTTGGCGTAATTATGGCGTTGCCAGGCGACATCGTGTGATTGACCGCATTAATAGGAGAGACAAAAACAAAGACAAAGACCATCTGCAGATGTAATTAGTGAGCGAAAAAAGATGCAAATGGAAATGGAAAAGGAAATCGAAATCGAAAGAGTGAAAATGTTGACTTTTTCAACTTGTCAAGAGGTGTTAGATTGCTTATTAATAATATCTTTATTAATTTATTTGAGTATAGCAGATTCCTGCTAACGCTGTTATTTATGCTGCCTTGTTATTTATTGTTTTACTTAAATCATCCGCATTAAATTGGACAGCTTTTACAGCATTTACTTTGGTGTCGCAGCTACAATTCTACAATTCAAGTCTTGGCCCCCCAAAAACAATTCCCATTTAATTTGCAATTACTTCTGGCTTAGGCCCTGTCATTTCAAAGTTTAATCTCTGGTATTATATTAGAGACGGATTCTCATCCCAAATACATACAAACAAGGAAGGCGGCCCCAAAAATGTGGGCACATCATGTGCTTAATACCAAATTTATTGGATTATTAATAAATGAAGTTCTCTCTGTGTGTGTGTGTGTGTGAATTATAAACGAAGTATAGGCCACAAAGATGAACTAAAACTCTAGTTAGACAACTGGAATTTTGGGACAGAACGTAGATCAATGTAATGACCCTGGGCTAGTGTTAAATTTTAATTTGATGCCTATTTGCACACACACACACACACATACAAATATATAGATACATAATTCATTAAATAAGTTGCAAATTGAAGAGACGACAAGAGCACATGCTCAAACGTATGAACCTCATTTGGATGGTTGCCTTGGTCAACAGATGACTTTTGTGAGTTTTCTAATTAAATGTCACTTCATGTTTTTTGTGCCTGTGACATTTAGGCATCAAAATATTTTGCATAGTTTGTCCTCTGGCTATGGCATCATCATAATCATCCTTTAATACACACACGCACATGTGTATCAGTGTGTGTGTGTGTGTGTGTGTGTGTCATCTATTCAGGGCATTAAATGTCCACGTCATCATATGAAATGTGACATAGATGTGAACATAAAAGAATGAAATAGAATGGAATGGAAAACCTGTGCCAACATTTTGTCACATTTTTGTTGGTTTGCTTGCCATCTCTTCTGTGTCATCTTCTGTGTGTTCACTGCATTGTCTATGCCAGTTGTGACATGTTTGTATTGTCTCCCTCTCTCGCTCTCTCCCACTCTTGTGCTGTGTTATAATCCTTAATCCTTCTGCTTTATTGTGCATTTACATGTCAGTCTGGCTGAGCATGAAGATATGCAGATATAGAAAGCAATGACTCTCGTTTGGGACCATTTTTGACACTGCAACTCTGCAGATGCTGCTGGTTGTCTTGATTTCGCTTTGTGGCGACTATTCTATGCCAGTTTTTTATGCGGGGTCATCGCTTTTATCCAGCCACAGAGGACAATGAACGAATTCTCATCAAAATAGTCGAAACTACAAACTACAGCAAAGCAATCAAAGTCATGCAAATATGTCAGTCCATTTTGAACACTAAGCATATCGATACAGCGAAGCAGCCAAAGTCTCTGGAATCGCTTGAAGCTGCATCAGTAAATAAAATATAAAAGTAGCCATTAACTAGTGGGATGCATGTTATGAGTTTCACAGACATAGAAGCCCTCAACCCAACAAAGATTCTCGCATTCGGATGGAGGAGCTATAGGTTCGCAAGGGGGCACAATAGACAATAGAAAAGTAGGTCGCAGGTATGCCAATAATAATAATAATAAATCTATTAACTACCTCGATTTCAGGCAGACTTAATTATTCTACTTACAAATGGGGTTTGTGTACAAGTATATGATCTATTCTTAATCAGGATGAACAGCCGAGTGGATATAGTCATGTCATCTCAGAGATTTGCTCATCAAATTCACTCCATTTCATCGATAACTGACTACGTTTCGCAAATATCGATTCATATCGATGTCAGATAGTAATATAAACCACAATAGAAAGGGCAGCTTGATATATTATTGATATTGTAGTCGTTACATATATGTGTGTATGCGAATGTTTCAACCCGCTGATTTCAGTTCGGTCTAGTGAATAAACAAATGCGCTGCCTTCATATTATTTTTATTCTTTAGTACCTATGTCGGCTTTAGGAAATGAGAGTAATTCCGCGCAATACTTTTAAAGGGACGTTTGTCAAAATAAAGACTATAATTTATTTAACTGCTGGGTGGCAGGGTATTATCGAAGTCGAGCTGACTCATGACTACGGCATTCTCACTTGTTTAATATTTGTTTTTTCTGCGTAATGCTTGCCATTAGCAATAAGTACAGAAGATCCAACTGCCACAAGCGCATAATAATTGCTTCATCATCGTTGAGAATTATGTTGCCCAACCCAATCAATGATGATGGCGAGAGTCGAGACTCATTTTGGCTTTGTGGTGGTTATCGACTAAAGCAACTTTCAATCTATTTGCCTTGCCCCGTGCACGGTCCACCAAAATTCCAGTGCTCGCCGAGTCTATATATAGCTGTACAGTAATATGTAATAGGCAATTTCGGCGCACACACACACACACACACACACACACACACACACAAGAATAGCGGAGAAATATTGTTTATACATATATATTTATTTCGGTTATTACACACACAAAGCCAGGCCAGTCTGCTACGATTCAGAGTTGTCACTCCCTCTCAAAGTGGGAGGCTGGCGGAGCGAGGAGGATGCCGTTATAGTTTCGCTTTTGTTGCCATTGTCGCGGGCAGCGAACATAATTTTAATAGGTCATCATATTAAGGGATTTTGTGCAATTTGTCTGAATAGGTTGCCACACCCACACACACACTCGCACGAGGGCTTAGTTGCTATTGTTATAGTTTATTTGTTGTGGAAATGAATCGAGTGTAGGCTTCAGTTCTGTTTGTATTGATTGCTGCTGGGCTGCTGCGCTGCTGCGCTGCTAGGCTGCTAGGCTGCTAGGCTGCTAGGGAGGCTGTGCAGCCTATCTCTCACTCCCCGCTCTCTGTCACTCATTGAAAATCTCCAAGTCTCTGTCTGCATTTCTCATTCTCTCACATTAAGTCAGGGCCTATTTCGGTTATTGGCCATTTGCCACAAGCTGACATGTGCGTTTAATTGCGTTTCACTTATTTGACACAAAATTAATATGGCACTCGGCACTCGGCACTTGTGTGTGTGTGTGTGTGTGCGAGTATGCGGATGTTTGTGTGTGTGTGTGTGTGTTGAGGTGTGTTCAAGTTTCAGCCCTTCTGCTCCTTTTGCTGTTGTTGCTGATGCCCACATAAGTATACTATAATTTTGGGCACATGCCTATTGTTCCAGCAACAGCAGTTATTATGTAAGCAGCCCCTAATTCCCACTTTGTATGAATGTGTGCATAATTAAATATTTCTGCAACATTTGCGTTTTGCAGGGGAAATGGGATAGAAGAAGCAGAACGCCATATCTGAGAGGGCTTCATGAATTGTGTAAAGTTTTGATTGTATTTGCATTGCAATTAAATTTTGGTTTCGAGCCCACACAAAAGTCAACAACTAACTGCCAATTAATTAATGTTTTGGGGCTACCTAGTTTAACGTTAATTATTGATTGCATGTCAGATTGCTATATACACCTGTTATGCTAAGATGTGGCAAGCATCTACAGCCTAGGGATATCTGTCTTATTTATTTATTTTATATAATACACAAATGGAATAAATTAGATTGTAATAGCTCCTGTATCAGAGCTTTAATTCGCATTGAGTTAACGCCAAGCATTTTTGGCTTTCAAGCATAACAAATTTGGTTGTTTGCAGTTGCTTTATTTCAAGTGCTGTAATACGATAAGTTCTTAAAACGCTGCTTTATTTTGAAGCTTGTGCTTTGCAGCCGTGTTGTTATTACTACTGCCGTTGGGCGGAAGTTTGATTCAAGTTTCAACCCGCCCCCAACCAGCAACAAAATATGTAAGCTTTGCGGACCCCTTAAAGTGCCAAGGCAAACATAAATCAAATTATGTGCACGGCAAAACGGCTCGGCTATAAAATCCGCCCAAATGTTATTAAGTGCGGCCCAGGGACATTCATCAGTCCGAGGAATGCTGGTCGTCGACTATTTTTGGGTTTGCAGTCAAGTATTTTATGTTATTAATATTAATATTATTATATGCATAAAGTTCTTGTTCTCTTCTCTTCGCTTCGCTTCTCTGCGTGTGTGCGGTCGCAATTATGCACTTTAATGAGTTTTCCCTTTGACCCCTGCCCCCGCCCCGGCAGCAAACTGTGCTCTGGTCCAGTGGCAGCTGCAAATGTGTCAGGTGTCGCCTGTTTGGCTTATGAAAATTACCCACTCAGGAAAACACACAGCAGCCAGCCAACTGAGTCGCACATGTGCATAATTAATCCTTGAAAAATGTATATATATATATATATATATGTATATGTGTATATATATTAATGCCCATCATACAACTTTTACCTAGAACTGTACTCTATTTGTGTGGTTGGTTTAAGTAAAAGTCTCGATGAGTCCCAATTGTAATAATGTATAATATCTTCAAGTGAGCTTTTAATATGATTTATTTAGTTTAAAGTCTACAAATGTGTAAAACTTTTGCTAAAACTCTTCGGTGCTTTCCCATATATATTTAACACTCAACTTTTGTTCATTGGCACTTGATGAGTTCACTAAGAAGTTTCATTGACTGCATAACTTCACCATTCACATGATTCTTTCATGTTCTTTACAGAAAATAACAAAGCGAAAAGTAGCTCCAAAGTTGCATCTATTTTCCTTTTGGGCAATTAAAGTAAAGTTAATGAGTATTTCTCGCTCACATTTTGAGTAGTACACTAAACAATCTGACTGATTGTGTTTCTGTGAAATGCCACACACAGAGAGACACTCACACTTCATTTAACCAAAAATTCAAAAGGTTAATGCTTTTCTTAAGAAAGAAGATGAAAAAAGACTGCGTTGTTTGTGTTGCTTAAGATTGAACACGCTGACAGACGTTAATTAAAGTTGTTCTTTGCATCTTGCTATCAAACGCTTGCTATAATTAAAAATCATATGTGTATATAAGAGAAGCCAGGAAAGTTTGTTAAATCAACGTATACATGTGGACTTCATCGACTTTATGTTGAGATCTTGCTGTCATAATAATCTAATCCAACATATAGATATAGATAAATACTTTTTAGGATCGACCTTGCATTAAGAGAAGAGTTAAATATTTCATGCAGGGAAAAATTAAATTAAAACATGTTTTTCTTCAATTTTGTATTATTTTTGTTTTTTTAAATTGCATAAAATTTGTCATTAACAATATAAACACAAGTCTTGAGCTCAGTCTAAAATTGCTCGGATGTGACTACCTCATATCTGTTGGAAGTTATTAGACACTCTGAAAAAATTAATATTATCTGACAGGCAGAGAATCTAAAAAGAAAAAAAGGAAAATATTAGACAATAATAATAAAGCACACTTTCTTCCAAAAGAAATGGATCAGGATGAATTTTGTCCTCCGGCAAGACACTTTCTTGATATAGTGTACTGGATACCAATGCAATGCTAAATGTTAGTCTGCTATTAAGCCCTAAATCGACTTGCTCATTAAATAACTTGGCAGCACTTTCATTTTTTAGTTCACTCCTAGCACTCGACACGAGAATAGTGTAATGTGTGAGTAACGATGAGGCTGGTTGGCTCCGCAGAAGCCAACACCTGACTCGGGATTTCAGTTTTACTTTGCTGCTGATGATGATAATGGAGGCGTTTGGCGGTGCTGGTGGAAGTAGTGGTGGATGTGGTAATGGAGGTGGTGGTTTGCAGACGACAACTTGACATGAGAGTGTTGTTGTGCTGCTGACTAGAAAATGGCATTTTGGTTCAGAGTGAAAGGAAAAACCACCACCCGAAAACAGCGCCGCCAACTGTGGCGGTAGTCGTCTGCACTTGATGTTTGTTTTTCCTAACCTCCTCCTACCAAAAGCGGGAAAAACTCCGCCCGCCTCTTGCTCTCTATGTGTGACTACGACGAAAATTGACGTATAAAGTCAACGCTGCCGTCAACAAAAGTCTCTCAACGCATGACAGCATTTTTAAGGCAGAGATGGCGTCGTTTCTCCATCCATCCATCCAACCATTCAACCGTTCATCCAGCCAGCCATCCAGCTAGTCCACAGCATCGTGTATATGACCCCGTGTGTGTGTGTGTGTGTTTGTGTGTGGCACGTACAGCATTTAGTATTTATTGTGCCGCTTCATGAGTTTCTTTTTTTCGTTTTGGAGACCGACAAAAATTCAATTGTATTTTCTTTTCTTCATCTTCTGGGCCTAGACAATTTGTGGCAACAACAAACAGCAGCCTATACAAAAGGTGCAATATCAAATGGCAACAACTGTTGGCAAGCCAAATTATGATAAAACACAACGTTGTGCGCCACAAAGCGGGCAACAGTTTTTGAAAGTGCCACAACTTTATTAGGAGATTCTGAGATAAGCGTAACATAATTAAACTCTATAGGAAAAGTTGTGCTGTGCTTACAAATGAATAAACTAAAGCTGCTGCCACCTGTGAGAAAGTTTACCTATCGATATTTTTGTCATTCTGTTAGAAATTATTTTTTAATTTAAATCCCGCTTCGTTAAACATTTTTAATTATCCTCGCTCCAAGAAAAATGTCATAAATTTCCGTACAGAATGCAGTTTTGCTTGTCATCTTGATGAGAAAAGAAATTGCGAAAGAAGCGAAAAAATAAAACAGAGCAGCTCTTTCATTATATATCTTGATGATTTGTGGCACTGTTTTTCCCATTGCCAGGAAATTAAAGAATTGGCACACACACACACACACACACACACACAAACACACTTATTCACACTGCTCGAACAATTGTGTGTGGAAAGCTAAAGAAATTAGAAAGCAAACCGGTTGCCAGACAGAGTTGGCATTTAGATGCGAGTTAATTAAAAGAAAACTAGTTACGACTGTGCGTATGCCTTTTAAAGTTTGCCACCACCAAGAAAAGTCATTAAGAGCTGTTGCCAAGTGCAACCGCCGCATACACTGCGTATGATTGATAATGAGTCTGCAGCAGGAGTTTTGCAGAGTTTTATAGTCGATTCCAATGCGGCGATGTCTTCTTCTTCTTGGCAACGTTTCGCTCGGCATGCAATGCAAACAATTTACAATGCATGTAACGGAACTTATTATTTCATTGCCCTTCCCACTGACTGTCTGTCTCTGTCCGTCCGTCTGTCTGTCCGTCTGTCTGTCTATCTGCCTGTCTGCTGCCAGCTGTGGTCTGTGGCGCTGTCTTGCCACACAAATTCACAGCAGGCAACCCCCTGGCGACAGCTTCAGGCTGGGCTGGGCTGGGCTGGCTGGCTGTCGTCCGTCTTTGGCGTATTCTGGTCATGTGTTGTGTGTGTCTGCCTCAATGCCACCTCCGGTTCGCACTACTCCCAGGGCTTGATATTTAGACGTGTACAGTGTGTGCTCTGACTCTGATTCTCTGACTCTGACTACACTCGGAAAAAAAAATCGACCTAAAAATTAGTAAAGCTGCGCAAAATGAAAGTCACCTTAAAATTATTTTCAAGATAGGAAAATATTTCTAAAATGTAGTAAGGCTTGCCGTAAATCAACAAAATTCGGGTATAATAATTGTTTAATTAAAAAACATTAAAACATTTTTAAAAGTGATAAAGTAAGTTAGAATTTTTAGAAAAAATCTTTTACAAAATAAAAAATACATTCAAGAAATGTACTCTCTGAATAATAGGTAATTTGCGAAAAGTATGGCGTTTTATTAAAATTTAGGGTGAATTTTTTCCGAGTGTATGAGTCGAAATCAAACCATCTCTTTGGGTATTTCTTTTTCATTTCAAACAATTGTCATACCTGTGCCGCAATTCACATTTTTATGGATTGTGCGCCAGCATTCTATGGGCAAAAATGTAAGTTCAAATGTGAAATATGCAAGCAATTGGTTTAGTTTGACATTCGTAATTTGCTTTATTTGTGATTGCAACTGGAACTGGCATTGGCCTGGCCTTATGATGAATTCACAAAGTTGTGACATTCTGCCAAAAAGTTGACTCAAGTTTTTCTTGAATGAAGAAGATGAATGTTCCCTGTATATGGTGCAGAATAAATTATGAATCCTACCTACCCAGCCGAACAAGGGGAGCATATTAAATGTGTATGCACTTTGCAGCAGGTGAGACGACGGAGGAATACAATATGAATGCCTGGGCTAAGAAGTACGCCCAACAATTATATTGTCCAGCAAATGATCTCTTGAAGAAGACAAAAAATAACTTGGAATTGTGATATCCTTGCCAGCAAAAGTTGTTTTAAAGTTTGTGGCATGGCGTCCAGCAGACTTTGCATTCATCGGGCACCTTACGTGCCACACAATAGTTACTGAAATACAGAGTTTAGACCATGTAGATATTTCCATTGCTAGATAGATATTAATATTTTGATGTAATCAGTAAATGTTAATTGTTAAAAAAAGCAATGCAATTTAATTCCGGCTGATTGAATAATTATGTTTTTATTTTTAAACTCTGTCTTTAAAGTAGGGAATCAACTAAAAATTGTTTGGCTGGCATCGTTGTCTTGTTGCTGAAAGTGCCGCAAGCTGGGGCACTAGTTATTGTCACACCTGGACAGCGTTGCCGATTTGCATATTTGTACAGAAACATGGAAATATTCATGTAAATAATTGGGCGTGGCAGCTGTTGCTGGGACTGTCTGTTGGCTCTGGCTATCATTGACTCCCTTGTTATTGTTGTAGTTGTTGTTGCAGTTGGAGGAGTCGAGTAGCAGTCATGTCAAAGTAAAGTGCACGCGGGCAGCCAAATTATGCGCATTTATTTATACGTTAATGCTTTTTACAGTTGCGACCCGCATAAGTTTCGCGACAAGCTGTGTGTGTGTGTGTGTGTGTGTGTGTGTGTGTGGCTGTGTGTGTGTGTGTATAGACATTATTCTATCTCTAGGCTGAGTTGCCGTTACATGGGGAATTAGTGTGCATAATTTCATAAGCAACAACGACAACGACAACATCAGCTGAGCAAGTCGCTGCTGTAGCAGCCATCGCGTTGGCCTGTGCAAATATTTTGGAGCATTGCCTCCCCCCTGAACCAGAACCCGCAGCCCCCAGAAGCTCCTTGGGGAAATGTTTTCGCTGCTGCTGTCTCTGCCAGCGGCAAACATTCAGAATCATATGCGAAGTCTGCATGTAAAGTTATGCTGGGAATTTGCTTCGCTTACACGGAAAAAGTAAGGGAATAAATAAAAAAAATATTTAAAAAAAAGCGAAGCAAGAAAAAAATAAACTGAAATAACATTGTGTGTTGTTGTGTGTAATGTGTATGTGTTTTATATCTGCACTAAATTGCACATGATGTGATTTCAAGCGTAAGAAATGCCTTCGCGGCGGCAAGGGGGCAAACCATCGATACTATATTCACATGCATGCATGTATATGTATGTGTGTGTGTGTGTGTGTGTGTGTGTGTGTGTGTGTGTGTTTATGTGTACTCTTGTTTGTCCCATCCGCACTGTGGAATATGCATATAAAAACTTGGCGCAGTTTCAAAGTTGTGTTCCGAGCAAAAAAAAAAAAACAAGAAAAACAAAATTTCATATCAAAATTACAACAACGCTCACGAGACTTTTGTTGTTGTTGTTGTAGTTGTTGTTGCTGTTGGGATTACTCGGTGAGCAAAATGCCGGAAGCCAGAAAAATGCCTGGCAAGTTGACTCGACTCGACTCAACTTAAGTGGACTGAGCGGCAATTTGATTAAATGCGCGAATCTTACAAAATAAATTACCTAATTTCAAAATATGTGTATATGAAACAGTCACAGATTCCAAATGCATACAAATAATTTATGAATTCCGTTTCTCTTTGTCTCTTTGCAGTGCAACAACTAAATACAACCGCTAAGCAACAGTATTTTCGCTCAACATTAAAATAATATTACTAATCATACAATACTAATAATTTAATGCAAAATCTATATAGCAGTGATTATATGTTGCATTTTTGAAATAAATAAAAAAAAAAACCAAAAACAAAAACAATAAAACAATAATCAAGACAAACCACAAGAGACGAAGATTTGAAAAGAACGCAGCGAGCTTAAGCCAACAAAATAAACGTAGTACGATTAGTAAAAGACACCACCAATTTAATTTGAACAGAGATTAAGCAAACACAATAAATACACAAGAAAGACATACAAATATATATGTATTAGCCAAAAACTCGAATCGATGTCTGTGTGCATTATATTTTAATCATACATGTACAATATACTCTACAAACAAGTATATTTACAACATAAGCCATCAAATTGCAGCTAAAAGACAAGTAGTAGGAAAAAAGAGAACAAAACGACCGCTAAATCGGTCAACTTTTTGCTGAACAGCATATTCATATAAAAAGACAAAAGTCAAACAAAACATAAAGAAAATGGAGGACAATAACACAAGCGGCAGTGCGAGCGGTGCGCCCATCAAACTCGAGGATCCATCGGTGACACTCACAATAAGGCTGATTATGCAAGGAAAGGTAAGTCACCTGCCTGTCAACACAATTTATATATTTCATTATAATTTAATCATGCTTTTCGCTGTCTCCATTTCAAGTAGTTGTTTTTTTTTTTGTATATATACTCCGATATATTTCAAATCCCATTGTGGGAGATTTTCAGCGCCCGTCCAGTCAGCTGTGGATTTTCAAACTGTTCCAAAAATATGGGATTTATTAAGAAAATAAATAACTAATAACACAAAAAAAAAGACCATCTAACTTGAATCAGTTAAAAAAATATTTTAATTATAAAATGGAGTCACCAAACAAATATTTCAATATCATTTCTTGCAAGCACTCAATACAAAATGCAGTAATTTCCATGACATTTATTTAAATGTCAATATCGATCCCAAAAATAATATTAGCTAAGGCAATTTTTTGTCGGTTTCTTGATCTTAGGAGTTTTTATGACATATATGTAAACCAGACAGGAAACTGTTACCAATATGTTAGCAATAAATTGTTAAATATTTATTATTTTTATATAACATGCCATTTGGGATTTTGGAAATTTTTTTTACACAGGAAAAAAGGAAACTTTTTCAAACACATTAGAAAAACGTCAGTTTCAAACGCGCGAGTTAATTGAATCTTATACTTTTCAGAAACATTTTCTGTTATTAAAAAATATATATCTCAGAAATAGGAATAACGGCTTTCTATTTTTAAGAACTTTTTTTTTCGTATATTTAGTAATTATTTTGTACAAAGACAAGAAATACTTTATAATTTTTAGGGAATTTCGAATTTTTTTGAAGATTTTTTTTTATGATTGTATGTTAAATATTTATTTATTTCTACGTAGGACTTGAGATGTTTAAATTTCTTTTATAATAATCTGAAGTGTGGCGCAAGTGCGGCTCTTAAGTGAGTTGGGAGCTTTAAAAGTAAATACAGACACACTGCCTAACGAGGACAGACTAATGTTGTTTTCACAGTCGAGTCTTGCAGGCTTGCCAATCAGTTTAAGCACCAGACGCCCTCCGGCCTGCCCCACGCCCAAATAGAGACACAATTTGTTTGAGAACTTCTTAGCTTTGGGGCTCTTTGTGAAATGTAAAATGTAAATTTTGAAGCCCACCTGTATTAAACGCGTAATGCTTGCCATCGAATTATGTCATTTTAAATATTAATGGGAATTTTCCCAAACCATTCCTTATCAATAAAATGTAATACAGTATGGGAGAAAACGAGAGAGAGAGAGAGAGAAAGCCAGATATAACATAAAAGCTTGCTCGGTAAAAAAGTAATTAATATTAAAAATGAATGCGTGCATTTTTTATGTAAATTAAAATTAAACACGCCACACTTCACGCGTTGTTGCGAACTGAAGAAAAACAGTCAGAAGCGAAAAAAAGAAGGAAATTACTGTACAGCTCAATATATGTAAATAAGCAAAAACCAAAAATATAATATTTAAAGTCATAAAATGCAAAGCATGCATTGGCTATTAAATAATCATTACAGCTCGCAAATATGAGCAATAAAAACAGAAACGCACCAGTAACTGGCATAAACATAAAAACCGCAGCTCATCAGTACCGAAACATATGTGGATATTTCAAGATACACACACACACACACACACACACACACACACAAGAATATTTATGTATATTTTAAACATTTCGACCAGTTGGGGAAATACAAAAATATAGATAGTACAAAACACTCATCATGCACAATTAACTATATTGAATCTCGAATACAGATGGAAATATGTAATTAATGCCATTGAGATATGTAATAAAAAAATTAATATTTGAGGAATATTATTAATTAGCTGCAGGTGTGAGAAGAGGAAATATACTGTATTTTTTGTATTGAGTTAGTGGGAAATGCAAACAGTTTAAATGAACTTAACTTCAATATGTATTCAGTAAAACAATTCAATATAATTCAAATTGACGGCAAAACAGTGTAATGGAAAACAGTTTTATGAATTACACATTTTGCAGTCAGAGATAAATGTTAATATCTAAAAATAATCAATTAGATTTGATGCTGACTGGAAGCTTTTTAAGGTCTATCAGCCATAACGAACTCAGCTGGCATTAATAAGACATATATCTGATAGCCATGTGTCAAATTTCCCAAAAAAGAAAAACCACAACTTTAAGCACAAATCCGCGCTTAAATACCTGCTTATTTATTTAAGCACAGTCGCTTAAAACAACTATTTGCGCAGAATTAGCTGCAATGTCTAGAAAGAGACAGCATTCAAAAGCTGTCTGGTGACTCTGAGCTGTCGGCGGTGCCAGCTCAGCCCAATGTGGGGTAATCTCGTGTCGTTAATCTCGCTTCCCATTACTTAAAATCCGATTTGTGGCGACGACGACTCTTGAGTGCAAACTGCGCATTTGAAGAGTGTGACCTGTCTTTGATTTAAATATAAGTACGAGCATGTTATTGGCTGCTGCTGTTGTTGCCAACTTATGTGTGTTGCACTGAAAGGCAGCGACAGGTGCAACACCCGTCGCAGATAAGCCGACAGAGCAACACAGGGCGCCAACAAAGAGAGAGCGAGAGAGAGAGAGAACGACACATAGAGATCTACACATTACATGATGTGTAGTTGAAAATTGGCAAATTTGCAAAAAAAAAAAAGAAATATACAAAAAAAAAACGAAAAAATTTGCAGACAATTTATAACAAAAATAGCAACAGACAGACGGCATTTCTTTGGGTTAGGGGATAGTGGGGGATTGTCGGAGGTTCGATCAACGACAGTATCCGTGAATAATTGCACACTTCTCGGCCCCAGCTAAATAGCAGCGCCAAAAACTAAAATTAAGTGTGCAAATATGTAAATATATACAAGTGTTTTTGCACATTTTGCATTACATACGTTTTGGGCTTTTCGATTTTGATTTTATTTACGCTGCTCTGCACAAGGATTCAGGCAATAAATTCTCAAGGCGCTTTGAAAAGCGCCGACTTGCCCCTTTGCCCCTTGTGCCTGCCACCCATCTCTGTGTATGTTGCTCTCTTGATCGATAGTTATAGATTAGCGTGATTTATGAGCTGCCGCCACCATCGTTGTCTGCTGTTGGCCAAGTTGACAAATCCACACACACACACACACACACACGCACATGCAAAATATGTAAATATATTTTTAGCGCAGTGCAAATCAACTGGCAAATAACAAAAAAAATGAAAAGCAAACCTGAGTGGAAATAAAGTAAATTTTCAATTGACAAGAGCTTTGAGCATATAGCGTTGAATTTACACAAGCAACATCCGTGTTGACTTGTGTAATTGAGCATGCAACGAACGTAATTGTCTGTGTATATCTGTTTATAACTCTGGCAATATCTGCGACCCTTTCAGGATATACATTCGGAATGAACTGCTTATATGGTAGAGATGAGATTATTAATGGTATGGGAAATAAATGGGCATAAATGGGTTTCATAAACTTGTCACGAATTCATAATGGGCAAATAGGAAATTTTGGCCAGAGTATTTTAACAAACCTGTTTGTACACATAAGTGTAAAGAGCATTAATGATGTATCGGGTTAAAATAATATATGTTGTTTGCCAACAAGAGTTGAGGTAGGTCTCAAGTTACTCAGTAGAAATGAACATGTCATCTCACAATGAATAATTAAACTCGTTTTAAGCACATTCATTTTAATAAATCATCATTCATTAGTTGACTGCCCGGCTCTTTTCGAAGTAATTGTCTATTGAACAAGCACAAATACAATCACAAGCAATATGTGCAATAATTGTACATAAATATTCCAACTTTAAATAATATGCAATGCATTCTCTGAGTATATTTATATATGTTTCGTTAACAGACTTTTAAGTTCAGCAAACATAACAGAAATTGGTGCAAATTTATTGTGCAATAAAGCTGTTCTCACGATTGCTTAAGTAAAGCAAAGTAAATTACACAGTGTTTTCATATAAAACTGTCTGCCGGTATGAACAACATTTCATTTAGAGGGCATAAATAAATCAGTTAATTATAATTAGACAAGCAGCTGTCAAGTATGGCGCACCGACCACAAAATTCGCATTCAGATGCCGTATTCTACTGCTCTATGCCAATTTCACTAATTAAAAATGCATGATTCAAACAGAAACAAAAGCAGCAGCCAGATACGCAGACAGACATCGGACAATTGCAAAATACTCGATAATTCTCTGCGAGAGTGCAACCCACTTTTGGCTAGTGTTTCTATGCAATTTACGTCTGGCTGCCAACAGGCAATAACAACAGCAAACAGCAAAAAAACAAATGCGACAACGAAACTTAGCCGAAGAAGGCAAAATACCAAAGCCTAAACAACCCAAAAGGTGCAGGCAGGTTTTTTGCGCTTTATATTATCAAGTACAGTAGAGTCGTAGTCGACTACGGAAATTTATTCAACAAAATATTTGAAATAGCTACTAATTTTCATTGGTACAGTCTTCGGTTCATTTAATTCAGATTTTGTACAAATTCATTACACTTGTGCTTAATGCATACATTTTTTATTTATTTATTTATAGCTTAAATCCAAGGCTAGATCGTTGTCATCATCTTTGAAATATTCACAAATGAGCTTTTGTTCACAGAATGAGTCCCACCTGAAACTCAACTTAAAAACAAAATAATGATTTGTTTGACGTTTACAAAGCTCCAAGCTAGAATCGTGTACTTTGCTAAAAACAATTGTAAATTATTGTTATATCCACCAGTGCCCAATCTATATTGATTTATCTCTCTAGAATTGTTGATCTTTTTCTGACATCTTTTCTGCTACTTTGAATTATTATTATTATTTCAAGGTCCGCTTAGGCTCCCCTGCTTTTAATGTATGTAAAATATTTGCACATTTAACTAAAACTGTAAAATAATCAACTCTATCGAATTCCGGTTTTTGCTGACATAAAGTTAATCAGAATGTTCTTTTAATCTGAGCTATTTTCAAATAGCTAAATTTTACGATTTTGATTTTTAATTATAGTTCCTGTTATTCAAAATATCAAAGTAAGACAACGGGCTCAATGGGTATTTCCAATTTCTAATTGCGATCACTTTTATTTTATTAACCTTTGATCTTTAAGTCAAAAATAAGTTAAAGTTTGGTCCGTTTTTAACAGCTTCAATAAATGCTAGTTTTTGTTAATTAGTTTGTCCTTTGCCTTTGGCAAAGGCATACATCGAATTCAAAAACTAATATTTATTCAGTAAAAATGCTGGAAAATTGAAATTCAATTCTTGCCCAGCGGATTATTGAAATGTGACGCAAGTAGCTGCGCAGCGTGCAACAAAAGATATTATACTGAATTATAAAATTCACGTTGACGCTTGACTGGATTTTCTTTCGGTTAGTTTTGTCGTTAATTAATTACTTGCGTCACAGCTTTGCGCTCAACATCGGCTTGACTCATTTGACACCTTGCGTTGACTTTCACACAAAACTGCAAACAATTGAAAACCAACTATGGAAAACAATACAATAAAGAAACATGATGGAAGAAACATCGTTGGCAAAACGAATATTTTTTTCCACCTGCTCAAGTTTTAAAATTGGGATCGGACTATTTGGTTTTTCGTAGATGAACTCATCAGTTTAGTCGATTAGTCTGAATATGATATTATATTTAAATATGTATACTATACTCGTATGTGCATATTTATGATTAAAAATAAATAAAGCTTTGAAAGGCACCAGTTTAATCTAAGCTGAAAAATGCCTACCAATTTTGTCCTTGGCGAATAAACCTGAATATTGGCAGCTGAGTTTATTCTGCTTTCAGTTTGTATTTATATTTCTAATTAAATGGGTATTGTTCATAATTTCAAGGCAAGGTGAAATGTATTGTCAAAATCCGAATCTGTCAGAAATTTATGGAGAAAGCGTGCATATTTACTCATTTGTGGGAGAATATCCACATGACGTGTTTATGAATTTGAAATTTATTTCTTTTGAATTGCTTAAAAATAAAAATCACTTCAAAAAAGTTGAATGCATAATAATTACATTTTAAATTATTTAATTTAGACGAATAACCGTACACAAATTTAAACAATATTAATTGAATATTTAAGTTAAAATTAAAATAAAAATGTATCAATTAAATAATATAAAATTAGAAATGAATTATAAAATATACATTTTAAATAAAATGGAGGTATTCACATTTATAACGGTTAAAGATTTATTGCTAGGAATTGGGAAATGTGGAAAAATCAAAGGTTAACAATTGTAATAAATTAGTGAAAAGAAAGGTGAAAATTGAATAGAGAGAGAAAGAGAGAGAGAGAGAGAGAGAGAGAGAGCGAGAGATAAGAAAGAGGTGATTGGCAAATCTCTGAACCTGTATAGTAAAATGAATTATTCACAGCTAAGCATGCTCAGAGATTTCCCGGAGTTATGTTATGTAGTCATAGAGTTCAAAAGCTTTAAGAATCGCTTTTAGATCGCTCTTCTTGGGCATTTCTCTGAAATGTCGCTTAACGATCTAACTGTGCTATTTAGTTTGCCAAAACACATTTCTCAACAACTGACTAAACTTTGGTCACCTGCCAGAGACACCGTCTAATTATCAGCACATTAAAAATCTGCGGCTTTAGGGGGACAGACAGACGGACAGACGGTCGGTCTGACCAGACGTAGAAAACTTGAACAGATTGTCTAATATTCTCAAGCGAGCGCAAGATTTTGATAGCCCATTTATCACACGACCAACTCGCAAAGCATGTGGCCAACAAACATAAAACAACAACAGCAACAAACAGCAAAATAAAAAACACTATAATAACTTAGAAGAAGAATTATCTACAATAACAACAACAACAACAACAGCAACGGGAACAAGAGTAAAACGCATTAAGAGGTCCACAGAATGGACGGTGCTAATTGTGCCGCAACAAAAGAAACAAAGAGAACCACACACACACACACACACACACACACACTTGCACACACATTTTTGATGTTAGTAGACCACCGGCACGAAGAAGAAGAAGACGAATTGGTGGCAGCTTAGCGCAGACAACACAACACAACACAACACAAAAAAAAAAAACTCATGCTGAGCGTGCAATTTTCAGCGGCTGCTGCGTTGGTGGAAACTGTTGGGTTTTTTTAGTTTTTTTTTTTTTTTTGCCTTAGTATCTTTGTGTTAATGCGACGGCGTTGAAAATTCTCGAAAACCAAATAATGCTACAAAAAAGCCCAAATAAATGCAATGCATGTAACAGCAAAATAAAAAAAAATTGTATGAAAAAAAGATTGCCAAACCGTGAGAACCATTTATGGAAACCCAAGAAAAACTTTGCAACAAAATGTTGGAAAATGCAATGTGACAAATGTTCGTGTCAGGGGAGGGGGGGAGACGCGATGGGCGCTGCTACTCGACATATGTGTGCCGCTTGTTGCACGAACTGCTGCTGCTGCTGCTGCTGGTGGTGCTGCTGCACACATGTGTGTTCAATGCGTTGGTCCACTGCAAAGTCCCCCTTCACCTGCAAACTTTTGCACTCTTCGTACCCTTTTAATAAATCATGCTGCACGTTTGTTGCACTGCATTTTTCTGTTGTTGCAAGTGTGCGTGTGTGTGTGCATGTGCATTTGTTACTGCTGCTGCTGCTGCTGCTGTTCCTGGCACTCGAAGTGAAAACAGAAAAGTGCAAACTGTACAATTAAATAATTTACAATTTGCCCCAGCAAAACAAAAGCAATTACAATTCTCCACAAGTCGCAGCGAGTGGAATTTTTAATTTGATTAAATACAAGTTAAAAAAAAAGAAAAAGAAAACAATTCAACAAGAAATAAGACACACTGGAAAAAATGTCGTCTCTTTGTAACGTTCTTAATTGCTTTGAACTTACACAGCAATTCCAACTTGTCGTTGAATATTAAAATTGTCTCATAAACAATATTCTATCTAAATATTGTACAGTAATTTAATCAACATTCCGCTCACAAGGCCACATATTTTGTCATATTTTAAGTAAAATGCATTCCTCTCAAAAAAGTATTGATCTTCAATCGTTTGCTGGCCAAAAGCTTTTAAGCAATTTCAGACCCCAATTTGTTTACATTGAAGCCAGCCACAGAAATGCTCGGCTTATACTGTCCACATCCACATACACGTCCACCCCTTCCACTGCTCCCATGCACATTTTTGAGCAACAATTTCAAATGACATGCACAATTTTGAATGCACAACCGCAAAAGTGAATTTTTGCATAGAAATCGATGCATGATGTTGGAAGTTGGCAAGTTGGAAGTGCAAAAATTTAGCATTTAATTGCTGGCATGTAAAATAGCCAAATCCGGTTTGCTGGCTGGCTGCCTGGCTGGCTGGTTGCCTAGCTTAGCCAGCTAGGCCTGCATGGGTGGGGGGAGAGCTGTGTGTGTGGGGTGCTTGTCAAAGTAATTTTTTTTGTAGCAAAATGGACTCTTCAGAGACGTTTGTCAGGCATTTAGCAAAAGGAGCAGCTGCAACAGCAGCAGCAGCAGCACCAGCAACAAAATGCAATCAAGTGAAAGTCCAAAAATTGTATATGCCATTATGCGTAGCATTCGAATATTCAATGAGTTTGGTGGCTTATCGCTTGACCCACACACAGACTTATGCAAATTGTGTAAGCTTCTGAAGCTGCCAATGCCAATTGTACGGGGGCAGCCAAGTGGGTTGAGAGAGATGGGATGATTATGGGCGCTGACCACGTTGTATATTATAATGGTGATGAGCGTTCCTCGCTAATGAGCAGCACATCAAACTTAATAGCCATTGGTCTAGGCCGTTTCAAATAAGCATCTGAGTGTGTGTTTGTATTTCTGATTTTGTTTGGGTGTGTGTTTGCCTAAGTACTTATGCCAGAGACACAGAGAGAGAGAGAGAGAGAGAGAGAGAGAGAGGGAGAGAGAGCGCATATAAATTATGGAGCGCTGTCAAAATTTGTCTTGGGTGCAGACAGGCATAAGAACGCAATTCATAGACGCGTAGACCGTGGGCTCTTGCTAATAATTATGGCAATTCCTTCTGACATTTGTGTGTAATAAATATTTCGGCCATTTAGATCGGGCACCATCACCATAAATATCATAGAAAATTACCCATAATGCACAATCGACTCACAGAAGCAGACAAAACCCCGGCAGAGACAGAGACACGTAATATTTTTACACTGGTTTAGAGCAGGATGAACCATTTTAAACTAATATTGTTTTGTGCGGTTCTGCACTTTGTGACAGACTGGCAAAATGCCCAAAATTCTATACACCTTGCATTGTCTCTCTGTGTGTGTGTGGGTGTGTGTGTGTGTGTGACAATGGATGGGTATTTAGAAATTACGATAAACATGGCGACAGGCACGAGAAGTGCACTTCGTGAAGGTTACAAAACATTTTTGTACTAAATTCATAAATGTCAAGCTTTAAAATTATTACCGATTCCGGGAAGCAGCAAACTTTCAACTAATTAATTCATTAATGACGAACGCTCCGATAGAAAAGGGCTTAAATATTTAAATAACAAAATAAATATCTATATATATAGTCAATCACAAATGTTGTAGTTTGTACAATCATATTTTAGCTTACCAAATTACAATATTTAATACGTATTCATATACAATACACATCTGCAAACGCAAAATATTTTTGCAGTGATAAGTATTCAATATCCTTGAAATGTTTACGTTTAATTTGTGGAATTATGGGCATTATTACGTAAATTTATAATCCGCTATTGAACAGTCTAAAATGGGATTAATTAGGCTTGGGCATTTTGAATGGTTGCCTCAAGCTAGGCTCTTTTTCTCGATATTTCTTCGTTTAGAGATACAAATTCTGCGTAAAATGCAGTTTTTTGTGAATGCCGCCAACAAAACGCAGTTTTCGGTTGCACAACATAAAAAACGAACATTCTGCAAAAGAATTTTGACAAAACTGAAATTTCATCACATTCTAACAGATACAAGTTGAGTGCTGCTGTCAGCTGCTGTGTAATTAAAGTGATTTATTTATCCAAATATTTTTTATTGATTTGCTGCTTCGCGAAACTTGTTCAAGTTTTAGTGACTATCAAAAATTGTGTCTATCGTTTTGCAGGACTGCCAATTATAAATGTCCACACATACAAACATACACACATACACACATATAAATAAGTTTGTATGTGTTTTCCTTCATGTAGATATTACCATCAATTAAAACGCATAAAACGCGTTGCCCGCAAATTTCATTACAAAATATTCATGCGGCTTGCGTCAAAAAGGGGGGTTTTAGTTGGCTCTGGTTGTGGTTTGAATGTTTGAATGAATCGCTTTCTGCGTCACTTAAATATGCAAAAGTAGTTATACACTCACGCACACACCCACACGCAAACACACACATATGGCAAAAAATCACTTAATATTTAATCGAATTTGCACATCTATGGCGACGCTTGTAAATGGCAGAAAGAAAGCTGAAAACGGATGCAATTAGAACGATATAATTTGCTAGAACGCCAGATGCTCTGTATGGGTAAAGGTTTACATAAATATTCTTTTATTCCTATATGTCAATGGAAGCATTGTTTTTCTTAACCAGACTATATATTGATGACTCATCTTGATACTTTTTACTATTAGCCGTGAATAGCGAAAAAGTCACGTACTTGAAATCAATTTGTGGTGGGCAGAACATCATTTCGACTGTATATGGTAACTTTTCGCAGTTAACGAGAAATAAAATATTGTATTGAAACTCCTTGTCCAAGTTTAGATCGCAGCAGATCGATTGCATCTCTCATGCAAAGAAAGAAAGGCACTCATACAAAACTATATTTATTATTTCATAATTCTTATTCAAATAGATGATAGTAATTGAAAGTGATTTATCTTGTTGTGTCTTTACAGGAAGTTGGTAGTATTATTGGGAAAAAGGGTGAAATTGTCAACAGATTTCGTGAAGAGGTAAGTACACAAATGGCGTACAAGCTACATACATGTTCGGAATGTTGTACATATGTAATTATGCGCCTTTAAATCTTTACAGTCTGGTGCCAAAATTAACATTTCGGATGGCTCATGCCCGGAACGCATTGTAACGGTATCTGGCACAACAAGCGCAATCTTCGCGGCATTTACGCTAATTACAAAGAAATTTGAAGAGGTATGTGTGCGCTAGATCGAAACGGATGCGAGTCCAACCAAGGTTGCATAACACAATAATTGATACAAAAAAAAAAAAACAACAAAAAAACAAATAAACATAAAAACAAAAACACAATCGAGCACGCATAAATAAAAAATAAAATTTAAAAAAAAAACAAAAAACAATAGCACTCCATTACCAGACAAGAGAAAGTCTTGGCTCGAGAACTAAAAGCTCTGGTGTTGATTGTACTCAATTCTCAATTGTTGAATTAGATCACGCTTCACATTACTAACTTGAAACCCGTTTCAGTGGTGCTCGCAGTTCAATGATGTTGGCAAAGTTGGTAAAACTCAAATACCCATTCGATTGATTGTGCCGGCCAGTCAATGTGGATCGTTAATTGGTGTGTACACAAGCCAAATAATAATAAACAGATAGACGAAATCTGTAGAAAACTCATTAACCTGCTCTTTCAATATATCTAATTTGATTCTTTTGCATTCGACAGGCAAGAGTGGCTCAAAGATTAAGGAAATACGCCAAAATACAGGCTGCTCCATACAAGTGGCCAGCGAAATGTTGCCAAACTCCACGGAGCGTGCAGTTACCTTGAGTGGCAGCGCTGAGCAGATCACCCAATGTATCTATCAGATATGTCTTGTCATGTTGGAGGTAAACACAATCTGTCTATTGAAATCAACATATTGCATTCAAAAGTAAACAGTCAACGTTGTTGGATCCAGCTATTTTTAGTTAGAGACATACAAATAATGGCCAACATTTAAACAGCCTTATTTTATGTAGCTTTCGTGCATTTTCGGTTTAAATTTTCCGTCTTTCGAATTTTTATATAGTTTGTCTAATATTGTTTAAATAGTTGTCTGAAAAATGCCAATAATTGAAAATGTTGCTCATGTAAATTAGAAGATTTGTGAAAATCGCAAAAAATAATTATTTTAAAAGCAGTGTGAACTTCAAAATAATAAAAATTATATTGAAAGTAGTCGCAGTCGTTGGAAAAAAATTTGTCTCGTCAAAATAAAAATGGATGCAACAAAAAGATATTTTTGAAGGTTTTACAAGCTACGCGAATAAGCGAGCAAATAAACTTGGCCCGTCTAAAGGCAGTCTAGGGCACTCCAGAGAGTACAAACCTTATTTATGAGCTAATTTAAATATTTGCATAAACTGTCTCATATTTTACAATTCAAAATGAGTTCAACTTGTTCTCGTTCTGTTTACTTTTTAATGCATCTTATATATTAAATGCATAACTAATGAGTGCTTTGTTTTAAACAGTCTCCGCCACGCGGTGCTACCATACCATATCGACCAAAGCCGCAAGTAACTGGGCCAGTTATCTTGGCCAATGGACAGGCCTTCACCATACAGGGCAACTATGCGGTGCCCACACAAGAGGTACGTGTACAGTGGGTGCAAATTGTATATGTATGTCTAGTCTAAGCATAAGCAGTGTATGTGTTATAAAACGTCAATTGAAAGATCATGTATAACGCCGCATTTATACATATATCTAGTTACTGTCGGATCTTTCTCTCAATTTCTATCTCTTCTTTTTTAACCCATCCCCAAAACATCGTTCTGCAATTACATTATCATTTATTTGACCTTATTTTGTTTACCATTTACATAAGCTAAATAACATTTGGTTGTTTATACTATATGATTTTGCCTATAACAATAATAATTGTATTTTATTTTTTTTGGTTTACCTCTATGCGCGTCTAGCAACATCCTGTTTGCCTCTACTTCTTATAACAAGTTTATTGACCATTTAACTTCTTGAGTTTTATGTCACTTCTCTATCTGCCTATCTGCCTATCTGTGTGTACAAATGCCTAAATAAAATATGAGTCTTTAGTTTTGTGTATCCACTCTAATTAAAATTATATCCACTGCTCGTTTAGAATTATCCAGTTATGATTTGCACCTCGCTCTTTCTCTGTATCTCTTCCTCTCTTTCTCTCTCTCTCTCTCTCTCTCTCTCTATCTATCTTAATCTCTCCTCTTTCTCAATCTATGTAATCCACAACCACAATTATCAAACCCTCTTTGAACCTTGACAATTGTCTAGAGCCGAACCGACTTGTGACCCCCTTTTTGAAGTTCTGAAATGTCCCAAAGAGCCGCCTTCAGTTAGGTTCAGTTTGCCGATTGTGCATTGGGCCTAGCTGTTGCAGCTTCTTTTCCGCTTACCACCAAGTCTTTTACTTCATATATATCTTGTACCGTTGACCCAACCCAGCCCGTTTTCAAATGTCCAAAAGGTGGCCCAACCCCAAAAGCAAACAACTAATGTTAATCATTTACAGAAAATCAACTAATTGATTGATATATATATTTACAATATTTTAAAATAAAATTCTTACATATTTTTTTGTTTTGTGTTTTTTTATAGTTTCTTTCGTACTCTTTTCTCTCAGGTTAAGAGCTTGTCACACAAGAGTGAGTGCTCTCTCTCTCTCTCTCTGACTCTGACTCTGACTCTCTCTCAGTCTGGCTTTCGTCCAGTGCGTCGTGTCTGTTTTTGGGGGCGGTCGCCCTTTGGGATCGTTTGCATTAGGGTTCTACATTGCGCGGCTGCTCACCGAATAATAAAGCGAGTCGAGTGAGTTTGTGCGGGGGCTTTGCTACTCTGTCACTCCACATAAAAGGGCCTTCTCTCATCTCTCTGTTTTAATCGAACCGAGGGCTCGCGTGCAGCGTGTGGAGAAGTATGTTTAACTACAACACTAGCTCTATAATATAATCCAAAAATAATTTATACCTCTCATGAACAACACACAACAAACAACCAAACAACCGATTTAAACTCCTTTTGAGTGCCATCAAAAATATCCACAAACAGAAACTAATTGTACTCGATATTAAATATTAAATTTTAAAAACAGCCCTCGATTAAAAAAAATAATAAAAAAAACAACAGCAAAAACTTTGCCATTATCTATCCAGCGTTTATTGGTACATATACTTAATACTCTTCATTTTGTGTAGTATATACTTGCAATAGACTTTGAAATGTTTTGTTCATTTGCCAAACAACAAATCCATCAACAACAACAACAACAGCAGCAGCAACATCAACAACAACAACAAAAATCAACAGAAACTCAGATACTTTAGATAAGTCATACCTACCTACATATGTATATATACATATGTGTATGTATGTATGTATGTGTAATCGTATATTACCCACCATTTACCATATAACAACAAGAACAACAACAGCAACAACAATAACAGAAACAACATCGATAATGCAATTAGCAACTGCAACAACATACTGTTCAAAATATCGTCCTGCCCGAGCCCTCACATCTACTCTACTCTGTCCGTTTATAATCGTATATAAATACATATACAATCTGCACAAGAATATCAAAATATATACAACAATAACAACAAATAGTCCTTTAAGCCCCTGCCAGCCATTTCGCTCCAAACAAAAGTTTTGAAAACTATACCAAAAGTTTATGTTGTCACATCAAATTCAATTAATGTCCGCAAACAAACACAATAATTCAAAATAGTTATAACATCAATTGCGCTCTTCTTCCCAACAAGAACAAAACAAGCTCTTCTTCTCTCCCTCTCTCTTTCTTTCTTCCTTTCTCTTTCTCTCTCTCACTCTCACACACATCAGTCCCTGGTTATTGTCGGTGTCGGTGTTTATAGCATAATGTGCGGCGTGCAGTGTATAATGAATAAACCCAAATCACTTGTCGCTATATCCACCAGTTGTCAGTTGTCAATTTGGTACACATTGCGTGCAATTGGCTAAATTTCCACCTAAATATCCTAATTGATGGGGATTGCGGATAACTGCTATTTGAAGATTTACAAGACTGCGTACAATTTGGGTACCGTTTGATAACTATGTCTCTGTATCTGTTGACCTTCTCTCCAAAGTATTTTTGTAGTCTCTAACCTCGGTTTGTGCACCCATCGATCCCATCCACAAGTGCATTGGTACCCCCATTATCCAAGACCTCAATTATTTGCCCTTTCCGTAGTCAGTTCGTTCTCTTAGTTGTTATTACCACATATCATTTATCAAAATCCAGCCTCGTCAGTCAGCCTCGTTTATTACACAACAACTCTGCACACTTTGTTTTTTTCTCTCTCTCTCTCTCGCTTCCTGCAAAAGCTTTTTCGACGTCCCGATCGATCGATAACTATATGCAAGCTTCCAATCAAATAATACTATAGCGAAATGTATATTTAATAAGCTTACTATTTCAATTATATACAAATTATCTAGCTCAAAATTTATTTTTGGTAAATCATTTTTGTTCTTCTACTTTTTTCATCTTTGGAAACTTTTGCAAAACAACAATCAATCAAAATAAAATTTAAAAAAAAAACAATTAAATTCCCATAATCACAAAACAATCAAAAATTAATACCAAACCTTACAAACAACAATAAAAAATAAAAATAAAAACGAAAATAAAAAATCCATTAGACTTGTCCAGTATTTCCACTGGCCTTGGCTACCGGTGGTCTACACGCTGGTATTTCAGGCTTAGCGGATCCTTTGTTAAAGGGGGCACATTTACAAGGAGCGGTACCAGCACACCACCATCACCTACAGCAAATGCCCGATGTGAGTTTTAATTGATCCACAAAAAAATAAAAACAAAAAGAAAATTTAAACACAAAAATAATAAATACCAATCAAAAATCATCAAAAAACACAAACAAAAAAAAAAAGAAAAAAAAAAGGAAATCCTCCACAAGTCGAGCCTAAGACCCGAGACAGCATTTGATTCTTTTTGGCATGTGTTGCTGTATTTGAACGCAACCCTGTAGCTCTAGCCGTATGAATCCATTGACCGACGCCACTCCAACCCCCACTCCACCCCGCCACTGTTTGCTCCACCCCCCGTACCCCAAGCTAGTTGTGTTTGTGCATTGCTGTTTGTTGTTACTCGTATTCGTATCGCAATATCCCCAAGCCAGCCACCCGTAGTCGTTTCTCCTGTCGTTGTTACCACCCCCACCCCATCCAACATATCAGTCTGTGTTTTGTAGTTTGTGTTCTTGCAGTAGTTACCTTTACTACCTCTGGCATTTCTTTTACGATGCCCACGTTGCAACTGTGGTCGGGCCACATTTCAATAACATTAACGTCACCTTGTTCCCCAAGCAACTGCTGGACCACAAAGTTGTTGCCATTTTTTTTCCTGTGTGTGTGTTTGTTTTGTTATTGTTTCTCTTTATTTTTCTTCTGTTCAGCCACAGACTAAAAATCCGGCATCTCGGTGGAAAACCAGAAAACTGGAAAAACCCATCAAAAGCATTTTTATGTCGCGAAGTTGCAGCATATAATTTGTGAATTGTTTCAACTTGCTGTTGTGTGTATACCCCAAGCTATGTTTATTTAATATGCCCAAAACGCGACTTTCTATGCCGAGTTTGTGTTTGTTGAACATTCGTCGTGCCCCACCAACCCCATCCACCACAATTGTTATTGAGTTGCAAGTTTCATTTCCATTTGTAAGCGAACTGCATAGAGAAATACATATATGTTTTCATACGCAAAGCAGAGCGCATCTTTATTTATTTATCAACTGGGTAAATATTTGATTTCAAGTTCTACAAAAAAACAAAAAACAAAACAAACAAAAAAGAAAACTCTCACACACAGATACACCACACCCACACATTCAAATTTAATATTATATTTTTGTCCCTCATCTCATATTTATATGTGTGTATATATATAAGTGTGTGTGTGTGTGTGTGTGTGTGTTTGCCAGTATAGCATTTTACATATGTAGTTGTGTGTGCAACACTCGTTCAAAAGTTATTTGCAAATATTTCATTCGATTTGATTAATTAATAAAGTATATGACCGGGTTTCCAATGATTCTATACTTCTCCCTCCTCTTTCTTTCCCCATTTCCCCATGTTTTGATAGCTTTTGCATAATGCATATACATGTACAAATACATATAAATATACGTATACATATATGTATGTGACTGTGATGTATACATGCGTGTGTGTATTTTGCTGTAGGTGTTGTGGGTGAAAAACTTTCAATCGCTATGAATATGCAAGTCCTTGAATCGGATAAAAAACTTTTTTTTGGGTTAGAGACAGGGGGTTCTTCGCATATGTTGGTAACTGATTTAAATATAACTTGAATGTGGAACAAGTTGAAGAATTTTAGAGCAGCATAGCAAAATGTAAAAAATTTCACTTTGCGATTCAACAATCAGATTTGCAAGAATGACGGCTTTAAAGCGGACTTAATTTTGACATTTACGCATGAATCAGTTTAAGCCAACACAAATTAGTTTCCCACAGGTTGAAGCCATCAATTTGAATTGCTGTTACAATTACACACTGCCAACCACTTGATAGACCCTTTCTCTTTCCCTTTGATAAACTACATTATAAATTACCAAGATAGTGTTAGATGAGGTGCATATTCGCATTCGTATCAAACAAGTTAATTGTCGAAAGGATTCCTCAATATACAAAATATATACTCACATTTACATGCTTTTCATAATTGCCTGGAACGCCAAAGAGATCCTTTAAAGCTTTAACTCTTAATTACAATTGTAATTTAATTCTCAGTGTATAATTGCTAAATGTATGAAATATTCCCTACACAGATATATGTATACAACTTTATGTTAATCTAAAAGCAATTTCAAAATAGACTCGTAGACAGAAGGACACAAACGGCAAAACAACAAGCGATTGTTGTATCAATTGCCAATACATACACCAGCATAAATACCACAAAATACTCTTGAACACTTTCATGAGTCAATTCTACACACACACACGCACACACACACACACCCACACACACAGACGCATTTTGTATTCATGTATTTTTCTAACCTGTACAAAATGTGAATAAATTTGTTTGTCTGTTATTTAAGCAAAATTATTATTTGTTTTCGCTTCGCTTCTTGTATTTTCTATTTTTAATGCACTAATTTTAAGGCTTTGTGTTTGTTTTGTTTGCCATTTGAGAGTTGATTGTTGGTTTTATTTCTATTTTCAATTCGATCCTTCTGCGTTATATTCTTTCTTGAAAACTGTACGCGCGTTGTGTTGTAATATCCCATCCTATCCGAAAATAAAATGATAATAATATATATGTCTACTTATACTTATATATATTCCAAATCCAAACCAGACTTGACAGACTCTAACGACTGAATGACTAATATGTGCCCATGTACTACTTACCTTCTCTCGAGAACATAATCACAATAACAACTAATATATATATATATATATTTATATATATATATATATATTTACATTATCAATATAAATAAAGTGTTAATCTCAATGTTGCTCAATGTTTCAACAGGTTTCTAAGAATCCATTGGCCAGTTTGGCCGCCTTGGGCCTTGCCGGCATGACGCCAGCCAGCACTGGTGGCATAAATCACACAGGTAAGTCCCTCAACTCTCTCTCTCTCTCACTCTCTCTCTCTCTGTGTGTGTGTGTGTGTGGTTGTGGGGGATTATGCAGAGAAATCTATATATGCATGTACTAAAAATCGATGTTTTGACCCGGGCCCATTTACAGCTCTGGCTGCCTTGGCAGGGTCACAGCTGCGTACGGCCAATGCGAATCGGGCACAGCAGCAGCAGCACGAGATGACAGTATCGAATGATTTGATTGGCTGCATCATTGGCAAGGGCGGCACCAAAATAGCGGAAATACGTCAGATCTCCGGCGCCATGATACGCATCTCCAACTGCGAGGAGCGCGAGGGCGGCAACACTGATCGCACCATTACCATCAGTGGTAATCCGGATTCGGTGGCATTGGCCCAATACTTAATCAACATGAGGTGAGTCACCAAACACTATCTATATTTATCTGAGTGTGTGTGTGTGTGTGCGTGTGTGTGTGTGTGTGTATGTGTGAGTGTACATGTGTTGTCTAACAAATTTTGTCGAATTGATTTGCAAATTGACAAAGTAAGAAAGAAGGTCTAAGGAGGTCGTCGGTCGTTGGTCGTCGGTCGTATCGGTCTCTCAGTACATTTAAGCACTCGTTTATCGTTATTTGAGTCTGGGCCCAGCGCGTTCAAAAGAAAAACTTAAAAGTTGATACTTGATACTTGATACTTGGAACTTGGAACTTGTAATTTTAAGGTTAAGATCAAGCTCTTGTCTAGTGTATAAGTCGCAAGCCCGCATTTAGCAATGAAATGCTCTTTTCATATGTAGTTCTGAAACGTACTGAAATGTAAAGCACTATTTCATGCATATAGAGACAACTTAGCACCAGCAAACTCTTAACTCTAGCATTATACATCTATAATTAATTCTATATATAAATATATAAACCTAGCTTCTAGTCTACTACTACCTATGCTTGTATATGTCCAAATATACAAAAGTCTCAGCTCAGCAGGCATTTTGGAGGAGGAGGAGCAGGAGCAAAATGGACAGCACCAACTAAAACTACGTCACGCGTCGCACTCTCGCACACACGAGCAAAAAATACGCAACTGGAACTGAAACTGAAACTGAAACAATTGGTACTTCACAAGAAACTGCAGTTCAACTTGTCATCAATAAAAAAAATACAAAAAAAAAAAAAAATAATCAACAACAAAATAAATTCCAAATAAAAACTATGCTCCTCTCTCCCCAACCCGCAACAAAACTAAACTTAACCAAATATCCCAACAACAAAAAAAGTTAAATCCCTAGAAACTTTTCAAAACTGTTTCGGTCAAGTCCAACAACTAGAAAATCAATAAGATTTCTACTCCTACCATCCAAAAAATAAAAAAAATTATTCAAATTTTGAACGACGCTCCCACCAATAAACAACAAACCAAACATTGCGCCCAAAAGTTCTCTCCAGAACTTTGCTATCTATCCGTTTACTCCGTACCGTTCCTCCACACAAACACCTCCTTAACCTTTTTTGCATAACAAAACACTAAAGCAATTCAAAAAGAAATGACCAACTCAATTCCACAAAATCACAAAACCAAAAAAAAAAAGAAAAAAATACAAACAAATGTTTAAAAAAAATACCTAAAGAGCCAAAAAAAAAAACAAAAACAAAAGAAAAAAATCAATATCCCATAAGTTCCTTTCTCTTTCTTTCTGTCTCTATCTATCTCTCTGTGTACCTCATCCACAGCGTTGAACTGCAGAAGGCCAATCTTCAGGATCAGGCAGCTCAAAATGGCACTGCAGCCATATCAACTGTTGGTGGTGTTGCCGGTGGTGCCACAACAGCAGCAGTGGCAGCAGCGGCAGCAGCAGCTGCTGCTGCTGGTGGCAGTGGTGTGAATGGCAGCAGCTGTTTGACGGTGTCGCTCACTGGCAACTGCAGCACCAGCAGCAACAACAGCAGCAGCTCGGCCAGCAGCAATGGCAGCAGCAGCGCCACCAACTATGCCACCAATGGCGGCAGCCAGAGCAACAGCAGCAGCAGCAACCACAACGGCAACAGCAGCAGCAATGGCTCCTCCACTCTGGGCATCAATTCGACAGGAGCTGGAGCTGCTGCTTTGGGCGGCAGTCCATTGGCCTCGGCCCTACAACTGTTGACCAAACCCGGCGCGATCACCGCCCTATCCAATCTGAGCGCATTGGACTTGCTCAGCCTGACGTCGTTGGGCAACAATGGGAACAGCACACCCGGCGGACCGCCAGTGCAGACTACGGGCGTGAATCGTGCCAAGAGCCACTATGCGACATCGCGTTTCCGCCAACATCAGACCGAGACTGGTGGCGAATCGGAGAAGGCGCGCAACAAGTTCAACCCGTACTAGGGGCACGCCACACATCTGCAGAACAGACGGCGCAAAAGTATACCCAAGAAAAAAAAGAGATCATCATTTGCTTATAGTCGAGTTAGAAGTAGCTTTTTCTAGTTGTTAACCAGTTTATACCGTTGCGACAGCTTTAGAGTTTACGATTCTTCAAGAATAATGCTCTAATCACAAAAAAAAAAAATATTAAAAAAAAGTAAAAAAAAAATAATAAGTTCTTAAGTGTAAAATTTGTAAAAGTATTTGAAATTTGAAGACAATTTTTACACAAACAAGTTGAAAGCCCAGTTGCAACAGACAACAGTATCCAAATTAGTTTATAGCTGAGGTAATATTGCTTATGTTTTTAAATGCAGCAATGTCTATGATTTTGGAAAAAAAAAATAAGTAAATAAAAAAAAAGAAACGATGGCAGACTGTCCAAGACGAGATCCATTATAAACGTGCGTAGATACATATACCGAAGTGAATTGGATCAAACTTGAGTATCGAATATAGCAAGAAAAGCGAAAAAAAGGGGAAAAAATAAATAAAACATGGAATTAGCCCAAGTATTGTAATCAAACTTTGACCAAGTGAAATGCAGCATAAGGACCCTTCTCCTAGTAGGTGTTGTAGATTTTTGCCCTTATCCCTTTTTAAAGTTACATTAACACACACAACTATCGTACATCATAGAATTTGCCAAATTTTAGCGCATCCTTAGAAAGAGGGAGTGAACGTAGCAAGTATAGTTTGTGAATTGCTTACTATCGAATACCGATATACCCTGTAGCTGTATACAAAATACATGTATACAAAAATAATTTAATTAAGCACATATAATATTATCTGCCCCCCCCCCCCCCCCCCCCCCCACATTCACTGTAACATATTATAACATCATCTAATCCCTTGCCTTTCTAGTAATCGATCATATTTCCTCTAATTAGCGAATAAGCACTAAACGTATTTTATGCTCTAGCCTCTAAGTATAAAGGCCTCCCCTCAGCCATTTGTCGAGTAAACAAAAAAAAAAAAAAAAAAAAAGACTTCTTAAAGAAGTTGAAAGAAAATTAAGATACAAAAGGAAATTCCAATGCATTGTGCTCAAAAGAATTTGGCACAACGACTTTTATGGACCAATTCGCTCTAATTGACACAATCCACGCAAATGAGCGTACAAAAGAAAACAAAAAATAAAAAGATAAAAAAAAGAATTAAATAAGGAACCAGAAATAAACATTAATAAAAAGCCAACGGAAGGCAAGGAGAGAAACGTACATAAGAAAATGATGTGTGCAACATAACATGTTTGGACTCGAATGTGGAGATGTATGTTGTTAAGCAAGGAGCAAAATCGTTATTATGTATTCGACTTGAAGTCATGAATTGTTTTTAAATCATAATTGGATTAGTTGTACCCTATTAATTTACTATTTTCTAAATTATTGTATTGTATTTATTATTGTACTGTACGATTGTACATTTGTTATTATTTTGTATTGTATAACCAAGCGAAACAAATAAAACCAAACTATTTTTGAATTGGTAAAAAATGATTGTTGAAATGAAAAAGAAAAGTATTTGGAAATTGAAATTTCTCTCCTCTTTACACAATACATACGGCTAAGAATTTGTATTATTTCTTAAGGCAAATGACACACATTGTAATAGTTTTAGTTAGTTAAGCTAAGCGGGCTTACGATTTTATAACCAAATCATATACATGCATACATACATACATACATACATACGTACATACGAACATACATACATATATATAGTTACAATACATACTCGTATATGCTAAATTTATACAACGTAGATTGAGGAAAGCATAACTCTGAAGAATTCTTGTAATGGATGTATGTACTACTTATTACTTTAAATTAATAGACACACTGAGAACAGTTACCAATTGTAAAAGAATCGCTTTTTACCTTTAGTCGCGATTCTTAGCTGCGCCTACAAGCAGATCAACAAACAAGCAAACATATTTATATGCAATCAAACAAAATTATAATGAAAACTGCGTTTGTAATAAAGTGAAGAAATACCACAAAAATAAAACGACACTAAAACAACATTTTATTCTAGCTTACAGCCCATTATCGTTTGATTTAAATGTATACATCTGAGAAAAAAAAATCGAGGAAATTTGTTTTTTTTTTATAATCTTGAAAACACATTCAGTATTTAAGATTTAAAAGGATCTAAGCTACCCAAGACCTGTCGTAGAGTTAAAGCACAGCCAGGACAACAAATATAACTCAATTTGTATTAATAAAATTCACATTTGCCAATTTGCCAATTTGTCGTTAAACTTGAATAAGAACTGAACTAAATCGTTTTTTTCATATTTCAACCTTGCAGAATATCAATGGAGACCGCTGGACTGCCCATACCTGGTTATCATTATATTGCACCAAGTGCAATTGTTAAAACGCCCATACACTAAGTGCAACTACAACAAAGAACAAAACAAAAAACAAACAGCAAACTGCAAACAACAAACAGCAAAAGCAACAACAGCAGCAACATCAACATCAACATCAGCAAATCGAATGCCGCAAGGGACTGGAGCCGATAAACTGCATCAATTAACAACAGATAGCAGATAACAGATAATATGATCGAATGATCGTCAAATGTTAAGTTATAAGCAATAAGTGAAAATTAAAGAGTAAAGATAAAGAGTAAAGAGTAAAGAAAAGCATAAACACAGAAAGCAAATAAATCATATGACAAGGTCAAATCACAAGAAGATGAGCATAAGGCATATGTAGACGTCATATACACAACGTTCACACACAGACATGTAAGAATACATACACGTTATATTTATTCATTGATTCTTATTAATTATGATATTTTTTATTAAGTTTAAAAGGAAAAACAAAAACAAAAACAAAAACAAAAAACCAGAGAAAATAAAAGAACTTTATGTTAAAACCGTTTTCGGGTGCGCTACTTCAATGTATGCGCTCCCTCACCGTAAGAACAGAACAGCAATTAATTGTAAGCTTAGTCAAAATGAAGACAAATGCAACAAAGCAGAAAACAAAACAAGCGAAAAACTAAAAACAATAATATTAACCAACAATACAGCAAAGTAAATGAAAATTTCGAAATGCAGTTAAATATTAAGCCAAGCAATTGTGCATGCGCATAACCAAAAAAACAAAAAAATAAAAAACAAAAAAAAAACAAAACAAAACAAAACAAAACAAATAAATAAAATAAAGTACATCAAGTTAAGGCATTAAAAAACAAACACAAAATTAACAACGGCATATAAATAAATAATATTAAACCAAGCCAAGCCAGGCCAGACAGCAAGCAAAGCAAAGAGACAGAGACAAACAGTTTACTTAAACGAAGATACGAACAGTTAATTTCCACTTTGTTAGGCGACGAAAATGTTGTGTTTGTTGTTTATGTTTAAATTTATATTTATATGCATACAAACAAACAAACAAACAAAACATACATATAAATATGGCGGTACACAAACATATATATTAATTGATATAATAATTTTTAATTTTATTATTTTTATTATTGTAATTGTTATCGAAATTGTATTTGTGATTTTTGAATATGTTTAGACTGAAGGACAAAATTAATTCTGTTTATTGATTAAACTACATAATAACTATGATCTAATTAAATTAAATTAAATACGACTTGATTTTTAAATTTTCGAAATTAGTTATAATTTGTTAAACGAGAACGAAAACAAAAACAAAAACAAGAACAAAAACAAGAACAACAACTGATCGTAACATTTGAAGCCAAATTTATTTTTGTTAGATAAACTTTTTGCAATGTTTTTGGTTTTTAGCAAAAATGTTAAGCTAAGTGACAAAATTCAAATTACAATAATAATATTTAAGCACATTTGCGGCGTTAAAAAAGACTTTCTATTGCGTGGAAAATGAGAAAAATGGATTTAATTTTATTTAATATTGCAATAATGCTTAAATTAAAGAATAATTTTATTTTCTTAGCTGTTAAATTTATACGCAAAACAACAAAACATCAAAAATAAAAAGATTTTCAATGTTAAACTTACAAACTTAAATTAATTTTATTTTAAATTTAGTTTTAGGCTGGGCAGCAAGAAGCAAAAACATAACTGTGGCTTGTTAAAAAATAAGTAAATTAAATATAAAGCCACAATAGTAACAACATGTAGACAAACACACACTAACAAACTGTAGTTACAAAGCACACACACACACACACACACACACACACAACACACATGAAACACAGATACAACTGTAGGAGCAGAATACAAATAAAGACAAATTTTAATATGTGTTAGGTTAGGCTCCAGCCGAGATATCAATCCGTAAGATAGTTAAGGAATTTGTTGCTAATACTTTGTGTGCAGGCAGCTCAGCTCGCATCACAGTCGGCAATATGTGTCAAATTTTGATTATACAAATTAATTATACAATAAGAGACATTTACAAAGGAAATTACCCAAACATATCCACAACAAAAATAAACCAATTTAAATGCAACCCTATTATTGTAATCATCAGCAAGTTAAAGTACTCAAAACTA
Organism: Drosophila macrothrix; assembly: GCA_035042055.1. NCBI lineage: Eukaryota > Metazoa > Arthropoda > Insecta > Diptera > Drosophilidae > Drosophila > Drosophila macrothrix. The sequence goes on from JAWNLX010000260.1 coordinate 545,574, forward strand.
CAAAACATATAATGGTAAACATATCCCAAAAATGCATATATTATTTAATTGAAATATACAATTATATATTTATTTGCAACAGTTCTGGTAGAACAAATGTTGGCAAAGGGTCGGTGGACATTGAAAGATTTTCAAAACTGTAGTAGTCTTAGTTGCCACCAAATAAAAGATTCACATTTGTTATTTTCCTTTATTTACTGTCTTGCATAATAATAATAATAATAAAAACACTTATGAAGCAAAACTTGATTACAGGAAATTGTTAATAGTATAAAAAATCAATTATAATAATGATAAATGCATTACTGTTAAATTAGACACACTCTCTAATAATAATTAAATAAAAATTAACGCTGAAATGAAAAAAAAACAGAAACAAAAACAAAAAAAAAAAATGAGGATCAAGCAAAATGTGCAACACAGGCAGCAAAATATCAAGCGAAACTATTTCGTGATTTTAGTGACAAATATTTCGCTGATGACAATTTGAAGCAATCATTTTTGAAACAAGAAGGGATAAAAACAAACAAAGAATGAACGTTAAAAGGAAGTAAATCCGTATATCTATATATAAATAAATTATATATATATATATATATATATATATATCTATATATAAATATACATATATTAAATAAATTATTATGTACACTTGTATTTAATTGTATTTGAAATATTTAGTAAATTTTTTGCGCAAGTTACAACCAACTAAATAAAAAACCAAAACAAAAGAGAAAGAAAAAGGAAGAAAATAATGAAAAGAACGCACGTTGACGGGTTGACAGCGGATAGTGATTGGGACTATTTGTAACATAAATAAAACAAAAGGGATAAATTAATTATGTGCATGTGTATGTATAAAGAAACTACATTTAAAATAGCTCAAAAGAAAAAACAAAAACCACAAAAACAATTTCAATTGAATTTTTACTAAATATTGTGTATTTGTATGTAAATTATTAAAACAATTTGTTGAAAACTTGTAAATTTGCAAAGGAAAAATACGTGTAAGAAAAGCAATTTTAATGGTGCCTTAAAAACCAAACCAAGCAAATTTCTTCTTGCCCCACATACTTACACACAAAAACACTACCAACAACAACACAGCGTTGTGTAAACGATATGGCATGTGAGTTTTTCTACCTTTCCACCGCGTTTCTCTCAATTTTCCCTGCTTCTTTGCCGCATTGCGTGCTACACCACAGCCCGCAATGTGTGTGTGTGTATAAATATTTAGTTAAATATACAATCTTGTGTATGTGTGTGAACATGCATTAGCCTCTTTCCATAAGGAACTTATCCCTTTTAGCGACATTTGACCCACGATTGCTCTAAGCTATTCGAGTTTCACCAACCAAAATAACAAGAACAACATCCAGTGTGTAGAGTTGCCCGTTATAGTACTTGAAAATAATAAAGAAAATTTAAATGCGAAAAAATATATATAAAAAAATAAATGAAAAACCAAAAAAAAAAAAAACGTATTTACATGGTAAATTTATTTAATAAACGTAGCTGCAAATAGTATTTGAACAAAAAATAAAACACCGAAGCCCGAAGCATTAACCGGAAATATAAACAATTAGTCAGCAATATAACAATATAAAATATACACACACAATTATAAACACAAACACACATAAATGTTGCTCTCAGTGTAATTACAAATCAACTTGAATGTATTTGCTCACAATTTTACAATAGATGTCGGAAAAAACCGTAAACAAACAATTCTGCACAATATGTGGAAAAACAAAAGCATTTAAGGCACTTGACATAAGGAACGATGAATGGCTATAAAATTATTGTTAAAAGACAATGTAGGACAAAACATATTTATATACATATACATAAAAGAGGACGGAATGAAAAAAACAAAACAAAAACAAAAAACAATATAAAAGTTTAAGGTATTTTAGATATTCTTATTTAATATCCAGAAGAAAAAAAAATGAAAAGTGAGAAAAATATACGAGGAGAATTTTTAATTTAGAAGTCATATTAAACGGAAACGTGTTAGGAACCACAGCGGTAAATTCGGGTTGAAGTATGAAATATGCAAAACTTATAAACTAAATATTGGTGTTAGAAAGTGTTAAACAGAACTTTAACTGAAAAATCATGCCATTTGCCATAGAGCAGGCAAAACAGAAACGTGCTCAATTCAACTAGCTGAAACTGGCACCTAAACATATTATTATTTGCAAATATAGAAAATTGATGTAGGAATAGGTAGAAAGCGAGAGGAGAGAGGATAGTGATAAATTGTAGCCAGCTCTCAGCTTAAGCGCGTCTATTTTCATTTACTAAATACATTGAATTCAATTTTCAAAACTTTAATGTGCTTCAGCTATTTAAGCTATTTTCTAGTGTTGAAATGAGGGTCACATTCAGTGTGAAACAAGAGTAGAAAAATGAATTGTTTTTGAAGGTTGTCTGATTTGCAAGATTAATCGTATGTTTGTGTGCGATTTTCAGCTGGTCTCATTGGGACATAGAAAAAGGGATTTGTTAATGCTACTACATATGGTGAATTGGAATGCCCAATGCTCGATTCCCATATAGTTCAGTGATTTTCAAAGCCTTGTGCGCAGACAGTGTTAGCAAAAAATAATACAAACGGTATAACTATATACATACATACATACATACATACATATACATACAATACATAACTTATTCGTATACCATTTTGTTGCGGCATTATCTCGAATGGTTCAATACCAGCGAAAAGAAAAACTAACTACGTGTATTCCAATTCATCAAAGCAATTGAAAAGGGAAAATAGAAGGCATGCGTATTGCCAGTAAATACATATTCGAAACAGCTAAGGTTTCTCAGAAATTAGAATGACAAAAGCAACATATAACCAATAAATGATATACAGCAAAGAATTAACTACATACATAAATACATATTTACACAGATACATGCGTACATACATACATACATACACACATGCATATATGAAAAGAAAACAGGACACATCGGATGCACACTCTCTAACATGATCAGTAGAGACACAATTTCTGTAGAGGTTGCTTTCGGGCTGGCAGTATTGGAATGAAAAGGAAATTAGCACATTGCATACATATATATAAAAATATGTGAAACATGCAAACTGTTTTCAATCAAATTAACACTCGACATATTAGGTGTTTTTGTATATGTGTAAAAACTATTTAAACAAAATGAAAAGCAACTCTAGCTAATAATTGAAAGAAACAAAGTCTTAAGAGCAATCACTATTAAGACAATTGCATTTCCGGTGTAACAAATTTGAAGTACTCGTAAAGTAGCAAATTAGTTGTTAAGTGTCTCTATCTCTGTTTTATTTGAAGGTAAAATAAAAGAATGAAATGCAGCGTAAAATTGATAAAACTGAACAATTGGGATCAACTTATATTTAAAATATAAGATTAAATTATAATAACAAAAAAATACACAAGCGTTAATAAATCAGCCCCAGAGATGTTGGTAGTGGCTACCCAACTAAGTATATGAAAAGTATTGCATAATTGTGCCAAAAGCGAACAGCAGCTCAACAGAAATCAACTAAAACAAAAGACAAGCAACCAACAACTGGCCAAATGTTCGACACAACAATTTTAGTTCAAGCAACATCCAAAATAACAACAAGAACAACAACAAAAACAACAACACAAAGTGAATTTGCTTTTTTGGGGGAACAACACATAGGAATTATACGAATTTCAACAATACGCAAATTTATGTGAATTCATTTGTAAGCCAATAACATTGACAGCTATTTAAAGTTCATATTGCGCAAAATGAGCTTATTTAAAACACAAAAAAAATAAATTAAAATAAATAAAAGTACCACAACCAAACAAACCAAAAAAGAAAACAATACTTACTATTTGTAAAAACCTATCAGAGAAGCTGCAAATAATGCTGGCTTTAATTTACAACAATATTCAAGTGGCTGTATTTTCAGTTTAAACTATGTATATATATTTCATATACAGATATTTCAAAATGCGTGCCAAATCGAAAGCTAATACACTTATTACACATTTTATTTGGAATGTTGATTGCCCCACATTTATTTGAACGATTTTATTGAAGATGCAAATTCAAATTCGAATATTCTCGCTATATACAAAGTATTTCAAAATGAATAAGGCTCTTTGGAAAAATCGTTGCATACTTTTGAGAAAATTTATTTATACGTGTTGTATACATATAATATATATACATATGTATGTATTCTTTCATATCTTCATCGATTATGATATGTCGTTCATTGAATTTGAAAAGCATTCTTAATATTTATACCACAAATATTTTGAAAAAGAAAAAAAAAACAAAATAAAACTTAAAAGTCGTATAATATAGAAAAGGCAACTTAATGCGCATTAAATACCAAGAAAATATTTGAAAGATGTATTTACAAGTTGTAGAAATCTGCAAGGCAATCATAAAACTAGAGCTTCAATAAATGAAATGAACAGTGTCATATAACAAATTGGACACAACTTTAAATATTTGTATGAATGGCTAAACAAATAAATAGTTAAAAATGCCTAAGAATGTTTTTGGAAAATATATATTTAAGCCAGAGAATATTTGCGTTATTAATGAATAATAAATGACAAAACTAAAAGATAGTGCCAATTTGTAGTGCAAATTTTTGTTTGCCGAATTGTTTCACGGTCTTATAATTATTTGTTAAAATCGTATTTAAAGTACACACAAAACAGTTGGTTTCAGAACCACCAATTTTTGGAAATTTTCAAACCGATAAAAACGATAATAGTGGATAAAGTCAAATACTTAGCACACAGCACCGATTCGTTTTTGATGTGTATAGCAACTAAACGATAAATAATCAATTCAATTCGAGAGCTGAACTAACCCACAAAAAGTAGTTAATGAGCTCTAGAGCTCCATAATACTTTTTTGTTCGTTGCACAGCCCACACAGCCCAAGAAAAATGATAATGTAAATCCATAGATGATACTTTTTTGTATATGGCAACAAAAGAAAAATAGAAATGACAAAATCAGATCCATGATTAAAATGAAAATAAATTGTATTTGAAAGCAGCACTGAACAACTTTTAGATTACAATAAACAATAATGAAAGTAAAATGGAAAATTGAAAAATAAGAAGGGCATTAAAATGAAGAATAAAACTATAATGAAATTAAAACTTGTTTATTTGTGTACAACAATAATATTTAAAATACTTCTTAAATGTGTACTATCACTCTATACAAAAAAGGTAAAAAAAAAAAACAAAATACATAAAAATTACATTGCATAGATACAAAAGCAAAAAAACACACACAACACACACTCGAACAAGATCGAGCTGATCTTTGGGACTGTGCTGGCTGCGAGGCACAAAATGTTGAAAATCAGTTGATATTTTTACAATCCGAACAGTAATTTATAGAGTTGGGAATTAATTGAATTGTTTTGAAACTCAGCCTAGCGAGCTTACAAAATGATCATTGAAATTTGGAAAGAATATGGTTTTTTTCATGCCCGGCTAGAGTCCCAAATGGAGAGGCTGTTAAGGACACAGAAGCATACAAGAATACTTACACATATATAAGCTACCGAAACACAACATAATCACAACAAAGTTTAAACAAATACAACCATTAAACTACATACAATAAGCAACGGTAAAAAGCGGTATTAATTCATCATTGCAAACATAATGGCGAAATGTACAACAAAAATGGTAAAAGTTGAAAAACAAAAAGGAAACAAAAAAACAAAAAAACGAAAAAACAATACAAAAAAGCAAACATTATTTACAATATATTTACAATTCTATAAAAATTATATTTAAAAATATTTACATATATATACTATATATGGACAAAACAAAATCATGATGTGTTTGTACTTATGCACGAGTTTTTGCAAAACAACCGACACAAACATGCCATGCAACACATAAACATTAACAAAATCCATATACAGACAGACATCGTACATATGTTCAACAAAAGTTATACACATACTTACATATACAAATACATGTGCAATAAAAAAAAAATGAAAAGAAATGGAGATACACACAAAGTTAAGTGCATTATAATTGAATTTATAGATTTAAAAAACAAACAAAACAAAATAAGAAAAGAAAAAAAGAAAATTGATTAAAAATGATCAAGCTATTAAGTGAGTTATTTAAACGGACTACTGTAACGATTAATGCCAGTGCATATGTATTTATTCACTACTCATATATACATCATATATACAAGACATACCTATACATACAGCAGCATATAATTTCGTTGAAATCAATCATGTATCAAATTAAAGTCAGTTACTCAGCATACCATCATCACATCAATATTATTACCAGCATTATCATCATCATCATCATCATCATCGATACACACAAACCAACACACGAACATGTATTGCAAATTTAGCCAAGTCAAGAATGAATTTAAAAAACAAATACAATGCTAAATGTATGGCGTTCTCGAACTAAATGTGTTTTGTGTCAAATTTTTACTTCAAATACCAAAATACCAACAAAAAAAAAAGAAAAGAAGAAAACAAAAGTGAATAGCAAACTAAAACACAAAATCATAAGAACATTGGAATATTTGATGATACTTTCTATATGTATTGGGTGTGAAGTAAATTGAAATGTACCACAAATAGGGAAAGAAATATGAAAATGATAATGAAAACAAAACTAAAAGTAAAACAGAATTTAACACAATTTTTGAATTCATTAAATAAAGGTATGTGTTTAGATATATTCAAACAAAATAAAAACTAACGTCTTATTTATTTATATGGTCTAACGAAAGTAAGTACATCATCCTCGGAAGGGGAATGAAAAATGGGTAAACAAATTCACATATCAGTTGTTTTTGTCGAACAAAATTGGTAGCTGATTGATCTTATGCTCTTTACTACTGTAGTCTAGACCGTTTCTTAGAGAAAGATAAACACACAAATGCGGTCACGAATATTATACTAAACTTTTGAGATCACCAATACTGTGCCCAGTTTTCCTCAGGATTCTTCTGATTCTTCAGATGTGAATGCACCAACACTGTGATTGGTAGTTGGAGGAGTTTGTTATAAAAGAGCTTCGAATGATTGAATGATGTGAATGGGGGTTAGTTGATCTAAGTGGGCATAAAAATGCATCTAAATTAACTGAATTTACTTGTTGTTCAAATCAGAGTTGAGCAATGCGTGGAGTAGTGGCTTTAAAGTAGCTGGTTGAACGCATCAAATACTTGAATCGCTGTTTGGCACCGTATTTGGGAGTGCAGCTGCTGCTTGTGAGGGGGGAGGAGACAGAGCTTGTTATCGGTACTAATGTGCGATTTGGATGTTAATATAATAGATGTAAAGAACCCGTTTTCAACTGGTTTCGAATACTTATTGAAGTCTTTGTTTCAATTCTAAACTGTGTTTTGAAGTCATTCACCTCCAGCTCGCAATTGATCATTCATGAACGATTCCATTCAGATCGAAAAGGGGCTAATGTGATTGAAACACAAAAATTTAAAACAGTCCTAAATTAATGACAAGTGAAAAATAGTCGCCAACAGAAGGATATGCTTTTATATTCTATTTCATTTAACTTCTTGGCTTTAAAGGTTATATCAATTATTGGGTCAATTTTTATCAAAGGACATTTTTTACTTGACGGATTGCAGTTCTTACAAAATAAATGAAGTTTGCACACTTAAGAAGCACAATTCAAAAATTATTTGTAATTACTAAAACTGATCATCATATACAAACCTATCTACAACTAAAAGGGATAAGTTTAGTTGTTCATATACCTTTCCGTTCGCCCCTTATTATTTTCTTGAAAATTCAATTTTCCAATAGGCAGCCGAATATCCGAAAATAGAGAGACATTTCCTTTCGCTTGAGTAATGCAAATGAATCTTTCTCCTTTGCTTTCAACTCTCACAAACCAGAAATTGTTGCAAAAAGTTGAGCTTAAACGCTTGTCACTTGTCTGTTATCCCCCCTATCAATCCTAATATTTATAAAATGCATACAGTCAATAACTGAAATGAGCATTACAGTACTGAGGTGGAGACTGATTTAAGAGCAGCACCGAGCAAAATGAGCCTTAATACTTTCTTTTGTATTTACAAGTTGCTTAAAATGCGATTGCTAAACTCTTTCAGCTGAACAATCTGTGCGTATTTTGCGTCCATATTTGGATATTTAAGATCACGTTAGTAGTTGGTGATGTTTCACCTCAACGATTTTTAATATTACAACAATGGTGGAGCCTCGCAATTTCCACGACAGTTGCCTTGCGCAGTTTTTACGACTATTTGGTTTCTGTTTAGTATTCAATATATACGAGTAAAAGCAAAAGTAGGCCACAATCCGCAGAGTGAAGGGGGAAGTTCGGCAGTTATTGAGCACTTTTAGATAATAATTGACTCCTAGGAATTAGAATTGTTTTAAAATGAAAATCATCAGTTGACACGTAAAACCCAACCAATTAAAAATTGGTTGTTATTGAAAGTTATTAATCTGTCGACTGTAAATTTCAAATCTTAAAAGGTGATTATAAGAATATAATAAAAATAACAAGTCGTTAATTAGCAAAACACTTTACATAAGCTGGTATACTCGCCGTTAATTAGCAAAACGTTTTACATATACTAGATAACTCAGAAAATGCAGTGCTAACTCAACTAAAAACAAAAAACAAATAAATTTAGATAAATATACATTGAAATTAGCGTACTGTTAATAAAACGGAAATAATTTACGAGCTTTATGCTTGTTAACTCGTCCATTCATAAAATTGTCCGAAAATAAAGAATAATTTAATAATATTTCTCATCAAATAAACAGATTTTTGTGTTGTTGTTTTTATTTAAAATCGGATCATACTTTGGACATCAAGTTGTCTGACTCTTACGATTCATTTCTAGCGAGCTGTACATATACAAAGAAATATAGATAATTCTCATTCATAAAAAATCGTACAAAAAGCGTGACGAAGCAAAGAAAACGAGACTGGTCGAGAGACGAGAGTTGATATGTGTAAGCATTGTATGCATTTATAAATATATACTAAGTACGAATTGCATTTTCGATTTCAGCCTGAGATAGTCGACTAGTTATAGTGAGACTTCGACAAGTTGAACACGGTGAACATAATTCTTAGAAATACCTGTCGAGCACGTACAGATCGCTAGTTCTTACCTCATTACTTGGAATTACTCCTGACATACTTAAAACAATCGAAGCCAATTGAAATACAACTTGTATGTGTATTCAGAGCTAATCGCGTCACAATAGAACACCTATTCAAATCCGGTTTTTTTTATTATAAAAGTTTTTACAGTTGTCTCTGTGTAATATCCGCAAATTGTTCAAGGTTGAAGTATTTACTCTGGGCTTTCAGTAGCACATGCTGATATTGTCGTTGGTCATGATAGTGAAATATATATATATTTGCAAATACATCCATACACATTTCTGATATTTTTGGAATGCTGCCAACTAATTTTTTATTTACAATTTAAATATTGAGCGAGACAAAAAGGGAAAAGTAAATGATTTTGGAAACATCACGCAAGCAGCACGTGAACACGTGAAAATGTCTCAACTAAATTATCGATCATTAATAGCAATAATAAATAATAATGTATATTTTGGATTTTAATATTGTTTTGCTTCATCCAATAAACAATTACACATAATTCCCCTTTTAATATCTATAATTTTTGCTCACATTTTAAATTAATTTGTTTTATAATTGCTGTTGTTAACATTATGCTTTTGTGAAAACTTTGAAAAGGTGATTAAATATCGTTATATATTTATTTTCCACACAACCAACACACTGTGCAACACAAGTCAAATAAAAAACAAGCCAATTTACAAATCATAAAACCTAATGATTTTCGCAACAGCGCACAGATGTTAAATGATTTTCGCAACAGCGGACAAGTTTTTAAATATAAAGTTTATTCAAAAGTATAATTTTGTTACTCTTTCCGATTGACACGAAATATGTGTCCCATTATATAATTTTCTAGTGTTATCAAAACATTCGCCAATACTTTCACTAGCAAATTTGAGCGGCAATAATTTAGCAAAAGAAAGTCGGAACATTGATTATTTTAGGCATTCTACAATGGCAATCAGGGGCGCAGCCAGATCTTCGCAAAGGGGGCGGGGGCTGAATAGAATTTTTTTTTTATTGTAATTACAATAATTGTAATATCATCTTATTTGTAGGCCTTCTTATTTCGGTGAGTAACCGTATGCGATGTAGGGGCTCCCTCCCTCCCTGCTTCCGCCCTCGATCGTAATCAAAACTGTGTAGGCTCAACTGTGGGCACAGCTGTAAAACTGAGCAATCTTATCACTGCGAAGAGCGCACTCAGAGAGTGCGAGTGTATTTCGAGTTAAGTTCGGCAGGACAGGGTCTAATGAGAGACCACTTTGCAGTTGACCGGAGTCCGTCTCGGAGAGTCGCCGGAGAGCGAATGAATAAATGCCGTGGAACTGTTGTGATTGCGGTTGTGGTTGTGGCTGGTGTTGATCGTCGCTGGCAGTGTGACTCGTGTTTTCGTGCCGTTAACAACGTCGTAAAAGTTCTTCGCGTATAAAAATAAAACTTGGCAAATATAAGCGAAAACATTTGAGAAACGCCTGCGTATAAATAAACTTTAGTTAATGTCGGAAATTGTATGTTAATTGAGAACAAAGTTAGACAAACATATGACGGCCATCGATGAAGCACCGCCACCCCCGGCCACAGTCCAGGCATCGCCAACCAATCAAATGGCTGTGGCAACCAGTTCAAATGCCGATCCCGAGGATATTACACTGGACGCCATACTGACGCACATTGGACAGTTTGGTCGCTTTCAGGTGATCATCTTTCTGCTGATCTGTCTGCCGATGATGTTTCATGCGATGTTCTCCGTGACATACGTTTTCACGGCTGCCACTGTGGTGCACAGGTGAACTTTGCTTGAAGTTAGTGAGTTAGTCGGCAGCCAGTGACAAGTGAACTCTTCTTCAACTCCAACAGATGTAACATTACAGAGTGCGATAGTCCCAGTAGCCAATACGACGAGCCCTGGACGGAATATAGCATTCCCAAGAATGGCAAGGAGATGGACAAGTGCAACCGCTATGAAAACAATAAGCTCCCTGGCTGGGATCAATCTCAACAGATTTGCTTAGCTGACAACTACAATAAGGACAATATCAATCGATGCTCCGACAATGAGTTCGTGTTCCGCGATAAGGAATTAACCATTTCCAATGACGTGAGTATGAAAGCTCAAATTGCGATTAACCACGTCAGCCAGACGATGTTTGGGGCCTCGAGACTTATCAGCCAATGAACACCAGACGCTGACAAGCATGGACTTTGATAATAAGTCATCAGATTTCTGCACATTACACTGGACCAAGCGAGAGTTCATGAGCGCACTGGCGAACCCCTTTTAATCACGTGTCACACATCCGATTATCAATTTCCCATCTGTATCAATAGGGCATAAATTCAGCCAGACATGCGATTTTCATGCTTGTCAATTATTTATAATCATTGATTAAGTGCCAACAATCGGGGCCTTTAACCAAGTAATTGTAAAGATAATAATAGGATAGACTGCTACAAATAGTGCACAGCAATAACGCCTTTTCGGATTTATCAATATCGATTTTTATTCTTCTTTAATATGGCGCCTTTTAATTAATTATCAGTCACTGATTGCTTGTAGGGTACACTGTAAACAATAATTGTCTTGCTTTTCTTGCTCACTGGAGGTGTTTGTTAAGTAAAAATACTTAAATTATTGCGGATTAATATCAACGTTATTGAAATTAAGTATTTGAAAAGTATTAAATTGGTTTCACAAGATTAGGAAGTCAAATTTATAAGCTGCCGCAGAATTAAGCTATCGAAGATCAGGAAGCAAAATGCAAAATTTGTTTAACTTAATTTCAACTCATTTTTAAACTCACAAAAGGTTACTTAATTTTTGGGGCCTTATTAAAAGTGATTAATTTCAACGATAAAGATAAAGACAAATGGAACGAAATTAAGTGACAGATAACAACCACTGAAACAACAATCTCAATGGATCTTTTAGCGTACTTTAAGCCAATTGGGCACTAAGGAAGCAACCCGCCGAAATAGTATAAGAATTCCGTAATTTCAATGTTTATTATTGTATTCAGTTTGTTTATGTTAGCGTTTGATAAGCTGCACATTCAAATTTCAAATTTTTATCACTTGACTTATTGGGGTGTGGACGTAAGACATAAATGTGCCACAAGTGAATGTCGCAGGCTCGTCTCGACTGAGTCTGGCCTGCCTCAATCATACATTCACTTTGTTCATTTTCAGGGGCAAAAGAAATTGCGGCATTCATACATACATAGGAACAATTTTTAGATTAGATATGCAAATCAGAGCAAATCGTATAGCAAGAAGACGGGCAGTCGAGCTGACGAGCTGGCGAGCTGGCGACCTGACGACTCAAGTGAATAATGAGCTGTGAAATAATTGTATTGTTGCAATCAAGCATTGCGGAAACTTTTCCATTCTTTACTATTTACATTGTTGGGGGGCATACCAAATAAATAGCGATTAAGTATGCCTTTTGGAATCTTTTTATGCCCGTAGTTTGGCATTTTCTGCGAAGATGAATGGAAATTATCACTTGTCGGTACCATAAACAATCTCGGACAATTCTTTGGCATACCGCTCGGAGGCATTGTGGCAGATCGGTAAGAGATTCCGATTCTATGCAAAACTTTTCCCATACTAATTCTAGTTGTTCTTTCCACTGGTTTGCAGTTATGGTCGCAGCTTTTCCATTGCCTTGGGCGGCATTTTGGGCGGCTTGCTGGGCATCGTGCGCTCCTATTCGCCCAGCTATGTTTGGTTCCTGATCTTTGAGTTCCTCGACAACGTGACCAGCGGCACCCTGTACTCCACCTGCTTTGTCATTGGCATTGAGCTCGTGGGTCCGAAGCGACGAGTGCTCGCCTGCAGCGTGATAACAATCTTCTATGCCATCGGCGAAGTGGCTCTGGCCATGTTTGCCAAGGCCTTCGAGGACTGGCGTCATCTGCTGAGGATTACCTACGGGCCGGCGATGATTCTGCTCGCCTATTTCTGGATACTGCCCGAGAGCGTGCGTTGGCTGCTCAGCGTTGGCAAGGAGGAGCGAGCCAAATCGATTCTGCGCAGGGCGGCCAGGGTGAATCAGCGCAGGCTGTCGGAGAGTGTACTGGACAAGCTGGTGATTGCCAATCGGAATAAGCTGGAGCAGTCCGAAGAGGGTAAATTTCCCATTCGCGAGGCGTTCACCAACTTCAAATGGCGCATCGCCAACTGCTCCTTCTGCTGGATTGTCCATGTGCTCGTGTACTATGGACTCAGTTTGAATGTGGTGCTGCTGGATGGCGATAAGTACAACAATTTTGCCTATATTGCACTCGTCGAGATTCCGGGCTTCTTTTTGCCTCTGCTGATCATGGATCGGTTTGGCAGACGCTACTCGCTGTGTGGCCTGATGCTGTTCAGTGGTCTGTGCTGCATTGGCACCATTTTTGCGGGAGGCGATCAGCAGGTGCTGCAACTGGTGCTGTTCCTGGTGGGCAAGCTGACCATCACGGCCAGTTTCCAGGTGCTCTATTTCTTTGCATCCGAAATCTTTCCCACCAACCTTAGGAACAGCCTGCTTAGCTTCTGCTCCATGATGGGCAGATTTGGTTCAATGCTGGCGCCGCAGACGCCGTTCTTGGTGAGTCCTTGCTAAATTTCCTTCCTTGCAAATTCAGGGATTAACATAACTTTCTCGCTTTAGGCCAAGTATTATCCCAGTGCGCCCGCCATTCTGTTTGCCTGTGGTGCCATCCTTAGCGGCTGTCTAACGCTCTACTTCCCCGAGACCACCAATCTTGTACTGCCAACCACGGTGAAGGAAGCGGATGCCATTGGGGTCAAGAAGAAACCTCCAAAGGATCTGGAGCTCAGCCTTCCCGCTACGTAGCATCTAAATAATCAGTAAGCAACATTAACTCAACAATTAAAGCACAAGACAGTTCAAAGACACAACTTGGCATCATTTATTACTATACACAGGGGCGTACACAGAGTGGGGAAGGAGAGTTAATTAGTCTAAATTAAATTTTCAATTTTCCAAGAACATTGCATTTTTTATTTTTTGATTAGAATTGTAGAAACGTGATTTAGCTTAAAATGCGCGACAATATTACAATCCGACTCCCCTTTACGAAAAGCTGTGCACGCCCTTGATTATACATACATATAGGTATAATATGTATTTTTAGATATATACTCATACATTTTGAAGAACACTGGAAAATAATAAAAATTTATTGCAATATATGCTACTTTTAGAGGCAACATGCCATATTATATATATACTAGAAACATAAACACTAATGTTAAGAACTGTGTATTCAATTGAGTTAATATGCTATTGACTAACTATGTTAAGCAATGAAATAAGTATATCTGTCGGTCGTAACATATATTATTGAAATAGTTTTAAGTTGCGGAGTGAAAAATGAACAACCCAAAATAGAAAAAAAGAGATATTTGCACAACTAATCTATTCTCTGCTCCACTCTCTCTTCTCTTCGCTGCAGTTCTTTTTTTATGTACATATAATTTGGAGAAAATCACGTTTGAAGCTTTTTTATAAAAGTCAAAAACTAACGATTCCATATCCTCGCTAAAAATGATCCGATCTGCGAGCTATATTCATAATTATTTAATTGGTGCATCAACAAATATGGCAAGATTCAAAGGTGTTTCACACAAATGCATATTTACAAAGTGATCTTCTTCATCTGAATGATATATCTGGAATCTAGATAAATTTTGATCGACCATGAATATAAATATCTTATGGAGTCGGATAGGTATCGATTGATGCCTTCCACATTTTCCGACAAATTATTAAAAACTTAACCATTAAATTCTGTGCGATGAAAATGAATACTGAAAATTCTGAATTTATTGCATTTATAATCGCTCTTAAAATTATGGAAGCTTCTTGCAATGTTTACACATATATATTTCAAATAAGTGTGTGGCACGGCCTTCTTACACACAAAATGCAATCTTTAAGGTTTGTAATATAGTTTATTCTGATTTAGTGTTATTATTTATTCTGATTTATTATGGCGGCGGGATCGCTTTTCCAGTCATGATGGCAATTGATTAAATTAATTGCAAAGACTGTAAAGCAACGGTTTTTTCAGTTAGGAACTAAACTATTTAATAGATAACGTACAGACATTCTCCAGAAAATAATACTTGAACTTATTACGTAGTCATCGGCATCTGATGATGATTTCTGATTGACTTCAGATTAGCTTCAGTTGCTTTGAGTGAAAAATTGGGTAATGGACTTGTTTCCCGTGGCAGAGCTTAAGGTACTGTTCAGCTGCCTTTTGGCACGAGGTGGCGGGGAGGTCTTCTTGATGTTGGAGGTGCTTATTGTGCGCACTTCCAGTTGGTTGAGCTCACGCTGCAGCTTTCTGGCCATGTGAAAATCCAAGTGCTCCGGCATATCGACACTTTTCACGTAGGTCTTGCATTCGGTGCAGAGCTCAAAGGGTGAACTACTGCAGCTCGGAGGTGGCTCAAGTGGCTGCTTGGCGGCTAGAAACTTGGCGATGGTGTTTATAGGCTTTGCAGAAGTTGTTGCAACCGTTCCAGCTGCCTTTTTAGCTTTCTTGAGAGGCGCAGGCTTTGCCGTGGGTGAGGGACCTGAAACTGTAGTGTTAAGTGTAGCGTTTAGTCGGCTGCGTTGCATTTCCTCGCGCTGTTCCTCGCGCAGCTGTCGATTCAGTTGCTGGGCAAAGTGATGATCCCGATGGGTTTGCAGTGCCGTCACATCGTCGGGCAATTGGGCGCCACACTCCTCGCAGCTGACCATGCTGACCAGATCTGCACGCAGCTCCGGTCGAGCGTACTCAGCGTAGTTGCTTCTATAATCGATTGCTGGCGCTGGTGCATCCATGGAATTTTCCTGCTTCGATGTGCTGGGTTCTTCTTGTTCATCAATGCAGCTTGATTCGATGTCATCCAGTTCGGCGGCCAAGCCGTGCATATCGGAGGAGTCGTCACCTTCAGTGGATGACTCATTTGGCAACTCGGCTGCTTTGTTGACTTCCTTCTGCTCCTGCAGATACTTGGCAAAGAAGCTCTCCTTAAACTCGGGTGGCGTTGCAGCAGGCCCTGCCTTGTGGTCGCCGATTTCCTGTGCCACAGAGGAATCAATCAGTTTCCGTTTGTATTCTTCAAAGAAGCTCTTCTTGGGTGACGGAGCTAATTTAAGCGCATTTGCTTCTTCATCAGTTTCTGATTTATTTGTTTGCAACTCAGTTTCAGCTTCAGTTTCATCTGCTCTTCTGCTCGACTCGACTACTAAGTTATCCTTCACAATCTGTTCGTCTTTGTGCGTTTGCAAGTAATTGGAAAAGAAGCTTTTCATTTTCGCCTCTTCGGATTGCTTCGGCTTCTGCTCGACATTTGGCTTCTCCACTGGTTCCTCAACGCTAATGCGGCGCTTTTTGGCCGCCTGATTAGCAAACATGGCTTGCAGGCTGTTCTGCGAATTCGATGCCGTCTCAAACTTGCCTACGCTGATGCCCAGAAACTTGACTGCATTGTTGAGGGCCGCATCGCTGCCAGCTCGCAGAAATGTCTTTGTGTTGGCTTTGATCAGTTCGAGTGCTTGTCTGGCCAGGGTATCTTGATCGCAATGGTTGAGTGGCGAGGAACGGGAGCTGGACACCTCCACGCCATCGATATCCTGCACAAACTGCACAACCATTTGTTTTGCCTTGCGGTTGTTCTCGATGAAATCCTTCTCCAAACGATCATTCATTTCGCTCGCCAACTCACCAAGCCAGTGCTGCAGACTCTTGAGCCCGGTTATGTTGTTGCGACCCGGAAATTTCTTGCAGCAGCCAATGCTCTTGGAGTAAAATCGAGGCGTGACTGCCTCCAAGTCAATGCCACATGCAATCTGATGTAGCCAGGTGCTAAATAGAAATTCAAATTTTACAAATCGAAATTCAATTCACTTACTACTTAAATTGAACCAGTGACTTACCCGCTCTTCTCGTCCAGCTTCCGTTGCAGCTCCTTCTCCGTATACTTAAGCACATGGCCTAGGAACTTAATGCCCAGCGTTTCACAAACTGTCTCCCCGAATTTACCGCCCAATCCCTTGATCTTGCCCACGGGCAGTTGATCGAACAGAGCGGGTATCTCAGCCAGCGGTAGAATTGTCTGCTTGTTGGGCTTATTCATGCCCGCCACCAGCTTGGCCAGAATTTTGTTATGTGCAATGCCCGCTGAGCATTCGTAGCCAGTTTCCGCCTTGACCGCTGCACGCACCTCGCCCGCAATGCATGCCCCGATGAGGAGACGCAGATCGCTCTGGCGCACAGCGGGCAAATCGTTGGCATCATAGGCCAGCATGAAACGCTCATCATCCACATAGGGATTGGCAAAGCGATTCGTTATCTTATTCACATAGTCGCCAATGTTTTCGTAGCCGACGGCATAACTATTGACTAGCTCCTCTGGATTAAGTGCAAACGGGCCCTGCAAATCAAAAATGAAACAATTAATTTACTTATAGTAATCGCTCGTTGATTCATTTTCCTTGACTTGGGTTCCTTGAATTCTTAAATTCCTGGTTGGTGGTTTTTGACATTGCTTGTTGAATGCATTTCTGTAAATTTTTCAGAATTTCTATAGATAACAGATAACATATTATATGTTTCTACGTATTTTTATATATTTTAATATATTTCTACATTTTTAAAATTATATCACAACTATTAATCCGGCTGAAAAATGTGACTTCAATTTATACAGTTGCGAAAATAATAATAATAATATTAACAAATAATAAATGTTTTCAAAGTTGAAGTTTTAAATTTATTAACATGTTTTAAGAAGTGGAAGAAGACTCTATAAACAGACTGAGATTGAAAATAAATACAATTGCACTCACCGAAAGTCCTCAATTTCTATCATTAAGAATCAATTAAAATTCATTTTCTCGTGGATAAAATTTATATTTATAATTTATACTATTATTTGTCTGATTGTGTTTTTTTCTGCGCTTTCCATAATAAATGCAACATAAGTTGAACAATTTTGCATTTACAAATTATATAAATCTTAATTTTAATTTAATTAAACTCTATTGTTAGTTTAATTTAATCTACTTTTTACTTTATGTATTTTTTTTAAATTTTGTGTCGACTGCGTTTAGTTGACATTAAATAAATAAATAAAAATTCAAAATAAAAAACTAAATTTGATGTATGAAAAAAATATCTTAAATGTGCACTTATAATTATGAAAATGAGAAATAAATAAACGATTTCTAAAAAGTGCGCAAGCTTAGATATTTTTTCTTTTTGGAATCTTTTCCTTCAAAGAGAGAAGAATAAAATATATATTTATATACAACTTATATATTATGATACTAAACAATGTATTACAAATCAACATTTGAAAAAATTGCACGATTTAATTTTGTTTGCTTTTTTTTTCATACGTAGTAAAAATGTGGTTTTTTAAACGGTAAATAAGAATCATGTTTGGAAGGAGCTGAAGGACTCACCGTCTGGAGCTGTTGCACGCGTTGGTTGACCGACTCGGTGATGTCCAAATAGGCCTCATCGACGGAGGCGCGTTCCAGTAGCTGTGTGAAACGTTGCAGGACATTTGCCACTTCTTTGCCAGCATCGCGATATTTGCTGGTGTCCGCCTTTTCGCGGATGCTGGGCACCTGGCAGAGAACGATGTCGGGGCAGAGTGCCTTGGCCTCGTCGCCTCGCATGTGGCGCGTGACGCCCTTGTCGCGTGCCGCATAGTTGACGGCGATGATGCCACCGCCGCGCCAGGCGTTGTATTGTACGACGGCGAGGGGTTTTCCTCGGTGCTGGGGTTGTTGTTTCTCCTCCACTTGGCAGAAGAAGCAATCCATGTCTACGAGCAGTACAACGCGGTCGTATTTGTTTTGCATGCCGACAAAGGCACGCGTTGAATTACTCATGATTTTAGCTGAAGATTGTATTTTTATTCATGTTTTCTAAATTGCGCGTTGAATTTCACAATCAACAAGCGCCAAACAGCTGTAGTGATGCGATAACTTAGACTATATTATATCGATATGCATCGAAAATTAAGCATCGATTTTTACTGAAATCAGCTGTTGAGCTGGGAACACTTCTGCTTGCCATGTGGCAACGCCGAAATCGAAAAAATGTAAACAGGCGAATTAGTTTTGTTGTGCGTCTAAAAATAAATAAATAAATATGTTTAAGTGCATTAAAAATTATTTAAAACGGGTGGTTAGCCCGCAAATATAAACTAAGTGTCAAAAGCGGCACGAATCTTGCACTGCGCTGCCAACGAAGTTACTTCCGCTTTTTGGAATGTACGAATAAATTGTTTGAATAATTAATGATGTGGAATGAATAATAATTAAGTATTATTTAATGCTATTATGCTATTAGGAGTGTAAATCTATGTTAATGTAGTGTTTAATCAATTTTAAAGTAAATTGGTCTGATTGCGGCTTATTTTATACATTTTTGGCAAGCCGCAGAGCTATTGATTTTTTCGAATACCGCTTGCCAAATGCATTGCACATAAAAAACACTCAAACACGCCCACAAACAGTCATATACTCACTCATACACACAACACATATACATACACAGCGATTTAATCATTTTGGGTTAATGCACGCCATTTATTATCGGAGCAATTATCGATTTGCGTTTGACCAGCGACTGGTCAAAAATAGAATATTTCGTGTCGCGCTTTGTTTGATCTATTTCCGGCTTGTGTTCTATTCTGTTCCCTGTTACTCTTCCTGCGGCTTTTTTTGAGCTGTGCGTCATGTCCGAAAAATGTCATAGCTTGCTTGATTTGTATTTAGTGTTTTACGTGTGTGGCCAACTTATGGCTTAATTAGGTAAACGCACGTAGAAACTGCCCAGCCCAAGTCAAGTGGCAGTTATATTTATTGCATGCCTAAATACTGTGACAGCCTCTGCTGGTTGCCTAAGCGATTTGACTTGCTAGTTCTTGTTTTTGTTCTCGTTGTTGGTGTGGGTTATGGTTGAGGTCTTTGCTATTTGTGTGTGTGCCGTGTAAAGGTGTGTTTTTGTGACCTAATTCTGAATGGTTTATGAGGCTAACAGAAAGAGGAAGAGGAAGTGGCAGGTGCACCACTGACCTGTTGTAATATCGAATGACATGTCCATCAAAAATCACTTAACGATTTGTGTAACATTGCTGACTTTGATAATGAGTGTATAAATTATTTGCTTACTTTGTTGAGGATCTTTGCGATTACTTAAACTCATTTGACTAATGCTATTTTTGGAATTTAAATTTCATAAATTAGGTCGTTAATAAATAGTTTTATATAAAACATATTAAATACACCTATAAAAAGTTAATGATAGATTTCCCCCTTTGATTATTATTTTCAGTAATTAAATTTGTTAGTACTTTTGGTTGTAGTCTTGACTAAGTCATTTTATATTTATTAACTTTCTAAAACGCATTGGATTAATTACATTTTTTGAATTAAATTCATTTATTATTTTGGGTTTCAGACTTGACAATGTAATTTTATATTTTATTAACTTTCTATATTTGATAATTGGGTTTGACCCGCATATTAATCCCTAATGAATTATTGAGAATTTCTTTAAATGAAATTGTGGTAATTCAAGATGACAAACCCTCAACTGAATATATTTACTAGAATTACGCTACTGCTGTCTGCTACCCTGGCTCCAGCATAAACGCACAATTATGATAATGGCTCAGCAACAGCCACTTGACCGACCCCCCTTCCCCTAAGTAGCCAGTAGACAACCCACTCAGTGTCGACACTTTTGGGGGCATTTAGCATTCAACAGCGAGCAACTCGCACAACTCAGAGAGATAGTCTCAGTCGGACGACGGACGCCGGACGATGAAGTCACTGGGGCGTTGTATCGCACACTGCAGAATTTCGAATTCCATTTGATTTGAGTGATTTTTAAGTGTCTCGTTTACTTTTCTACTTGAGTGCTCGCAGTGAGGACGCCTGTTGACATGGTGAAGATTCTACAGGCCTACAACTTTGCCAGGCAGCAGACATATGCGCTCAATGGCGACATTCTGGCCGCCACCCTGATTGGCAACAACCGCATCGCCATCAGCAGCGCCGAGCAGTTCATCGAGATCTATGACATAGCTGCTAAACAACACCAGCAGCAGCAGCAGCAGCAATCGGAGCAACAGGAGGATGCCCCAGTTGCTGGTGGCACAGGAGATGCTGCCTCACCCACGCCAGCGAGCGATGAGCGCATGCCAAACAGGTACACACTGGCCACGGTGGGTGAGGTGGTGCAGCTAATCTACTGCGAAGCGGGTAAGCCCTTAAGCTTAGTTAATAGATAACAGTTATTATGACAGGTAATTTCTTTAAATAGACTTCAACGAAGTCTGTTTAGTTTAGCCAATAGCAATTGAAAATTAAACAAACAATACAAATTTACCGACTGATTAAAATAAGTAACCTTTAATAAGTAAATCTTATTATCGTAGAACATTATTACATTAGTTATTTGTGTTTTAGATTTTCTTTACAAATATATAGATTTAGTACGACATAATTAACAAATGTTCAAAGAATACAGAGCTTGACAACATTTTTAGTTTTTACTTAAAAAATCTAAATCGAATAACAAAATATATAAATCTTATATCAATTGATATTTTGATACTTTTCAAGATATTTGCTTCGAATGAATTTCAACGATGACTTTTTACAGGATAATAAAATAAAAATTTATTTAAATAAATTAAAAGTTAAAATGATTATTGTTCATAAAATAAGTCAAATTCAAAAGTCAAATTTCGTTCAGCATAAACTTAAAATCGTTCAAGTTTTGGCTCTATGTTTCAGATACACATATAATTTGACATTATAAATAACTAATGAGTTTGAAGAATTCATAACTTCTTCAGAGCTTCTTCTTACGCTTCAAAAATCTTGACGAAATTTACAAAATGTACAAATCTTAAATCTGTGGATTTTTAGATACTGTCCACACTTTTCCAAGGGTGAAGAGAATTCGATATCTTTTTCTGTAAATTGTTTCCCTTTTTAGAAGTGCATCGTTGCGTTCAGATCAGATCAAATCAGAATCAATAAAAATTAAAATGTTAAATTATTTGCCTATATATATATAGAATATTATTATTAATGTTTTATTTTAGCCGTATTTATTTGTTTTATAATTAATATTAATTATATGAGTTAGTAAAAATAAATTTATAATCTGATTTATCTGCAACAAAAGGAATTTTAATAACACAACTGATACTACAAAACTAAGAAATGCGTATGAAATTGATTAAAAATTTAAATTTAACGTGCTAATTTGATGTTGCAGTCGCCAATATACATATATGTGTATATGATTATATAAAAATGTACTTATTTAAATCAACACCTCATTGTTAAGTCTTCAAAAATTCCAATGAAATTCATTGAAAATGGCTTTAAAAATATGCCAACTGCAATTAATGTTTGAGTGCTAATTTGATGTGCTAATTTCTCGTATGCAGGCAAATACCTTCTGACGCTGGAGAAGGAGCAGGCTGGGAGTCCGGTGCACTCGAATAGCACCAGTATTAGCTGCACATCGAGCAGCAACAGCAACACCGTTTGCACCGAGGATGAGACGAAGATGTTCGTGCGCATCTATGCAAACTTCTGGAAGTTTCCCGATGCCAAGCTGAACGAGCTGCCCATCACAATACGCATCGCGTCGATGACGACGCCGAAGACGCCGCTGGTGGAGAGCATCGATGTGATTGAGTTGCCACTGCGCAGTCCACCCGAGCTGGTGCAGTGTTGTCAAACGTCGGGCAACATCATCGTGAGCAGCCGGGATCGCATCTATCTGTACGAGTATACGCAGTGCGTCCATGAGAATACCCAGCCGAGATTCTCCTTCATCGACTTTCTGCCCTTCAAGTTTTTTGTGCAGCTGAACTTTGTACCGCTGCGCCTCTGCCTGGCCGAGAATGTCATCGCCTGTCTGAGTCATCGCTATTGCGTTGCCTTCAAAGTTGTGGATGCACTGGCCAGCAAGGCGACAGCAGCGTCACCGGCAGCTGCCCGTGAGCTCAGCTGCCTGGACAACGATTATGTCGGCGATGAGCCACTGTCAGAGTCCCTCAGCTTGGGCAGCAAGGCAAGCGCTGCGGCTGTCAGCAGTACGCACAGTCAGCAGAGCTGCGACAGCGACTCACTGCAATCCTCCAGCAGCGCGAAGCCCGCCAATCTGGCCAATCATCATCCGGGCTTGGTTGGTCGCACGCCCCTCGATTTCAATGTGGCACGAATGGTGAACTCCGCCTATGGACGCGAGTTTGAGCCCGAGTTGCGCTCACAGTGGGATCAGTGTGATAATGCCAGCGGTCGCCAGGAGGATAACAGCCAGGAGATAACCATAGCGCCTCAACGCGCCGCCGACATCAAAATCAAGCTCATCAACGAGGCGAAGGCGATGAATGTGCGTGGCATTGCAGCCGGTGGCAACAACAGTCTGACGGAGGATGCATCCGTGCAGTACGATGTGCGCAAACTGCTCCAGATCTGCATGAGGACATCGGAGCCACAATCGAGGGTTTTGGATATATTGCGCTGCATGGACTTGAAGGCGATTTATCAGCGCAGCAGCAGCGAGCAGCCGCAGCTGGAGGAGGATGAGGATGATGAGTATGAGATGGGCAATCAGCAGGTGCCCAGTGCTGTGACCACGTTCAAGCATGCCAATCGACGCACTCTGAAATCCTCGCAGCATCAGCGTTGCGTGGGGCATGCTCTGCTCGTGGCCAGCAGTGTAGATGGCTATTTGTATCAGTTCTGTGCGCAGGGCAAGTGGTACAGCGAGAATGAGAAGCCGGTGGCCAGCTATAGTTTTACGGCGCCCGTGTTGCAGGTGCATATCAATGATTATGTCATCTATGCCGTCACCTCGGAGTCCGTGGAGACGCACACCTCGCGCATTGGCCACAAACTGTTTCACAATCGGTTCGAGTATCCGAGCATTGGTGCCCTATTTCCCGAGGAATCCTCACCGGATGTGAGCTCAGCGATTGCAGTCATTGGTCTAGCTGCATTTATGCACGTTCAGTTTATCTGCGTCAATCGGGAGCAGTTGGTGTTGATCACGAATGCGGCGCTGGAGCTGCACAAGCGTCGCAGCACCGGGGAGGTGGCCGTGGTGGCAGTTAAACGCAACATCGCCGCTCGATTGCTGGCAGAGGCCAAGGCCAAGCACAACAGCTTGCTGAGGAGCAGCAGTTGTGCTGCCCCCTCCTCGGTGGTGAATGAGTGGACACTGTACAATTTGGAGGTGCCACGGGTGGAGCACGTCATTGAGGATCTCGAGGGCATTGCCGAATCTTACCGCAGTGCGAGCAGCTCCAACTTCTACGATCTCATGGAGGAGGCGCATGTCATGCTCAGGCTGAGCGTAACCCTGCAGGGCGAGCGTCTCGGCGTGGACAGGGAGCAGGCGCTGCGCAAAATGTTTATGTCCAATTGCCGAAAATTGGCCGACTTCTCAATACGGTAGGTGATTAATTGACTCAATTGAAATTGAGATTTGTAAAAATGATTGTCGTTTTTTTTTTTTAAGTTTATCCTACGATATTCTTTATTAGTTGAAATCACAACTTATTTATTTTCATCATTGTATTAAGACTCTATATTCATTTGTTTACTTATTTATTTATTGTCAACTAAAGTCCGTCGATACAAATATAATAAATAAGTAAAAAACAGATTAAACTACAATTAAAATTGAAGATTAAAAGTTACAGAATAATACGAAATATTTATAAGATATCTGGGCGTATATAAATGCAAAATAGTCCATCAATTTTGCACGGATTGGGGAAACCCCGGAAAAATCCCAATCAGACCAAAAAAGAGTTAGTTTGAATTAGTTAAGACCAACCACAAATGAATGTGGAAATGTTATTAAAGGAACAAGACGTTTAATGTTGATCATAATTAATAATAACATGGTGCAGGGTAAATGATTTCTTTTATCTTTCTTTCTTAATTTATTCAAATTACAAAATTCTTTCTTTCTTAATTAATTTCCCTTTATTTCTTCTTAAACAGCTCGAACAAGCAAGAAGTCTATTTGCAAGCCACTGGCTACTACAAGATGTGTCAGCTTCAACTCGTAGACATTTACAACAACTACATTCGGGAGTTCGAGAACAGTGAGCAGTTGGTGGAAACATCGCAGCTGGTTGGACTCATCTATGCCGTGAAACTGTTTCTGCTTGGCCTAGGCACGGATCGTCTGCGCTCTTCGTTTCTACACCAAACGGTGCCAGCGTATTTTACACCAGCCCGAGTGCTGCAACAGGGCTATAAGCAGGTGCCGCTCTCGCTTGAATTTCTCAACATGTTCATCAATCATGCGCCAGGTGATTTGGCACACATAATGCTCAGTTCGCCTGTGGTTGCCGATGCGATGAGCGGTGAGCTGATCAACTATCTAAAGTACTTGACGTCGCCGTAAGTATCAATGGAGTTAATAAACTGAATTTCTTACTTATTTAAAATATATGTTTTAGCACACCCGATGAGAACCTGCTGCTGGCTGTGACAGCCTGTCGCATGTCCAACTATCTGCTGGCCCAGGAAATAATAGCCAAGTCGACGCGTCGCACTTTAGCCGTGGCCCTGATCAAGCACAAGAATGTTCTCTTCGACGATAGCACGGTGCTCTATCAGCGTCGCCAGCAACCCGAGCACCAGCACCAGCAGCAGCAGCAGTCCCAATCAACGGCTCGCAAGCGTTCTCGTCGTGGCGCCACACAATCCAAGGGCAAATCTGCAGGTGGACAAATCAGAGCCACGCCGACGCCAACGCCCAGTGCAATTGTATCATTCTCCGATTTCTGCGAGACGATTCTGTTGGCCAACGAGCAGCCCGCTCTAATTGAGGCCATATGCGATGCATTCATCCACGCACTGTGCATGGAGCATAGTATAACGCTGGATGTGGTGCTGCAGCTGTTCCTCAACTACATTGCCTCGCACATTGGTCAGAAGGGCTACCAGACCTCGCAGAAGGTGTTCGTCAGCATATTGCAAGTCTTCTACTACGATCTGTACGATGTCAGCTCGTCGCTGCAGCCGCATGAGGTGCGCTCCCAGACGCCGCCGCAGCTGGACGACGACTACGATGACGAGTGCAGCAGTTCGCGTGCTCCATCGCTACACAGCGAAGCGGATGTCCATTCGCTGTCCAGCTCCTGCGCCAGTTCGGCACCAGATGAGCGCTCGATAAGTGGACGCCAGCAGCGCATTGTTTACGATCAGCTGCAGGAGCAACAGGGCGGATCGCCCTATCAGAAGCGCAGCTCGAATGCGTCGCTGTCGCAGCCGCAACCGGACGATGATGTGGCTGCCACCAATTTGAAGGGTCTCAAAATACTGTTTCGCATGTACATGGGGCGCCTGAAGGCGCTGAGTGACCTAATCACCGATCTGCAGTCCGCCGATGTCGAACAGCAGAGCAGTCGCGAAGATTTCCTCAATCTGCGCATGGAATGCATCGCCTACATGGTTGGCATGGCGCCCAATTACTGCAACAAGCCAAGTGTACGGCATGGCAACGAAACTCTATCCAACAAACTGATTTATGTGCCCTATATACCCGACTATAAACTGCCCGAGGGCGAGGAGTACGAGCAGCATATCAAGGCCTATATACGACCGATTCCCTGTCTTCTGGAGCGACCGCAGTACTTGAATCGCTTGCCGCCATTTGAGCGCAGCGATTTCAGCTATCCCAAGAAGGATGAGGGCGAGTTCGAGGTGCGTTTCACTGGCTGGCACAATGAGCTGCTGACGTTGACTCTGAAGATTCAAAGTCTGTTGGCCTCCAGCAAAGTGGATCGGGAGATCATTTCGGAGTTTTTGGCTTTCATACCAAAATCACCGCACTTGATAGGCGTTGATAGTTTCTTGGTCATCATATTACCCAAGAATTTGGCCATCAACTATATGCTGAGCTTTTGCCCAGCATTCTTGTGGCAATACGGCAAGGTGAGTTATTGTCTATTTAATTTCTTGTGCTCTTAAACTAATTAATTATGCCTACAGTCCTGTGGGTTTACACCCAAACATTGGGAATCACTGCTGCGCAAGATATTAAGCAAACAGGACGCGCTGCCCAATTGGAAGACGCACATTGCAGGTTAAATTTCGTATAAATATATATATGCAAGAAGTATTTGATCTAATTCTATTACCTACACAGAGATACTCAACAATCTGGTTGCGGAGCTGAGCTTTGAGGAGCTGCTGCAATGCTTTCCCAGCGAGGTTATACAGAATCGCAATACGGCACAATACTTTGCCAAGGAATTTGCGGAAACTTGCGTATTGTACGAGCACGAGCAACTGGTATTTATGCGACCGGATCAGCCGGAGGGTAGCAGGGAACATTTGGCCATGGATAACATTGATGAGGAGAATGTTTTCGAGCTGACTCTGCGCAAGGCGGTGGCCAAGCAGCGGAGCATTGCACTGCGTTCCATGATTGAGTCGACGGGCACCCAACTGTTCGATGCAACCAGTAATCCTATGTATAATCTATGAATAGTCTGGGTCTAATCTGTATCTGTATCTGTATCTGTAGATGGAGCATTCCTCTTTTAACTAGTTCGAATATTATCATATTGCAAATTCATAAGATTGATTGGTATAAACTATAAATCATAAACTTTGTTGTAGTTGCGTCTCAGAGCAGCAATGTATAATGTATCGGTTTATATATATATATATATATATAGATATCACAGTACATACGCATATATGTATGCATGTAGAGTTATTATTATAGTCTCAATAACGAGGCAATATTTATTGATATTTTTGTTTTTAATACAAACGCAACAGTTCGATCGGTATTTGTAAAAGTGGTTTTTAGAAAAGATTTACGACTTACTTATTTAGGTTGTACACTTAAAGTAGACATTTATGTGCAGTATTTGCTAGTGACACGCCATATTTCAAACCAGTTAAAGGCCTGTAAAGCGGCTCACAAACAAAAAAAGAAGAAAAAAAAAAAAAACACCAAATTAAAGCTGTTATTGAGAACAAATTCTTGAGCTCACTGAGCACCCGCTTCTCGTTTATTCTAAGTTCGATGTTTGAGTTAGCTTTAGTAATCATAACTATGGTATTATAATTTTAGCTAAAGATTCTCTCTCTCTAACCCACATACAAAAATACAAGTGATATTTTTTAAATTCTTGCATAATGTTGTAACAATAAAGAACATCAATTGTATGATAAAGTGTCCACTCAATTATTTATTATTAAGCTGGCAGTGGTTCAATGCCTTCGCACAGCTGTGAAAAGTGCATTAGAGCTAAGATTTCAGTGCTTAAAATATGAGCCGTAGGCAATTAAGTTTCTGGCGACGCTTATTGAAATCGTGTGAAAAAGCTGAATGGAACCAGCTACTTCCGCAGCTACACCCCCCTCCATCTACATCATGGATATCGCGGTCAATTAAATGCGTTGTTCGTGCGCGTCAAGACTACAAATGAGAGGCAAGTGAGGCACGTGAGGCACTGGCCAATTCAGTTGCCACGAGTCGCCTCTGATTGAAGCATGGCACAGCCGCAGTTGGATTTAGAGACAGCTCAAGAGAAGACAGCAGACGCAACGCCCACGGACGAGAATCATTTGGATGCATTTATTATTCAGATTGGTCAATTCGGACGCTTCCAGATTATCAACTATGTATTGCTCTGCTTGCCCATCATATGCAATGCCTTCTTCTCGATATCCTATGTCTTTACGGCCGGCGCTGTGGTGCACAGGTAACAAAATTGTGAGTGATGAATTGTATTTTAAGCACAGCTTTTTACAGATGCAATGTCAGCCAATGTGATAGTCTAAACAGCAGCTTTACAGAGCCTTGGTTAAACTTTACGATCCCCCAGCTCAATGGAGCCTGGGATCAGTGCAAGGCTTATGAGGCAACACCAGAAAATGGTGGCCAATGTGAAGCCTCTTATTTTAATAGCAGCCTTCCTATTGACTGCCCAGCGGGCTACAAGCTAAGGGGTGATGAAATAACCATATCCTCAGAGGTGAGTTTGACCAAAGACTATCAGCAGCTTTGGTTTTTTTTTTTATCTATATAGTCTTTTGTTTAACTCAAAATAATGCATTTTGTGATTTTTTTTAAATGAATAAGAATTTAATTTTTTATTCTGGGCTTTCATTAATTAACCATTTATAATTGCCATAAAAAGTAATTGAAACATATTCGATGTATATTTTAAAAAACGTAGTCTGTCATTTTTTAGATTTTGTTTTTGTTACATTAATTTATAAAAAAAATAATATAATATATAATATATACCATTATGGGCGCCAAACATTGTGACAATTCCAAATCAATCACGATCAATAATAATTTCACATTTTTAACTGTGCTTTAATTAATTACAAATAAATTAGCGAAACATATTCGTTTTATATTTATGGTGTGCTTATCTGAAAAACTCAAAATCAAAATGATTTTTTTAATATCCTTTTTGTTAGTTTTTGTTGCAATTATTTATTAATATAGTCAAAGAATTTAATGCGGGTTGCAGGAATTTAGAATGCACCATTATGGCGACAAACTCAAACTTTATTTTTGTGGACTAATATTGGTTAGAATACACAAAATAATTTACATTTTGCTAACTTTTCCTATCTTCAGTTTGGCATTTATTGCTCAGATCAATGGCAGCTGTCGATGGTGGGAACTGTGAACAACGTTGGACAGTTTGTGGGCATACCCTTGGGTGGCTTCTTGGCAGATCGGTGAGTGAAACGTATGCTTAATCTTAGAAGCAGACGCAACTATTGATTTTATTTTACAGGTACGGACGCAAGTCGATGCTCGTTGTGAGTGGTGTTTTGAGTGCCCTGGCTGGCCTTGGGCGCTCCTTTGCATTCGACTATTACAGCTTTCTGTTCCTTGAGTTTCTGGACATGGCCGTGGGCAGCACACTGTTTCCCACTGCCTTTCTGCTGGCCATCGAGCTGGTGGGGCCCAAACATCGTGTGCTGGCTGCCATGGTCATCAGTTTAGCTTATGGCCTGGCAGAGGCGTCACTCGGCTATTTGGCCAGCATCATACTTGATTGGCGCTGGCTGCTCCGCGTGGTCTACACTCCGGCGATGCTGCATCTGCTCTTCATCTGCTTGCTGCCCGAGAGCGTACGCTGGCTGCTGAGTCAGTCCAGGGAGCTTGAGGCTGTGCAGATCCTGCGCCATGTGGCGCATGTCAATCAGCGGTCATTGTCCGAAGCCCAACTGAGTGAACTGGTGCGCAACAATCGCCAGCTGTTGGCCCAGTCGGAGGTTGCCACTGGAGGTGGCCACTACAATGCCCGTCAGATTTTCAATGCACTCGGTCTGCGCATTGCTCAGTGCTGTTTTGTGTGGTTCACCAATACGTTCATTGCTCTGGGTCTGAGCCTGAATGCAAGCAGATTAAATGGAAACAAGTTCCACAACTTTAGCATGACGGGATTAATGCAACTGCCCGGCATCCTGCTTGCCACGCTGATGATGCTGCGCATTGGCAGACGCTGGTCGCTGAGCTTCTGCCTCGCCACTTGTTCCATTCTACTGATCGTAATGGCGGTTTTGGAAAAGGGTGAGATTAAAGATCTTTTATATAATATCAGAAAAATAAATTTCAATAAACTTGAATGTACTCGGCTGTGTAGTCTGGTTATTGTCATAGCACTCGGTAATTGAGAACTATCTTCAGCTATCTTCTGGAAAGATATTTTGGTATAAAGGAAATAAACAAAATAAATATTATTGCTGAAAAGGACAAACGCTTAAACGATCAAAAATATCTCTCTTCGAAAGCATTATAATTGGCAAATTTTCATTTTCAAAGTTTTCGTTTTTGAATAATAACATTATTTAAAATCTAACTTAATTTCATTTTCCAGATTACCCAACATTCTCTTGGTGTCTGTACTTTCTGGCAAAAATGACTTCAACTGGCAGCTTTATGATATTGTATTTCTTCACCTCAGAAATATTTCCAACCAATTGTCGCAATAGCATGCTGTCATTTTGTTCGATGGTGGGTCGCTTCGGCTCCATGTTGGCGCCTCAAACTCCGCTATTGGTAAGATAGGCACTTGACACAAGAGATCCACTATTAACGTGATCTTATTTTTATTGTAGATAAACTACTATAAATATGCGCCGCATTTGCTGTTCGCCACATTTGGCATACTTAGCGCTATTTTAACCGTGTTCTTCCCTGAAACTGCCAACAAAGTGCTGCCAACGACATTGGAGGAGGCTCGTGCCCTGGACAAAAGTCTGCCTGTGAAACAGCCAAAATTATCAGCAGAAACAAAAACTGCTGTATAATCAGTTCACAACTTTTGTAAATATTTGGTTTCAATTGACAATTGTAAATATTATGAACAGACCATCGTATTAAATGGCATGTAAAAATATCAAATTGTAAATGAGTTTTGAGTGCAAAGAATATTCGTATTTTTTCCATTAGTAGGAGTTGATGACATGTGAATTTGACAAGAAATCTTTGAGTGCTGCTTGTTAATCTAATCAGTTCATGATGAGTTGCACATAAATAATTATATTGTGAAATATAAGTCAAATGAAGCAATCAAATAAGCCACAAATATTATTGATTTCTAATAAATATTCTGATGTACAGTTATAGATTTATCATTCATTCATTAGCGCCAACTTCATTTATCTTTATTTACTACAATATGTTATTGAATGAGAGGTAAAATGCGTAGTAATCTATTTATAGTTTATAACATACATATCAATTCTATGACGATAAACCTTTATCAATGATTTATTTACTCCCGAGTTATTTACATTCAATAAAAACTTAAATTGGTTGTCTTCTCATTTCGTAATTTTAATGATGAAGAATGTGAGTTCACACGTAGTAACTGAAATAATAGTTTCATAAAATTCTCACGGGAACTGAGTAAGCAGCTATTTGTTAGCAACTCAATAAATAATTCAGAGCTTTAGATATGGGTAACAGACAGCAACAGCTGCTTCTACGAGACATAATGGCGGGGCGGCTTCTGATACAAGCCAATCAACAACAATAACTATGTTGTAAATTGCCATCATATTTGTTATCAACCAATGATCAGGTTGTTTAGCTATTTACTGAGTTTCATCGGTGCGGACGGTAAATGCGTTTAACCATCAACAACATTAGATAAAAAGTGAATCAAAACACTTGCTAGGGTCGAGATAAGAGCAGATGCGAGAGACGCGTGGAGAGCAGCAGATTAAAACAAAGTAGTAAACTGGACGGAGAGCGGATCTCTCTCGAGGCGAGAATGAGGGGGGCATTCCGTCCAGTGTCGTAATCAGTCAAAAGCAAACAAAAATAGAGCGTAAATGCGAACTACAAAGAGAAAATAAATACATAAAATAAAACATTGTTTTTCAACGCCGAATATTGATGTACACTTTTGGAAATACTAAGCGTAAGCAAATGTTTTATTTTTGTAAATCATTTTGGAATTTAAAGTTAGTAGTTTTGGAGTCTATTGAATTTGTTATTAAAATATGCTTCCACTTGCACATAAGAAACCGGTTAAGTTGTTCCCTCTAATTGTTTATTGGATTATTTATGGAAAATAGTAGAAATTGCCTGCGTTTCAGACACACAAGTGTGTCATACTCTCCCTTCATTTGTTAGGGTATAGTGAGTCTAACCTCAAATTCAACCGGTTGATTTGATGGGCGCGTTCTGCGTGAATCAGTCAATGAGGGGCATTGCTCAGAGTTAGACGCTCCAGCGCAGTGGATTTGGATTTGAGAGCCTCAAGAAAAAACCGATTCCTATGTATACTATTATGGACTATAAAAAGCAGACTAAGTTTACGGCATATTTTTAAATCGTGCTCGCTGACATACCTATACAGAAAGATAAAAAGTGCATTTAAACACGTGGACGCGAAGATAACGAGTAAATTAACCCTGAAAACAATTTGTTCCAACCATCGCGCACATGTCTGCTGGCAAACGGAGTGGAAATGGCAACATCGCCAATGCCAATGCCAATGAGGGCCCAACAACGTCCAATGGACATGCAGTTGTAACTCGGACTGCTGCTGAGAGTGGGAACGTGGAGGCATCCGCTGCTGAAGATAACTCCCTGGATGCCATTCTGGTGAGAATCGGGCAGTTTGGGCGATTTCAAATCATTAATTATGTGTTGCTTTGTGTGCCGATGGTGTTCAATGCCTTCTTCTCGATCTCATATGTGTTTACCGCCAGCACAGTGGTGCACAGGTGAGTTGCCCCAACATCAACTCAATCTCCATCACCATCTAAATGTGATTGCCCTTAGATGCAATATAACGCAATGTGACAGCCCGAGCAGTTTGTATGAGGAGCCCTGGCTGAATTTCACCGTGCCCTATAAGAACTCAGCCTGGGATTCGTGCAACCGTTATGTGAGCTTGCCACCGGGAGGGAACACGGCTCCATTCAGCACTCCCTCGAGCGAAATATGTGCTGAGGAGTATTTTGATAATAATACTGAACACTGTGGCACTGATTTCAAATTCCGAGATGAAGAGAAAAC
Source organism: Drosophila macrothrix (assembly GCA_035042055.1). Classification (NCBI taxonomy): domain Eukaryota; kingdom Metazoa; phylum Arthropoda; class Insecta; order Diptera; family Drosophilidae; genus Drosophila; species Drosophila macrothrix. Next base: position 579,360 of record JAWNLX010000260.1, read on the forward strand.
CATTTCGACCGAGGTGAGTACTCAAACATACAAAATGCTGGTACTAATTTTAATGAATCTCTATATGCAAAATCAAATCAAAATTAATTAATCTATCAACCAAATTTGTAGGGTTTTAATTTTAAAATAACCAAATACTTATTACGCATAATGGTGAAATAATTGTATGTTTAATAATAGTTTCCAATTAGTTCATATTAGTGAAAGTATTTCTATAAACTTGTGTTTTAATTTTGCCATAATAGCCATATTTTTGGCTCCAAGGACAGCTTACCTCATTATTCAGAATTTATATTTCTAAAACGCAAGATTCAAAGCTGTTTTTTTTTTATTAATTCTATCGAGATTTTTCATAATTTCGAAAAAGATGTATAATTTCCAGTAATTTATTTTCCTGCATACAGCCTTCATACATTTTTGTGACTTGATAATAGAAGTTAAACCACTAAGCAGACAATGTATTGTCTGTATTGTTTGTATTGTCTGCTTAGTGGTTAAACAAGATTTCACATGTACAAGCGTATAATATATAATTTAATTTCAAATACTTACAATTTTATAGCGATTCGAATTTTTTTGTATAAATAAGTGTCTTTATTTACACTTTTTAGAAGAATAAATAATAATAATAATAATGGTAAAATAATTAAGATAGGATGAATGAATGATAAAGATTTATAATATAAACAAATTGTTAATGTGTATATTTAGAAAGCTTTGTTTCGTGGATGGTTTTTACTACAAATTGGCTATTATTATACTATATTCTACTCTAATATAGTATACTAAAAGCAAAACAAAAACATTTACTTATCAACATCTTCCCTCTTTAGATTTGAGGTACATTTGCTAAACTTTCAATAATCAGCGCAGCGTAGTTGGAAAGTCAAACAAAAAGTGTCACGAGATGATTAAATTCTCTCGATTTTTGGGAAACACAATATTCATTTTGTTCTGTGTACACACATTGTGTTAGTTGATGTGATAGGAGCTCCGGCGGATAAGCGAAATTGGATGTTCAATACACATTTAGTTTGTGCTTCGTTTCTCAGTTTTCTTATGTCTCTTTGAAGGGGGATGATATTTATATTTAATTTAATAACTATATTATTAAATGCCTTAACTTTAATTTCATTAAGTGAACTCAATTTATTTTTGAATTTCCATAGTTTGGCATCTTTTGCAAAGACGAATGGAAACTTTCGATGGTGGGCACCATAAACAACGTGGGACAGTTTGTAGGCATACCCCTGGGAGGTTTCTTTGCAGACCGGTAAGTCGGCAGTCCCCCATTTCAATTTGAATCTCGACACTAAGCTTATGTTTGTTCACTTAGATATGGACGCCGCACTATGCTGGCTATAGCTGGAGCTGTGAGTGCCGTCATGGGCATCATCCGCTCCCTGTCCAGCAATTATGCGATGTTTGTGTGCTTCGAATTTCTGGATATGGCTGTGGGCAGCACTCTGTTCCCCACGGCCTTTTTGCTGGCCATCGAGCTGGTTGGCCCCAAGCGTCGTGTGGCGGCTGCCACAATCATCACCATCTTCTATGCAGTGGGTGAGGCACTTCTTGGCATTTTGGCATCGCAAGTGCAGAACTGGCGCTGGCTGCTGCGAGTCCTCTACGCGCCAGCCATTCTGCAAATTTTCTTCCTCTGGATTCTGCCGGAGAGTGTGCGCTGGCTGCTCAGCCAGGGTGAGGAGAAGCGAGCGGCATCCGTTCTGAAGCGGGCAGCACGCATCAACCAGCGTCCTCTGCCTGATCAACAGGTGGACGAGCTGCTGGCCAACAATCGCCATAAGCTGGAGCAGGCCAATGAGAGTCAGTATCCAATCATGCATGCAGTCCGCTTCTTCGCCTGGCGCATTACCAACTGTTGCTTCTGCTGGTTCACGCACACCCTGATTGCCCTGGGCCTGAGCTTGAACTCAGTAAATCTCGGCGGCAGCAAGTACAACAACTTCATGCTCAATGGCTTTGTGCAAATTCCCGGCCTGCTGCTGCCCCTCATCATCATGGATCGCATTGGCAGGCGATATTCACTGTGTGCCTCAATGTTAATTTGCGCCATTTGCATGGGCGCCTCGGCAGCCATCAGATCAGGTAAGTCACCAAAATACCCCTATTTTTATTTATTTATGTATTTATTTAATGTCAACTAAAGTCACAAAAAACATACAAGAAGTAAGAAAAATTTAAATTGAATGTAAGATTAAATTTAAAATTATATATATAAATTAAAACATAGAAAATATTTATAAGATTTCTGGGGGTATTTAAATGCAAAATGGTCCAACATTTGTTGCGTGACTTGGGGAAACCCCAGATAAAACCCCATCAGACCAAAAAGTAATTAGTATCAATTAGTTAAGTTCCACCACATGTAAATGCGAAAAAGTTATTCACGAGATTGAGCGCTTAAAATTGAGTTCGTAATTGTAGAAATTGTAGAAATAGAGCCTGATTACATTACAGAGTACTCGGCAAAAATTAAGGGACGGTCTAAAGGGCAGAGATACATTTATTTGGCTCATCAACGCAGCGGAACCGATTTCACCATTTAGTAATTAGTTAGGGAGGGAAGGTGAATAAGGAGCAGTCTGTGGGTGTAAGGAGGCAGTACACCCAAGTCAATGCGACGAAGAGCAAAAAGTAAGAAACTCTTCTGCACAGATTGCACTTTACTTTGATGAATATGACATTGCGGAGACCACACACAAAGTCCATATTCCAGAAAGCGACGTACAAGAGAAGTGATAAGTATCCTAGTCGTGTAAAATAATAAATGAGCCTGGGGAATGTTAAATACAGTCGATAATCATATTTTTATTTAATGTTGAGTTGATTTAGTTGTTGAGAATACATTAAAACTATCAAAAAATTAATATATTTATTATATTCAATGTAGACTAAAAACAGTTCACAAAATTACAAATTTAAAATTAAAGTAACAAATTTAATAATATAAAATTTAAAATTACATTAAAATTTAAATGATAAAAAAAAAATATTTATATATATATAATTAAATAATTTAATAAAGTTAGGGTATTAAAATGTAAAATGGTCCACCATTAATTGGAAAAAAATGAGTGAATTAAAAGAGAGTCAAATATCTCAACATGTGGAGAAAAATAAGTTTACCACAGTTAAGTACGCTCAGAGATTTCCCGGAGATATGTTAGTAAATAAAATTTGATTAAAGGAAGAGAAAGTTTCACGAGAACACGCAAAATAAGGCATTGTAAGACTTACATACCGAATAAACAGAGCAATCTATGTCGCCATTAATTAACTTATGTAGGAAAACCACTCTAACCACACACTGGATGATTCTGAACGGACTCAGTCAATGATCAATTGTTAGTTTTTATACTGATCAGCAGTATTCAAGAATAGGACGGATAAAGGAGACATGGACAAGTTTGGTGTTGGATGGGTCATTTAATTATTTTGACCAACTAATAATTCTAATTCTAATTACATTTCAATAAAAATAAAATGTATATTATTTTTTATTTTAAATAACACGTTTTCTCTTAATTATTATTTTAGATGATTACGCTGGCTCGCTGACGCTCTTCTTAATTGGAAAGTTGGCTATAACGTGTAGTTTTCAGATTTTATACTTTTTTACTTCGGAGATCTTTCCCACCAATGTGCGGAACAGTCTGCTCTCTCTGTGCTCTATGGTGGGTCGCATCGGTTCTATGCTTGCTCCGCAAACGCCCTTGTTGGTAAGTAGATCCCATTATATAAATATAACCCATCTAAGTATGTTTGTTTATTTTTAGGCTAAGTACTACGAGCATGCTCCTGCAATTTTATTTGCTACTTTTGCGTTTGTCAGCGGTTTCCTGACGCTTGGTTTTCCAGAGACAGCAGACAAAGTGCTGCCCACAACGATGGAGGATGCCCGCGACTTGGATCTGGATGTGGCTCGTCAAGGGCGCGCAGACGAAGACGAGGAGCAGGAGTCTCCCCGGAAAATGTGTTGATCAATTTGTTGGAAAGACTTGCACCGTTAGAATGCTTGCTAGCAATTGCTATTTCCAAAGATTTGAATTTGTTGAGATTGTTGTAAGCATGTTCTGTGCTTAGTATTAAGAAAATATCGATTTTATTGTAATACGAAATAGTTATTTTTTATAGTATTTTTTTTATTTTTTTTTATTGTATACAAAACGAAAAAGTCACAATTAGCAAAATATACATAATAATTGTTTTATCTTTGTGGTTTTAAATAATATGAAAAAGATATTTACGCTAGTATTATTTTATAACAACGCCAAAATAAGTACTCCTCTTGCTTTGTGAACCAAACTTTATCTGCGGTCTACTTTGGTACAAATGTACCAAAAATTGTACACATAAAAATTAAAATTCGAAGTAACGGAACATTGCCTAAACTCATATAACCAGCCTGTAGAGTTTATAGATTTGATTTTCATCTGTACATTAATTATGCATCAAATTAATATTTCTAAAATTTAAATTAATAAAAAAAAATTTAATTGTTAGAAGAGCCATCTAGCGGCCATAGCAAAAATCTGTTCCCGTGCTGTAGCGCCATCACTGGAAATGGAAGAGAGCTAACTGCGTAGCCAAGTTTACCACCATTTCAATTGACGGCCCAATGGTATGCTACATTATTTGTTTGAATAGAACACAATCAATTTACAAACGATTATATTGTCATATGTATATATTATAAAGGTATTTTGTTGAAATTTATGTGTCGGTTATTTACCGATTTTCTAATACCACGTATTACATATATAATTTTATATTTCGCTTGACTAATAATTTATGCATTATTAGCTTTTATAAATTTTAAATCAAATTTGATTTAATGCAGTAATATTATTATTTTTGAAAACTTGAGCCTGAAAACTTTTGTTGCACAAATAGTAATTGTGAATTTCATTTATTTTTCATTTCTTATTTTAAGTATATATTTTTTGAATTTCTAAACACAGTTCTTATAATAATAATAACAATGATAGTAATAAAAAATGTTTAATAATTATATTTAGAATTGTAATAATAATATTAGTAATAATAATTAGTAATAAAAACAATAAGTATGAAGTGTTCCTGGGTAATAGTGTAGCGTACTTTACTAAGGCGATTCTAAAGAGTTCTAAGCCCCTTTAATTTGTGCTAAATGGATTAGCATCTTGACAGCACTTATTTTAATTATAACTCTGAGGTAGTGAGTAATTGCAATCTACTTGCGTTAATCAGTGCGACACTTTATAATGCTTCAAAAGACTCTCATTCCTATGGGATTCCACACCTGTACATAGTGTAACAATTTGCTATCAGCAATCAGATCATAAATTATTATTAGTTGCAAGTACAAGAAACCGCCGTGTTAACAAAGGCAAGGGCAAATGCAACGGGAAAATCCTTGGAAAAAGAAAGAATTAAATAGTTGCAAATTATAAAATTCCAATTCAAAAAAAAAAATACATTAATATGTATATATATATATATATATATATAAACTTTTAAATATATCAAATTATTTTATTTGAATTTTGCAATTTTGAATCCTTTTTTTTTAATATTAAATATAAATAATATATATCCATATTATTTTTTACTTTTGTTTTTTTTTATTCTTAAATATTTTTAATTTGTTATATAACTATTAAAAAGTTTTCCAAGTTTCTTGGAAAATTCACCAAGGTCAGATTTTCTATAAGCTGATGTGTCTATTTAAAATTCCAAATTCCTGCGCCCTTTCACAGAAAGTTGCAATTAACTGACGCTGGCCATAATTGATAAGCGGGGCGCACCTTAAATAGTCGGCCATCTATTGAAAACTGCAAGTTCGAAGCAAATATTTAATTATTTGTCATAGAATACATACATATGGATGAAGTTCAGTTTTATGTGAGATGAGAGTGTGTGCATTTAGTGGCAATTAATGCTGAGAGACAAGAGGTCTCCTTATCGGAAGAGTCTTGTTGACATGCTGTCAACTTACGCACCGCGATGATATCGCCGATTCGCAACTTTAACTTTGCCTCATCAATAATGGCCGAGAGTGCTGTGACTCAGTTGAAAGCTGTCAATGACTGTGGCCAGACATGAGTGCGGACTATGAGAGCAGCGACTACGTTTTGCGCAGTCGGTTAGTCTTTAATCAAGAGTAAAAGAGTTAATTATGAAAATTAATATCCTCAGCAAGGTGCGCGATAAGCCTTCGCTGTGGGACTCATTTCAAGATCCGCCAGCGAAGCGATCAAGTGGCTCCGATGCCGACTGGAAGAAGCTGCAGTTTTTCATCAAGCTCTTCAAGCTGTTCACTTACATCTTTGTATGCGCCGTCGTCTTGGCCTCCAGCGTGGCAGCCAAGCTGACTTATCTCTATATGGCTGGCAATACGAATGGCGATACCCAGGTGCGAGTCTGCAGCAAATACCGTAAGTCAAGGTCAAGAATAGAATATTATCAGCAACATATTCGCTGGCATTTTTTGATGAGCATCACCTGTACTCTCATGCAGTGCTACTCGATGGCCAAGTGTTGGCCATGCCCAGCAAGCTGGAACAGATTGCTTGGGTCTGGGCCCTGATCTTTGCCTTTGCCGCACCGGAGCTGTTCACGTTTCTGCGCGCCATGCGCATCAGCATGTTCAAGCGCGAGCAGCGACCCAACGGACTGGAAGTGGTGCTGGTGAGTAATGCACGCCTACACTCAGAAAAAAATCTACATACATTTGAGTACTAAATCGCTATAGTTTTGACTTTATTATGCAGAAAGTATTTGACAAAAATTTGCATTTATAAATTTCAGGCTGGAATTTTCTAAAATTTTGAAAAATATATCTTATTTTTAATATATTGTTTTCCATATGTGGTGGCTTAGAAGTATTCTTATCTTAGCTTTTTTATTACTTATATTTATTATAAATAATCATTAGTATTTTGTGATTTTATATATAGACGAATATTTTACATAGTTTTTGAAATGCATTTATTTAACTTGAGTGACTAATATGTGAGCCGAGTCAGTAAATTGTATTAATTGTTTCTTTTGGAAGAATTTTTTCTAAACATTAGGGCTTGTACAGCTGATTTTTATAAATGCATTTCAAATAAATAGTAAATATATATAAAAATAAAAAAAAAACAGTATTTTTGGGATTGTCAATTTTCTTTTAGGGCGATTTTCTTAGGTGATTTAGGCCAATTTGTTTTCTGAGTGTAGTATTTATATTGATAGATTGATAAGCTCATTGGATTGTTGTTGTTACTGTTATTGCTAATCAGGTTACACTGTTTGAACTGTTGCATGTTGTTGGCCTGGCGCTGCTCACCTTTACCGTGCTGCCCCAATTGGATATGACGCGTGGAGCGATGCTGGGCTGCTGTGTGTGCTTTGTGCCGGCGCTTCTTAGTGAGTAACACACACACACACACACACACACACACACACACACACAGACACAGACACACAAACTATCAAGCATCAAATACCAGCTAGCATCTTATCAGCCTCATTGTCGTCTGGACTGACAGCAATCAAATTGATTGCCTTGCGCTCTCCGTTTAACATTATTATTATTATTATTATTGTTATTGGTATGACTTTGTTTTGCAGACCTACTCACTGGCACTCGTCTGCATTGGAAATCAGGGGACATTGTTGTGTATGGTGCCTCAATTGTGGCAGCGTTATCATTGGGCAGCGTCTTCCTCATTTGGCCAGCCATGTCCTCGCAGCTCGAGCTGCAGTTGCTGGCAATACCTTTGATACTGGTCTCGTTTCGCTGGTGGGAGAACTTTGCCACTAAGCACGAAGCGATTGGTGAGTCAGTCAACTGATTTTGATTTTATTTTCAAGACTACATATCACAAAGAAGCACGTTTAATGTGCCTGTTTGTGGACTATGGAAATTATTCCTTGCACATATTACAACAGATAAGAATGTTATAGTAGAGTAAGATCAACAAGGAGGTACACCGAACCCAAGTATTTACCATCTTAGATATTCAAGCTATTTATACGAATGGATTTAAGTGAAAATTATAAAATCAAATAGACTTCATCTGCGTCTGGTCTACGAGTCGATATAGGTATCCGTCTGTCCTTCTCTCTGACAGTGTGTTTGAGTAGGCCTTCCATCCTTCTGCCCTAATTGGGTTTTTGGCATATGCTGGTCTGTTGCTCTCGTCCAGCGCACTCAAACTTATGTTTTAAAATCTATTTAATTTGGAGTTTGCGTCTGTTTCGGAAGTAAATGAGCAGAAAAAAGGTTGTTTGGCTAATTCGCTGTCCAAACTCGGAATATGGGCAAAGCAGCTAAAAGCAGCTGTTTTTGTTTGTCATCCTGTAATGTTTAAGCTCGCTTTCGAAGATCAAAATAAAAATTGATTAAGTTTTGTATATATTTAATTTCTTTTTGCCACCAAGCAAGATTAAAGGGGCAGTTGTTTCAATGATTGCTTAAAACTTTATTGTGGCGTGGAATCAACTATTTATAGAAAATTGACTCGACTATTAAACCATCAACTTTAATTAGTGGTTTTTGTTGGTGGTGTTAATTAATTAAATTGCATTTTGTGCGTTGCTAACTTATTTAAATTTATAAATATAATCACAGTCAGAAAAAAAATCGACCTGAAATTTAGAAAATCGACTTAAAATTAAAATACTATTTTGTCCCAGGTTTTCAGAAATGCTTTCTGAATATACGAAAAATATTATTAACGTTGGAAAGTCATTTATTATTTTAGAGGCTCATTCCTAATTATATTTCTTAACATCTATCTTTTCTATACACTATCTAAAATATTGGAATACGTGAAATCTAAAATTAAAAATGTTCAACAACAATATAATTCGCAAAAAAGGTAATAAGAAACAAATCCGGGAAACTAGAAATTTGTCCTAAATTTAAAAAAAAGTACCCTGTAATGAATGACAGAAAACCTTGGGTTATTAGAAATATACTTTTCAATAACAAGGTGAGTTATCCTTGGCGAAGTTCCATGTTTATTTCTTAATGTGTGTTTTGAACACCCTAAGTAGACTAAACAATAAATCTTATGGCTTATCTAGTTGATTAGCCATTATTTATAGCAGTACTTAGTGAGTGTAGAGCGTGTTAAGATAGATTGTTATAGTTACACAATACCATTAAAACAGTTAATTAATTGATTCCGTTGATCCACTCGCAGCCTACATCATACGCACTATAAGGTGCACACGCTCCCGTTACCACACCTATCTGTATTTGGCGCCTCTGAAAATTGTGGTCTTTGGACTGATGGGTTTTCTGTTGCATGGCGAGAGCTTTATCGAGTATTTCACACTGTTTTCCAAGGCGTGGCAAACGCATGCCATAACACTAACGGTATGTAAAAGGCTCATTAGGTTGAGATGTGTTTGCGGTGTTGTTGTCTGACTTTGACTTTGAGTTTGACTGTCGAAATTCCAGCACTGGGATGGCTTGCAAGATACGGTTAATTTGGCACACGCGTCGAACGATGGCAGCTCGTTAATCAAATCCTCACCAAGAGCCCAATATACGCTCCAGTCGAATAGCAGAGCCGTCATTTACGCGGTCCTGCTGCAAGTTGGCGCTGCGTATTTGTGCCACATTTTCGGCAAGTTTGCGTGCAAGATAAAAATACAGCATTTCAGCTATGCGCTGCCGCTCAGTTTGGCAACGCCAGCCACCGTTGCTGTGGCCACAATTCTGGCGCAAATGCGTGCCTCGAATATCTGCTGGCTGCATGGCCTAATCCCTGACTACCTGACGCTGCAAGCCCTTGGAGAAAATCTGGAGGAGCTGGGAACTCGCAGCCTGGAATATGCCCTGTGGCTGTGGCCACTCTGGTTGCTGGCACAGATTTGGACTTGCCTGCACATCTGGCGGCCGAGAAATGATCGGAATGCACCCACCGAGAAGCTCTACGTGTGTCCCTGGTACTGTGGCCTGCTGGTGGACCAGTGCTCCATAATGAATCGACGCATTCTCGACTGGAGCGATGAGTACTTCGCCATCAAGGTGGGTAACGAGGTGGAGTACCCTTACTCTGCCTGAGCAGAGCAACTAACTGTGCGTGACGTTGGCAAATGTGTGACTTGAAGTTCATGTTAATGAATTATTGTAATCAGGCATTAACATCAATCATCCAGCCAACTTGGAGGCGTTTGCAGTTATGCTGCCTCTCATTATTGGGACGGTATCCCCCGGCCACGGCCACGCCCTCGCACACTCCCATTCCCATTCCCATTCCCACTACCACGTCTACGTCTACGTCTCAGCTCCGGTCCTCAATCTCTCAATCTCACATTTATTTGCGCAGGACTCTTTGACTGTGTCGTGTTTCGCTTCGAATGTCAGGCAATGTAATTAAGTTAAATGACGGGGAAACTGCAAAGTTTGGGGGGAAATATTTTGTGTGCTCTTTGTAAGTGCCTGTCCCTGCCCCTGTTCCTGTCCTTGCCCCCTTCCCTGTTTCTGTTTCCATATATGTATGTATTCACACATTTACAGTGAAATTTTTGTTGCGTAGGTTTTCGTCAATGCGAACTTAATTAAAAGTGTTACAATTTGGCATCCCTGCGGTTCAGAAGGAATTTTTGTTAGTTGTCAAAGGGGTTTGCTCCAAAGGGTACCACAAATGGGCAAAACTAATTAAAATAAAGTCGTATATGATGATTTTTGAGATTGTTAATTAGAATTATAGCGAATTATGTATTTGAAGGGGTTGTAACGCTTTAAGCGCATTAAGAATCTAGTTTTGGCATGTGGAATTTAATAGTTTGGTTGATAATCAAATAATTTTCAAATGTTTGCTCAAGGATTAGAAATGTAGCTACATTTTTAGATAAAGTTAGAGATATTGTTTTGCTTGTGTTTTGCCTTATTAGAATTTACAGAAGTTCAGAGTGCACATAATATGCGATCTTATGTCAGGATATTAATTAAAATAAATATTAGAAAACCGATACAAACTTTAAATTCATTATTTTGCATCTATATTTGTCTAAAGATGCCTCACAATCAATAAAAGCCAAGAATTCATATTTGGACTGAGAAATAAAAATAAAAAAAAGATAAATCTTCTGGTTTTAGAAATAATTTCTAAACATACGAAAAGAAATTAAAATTAAAAGGCTTCTTTTCTAAATAAATAATATAATAAATATTTCTAAAAAACAAGAAATGTAAGCTCATATTTTAGAAACAATAGTTTTTAAATTGCTCTTCTTTTAGAAATTTGCTTTCAAGGCGATTTTTTGTGTGGTAGTTAAGTAATTGAGTAATTCATTCTTCTTCGATATCTGCAGAAAAGATATGAAGTTTAACGCTGAACCCGTTGACCTGATTATGAACATATACATTTTATGGGCATGTAGTTGGCACACAAAATGAAGTTTTGGATGACTTATGCGCAAGGGATAAATGTAAATAAATTTAAGAGCTTGTGGAGCGAAAAGTTCTCGGCTCTCAAATTTATGTGTGTTTTTCTTCTTTTTTTTTTTAATGCGCGAAGAGAAATCTCTTGGCAAATATTTTGTTCTGTGAATACTGCATATATTTTCAAATAAACATATATTTCTGCATACACACACAGAGCGACTTGACGGAACCAAGAGATCCTGTTTTGGCGCTGGCATCCGACATAAATGCCAGTCGGGATATACAGGAGGTGGACAAAATACCGCAGCTGATTGTCTGTGCAACAATGTGGCATGAGACCGAGGATGAGATGATGGAATTTCTGAAATCAATTGTACGCTTGGATGAGGATCAATGCGCACGACGAATGGCTAAAACGCATCTAAACGGCGGCAAAGCGGATGATGAATACTATGAATTGGAAAGTATGTAAATATATAAAGTGCAACTGTTTTGCATCTTCAAAAAAACTTAAGCATAAGCAAGGACTCCCATTACTTTCGAGTGTCCTGCTGTCGTCGCATTGATATGCATATTGAAAATGTATTTGCTTTTGGCTTCGCTAACAACAAAAAAAGGCTGCCAAATTCGAAATTTGTGCCAGCCAAATGCGGTGCTGCATAAAAGTATGCTTGGTATAGATTTGTCCACTATTTGTAGTATTTGGCGTCTTCATTTTCTTGCAGTCAGTTGCCAAAATGGCGTCCAGCCAAAAGTTGAGAAGCCAGACAGTATGGGCCATAAATTTGCCCAGGCTTTGTTTGACAAGTTTACGACAACTTACGCAGTCAAATCTATCTCCATCTCTCTCTCTCTCACGCTCTCTCTGTCTCTTTCTATCTGCTTCACACCTGTAGCGAACATTTTCTTCGACGATGCTTTTGTGCTGGACGAGCAGCATTGCAAGAACAAAAGGAACCCGCCACTAAACGAATATGTGAAGACGTTGACGCGCACCATTGACAAGGCGGCCTTCGAGATTTATGGCGTTAATATTAAAATCAAGCCGCCATTGAAGATTGAGACACCGTATGGCGGTCGCCTGGTCTGGACACTGCCCGGACGCACCAAGATGGTCGCCCACTTGAAGAACAAGGACAAAGTGCGGCACAAGAAGCGCTGGTCCCAGGTCATGTATATGTACTATCTTCTCGGATTCCGCATCATGGAAACGGAGCAACTGTCGGCAAGGCGCAAAGCGGTGATTGCGGAGAACACTTTTCTGCTGGCCCTCGATGGGGATATCGATTTTCAGCCGCGAGCCGTGCAACTGCTCATTGACCGCATGAAGGCGATTGATGAGCTGGGCGCCGCCTGCGGTCGCATTCATCCGGTGGGCCGTGGACCGATGGTGTGGTATCAGAAATTCGAGTATGCGATTGGACACTGGCTGCAGAAGGCCACGGAGCATGTGATTGGTTGTGTTCTCTGCAGCCCCGGCTGCTTCAGTCTGTTCCGGGCCAGTGCCCTCATGGAGAACAGCGTGATGAAGCGTTACACTCTGGTCAGCTCGGAGGCCATGAAGATGGTGCAATACGATCAGGGCGAGGACCGTTGGCTCTGCACTTTGCTGCTGAAGCAGGGTTCCCGGGTGGAGTACTGCGCTGCCTCCGATGCATTTACCCATTCACCGGAGTATTTTAATGAGTTCTACAATCAGCGCAGGCGCTGGGTGCCCTCAACGATTGCCAATATCTTCGATATACTCGGCGATGCCAGAAACGTGGTGAAGAAGAACAATTCGATATCCACGATGTACATCATGTATCAGACCATGCTCATGATTGGCACCGTCCTCGGACCGGGCACCATATTTCTGATGATGGTCGGCGCATTGGTGGCCGTCTTTAGCATAAATATTTGGACGGCTTTCCTCTGGAACTTCTTTCCCATTCTGTTCTTCATTCTGAGCTGCGTTTATCTCAAGCAGAAATTCCAGTTGCTTATCGCGTTTGTGGTCAGTGCCCTCTATTGTCTCGTCATGATGGCTGTCCTCATCGGCATCATTGTTCAAATGCTAGAGGATGGTCCCCTGGCGCCTGCCTCCCTCTTCTTTCTTCTCGTTGCCGTTCAAGTCACCATCTCAGGTAAGCCATTTAGTTCAATTAAAATAAGGAAGAACGCAGATTAAAGGTCCTTGTAGATCGGAGTTAATCGGCTGGCTTTTAATTTTTAGTTCGAAGTCTTGAATAGAATAGTACTACTTTTCAAATGTAGTTATATATTATATATTATATATTATATATTATATATTATATATTATATATTATATATTATATATTATATATTATATATTATATATTATATATTATATATTATATATTATATATTATATATTATATATTATATATTATATATTATATATTATATATTATATATTATATATTATATATTATATATTATATATTATATATTATATATTATATATTATATATTATATATTATATATTATATATTATATATTATATATTATATATTATATATTATATATTATATATTATATATTATATATTATATATTATATATTATATATTATATATTATATATTATATATTATATATTATATATTATATATTATATATTATATATTATATATTATATATTATATATTATATATTATATATTATATATTATATATTATATATTATATATTATATATTATATATTATATATTATATATTATATATTATATATTATATATTATATATTATATATTATATATTATATATTATATATTATATATTATATATTATATATTATATATTATATATTATATATTATATATTATATATTATATATTATATATTATATATTATATATTATATATTATATATTATATATTATATATTATATATTATATATTATATATTAATATTAGTTGCAGTACAATGTCTTTGCCTTTAATCTACCAGGTACATTTGTTTCAGGCTTTTCTTATAGCTTAAGGCGTTCGCATCATTTTATTTGAACAGCCAACCAATTTCTGTATGGATTTTTCCATGCAGTGTTTTTTACGACAACGTTGTATTTACCATTTTGGATTTATTTTAAATTTAATAATCGAAATAATATCATTTTAAGTTCAACATCTGAAGATTGCAATATTTTTATGGTTTTCTCACCAGTAGGAAAAAATGTTGTAGTAATACTCATTTTTATTCAGCTTATGAGATATGTATATTGATTGATATCGAAATTGCACAAGTTGGCAAGCCAAATGTTTCTAAGCAGTATATTCCTAGGCAAAATGATTTAAATGTATCATTATTAATAATACCGCAGAAACGATAAAAAATAGACTTTTTTTTCATACTCTGTTGCAGAAGGTAAAAGAGATATTTCTGTCCGGACTTAAAACTTGGTGGATTTTGTTTATGTCTGCATTAGATAATATATCCTTTACATATCCCGAAATGTTAAAGCTAGAGGCATCAAGTAGAAAGATATATTGCTGAAAGTCGCCTTCTAATATACAAGGATTAAGAAATGTGGGCTATGCCATTTCACAGCATCAACAATTATGAAAAACTTAATATGCCCTAAAGCTATGATGATTTTATTTAAATTTGATTACTGACCACTTTTTGTGTTCAAATATTATCTGATTATTACGCAGTCGGTTACTTTCGACTTGAACTTTGACTAGATATTTAACATTTCAAAAATCAGCAACATTTAAAATTTGTTTTTAATCTTACCTTTATTTAATAAATGTTTCATATTGTTTTAGGCCTCATGCATCCTCAGGAGTTTATGGCTTTGATATGCGGTGTCATCTATTACATAACAATACCCTCGATGTACATGTTGCTGATGATCTTCTCAGTTTTTAACATGAACGATGTCACCTGGGGCACTCGGGAGGCGCCCGTGCTCAAGGACGATGACGATGAGTCCAATGAGAATGATCACGATAACTATTTGCCAGGGTGGTTGAATGATCCGCTCCTCATCGAATCGGAGCTGGGTGAGATATCACTGTTGGAGCAACGGTTTTGGAAGGATATGATTCGGCAATATCTGAAGCCACTGGAGCTGAGCAAGGAGCAGAAGCAAACTATGGCCGATGATCTAAGGGACCTGCGAAATATGGTTGCCTTTGCCTTTGTCATGGTGAATGCAATATTTGTGCTGATTGTGTTCCTGCTGCAGCTGAAGAAGGAGTTTTTGCATCTAAAGTGGCCCATCGATCCCACAGATTTTGTATCCTTCGATCGCGATAATCTGCAGGTGGGCATTTACAGGCAGTACAAGGAACTGGATCCCATTGGCCTGTGCTTTGTCATATTCTTTGGCTTTATATTGGTCATACAGTTTATAGCAATGTTCTTCCATCGCTTTGCGACAATGTCCCAGCTCCTGGCCGCCACCCAACTGGACTGGTTTCGCTCCAATGGGCAGCTGAGTGACGAGGACGCCGCCCTCGAGCTGAATGGCAATGCTGTCAATATAGCTCGACGCTTGCAGCGACCTCGGCGATTGTTTGAAGATGATGACGATGACGACGAGGATGGGCATCATCATTACGATGAGCTGGAGTTGGGGCAGGAACGCGAGAGTATGGTGCGTCGCCAGACCATTTTCCGGCTGCATGAGGAGCGTAACAAGGAGCACAGCGACTACAGCGATCTGGTTGGGAACTTTGAGAAGCGATTCTTCAGCGAGGATGACCTGAACATGAAGAATCTGCATTTGAGCCGCAAATCGATTAAACTCTTCCAGGAGCGTCGCTCTGTCGCCAAGGTCAACGCGGCTGCCACGCCCAGTGGCACGCCCACTCCGAAGAGGGGCAAGCGACCGCCTCTTGCGCCCCTGAATGCGAAAAAAGTCAGTTTCAGCAACACCACCATGCAAATGTACAATAATGGTGGCTACGAGACCAGCGAATTCTAGCATCCAAGTATTACGTTTTGTACAATGTGAATCTTTCAACTATCTGTGCATCCCACATAACTACATACAACTAACTATTGCAACTAACCATTCTGTAATCTAACCTTAAAAGCCCTGTGGCAAAAAATATAATTAATTGCAATTTAACTCAAGTGGTCGTCAGCGAAGCTTACTTCCACAAGGACGTCTTGCGGCTCATTAGCATAATTACAAGATGGGGTCCCATCGGGGGGTGTATGGGCCAGAAGGGGAGGGAGCGGATAGGGGAAGGCGTGATGACAGGGTTCTGTCATTCATCAGTGTCGCCATGACGGTGGCTTCAGTTAAGTGCTCCTCCACTGCGCTTTCCGCGCTAAGCCAAGCCAAGCCAAGCCAAGCAGCAAGTTCGCCCCTCCGGCTGCAAAATCCGAAATGCAAATCAAAGTGTCATTAGCGTGGATTTGATGGAGTTTCTGCTGCAATGCACAACTTTTTGCTGCCTTCTGTCTTAAGCGCACTTCTGGGTGTGTATAGGTGCGTGGGTGGGTGTATTCTTTAGCCTAGGTGTCGATATAGCTGTTTTGTAAGTGAATATTCTTGGTTCATTTTTTTGGAGTCAGCCCACAAAAACAGATGGCAAAAATCAACTGTGCCAATGCGCATACATTAAAGGCAGTTGCAACTTGTGGTACAACATTGCAAAAATAAAAGAGAAGACTTCCTACAGATGAAATCACTTACCGTGCCGAACTTGGGAGATGGACTGGGTGAAGCTTGATTGAATTTGAGATAAAATAGTTGCCATACAAATGTCGAAGTTTAAATACACTTAGATTGTTCGAACATAAGTCGAATATAGACGTTGACCTGATCGATTTAATGGCGGCTATATGCAAAAGAAATGAAGAAGTGTAACATCTGGTTAGAAAAACTAGCATCTGGCTCAAACCGCATAGTTTTTTTAATATCTGAAAACTTGGGATATTATATTTGAAAACAACTAAAAATGAGTCCGACGACAAGGCACCCACAACCTAGTTGTTAAATATGTTATAGTCTTATTGGCCAATTTATCTTTAAAAAGTTTTGCACCCAAATGTGAGCAGGTCTGCAAGTGCATTGATTTCTTATAGCAACCACAGCACAGACACAAATGCAGCGCATGGTTTTATTCACAGGCCCGAAGTGCCCCAAACTGACTGTCGACAAACACGTGAATATTCATAAATACATACATACATACGTACATACATACGTACATGCAATCGTAACTGGGTAACGGGGCTTTGACGAATACATACAAAAACATATTTACGCTTGCTCCGAATATCTTGCCATCTCTTCCTCTCTCTCTTCTCCTTCTTTCTTCTTCTTACACATGCGCTCGCATATTTATGCATACAGAAAATGCTTGCGGCTGCAGATGCTCATTTGTATCCCATGATCGATAGGAGAATATGTTTTCGACTATAACTGGGGTGTTTCTTAACTGATCTTGATACAATTTACGAAGTTGATCAATAATGTACATATGTATATTCTGTAATTAGAAGATATTCGAGAAACGGAGGCAGATAAGAAGAGTTATAAAATGAAGAAAACTTGACCTGCGCCGGGTATACGAGAATCTATATTCCAAATTTGAAGTCTCTGTGGACAGACGGGCGGACGAACATGGCTATATCGACTCGGTTGTAGATTCTGATCAAGAATATATATACTAAGTGAGGTCGGAGATGCTTTCTTGCCCCTGTGACATACATTTGCACAAAACCATAATACCCTTTTTACCCTTTTTCAATGGGTTCAGGGTATAAAAAGCCGACCTAAGCTGAAAATGTAATCTTCGATTAAGTAAATTAAAAGTCTGAGTAAACAAGAATAAGAAATTTCGAAATGAAGTTGTACATTAAAATGAACGAATAATTATAAGTGTACACAATATACGCCAAAAAGGATATAAGAGATAAAGGATGAAAAAGTCTCTTTTCAGATTGAACAACTTTGTATTTAGAATTATCTTGATTTATTGCTTGTATCTTTAAAATCTGCGTGGGTAAAACATTTTTTTGCGGCAATCAAATGTAGAATTCGGAGGCTCAATATTGAATTTGAATTTGCAATATAAAATGAAGTAGTTGCAATAAATATTCACTGAAGTTTCAGAAAATCAATTAAAATTCACTTACTCTTTACTTTATTCTATGCATTGGGTAATTGAATTAAGAAATATGTTGTTTATTAAAATATGTAAATACAAAGCAAATATAGTAGATAACAGAAGTGAATTGCAAAGCGTTCAAATTCTGTTGCCACAATTCTGGCAATTTGTTAAAAAAATATTTACGATCGTTTTGGCCAATCAATTAGCTGGCCGCAGACAATGCCAACGCGTAAAAATGCATTGGGGCATGAAGACACCCCCAACTTAACTTTTGTTATAAAAAAGCAATATTTTCCAAATTTCAATGCGTGGTTTGCCTTTGTAGATGAATGGTTGAATAGTTTCAATTAGAGTTCATTCATGTGACCTCTTTTAAATGTAAGCATAAGAAGAAACCCAAAGAGACACTATTTCATTGCACATACTTAGTATTGTTTTGTTGAGTTCAAGCCACAGGCAAAAATATATTTAACATTTATTCATATTTATGGATAGTCACATTTCTTGCGCAACAAAACCCGCTCAGCGGACACATAAAACAAAGTGGCACGGAAACGGCAGCGGCACATAAAATACAAAATTCGATTGAAAAACTTTGCAACAATTTTTTGTTCTGCTGTGCTTGGCACTTGTACAGCTACAGTAAAACCAGCAGCTATGCAACCGGCAGGAATGTACATAATTTTGCACTTATCTGACCCCAGGCCGTTGGCTCTGGGGTGCAGTGGTTCAGTGTTGCTCTTGTTATAGTATTTTATGGTTTCCTATGCATTTACAATTCCAATCCAGACCAGGACAGCGGCCAGGACACTACGGGATACGCAAACAGCCAATGCAAGAACAAAACTTTGGTTTCTGCTTTTCTAATTTTTAATGTCATTTAATTATGAAAATAATTCTGAGTTGATCGCTCGCTGGCTCAGTGGCTGGCAAACAGCTTTCCCCAACTTGTCCAACTTGTTCTGTTTCTGTTTCTGTTTGCTACTGGTGCTCATGTTCCAGTTGTTGTTTGTGTAAAAATAATTAAATGAAAGCTGCAGGATATTTGCGCACAATGTGCACTGATTGTGTGCCGTGTCCTGTTGCCAGCAATGCACCCTCATTGCCCTCTGGCGTTGTTTTCGTGCAGTCTAGCATATTTTGACCTGCCTGTCAGTTGGCTTAAATAGTTCACTTCTGCAGCCCTTAAAGGTCAAAACTTGTTATTTCCATTACATGCTGTAATTAATTTTGTAATATTTTTTTTGCGTGCGTTGGTGAGGTGTTTTTTCGTTTGAGTGGCATTTACTAAAAAAAGGTTCGATTATCACAATTTCATTTAATTATCTGACATGTCATTTGTAATGGCAAACTAATTTTTAATTAAAAGTGCTCACATAGCTAGTATATGCAATTGCAAATCAAGCATCTATTTGGTTGAGTACATCCATAAAATTATATTTATTACTTAATTAAAATGTTTTTAAAGTACGCAACTAGAGAAACATATTTATACAAAATCAAAATATGGATTAAAAGTTGAATTGATATCAGATACAGGTTTAATCTTAAGTCTAATCTTAGCAAGTGAGAGTCAGAATTTAGATAAGATTTCTTAAATAAACACATGCCTTTTCTAAACTGTTTCAAATTACTGCAACACTGATTATTCTATAATTTATTACGTGAGCTTAGAAGCCTTTTCACTCCTCGTATTGATTTGTTGTCTTTAATTAGTTGGTATTAGAAACTGCAACGCCACTGCAAAGAGCTGGAGTAACATGAATGATTCGCTAAGCAAACACAGCTCTTCGTCAGATAAGCTCCAAGTTCGCCCGTGCCCCATATGATAAGCACAGCGACTCGACGGAGCTGCTCCATGTTCAAAGTGTAAATGTTTGCCATAATCTATAGCAGAGCTGCTGCTGCAAATACACATGTATGTTGGGGAGCGAGTGGGCCAGTGAGTGTGTGTGTGTGCGTGTGTGTATGGGCGTGCTGTTGTTGCTCTGCCTGTGATTGATAACAGTTCTAATTGGATCCCAACAAGAACTGGGTGGCGATAAGGGGACAGCTGTGCAAAGGGGCTGGCCCCAACCAATTTTAATCGCAATCGCAGTGAGCACTTACATTTACACATGTTTGCGCTTCATTATCAGTAAGCAGCCGGAGTCCCACATTTCAGATCCCGTCAC